>JAMLFY010000004.1:23489637-24200184 GCA_030441495.1 Dalbergia oliveri
CAATTTCTAACAAAATTGAATTAAATTTTATTCATTTTTCACTATATAGTCTATAATTATGAGATTCAAAGAGTAAATCCTGTCAAAACATGTCCTTGATCATTGACACCAGTATATTATTTTTCTATACTTTTTCTACAAAACAAATAATGAAGCTCCTTTCATGCACCTTGGTGAATCTAAAATTAAATGTTTTTTCCTTTTTTAATAGAAAAAGAAATAAATGATAACCAAGAAAAGATTACAAAGATAGAGAATAAGGTATGCTCACAAATAAATGCTAAAGAAAACATGTAGATGGTAAGAAATTGGGCGATGTAGCAAAAGCAAACGAATCTTTTAACATCTATAGCAGAGAAACAACACTAGAAAGATCAATTTTAGAGCAATACATAGATGTCACGAAGGAAAACCTAACCCAAATGTTGTCTAAAGATGAGGAAGTTCCCTTTAAAGATTCTAGCATTTCTTGCCACTAAAAGTAGTTGAGAATAGTAAAAGACTAACCATTGTGATTGTGAGAGAAAATTAACTTGTTTATGATGAATCCCAAAGCCATTGAATTTATAAAGGATAAACTAATTTGGATTAATGAATAGTATTTTATAGTGGGATCACTTGTCACTATTAACACTAACAAAAATTAAATCAAGAGAACTACACAAATCCTTCTATAATTTAAGGAAAATCATGGCCAAACTATGAAAAATATTTCACTATATTTAAAGAATAATTACAATATAATATATACTTAGTAAGACTCTCTTATATTATAATTTATAATATTATAGAAAATATATTAAAAACTCTCACTATATATTTATACTATACTTAACATTTTCTACCAAGTTCTATTTTTTCTTCATTACAAAAAGCTTAAGCTGTTTCTTCATTGAATAAATCTTTCGCAACCTGTTTGATGCCTCGCTCTATTTAATGAGGCTTTCAATATTAGTGCAATAAATTAGAGATGTCAAAATGGGCCGGCCCGCCAATTTCAGCCAACAGGCCAAAAGCCCGCAAAAATGGGGTGGGGCGGGTTACCTGCCAAAATAAAATGGGAACAAAGTAGTCAGCCTACCTATTTAGGACGGGTTGGCGGGCCAGCAGTCAATAAAAAAAAAATTTTAAAAATATTTTTTAATGTTTTGATGAATTTTTTTATAAAAAAATATTTTTTATTTATGTATACTCGATTTTTTCAAGGTTCATAACAATTATACACTAATTTTGACTAAAAAATGTTATTGTTAATAGTGTTATTTATGAGTTATGACACTGTTTTATTTTTAAGTTTTAACTTTAGTGAATAATATCAACTATATAGTGATATTAAATTGGTAAGTATATATATTTCTTACTTTTTCTTTTTTGGTTATATATTTCCTTTTTTTTTACCAATAAATTATGAATTTCTTTTAAAAATACAAAAGTCTAGCAGACGAGCCAGCCCCAAACCGGCCTAAGCAGAGGTTCAGGCGGGCGGGTTAGGCGGGTGAAATTTTGGCAGGTTCAAAATTTCAAACCCGCCGTTAAATGACGGGTTTAACGGATCGGCAGAAGCGGCTGAACAGATTTTACATCTCTACAATAAATGGACAACCACCATCCAGCAACAATTTTCTTTGGTGGATTCAGCAATATTTTTCTTCCTGCTTTTGTTGAACTTGCATAACAAAGCAAGTCACAAAAGTCAAAAAACGCAGGCCGTGCCCTGACAATAATTGAACCAATGAACATAATAACGATAAAAACACAAAGGCATCATCTTTCATTATTTTGTATATCGGTGATACACCACAATGTTTAATATTATTAATGCAAATGGAATTGCCCACTAAAGCATCCAATGTTTATTTAAGTACAAAAGCATACATGATGAGCATTTTTAGGGCTTTTTAAGTCATAGCCATAAGAAATCATGACACTTTTTATTTCAATAATATTATTTTAAATATCTATTTTTAGATGTCTTATATAGACATCACTTTAATATTAAAATAGCAATGCTCAAAAATTAAGAATAATAATACTATTTTAATCCTTATTTTGAATGTTCATCCAACGTACAACTTGTTATAACTGGATAATATTATGATCGGCGCTAATTTAGTTACTTATCTATCTCATTCGAGTAATAAAGTGGGGATAGACATAAATCATAATTTTATCCGATTGTAATAAAGTAAAATGTTTGGATGAGACACTCAAAAGTAGACATTAAAATAGTATGATTGTTCTTAATTTTAAAATATTTCTATTTTAATATGAAAAGTAGGTATACCGATTGATATTCATTTTTAGAGAAGTCACTCTACTGCCAAGTTGAACTTCCAATGTACCAAAGCGCCAGCCGAATTCTGACTCTCAAATTTTCTTACCTTTGTTCTTCCACTCCTCAACCAGTGTCCGAAGATTAAACTCAGATCCCCCACCAGCACCCATGGCCTTCCTTGCGGCCTTTTTTACTTCTGTTGCTTTGATCACTAGAGATTCATTATTCATCAACTCATTTATGGCCTCTCCAATTTCATCTCCTTTTACTAAACGTTCTCCTTCCCAACCCCAATCCTTCTTCCAAATACCCCAGCCACCCTTTGCCACCACTTCTGCTGCATTTAACCTTTGATCTCCAATAAGAGGCCACCCCAAGATTGGAACACCATACCATGCAGCCTCTATCGTTGAATTCCATCCACAATGAGTCATAAATCCTCCCACAGCCTTATGATCCAAAATCTCTCTTTGGTCCACCCATTCTTTAACTACCAAACCCCTATGCTTTGTCTTCTCCACAAGCTCAGGACCCAACACCCATCTAACCCTTCTTCTTCTTCCTTATCAACTTTCTTGTTCTTCACAACCCACAAAAATCTGCATCCACTTCTCACCAACCCGTCTCCTATCTCTCTTATTTGGTCCCTTCCCAAAGCAATCCTACTGCCAAAACAAACATACACCACAGATCGACTAGGTTGATCATCAAGCCACTTCAATGGCGCTCCCCTTTGACCTTCCTTCTCAAACTCACACGGTACAAAGGGACCAATAGCATAAACTGGGGCCAAATCTTTGACCACTCTCCCACCATTAAGAGCCTCTAGAGGCTGTGCTTCAAGATAAGTCAAACGAGTTAACCAAAACCCCATGTAGCTTTGTGAGCTTAGGGCCGTCTTCCATAAGAATCTTACGATAGATACTGCTGGTGGCTAACTGTGGAGGGAGTGATGATTTGGGTATGGCTGAAACCCCTGGAATATCAACAACATCAGCTCCAGATATGGATTCAGTAGCAGTGGGGTAGAAGCAGAAGAAGGATAACATGGTGGCTGAAGAAGTGAACAAGATGTAGTGAGGGACACCAAGGGCGTTTGCAACTGGAAGAAGAGGAGTAACCAGTGTCATGTCATAGATAAAAGCTGACAAGGGTGGTGAAACTGAAGTAAGGATAGGAAGCACAAGGTGGAAAGAGTTACAAATGGCTTCAAATTGTTGGAAGAAAGGATCAGCAGAGTTGTTAGTGGCAGCAACAGAAGGTGGAAGGTGAAACTCGGGACATGGTTGACTTGAGGGAATGCACGAAGGAAGTTAGAGAGGAGTTTTGCTTCGGCATTTGAAACTGTGGATGAAGGGGTGATGAGAGTGACGTGACAATGGTGGTGAACAAGCAAGGAAGCTAGCCTTAGAAATGGGGTGAGGTGGCCGATACCAGCGCTTGGCAAGAGAGCCACATGAACAACTGGAGACAAGAGACATGATGCTTTATGGTTTTTTTGGATCCTTAATGGTGCTTTCTGCAATTCCTTTGCATATTGATATTGATATAGAGGGCAATTTCACATGTCACTTGTTTAATTGAGCTTGCTATCGACAAATGATGATGTTGATTCTATTTGACTAGAGAATATTTTTTTCTCCCAATCACAGCAAATTGTGGAATGACAAAAGTGAGACTAGGTACACGTACAGTTTGGCAACTCTTCTCTATCTTTTTTCAAAAGTGCCCGTCATTGATTTTTCAACAATGATATTCACACGTCAATTTTCTGTATACTAAAGTAGTGTTCATGGGTCCAGACTTACATCAATAATGAACGCTAAAATAAAAGTCTCTGCTATTAAGACGATCAAAATTCTTACAGTTTGGTGGTGAAGGATCCCACCTACCCCTTCTCTAGTGTAGCTTAGTTTAGATCTGTGCCTAGTGTTAACATTAAGATAACAAATTGGTTGCTGAATTAGTAGTATTACTTTAGCTTATTTGTAGAAAAACGATGTATCAAACACCATTTTCCTTTTATCTTTTGGCTTTTGTGAGGAAAGAAACAAAAGGAGCAAGAGGTGAAAGAAGAGACACAGCTTTAGAAACAAATTAAATTTCCTATTGCGTCTAGAAGTTGCCTGCTTCTAACACTAAACATTCTTCATGACAATGGGCCCCGAATTTGCCATAAAATCTACTAAAATAAATCATTGTTGATTCTCTGATATTTCTTATTAATATAAAAGGGTCATGTTTCATAAAGGGCGGCATAAGAATATTGATATAGTAATATAAACTAGTTTATTATTTGTGCAGTGCACGACATAATTAATAGTAAAAAAAATTATTGAATATTAAATCCATTTATCTATATTTAGAAATTATACTTCATATATTTATGCAGTAGAATAAATTATCACATTATTTAAATAAATATATTAATTCTTGTTACTTCCTATGCTATTAATAAAATGGTCAATTAATAATTAGAAAAAGTGCAGTACTATAGTAAATATAGTATGCTTAAGTAGAGCGGTTAATATTTTGTAAATAAAAATAGTCAATATCTATAGAAATATATTATTATAAATAGGCATTATAATTAATTAACTAAAAATTGGAACCAATTATATAATCAATTGGATTTAATATTATAGATAGTATATTCCCTAAATAAACAGCTTGAACCAAAAAGCTTTAATTTATATCTAAATAAATAACTTAAGCAAAAAGTACTAATCAAAATGAAGTGAATTAAAATCAATTTTAATTAATTATATTTATTATAATAAATAGTATAACTAGTATTTTTTAAAAATTAAAAACCTAACCAAAAAAATTGTTCATAAAAAACAAATAATATGATCGAAATTACTAATGATATAATCTCAATTTCAACTTAAAAAATTTAAAAGTGTTCAAATATATAAAAAAAGGAAAAATATTATTGTTACGAAACTCTTTTTGTGATTTTCATATGAACGTCACAGTGCTTTGTTTGGTGTGATTTTCTCTTTTTTATCATTTTTTTGGTCAAGTGCACAAATGATCTTTTACCAAATTAAATTCATCGTTTTTCATACTCATCCTATTCTTTGACCCATCTAGCACCTCTAATAAAAAAAAATAGCATATTACTGAAAGTAGTTATTTGATTTAATATAAAAATATGAATCATGATTAGCAATAAATTATAGCTAATAATTAATTTATTACAATTTTTATGATTGATATATTTTCTGAATAAATAACGTTAACAAAAAAGTGTTCACATTTAATTTTCAAAAAAATCTAATCTATTTTCTTCAAATCCTATTTCAAATATTAATCTTTAAAGCGAATATCTAGCTTAAAAAAATTTGTCTATCTGATTTAATTGAAAATTAGTAATCATAATTGATAATTAAATCAAAATTAACTATAATCAATTATATTTATCATTATAATTAGTATATTCCCTTAATAATTAAATATCTTGACCCAAAAATATTTTATATGATGTAAAATAAATAAGTTAAATAAAAATTAATAATCAAAATGATGTCAATTGAATTCAATTATACTAATTAATTATATTTATTATTATAATAATTATAGCTGGAATTTTCTATAAATTAAAACCATATATTAAAAAGTTATTCATATCAAATCAAAATTAATAGCATGATTGAAAATTGTTAACGTTGTAATCTAATTTCAGATTCAAAAATTTTTTAACGCTAAAATCTATAAAAAAAAAAATAACATATTGCTCATCTAATTATTTGATTCAATTAGAAATTATGAATCATAATTTATAATAAAATAAAATTAATTTTATTTATTAAAATTATTATCATGATTATAGTTGATACATCCTCTAAATAAATAATCCAAACCAAAAAGTGTTCATTTTTTTTTAAAAAAAAATCAAAACAAAACAAAAAGGTGCTCATGCATAATTTTTTTTAAAAAAATGTATTCAGTTTTTTCCAAATCCTATTTGAAATAGTAGTCTTAAAAACTAATATCTAACTATAATAAAAATTAATATATTTGAATTAATAACAAATTAGGAATCATGCTTAATCAAACCCAAATCAATAACACTTAGTTATATTTATTATTAAAATTAGTATACTATCAAGATATCTTGAGTAAAAAATATTTTATTTCTAAATAAATAAAAACAAAAATGAATAATCAATTTGAAGTAAAATAAAATCAATTATATTACTATATTAATTATATTAATTATTACAATTATTATTTTCTAAAAATTAAAAACCTAATCTCACCTCAAATTCCATGGAAATTATTTCCAAAAAAAAATTTAGAGCCTTAAAATCCAATTAAAAGTGCTACACATGGAAACAATCCAAAAATTGCTTGGAAAAATATGAAACAATTACTTTAACATCTATGCATCAAGATGCACAATAGAAACAAACTAGAGTTTAAATAAGAAAACCAAAAAAAAAACTAAGGAGAAAAGTAAGAAAAAAGAATAATAATGATAATAGAAGTTATTAGTTTCACAAGTATAAAGAACTCATCACTGATGTCTAATCTAACAACGTAACACTGGAGGGTAATGAAACAAAGAAAAGAGAGAAGGATTAACACCACAAAAATTAGAACTTAAAATAAAATTAGCAAAATGTTATAATAACAGTGAAAGGACAATTTCTTGCCAATGAACACAAAGAGGAAAAAGAAAAAGTGAAAAGAATATGGACAAAGGTAGAGGATAAAAATTGGACGGTGATGTAGAGCTCAAAGGATTAAAAAATTATCTTTATGACAAATCACTACGGAGTTCTCAGGATACCGACTTACTTACCAACGGATGTTTTGACGGATAGGATTTATAGCAGATATAAGACAGTCACGGGCATGACTTTAAACATCGATGAGTATTGATTGTTAAATGATGCCAGTCGGCAATTATCGACATATTTACCGACGAAAATAAAAATAATCAAGTCTGTACAATTATATGGAAACCCAAAAAGGGTACAGAGATATATTATTACCGACCGTTTTATTTTTTCCGACGGGTTATTTAATAAAGTAGAATGTATTTTTCCAGACGATATTACAGACGGGTTTTTTTTTAATATAATTTATTATCGAGAAAACATTAACACGATACAATTGTTAAATATTTTTAAATTTCTTTATTTATAAATAATTAAAAGCTAAAAAATATATTTTATAACTATTTATTATTTATTTCTTTATTTAAATAATAACGTAATTATCAATCAAATTGATATTAAATAAGAAAAATAATAAAATGAATAAATTAAATTGAATAAATATAATAGTAAATTATAACATTAAAATATATACAAATTACAATAAATGTAAAAAATATCCCGAATGTAAAAATGAAAAAGCTAGATAAAAACTAGCTAAAGTCCTGGCGTTAGCATCGTCGGCGGCATCGCTGCATCATCATCTACACCATCATCGTCATTCGTGTCGTCCGACTGACTGGCCCTAGAGATGGAGGGGAGTGGGATATGGGGAGCGTCTCCGAATTGGAGGATCCAAAGCTTGCATGTCTCGGAAGAATGTCATGACATCTCCGTGATCTTGCCACGTCCTAGAGCTCAACCTTCGCCTTCTTTGCTTTCTCCTCTTTCTCGAGTTCTCCTCCTGGCCGCTCCAGGAGAGCTTAAGCTCTTGGATCTCAGCTCCTCCTCGACAGAGCTCGCCCTCCTGCCTGCTCCTGAAGCTGAGAGGCTATGTGCTGCTGACTCCTGTCCTGGTGGGCTGGCCTCCTGCTGAGCTCATGGTTGAGGGCATGGACACGCTCCCTCAAGGCATAATCCCAAGTGCTGACCCGTGGCGGAGGATGGGGACATACTCTCGGATGGTACCCCATCCCATATATGCGGCCCTTGCAAGGGCCGCCAATCACCTGGGCCCACACATCCTCCTCATTAGGAGGAGGAGGAATGTGAGCATCGGGCCCGGCCTGGCCACCTGGGTCTGGGCCTCTCCTAGAGGTTTGTAAACTCGCGCTGTAAAGGAAAAAAGAAAAAATAAGTTGTAAGTAATAATTGTGACAAATGAAAATAATAATAGAAATTAAGTAAAGATATGTCTAAATTTGAACGTACATAGGTCGCCTCAAAGTGAGAGTCTACTCAGACCTCTCCGCTGCCCCCTCTCACCCTTTCGGTGTGAGTCTCCCGAAATAGCTAGCGGTTCAACTCCTCGCTGCATAAATACACACAATAAAGTCATCAACATATAGTATTTGTCACAATTCAAATATAGTAAATATTATTATAAAACTTAGAAATGGTAAAGAATTACCAAGCGCTTAGGGTCAGATTTCTGCGAGGCTCGGTTGTCTTCCCCTTGCCCGACCTATCCTTGAAGGTCGGTCGCTGGCCTAGTGGCAGTCCAACTCAGCCAAGGTAGCATCATTCAGCCACGAGCTATTCATGTGTCCTGCGGACATCATGAAACATATCCCGCATTCGCTTGGAGGACCTAATCCTCCAAGCCCTCTTAATGCGGGCTCGTGCTCAAGCTTAATATAGAATGTTTTTCTGCATAAACGAATTCACAACACATTAGTGATTGTATATCAAGCATATAATTAAATAATGTAAACATATTTTTTAACAAAAGCAAAACAATCATATAATTACCTTCCACCATGACTCCTTGACATAACAAGGATGTCATCCATGTGGGCCACGGATGGTTATACCAACTCTGTATAACCTCCGATGATCAAATGATGAGCCGCAAATGGGAGAAAACTATTACATAAATAATCAAAAACCAATCAAAATTATTCAAATTTCATAAGCAATTTAATTTTAAAATGTAATAACAAACATGTTTAACCTGTCTTTATCATCCAGCCTAATCTCAGGAGCGGTCTCCATCAAGCCCAAGTGGCCTGCCATTTGTTCGAGGAGGCCTCCCATCGGCGTCCATGCCTGTGACCCCATCGAGGAAAGAGAGTAGTCAGGATGGGGCTGGGAGTCGAGGCAATGATAAGGCTGGGGGTAGTGGTAGGGCTAGGGAAAGGGTCGGTAATGCGGTGGGCTGTGAGTGTGAATATGGGAGGGGTGAGGCCAGGCATACCAGGAGTCGGCATCATCTGAAAGCCTGGGGTGCTAATGATTGGGACTGAGGTAGAGGTAGTGGAACGGGAGATGGTGGAAAGGCGGGTGGCTGAGGTGGTGGGAGGGATGATGAGGTGGTGGGAGGGGGGTGGCTGAGGTGGTGGGTCACCGACCTTCTGAGGTCGGCCTTTGCCTCTACCAGCCATCCTGAAACAATTAAAAAATAATCCACAACAAAACATTAATTAAATCAAGAAATTTCAAATAATTGCATAATAATGTTGCATATAATATTGAACACCTTAGTTAATCTGAAAGTGTTGGACGTTTTCATCATCACTCTGTTGTTGATCACTAAGTGACTCATCGCAACTATCACTTGTTTCATCTTCGTGATTTTTTATTGGGTGGTTACTTGTACATTCGATTAAGTTAACTTTCCATAGTCAATGAAATGGGGGTTTTCAGGGTTGTCTACATCGAAATGCTCTTGAAGGATGTGGATCACCCACTTGATACACATCTTCAACAGTTTCTTCATCTATCTCAATCATACCTCTTGGTTTGATCTTATTCACAACCTTCCACTGTGACCTACTTTCCTAGGATAAGACATATAATATACTTGTCTGGCATTTTGGGCTATAATAAATGGATCATAACTTCTATATCTTCTGGTGTGATTGATGTCAATAATTTTGTAATTGTTGTGTTGACATGTCCAAGTTAGTCGGGTTGGGTCATACCATTCACATTTGAATAGGACGCATTTATTTGTGAGGTCACTTACGTACTCAAACTCAAGGATTTCCTTAACAAGACCATACCAATCACAGTCTCAATCCCGTGTCGCATTTAACACAAACACTAGTATTGTTGGTTTTTTTTTCCTGCACCCGATCAGCTGTGTGAAACTTGTACCCATTAACGTAGTAGATGGGCCAACTCACAACTTTATTTTTGGGCCCCAAGCTAGATTGAACAAATGGGGACATGTTACACCATTATTTTTGTTATGAATCTACGTACATAAAGTTTGAAATGTCAAACTTACTTGTATCAAACAAAATTAACAGATAATATTTTGGGTTTCGTAATCTTAAACAACAGACTTACATGTAATCTAAACCAATCCAAATTGTTGAAGAGAATCTTGATAATCCAGTTGCTCAAAGTATCTGTTGTTGAAAATATATTTTACGTTATATTTTATATATGCATAACATCACACTCACTTCTACACAAAAAATGTCGTAAAAAAAAATAGACTTACAATTTTAATGGTTGCACTTCATCATAATTTAGCAAAATATGTAAGTGTGCGGAATTCCATTCCTCATAGTCGCCATCGAGGCACGCTCTTTCTAAGGCTCGACCAAGTTGATTGAATATAGACAACGTAGGTGGAGTAGAACACTCCCTTCCGTCGTCATTACGACCAACCCGAGTTCTCCTAGATTGAACATGTGGCTGAAAGTAAAATGAGCAGAAATTTGAAGTCTCCTTCACTAAATAAGCTTGGCATATTGATCCTTCCACTTGAGACCTATTCTTCATGGTTCTTTTAAACCTTCCTATTTCCCTTTCAAATGGATACATCCACCTATTGAACTGGTCCACACATTCTTGCTTCATATGCCAAATGTATGGGCAAATGTTCCATTGAGTCAAAGAACCCAAGAGGAAAAATTCTCTCTAATTTCCAGAGAATTTTGGGAATATTTTTTTCCATGACAAGCAGATCATCACAGAAGAGTAGAAGAGTATAAATCCCAAAATCCTGACTCAAGCTTGAGCGGCTTTTAGACAATCTGGTAGCTCTCTGAATGCAATTGGAAGCAAACACTCTATGAACACGTCACAATCATGGCTTTTCATGCCAACAAGCTTACCTGTGCAACATTGACATACCTACTTAAGCTTGAAGCATAACCATCGGGCATTCTTAACTCCTTAAGTTACTGACAAACGCTTGTTATTGATTAGAACTCAGGGCATATTTGGCCTTTGGTTTATAGAAACGACCATCTCAGTTCTTGTAAATGCAAATAAGGCGTGCAATACTCAGCCAAATCATGCCTTGCCTTGTTGTTGTCTTTGGTTCGATTTGTATCCAATCCAGTATTCATAATGTTGTCAAACACGTTTTTCTCAATATGCATGACATCTAAACAATGACGCACCAAATTATCCTTCTAATACGGTAACTCCATAAAATACTTTGTTTGGTCCAATTATGGTATACTCCATAGCCTGGCTGCCGCACTACCTTTCCGATTTTCGTTATTTTTGGGATATCCTTAACTCGATCTCACATTTCGTGACCACTTAGTCTAAGAAGGCTCATCATGTTCAACACAATTTCTTTTAAAACCATATTCTGCTTCGCCTATAGGGATGATTAGAATCTAAGAACCTTCTATGACAATCAAACCAAGAGTTCTTTCCTCCATGTTTCAGGGTGAATGCTTTAGTATCGTCCATACAAATCGAACATGCTAATTTCCCTTGGGTCATCATCCAGACAACATTCCATAATTGGGAAATCATTGATGGTCCACATTAACGTAGCTCTCATCATGAAATTTTGCTTAGTTGAAATGTCGTAAGTAAGACATCCTGGCACCAAGCTCATTCAATTCATCAATTAGGGGTTGAAGATACACATCAATCTTAGCTTTTGGATTTTCAGGGCAGGGATTATACATGTTAAGAATAGGTAAGGATCTTTCATGCACATGTCAGGAGGAGATTATAGTACGTAACTACTACAGGCTAAAGGAATAGGGTTTGCTAAATTGGTTATTTGGAGTAAATCCATCTTAACGAGTCCTAATCTAACATTTCGTGGGTCACAAGAAAAATAGGATATCGTTGATCGAACTTTTTCCACGCTTCACGTGCGATGGATGCGTCATCACACCATCATCCCTTTGATTTTCAGTGCCACCTCATATGATGAGTCGAACTCATTGACGTAGAGTCTTATGAGCCTAGGGATTAAGGGCGGATAGTGCATTTCTTCTGAGGGATATCCTTATACCTCCCACTTCCACGTCTCTTGGATTTAAACCTAGGCTCTTCAGAATTTACACTTCAATGAACTATCATCTTTATAATAAAGCATACAACCTTTCAAGCAGCAATCAATCTTTATTTCCTTCAACCCAAGTTTAGAAACTAATTTTTTAGCTTGATAGAAATCTTTTGGAATTGCATTGGGGTTCGGACTTAGCTCATTGAAGTCAAGCCCAATGATCAAAAGAACTTTGGCTTTGACTCCCTTTGGACTTAATGGTCAACATTCAAGCTAATGACAATTCAGAGTGCACACAATCCTCCTATAAAGGTTGATTGACGCTTCTAGTAGACTATAAAATGAGCAGCATCTTGGTTGGGCTTCTCGATTGAAGGCTGCGAATAACTAGCAGCAATTCAAGACAGCGCATCAAACACCATCTCATGATGCCTAGCTAGGTTATCCTCCCGCACATTACCCACATCTTGTTGAGTTATATGGATCCTACAGAACTACATCCAGTTTCACACATACCACTTGGTTCCATGTGTTAACTACCTTCCCATGCTCGTCCAAACCCAATAGTCAGGCATGAATCCCTACTTGTACAAATGAACCCTTATTATGTCGTCATCCAGATACTTCCTACATTTGCACCTATTACATGGATACCTAACTTTTGCTTTATTAATGAACTTTGTATTTTATATGCCACACTCATAAATTCTTCAACACCATTATAAAAACTTAATCCCCCTCTATTAGATGCAATCTATCATACATCCATGATCGATTTGAAGGTAATATTGCGCTTGTGATTAACTCTAGACCTTACAATTTTGTACAGATAGAAAGTTATTACTTTCAAAAATAAATTCAATTGCTATTTAAATTTTTTTAAACATAGTTACTTTTATTTAATTGTTTTCATACAAAAAATATTAACAAAATTTTGACAGCATCTCTCCTTAAATTAGGAGCTTCCATCGTTACATATTTCATCAATACAACAATTATAAATGTTATTATAAAGATTGACAACAAAATAAATATAGTGAAACAGTCATTTGGACCACCTTTTAAAAATTATATGTCTATGGTTGTATTGGTTGAAATATATAGATGAAAGAAATTTACAAAGCGTTCTTGTTTGAAACATGGATATTTATTATTTTTTAAATATAACGGGGGCTTCTATTTTAAAATAGAGTGTATAAGCACATGGCTTCAGAAGAGGATTATTCAAGATATAACGAAATCCTATCCAAGATCGTGAAGTTCGCAATGATGGCACTGAAAGACATGTAGCACCTGAAGATTATGTACATTTGTTTAAGGTGCACCGCAACTTTCAAGAAATGTACATAATCCTTAGATGCTACAGGCTTTCAGTGTCATCATTGCCAACTTTACAATATTGGATAGTGTCTTGTTATATGTTGAATAATCATCTTATGAACACTGCTTATACACTTTGGCTTTAAAATAAAAGCCTCCTTTATATTTAAAACATAATAAATATTCATGTCTCAAACAAGAACACTTTGTAAATTCTTCCACCCATATATTTTAGCCAATACAACCATAGGCGTATAATTTTTAAAAGGCCCCAAATTACTACTTTAAAACACATTGAATTGGTTTTCTTTTTTTAAATACAATTATTTTTAATCCTTTTTTTATTATCACCTGAGGACAATTTTTTTTAAAACTTTTATCCCTAAAATAAAATTTAATAAAATTTCTAGCATCTCTCTTAAATTAGGAGCTTCCATCATTAGATATTTCTTTTAATTGGTCTTTAAGTTTTTTTAATACATTTATTTTAATCTTATATCCCTAAAAAGATTTTAACGAAATTTTGCAGCATCTCCCTTAAACTAGAAGCTTCCATCATAGAATATTTCAGTCAATTCAACAATTATAGATATTATTATAAAAATCAACAATATAATATGAACAGTTAACAGTTACATGTTAATAATTACATACAATTCAAATAATTCTAAAAGTTCTATTGCGCATCCCTTATAACTCCACAACATGCATTCTGCAATCTCTCAAACACAAAAAATCCCAGTAAACAAATCAAACAAGTTAAGGACCTCTACGTCCTTCCCCAGTCATGCAATTCTCATTTCCTACAACTCTATCTTATAAAATATAAGTCTCTATATATCATACATATATATTAAATCATTAAACGATATAAATAATAAGGAATGAGCTACTAACCTCTATGGCAAGAAAAAACTGAAATATAGAGCGCTCCGCGTTTAACCTAGTTCAATCCTGAAAATCCAACATTATAAATTTCAATCACAACAATTATATACACACAAAAGAATACTAACATATATAAAAACATGTGCAAACCGATACGAACGTCAACAATCGCAATGATCCTCAAGCAAAACTCCTACATTAACAAATTAATAACGCAATTAATCCCCAATGCAACACACACACAACACTATGGGCACCAAAAAATGAACGGAAAAAGTAAATCAAATAAAAAAACTAAACCAATTAAAATGCTCACCAAAGCCTCAGGATTGTAATGGTGACCTCTTTTTCTCAAACGGAGCTCCTGCGGTAAACGAAGCAAAAACTTATGGCGGCGCGCGGGTATAGAAAGAGAGAGGAGTTTCAGAGTGAGGGGAGAGGGCCTCGCGAAGATGATGTACACGAATTCCTGACGGGTTTACCAACGGTAAACCTTTTAATGAAATGGTGCGTTCACTATCAAATGATTCCTGATATTACCGATGGGTGACGGAAATCCCAAACATTTTGCACGGTTGAAAATAAATTTCAAAATGATCGTCGGTTTACCAGGTAATTTAATAAATAAAATGAAAAAACCTTCGTACCCGTCGGTTAACCGTCAGTAATTTATAACACAAATAATAAATATATTTAAGAAATTGCCCTATTTTCATATCCGTCGTTCACCGGTAACATAATTCGTAAATAATTAATTTTAAAAATCATACATACCGGTAATATGGCGGTAATTGATTTAATAAATATTAAATTTGAAATACGTCGTAAAGCTGGTACATAATTTAGTATATTAATAGTGAAATGTAACAGGTTACCGTTATGCAGTTTGTATATTCTGGATATTGTTTTTTAAAATTTTACCGACTCATTTACCGACGTTCCTAAAATCACCCTTAATTATTTTTAAAAGCTTGTCATCCGGTTCAAAATCCGGTCGTTCCAAGCCGACGAGTGCATCCATCGGTTATATGCGTCGGTAATTTGTATTTCTAGTAGTGAATGAAGCAAAAAATAAATTAAATGTTAAGAATAATATTAAGAGCAAGATTGGTAGCAAAATAAAAAAACAAAAAGAGTAAGACTCTAAAGATAAAACTATTACTTTTAATTTATGAGTAAGACAAACTTTCTTTTATAGATAACATATATAATGACGAGAGCTAAATCAACTTAGAATTCAATTAGTTGATCGGTTTAGGAAAGCAAATCTACTTTAATTGGGTTGCAAATGAAAGATTTGTTCACAAAAATGCCCCTTTTTGTTTGAAATCATATTTCTGCAAAAAAAATTGATTTATTTGAAAACTAGATTCTTTTTTAGAAAAATAAATCTCATTTTTATTATGATTTTTATATGTAAAAGTCAATCTATTCTAAGGTACAACCATGCTATACTACTATTTTTTTTTATCATTTGAAAATTGAAATTATTGTTAGCTTTAAATGTTATCATATTCTTTTATGTCCTTTAGGCCTGTAAGTGAATCCTTAGTCATTGGCAATTAGAATAATCTAATCAAGTGTCTAATTAATTCTATCAATTAGATGAAATCAAATACTAATACTAATAGTTTACATTTTAAAATTTGGTTCTATTAAAAATATTTTAATGCAAATCATTTGCATCCTATTACTATAAATTAAAAATGATATTTTTATCACCAAATGATTTTATTAACAATATTTCATATTTTTACTAATATTTGAATCCAATTCCTATAAAAAAAATATGAATCCTATTTCTACAAAAAAAAATCAAATTTATTTGAAAATTATATTTTAACAATATTTAAAATTTTTACTAACATTTGAACCAAAATCATATTTTATTAAAAAAATAATATCTGAGTATTCTATAAAAAAAATTCTAAATCCTATTTCTATTTCCTTAAAAAAAATTCTGAATCCTATTCCTATAAAAAAATCTAATTCATTTGAAAATCAGGTTCCTATTAAATTAATTATTTAATATGTGATTTTTTATTAAAAATCTGAATTTTATTGCTATAAAAACTAATGCAATTAATGTATTTTCATAACACAATATTTGAATCATATTCCTATAAAAAAAATATAATTAATTTAAAAATCAAATTTCTATTAAATTAAATATTTAATGTGTAATTTTTCATTAAAAAATCTAAATCCTATTCTTATAAAAATTGGCGCAAATAATATCTTCATTAGCAGAAATTCAAATGATATGATTGAATGACATAAACCATTATCTTATTTTGCAAAACCTAATTTTATATATATATATATATATATATATATATATATGATAATACTGAATCCGACTATTATATAAAACATGTGACTTTCTTCCATTATTATGATCTCTATAATTGCACCAACTACGCTTCCATTTTGGGTAAACACTTACGTTGTCCGTAACCTATTGAACGCTTTAGCAGAGCCAATTTCACGTGTATGTAGACAAGTAAAGCCATGCTGTATTGAAAGTCAAGAATGGAGGCCTTATAAATTTAGGTGATTGCAAGTTGTCGTGATGATTTGACAATTCTTTCTGAAAGAAAATTTTCAATTTGGGTGAAGCACTAAATATTTAAATCAAATGTCGAGCTTCTCTCTTAAATCGAGCTCTCCTCTCGACCATTTTATTGACACCACTGCAAAGTAAAAATTTCACAAGGTTTTGTTTAGTTTTGCAAAACGCATTCGATTTTTATTTTTTGCTTTTATAATTTTTTTTAAATAGTTTTTATTCACATTATTTTACTTATAGGAAAAATGTTTTGGTTTCACAGCTTTTGTTTCCAAAAGTAAATTAAAAACAAGTCTAGTTTGTTTATTTTTAATAAATTTAAAACTTCTAAACATAATTTTTTTTTTTCACCTGATAAATGAATTAAGACTCAACACCCAAAACAGAGGGTGGAGGGAGGGAAGTGTAACAGAACACTGCAAACAAGGGCCACTCATCCAACAATTAGACACCAGGACAATGCAGCTTATAGAAAGCATGATAGCTAGACAACGTTAGCAAATAAGTTATATTATTTGTGTTTATAATACATGAGATGGCAAAGCAATCCATTATTATATTGGAAAGAGGCAGTAAACGACATTTAAATAGGATTATACATTATCTAATGATAAATAAATCATAAATTAATATAATATTTTATATATTATAAGTCCAAATAATATTTTTCTTAATAAATAGGAACAAGAACAAAAGGACACCACCGTCGCAATAGGACAACCATCTAGTATTAATCTACACCTGTCATTCCTTACCCGTATGATGCAAACACCTGTCTGCGTATTAGCATATTCGTCGACTAACCAACACACCCGCAAAGCCAGCGACCTTTTTTGGGTAATTTCAAAGCCACCCGCTGAACCACCCAAGTCCCCGACAACATAATTTTATATGAAGTTTATAAATAAACTTTAAATCGTTAAAGTAATTTAATATTCTTTTTAAGAGCAATATACGAGTAAATTAATGAGATAATTGTATCAGAATTAGAATCAGAATGCATTTTGATGTTTTAGGATATTTACAAAATTGCCATCGCATTTTAGTGATATCAAAATATGGACCAAACCCGACAAATCCGCTTGCTTACTCGCTAAACTCAAGTTGACTAGGCTTCAAAAATATTTACTCTTCCAAATCAATTTACTTTCATCCCAATCTATTCAACATACGAGTTAAATGGGCTAGACTTTCTTTTTTTTTTTTTCCTTTTCATGGTAATTATGCAATTTGTAGAACTCTGGAAACTTTGAATTTGTACTTTGATGCTTGGTTTGTTTTGGATTTATGTAATATGATTTGTAAGGTGTTAAGAGATTTGGTTATTTGGTAGTGTGTTGAACTTTTCCACTTAGGACTTTACATTTGGATTTTGATATTTAATTTGTTGTAAATTTATATAACTTAATTCATAATATGTTGAACTTGAAGTTTGAACTTAATTAAGAGCATTATATTCAGGGTGTAATGATGTTTATGAACTTTGTTTTGCTTGACATGCATGCATGTTTAGGTCCAGTGACTGGCCTTAAATTGGTCAGATTAGCTTTATGCTTGCCTGTTAAAACTGGCCATAGGATTAGCCCGGATCATTTATTAACTCATGGGCCTAAATGGGAATAAGGCTTGAAAGCGCTGAGTTGGCTATTTGGACAACTCTAATACGGTCCCTTTTTTGTTTAGAATCATTAGGAGCAAATTCAAATCATTAAAATTTACATAAATAGTTAAGATTAAAATATAAAATTATTTGATATTTTTAAATGATCATATAATCATTAATTAATATTAATAGCTTTTAATCATGATTCTATGTATGGTTATGCTAATATTTACTCTTTCACCATCATTATTCCTCTACTAACATCTATGATAACTCCATAAAATAGTTATTTGGGCTCATAGTTATCTCAAAGTATGCTAGAATCTTAAGATTTGATGTAGTTTTAATTCTTTTTTGATTTATATTCCAACTAAAACATACTTATTGGAAATTATTTTACTCTAGTTGGAATTTTGTTTATCTTTGATCTTTATTTTTTTTTTCTTCATGTTCTTAATAATTGGTATTTCTTATGCATGTGAAATTTGATTTGAAGGTATTATAAAGTCACAATATGAGAAAAAAGTCAATTTCAATGATAAATACAAATTTTGACACATTCTAATGATATTGCGGTAATTTGGGCATAACTAGTTTCATTTGTTATATGAAGATGATATTGGTGGCATTAGAAAGTTAAGGGAAAAGTTTGCAACTTTGATGAGGTACCTAAATCTGTTCAGAGATCTAATTCATAAAAAATTGCGTACGGTAGAAGTCAGAAGACAGATATTGATGGTTTGGCACCTATGCGCTATAAGCCACTACCTAGAGGCTTGCTAGGTTACAAAAAAATTGGATGCTACTACTAGAACTCAACCGCCTAATGTATTTTTTTCATTTTTATTCTTTTAAATACCAAAAAATCCAGAGTTTTTAGTGTAATAACCTAGGTTCGGAAATAAGAGAGAACCATTCTCCAACTCGGGGCAAGGCAAAGGACGACTCAAAAATGAGAGATTTAGTAATTATTACTCTGAATCTTGGGCTTTTGTTAGCCCAAATTATCAATTTGCGATATGTCTCATGATATGTGATTATAACAAACATAATATGTTTAATGACTATGAAATGTAATTTGATTTTTGTCAAAAGAATATCTGTGCAGAATTTTTTTTTCAATAATTTGGAGCATAAAAAACGGAAAGATATCAAATGCTCGATAGTGATATAAATTGAACAAGGAAAAGATTCAAATCTATTTGTAAGACTTAAAGTATTCTGAGGGGCGGAACTAGCAATTTTGAAGGAAGGGGCAAACTAATTAACATATATAATATAAACTAAAATTAAAATTGATTATCACATAGAAACATATATAATATATGAAACCATTAGCAAATCATCCACATGTATTTAAGATCAACATAAACAATTATATACACATGAGGTCAAGTACATTCCTGATACATTTACTTTTTTAATTATGCTTTCATGGTATAAAAATCATCAATTATCATATCTAAATTGAACTTTGCAGCAATCTCCTTTTCAATATAAACAATCATATAATTTGCAAGAAAATCATCTTCTATCTTATTTTGAAGCCTTGCTTTAATAATTTTCATAGCTAAAAATGTCCTTTCTGTTTGTTGTTGTGGACAAGGAAAAGTGAAAATGAGTCAAATTAATCTATCAACCAAAGGATATATATCTATTTGCTAGTCTCCATTAATTTCTTACACAACTTGATAACAGTAGACAAATTTTGAAAATCTAGAGCTTTAGGCACATCAAATTCATAATGTTGTAATTCATATGCCAATTGGATATTCTCTTGCTCAGAAAAATCTGAAGAGTAGAATTTCTCAACTAGCTTATAAATGTTACAAGCATTAAATCTTTTGTAACCATCTTTAGGATCTAAAGTGGTGCTCAATATGAGAAGCTCGGTTGTTTGTTCATTGAATCCATTATTCAACTCTTTCAACTAATGATCTATTATAGCAGGAAAATATCAACACGATAATGGTGCTCAACCATGACAACATCTTTACAAAGATGAGATTGAATTATGTCAGAGAAGAAGCACTCATATCAGAAACTTCAATTGCTTGTTTGCCACAAAAAAAATGCTAACTTTCTCAAAAAGTGTTTCCCAACCACAATCTCTTAACTTCTGAATTAATGATTTTGTGCTAAAAACCAAATGCATAGCATTCAAAATATCTTGAGATTTTTGCTTGCAAAGCTTGTTAGTGATTCCCATAATTTCTTTCATCATATGTAAAATGAAAACAAAATCAAATGACATTAAAGATTTAAGAGCATAAGTAGCATCACGTTGTTGAGAGTATGTAGATCCTATAATAGCTAAATCTTCAAGAATCAAATTTGTTGCACCAAACATGCATAAAAGGCTACATATCAAATTGAGAAGAGAAATCCATCTAGTTTTCCCAGGTCTCTACAATGTGCCAATTTGATTAGCTTCCCTCCTATCTCAATCTCATTATTTGCAACTAAATGAGCTATTTCATTTGCATAAGCAACTTGTAAGTCATCATTGTGTTTGCAAGAAGAACACACAACATTGACAATATTAGTCAAGTTTTCAAAAAAAACATGAACATCTACAACTTCTTTAGCTGAGCAACAAGAGCTAACTGGAATTGATAAGCAAAACAATGTACATAATATACATAAGGACATTCTTGAATAATTAAAGCTTGTAACCCCTTCCACTCTCCATGCATATTACTAGCACCATCATATCCTTGGCCTTGAACATTTTGAATGTTGAGATTATGATGAGACAATCAGAACAAATCTTTTGTTTAAGAGTGACTGGAGTAATATCTCTTACATGTACTACATCTATTAGCACTCCTTAACATATCCTTATTTATCAACAAATCTAAGAACAAGAACCATTTGTTCTCTTTTAGATTCATCTCAAGCCTCATCAACAGTCAAACAAAATTTTGCATTATCAATCTCATTATGAATTTCATTTTGAACCTTTCTAGCAAAGAGATGTAAAATTTCCTTTTGAATAGTAGATGATGTGTATTTTGCATTTTGAGGGGCATTCTCTAAAACAACTGCATCCACTTCTTTATTGTAAGAAGCCAAATGTTTCAACATTTCAAGAAAATTGCCTCGATTCTTAGATTCCAAACTTTCATCATGTCCTCTAACAGGACAAGATTGAAATGTTAACCACTTGATGACATCAATAGAAACTTTAAGACACAACCGATTAGTTAAAATTTGTTGTGAAGTCTACTTAGATAGCACTTTGTCAATATGACATGATTGGCTCTTCAAGTCTTCATAGCATTTAACAACAACATTGTGAGGAGAATTGGGAGATTTTCCCATATGAGATAAAAATGCACAATCTTTCCCATTATTCACTTTTTTCCAGTTTCTAAATCCTCCAGAGTGAATGGAGTAGATTTTCTATAAAATAAATAGCATAGAAGACAAAATACAGCATCTACTTCTGTGAATACTCTAACCAAGGAAAACTTTTAAACCAGTTAGCTTGAAATCGATGGGGATGATTGTCTAGACAGGAAAGGGGATACGCATCCATAAAAAAAATGATATGGTCCAAACTTCAAATATGCCCTACAAATTTCATCGTGTTGATTGATAGGATAATCCCAAATTTGTTAATGCTTTCTAGGATCACATATCAAAGTATCAATATCAATTTTTTCTTGTTCAATCCTCATAATTTTGGAAGGAGGTTGTTGAATAGGTTGCTCGTGGTTCGCATTGTAGGTTGCTCAACAACATTTTCAACATTACTCACTGAATTTAAATTTGGTAGACTAGAGTTTATTTCATCATCTACCATCTTTTTTCACTTAAAATTGAGTCTATTGTTTTTTCTTAGACATCTCTAAAGCTCAACCTAAAAAAAAATTGCACATTTTAACATCAAAATAGAGCATAATAAAACAACTAACTAATTGATAGCAAATAAAAAATTTGAATCTATATTTCATATTTCTATACTACATATGCTATAATAGTGAACAAAAATAATGAAGAAAAGAATTATCTTACTTTGTTTCTTCACTCCAACAAGAATGTCATGGGTATCTCCCTTTGTCTTTAACTTTTTGTCTTTGAACTTTTAATACTCCATGTCTCCATCAATGATCATCTCATGTGCTTAACTTTAATTTAATTAAAAAAGAAATAAAAAAAGAAAGCTGCCCCATGTCACAATGTGCAAAATATTGAAGAAGTGAAGAGAAACATGTCCTGTGTAAGTGTGTTATGCTTTGTTCCAGCTTTCAATATCATGAGAGACAAGAGTGAAAGAAGCTTACAAAAGAAGCTACTAAAAGTGAGTTTTATTTTTTTTTAATAATTTTTTGTAAGACTTTTTTTAAATTATCTTTAAAAACTTTGTTTGACTTTTTCTTGCTACAATCTTGACCGCGCCTTGCAATTTGCACAGTTGCTACTATAGAAGGGGTAGCTTGTACTTTCAGTAGTGTTTTTCCTGGCCAAGAGTGGGAGTGCATACCACATCTGTCACTTGTTCAAAACAACGGGGCCATGGGGGACCACTCCTCTCTCTCTCTCTATCTATATATATATAATAGTAAAGAAAAGTAAAAAAATTTGGGGGACCACGCAAACTCCCCTTGGTTCCACCTCTGAGAAAGCTAGCCAAGATGGAAAGGCCAATAGAAAGGAAAGAAAGACAAGGTACAATCTACCACCATTTCAAGACAAAATTACAATCATGTTACAAAAATGAAAAAAATTTGAAAGTAAGGTATATATCAGGAAAGATTCAAGGAAACAAATCCAAAAATTGCATTGTGCAATTCAAAGAAGGGAAAATTACAATTGTCACAGTCCAAATATGTAGCACTGTTATTTTGACCAAGATTCAAGCATTAAAAAAAAAAAAGAAGAAGGAAGTATTAGCGCTGAAGATCGCATCAAATAAAAAAAAATGAAGGTATATTATGATGTGAGAGCGAATCACTAGATAGTAAAGATCATTGGTGTATTTTGTCTTTGTTGATTTAGTGGAAAATTCCACTGGCAGTGGGACTAAATATAGACTCCACATTTGAGATCAAACCAGTATAAAAATAATTGGTGAAAGTTTCTTTTTCTCTATCTCTTTTTGAAACTTAAATATGCATCACATTTAATATATTTAACTCTTATATAACTCTAATACAAACTGCACAATTAATCTTGTGAAAAATCTCGTGCATGTACGAGACTTTCTGAAAAATAAATCTCATAGAATTTCATGAGCCTTTTGATTTGCGTGCTTACTTGAAAGGTTCTTTACTTGCTTTGTTGTTAGAGATTTTTTTTTTTTTTCAAATGATTGCTAAATGCTCTGCTGCTCACTTTGGGCTTTTATGTCTGATTTGTTGCTTCCTTCAAATGATTAGTTATGAAGCTTTGTGATGATTGAAAGGATTTTTTAAAACCGCTGAGCCTCTAAGAAATATATTGATGAATTTTAAGCCAAAATCAGTTTCTCATTCATCTGTAGAATATATATATATATATATACACTTTCATTTTTAGCAATTCAGACTACCCAATTTTATTTTGTATGTTTTGAAATAAAAAGAAAAAGTTTATGAAGAAGGTCTAAACAAAGATTTGCTCTCGGGCAACAACAGATTCATTCTAAGAGGGTAAAGAAGTAGAACATAGTTTAGATTGATTATGATAATCACAATTTCCATTTTTTGTTTGACTTTTTTCCTGGCTTTGCATTCACTGTATACCTGAAATGCGTTTGAACCGCTATATACAATTCTATTTTTTTTTTAATGATATTTGCATTGTTTAAGTCTTGCTAACGCGTTGATGTCACTTTCAAATAAGTTTTAGTTTCTTTTATTCATGGGTTGTTAATAACTAGAGTTATGGGTTCCTTATGTTTTATAATTGGACTTGATTCATTGTTTCAATATCGTGAGATTATTTGAAAAGTAGAACAACTTTTTCCTCGTCATTTAGATAGGATGCTCAATTGATAAGAGCAAATTGATTTTGGAGAGTTTTATTTGGTTTCTGTTCTCAAATACCATTTAGATAGGACGCAAGCTATGTGATTTTCATGGCTTTATTTGGTTTGGTTCGAATTTGAAAGTATGATAGTATTTATGAAAGGCATATAATTGAGAAACAACAACAAACTTAATGACGAGCTTAGGTGCTATGAGGACAATGAATGAATGAATGAATGCGCTGGGAGATCGATAGAGTTATGAATGGTTTATATTTTTATTTACTTTGTTGTTGGTCTTTGGGTTGTTAGTTTGATAGTATGTTGGTTTGTGTTGTCTTTGTTGCTGGAACTTAATTAGAGAACATAGCCCAGATTTGATAATATATATATATATATATAAATTCAATTTGGTGTAGATGGAATTGTTAACTATTGCTGATATGTTTTAGGCATATAAATATTCCAAGAATACCATGTATTTGTTTCTATTGTTTGGGCTAAAGCAGTTGTTGTATACTTTCTCCTATCATGAAGCGATAGAAGCCATTTATTTGTTATTCATTATTAGGAATAGCAATAAAGAATTGCTTTGTTAAATTAAACATATTGAGGTTGGCACTAAAGTTGTTCATCATGATCCGCGTGCTTCTTTTATATGAATTATTATTAATTTTAAGTGTTTAATTGACCGTACAAAATGAGCTATTACACTAGTTTATAAAATGAGAAAGTAAAGAGTCACTCATCCCCTTGTAGCAATAACATATATTGCATATGGGTTTTATCAAATGATCTAAGGATATACAGTCATCCTTAATTTAGAGGATTCAAATCTCAAAATTGAATTTGAATTTTCTAAATTGATTATTTCAAGTCACAATTGAGTTCAACATGTTGTTTAGTGGAAAACTACCTACTGTTTACCAAATCAACAAAACTTTACAAGTTAAGAGGTTAATCTCGAGTGAATGGTCATCCTAGTCTCCAAATTTATGCATGTACATGAGTTATTTTAGTCACTGAAATTTAGAAATTAAATTTTTAATCCCTGAAATTATAAAATGTAAATTATATTAGTCTCTATTTTATTTTTATTACAATATCATCATGTTTTCACTAACATGACATGTTAAGTGACATACTAATAATATACTGATATCGTATTTTATCTTAGTGGTGGCATACTAACATGGTTGAATGATAGAGTCAATTGCCGGCATATGCCAAGCATATTTATAATTTTTCTTATATGTAAAACTCATCTTATAATATTTAATTATGTTTAATTTCATGCAATTTAATTGGGCAAAGGCCAATAGAATATTAACAAATCATTGATAGTAAACTAGTCTGAAACATCAACAAAAAATGTGAAGACATAGTAATGGAAATAGGATCAAAGACTAATATAACCCACATTTTATTATTTCAAGGACTAAAAAACTAATTTTTAAATTTCAGGAACCAAATAATTCATACATACAAATTCACGTATGTAGGAGTTGAGCATTTACTCCTCGGTTAATCTCCTTCTCCTTTTTTGTTTTTAGTTATCCACCATATCAATCTCAATAGACCATAAAATAAATGAACAAATATTGGGAGAAAAGAAGAATAAAAACATAAATCCATCATCTTTTATTATTTCCTTAGTGATAGACCATAGTCTTCAATATTATTAAAGCAAATGGAATCAATCACTAGAGTGCCAGAGTTTAATATAGGGGGAAAATCATGAACATTTGTAGTGCCCAAGGCCTTAGCATAAGAATTCATCGCCTACTATTACTTATCAAACTGCAAATTTGAACCTTAAATGGACCAAAGCGCCAAATCATTGACACTCAAATGTTCCTAGCATTCTTCCACTCTTCAGATACCCGGGCCTCCCTTGCGGTTTTTTTTACTTGTGCTGCTTTGATCACTAGAGATTCATTGTTCATTAACTCATTGATGGCCTCTCCAATTTCCTTGCCTTTGACCACACCTTCTCCTTCCCAACCCCAATCATTTTTCCACACACCCCACCCTCCATTGAACACCACTTCTGCATTTATTTTCTGATCACATAGCAAAGGCCACCCCAAGATTGGCACACCGTACCATGCTGCCTCTATCTCTGAGTTCCATCCACAGTGACTCACAAACCCTCCCACAGCATTGTGTGATCCAGAATCTCTCTTTGGTCACCCCATTCTTTAACTACCAAGCCCTTTAGCCTTGTCCTCTCCACAAGCTCCGTTCCCAACACCTCATCCAACCCTTCTTCATCATCCATATAAACTTTTTTATCCTTCACCACCCACAAAAATCTGCATCCACTTCTCATCAACCCATCTCCTATCTCCCTTGTTTGGTCCCTTCCCAAAGCTATCCTATTGCCAAAGCAAACATACACTACAGACCCACTTGGCTGATCATCAAGCCACTTCAATTTTCAAATTCACAAGGCACAAAAGGACCAATGGCATGAACTGGGCAATTCTTTGACCACTCTCCCATATCTAAGAGCCCCCAAAGTTTGTGCTTCTAGTCTTTCAAACGTGTTGACCAAAACCCCCTGTAGCTTTGTGATCTTAGGACTGTCTTCCATCAAAATCTTACTTAAGATACAATTGGGAGCCAAAATTTGTGGAGGGATTGATGGTCTAGGCATGGTTGAAACCCCTGGAATCTTAACAACATGTGATCCAGATAAGGATTTAGCAGCAGTGGGAAAGTAGGAGAAGAAGGAGAACATGGTGGCTGAAGAAGTGAACAAGGTGTAGTGAGGGACGCCAAGGGTGATGGCTTGGCAACTGGAAGAATAGGAGAAATCGACATCACATGGTCATATCAGCTGTACAGAACCGCTTGAAGTGGAAAAGTATGCAAAGGGCCACCGCTTCAAGTTGAAAAAACAGATTTCTTTTCATCCTGACGTTCTTTAATAGTTGTACATCCTTTAGCACCTGCCACAGATATATTTTGATTATTGAACTCTTAATTTTGGAGCTTATTATCAACTTATCATCCTATTTTACTAATATCATTTAATTATTAATTATCACTATAAAGTGTTTAATTTATAAGATGAGTTTATATATAACAATTACATATTTTACTGGTTTTTCACCTTTTGGCACCTCTCGCCTGAAGGCATTACAAGCCCCTAGCACTTTAAGGGCACTTTTCGCCTTTGACTACCTTAGTAAAATAGATTATTTTAAAATGCAGGCTTTTTCCTTCTTGATCTGAATAAGCAGATGATGAACACACCACGGGAAACTTAGAAAATGGTCCCTATTCATGCCTTCATTGTAACCACCCCAGTAACTAGGATGATAGGTAACATGGTACCACGCAGAAGCTTTTACGCGTTCATCATTCCCTGAATACGATCCACTGTTACCATCTTTGAACCAAGTCCTTGCCTCATTCATTAGGGACCTCACAGCCTTCTTAATTGCTTCTGGATCTTTTGCTTCATAATCTCTTTCTTTGGAGAAAGGTTTTGACATTTTCATAATATTCCCGCTAAGGATTTCTCCTTCAGTTTTGATCCCATAGTAGTCCATGAGATTTCGCAATTTGTAGTCATAGTTGGTTTTGTGGTAGAAAGCATCATCAACATGATCCAGAAAGCCATCAACTTCCATGTCAGGGTCATATGACTGTCTAGACACTTCCAAAGTGAAGGATGCAATGGAGTTTGTCGCGATTCCTCGCACTTCCCTGAAAAGCTTTCCGATTACATTATGTGATTCATAGGTGGGTTTATCAGGTTTCTCCATGAACTCTGGATATTCTTTGACATGAAGATCAGGAGGCATAACAGCTGGTACACCAGTCTTTGGAAAGTCAACCGCTATTGAAAATAACTTTGCCAGCTCTAAACAGGGTTTAGTCATTGCTTTTAAGGGCTCTTTATCTGCAAAAGCAGTGTGCGCATTGGCAACTTTTCCTAGATTGTTATTGACTAGTAGTTGACAAAATACTCCTCAACCTCCTGCACAAGGAAATAGAGAAGGAAAACATAAAAAAATAATAATAATAACCCTTGCAAGGATCATGAACAGTACTGTATACTAAGGCTAGTTTGAGTAATAACTTTAAATATTGTTGCAGTTTTCACTTATTTAGGTTTTGAATCTTGACAGTGAGTCTGAGAGATGAAACAAATAGAAAGTTAAAGATGTGGAGACAAAGTTTAGAAGCTCATGAATTTTGTTTAAATATAAGTAAGGAGTATATGAAATGTTAAAAAGCTTAACAATAGGCAATTAATCTGTATTGAAGCTTCACCAAAAAAGAAAAAACAAATAAGAGAAGAAAATTGGAGACTACCACAAGTCAACAGGCATTAAGTATCTTGGCTTCTCATAAAAAATGTAAGGAAATAGAGAGACGTAAATCTAGCATGATTCAAGCAAAGTAGATCAACGAAGAAGAGTTTCATGTGTTATATGTAAATAAAAAGTACCACTCAAGTTTAAGTGTTGAATGGTAAAAAACCAGCAAGAGATCAAGGTCAATGTGGTAGAGATGAAAATGTTGTGTGGGATTAGTAGATATGTTAGACAAAATAGAATTAGAAACGAATGCATTAGAGAGATAATATCTATTATGAAAATATGGTAGAATTAATGATTAGGTGGTTTAGTCATGTAGAAATCCATGTAAAAGCGCCAATAAGGGGATTAGATTTGACAGGGGTGGCCCAAAAGCAAGATGTAGAGATGGACGAACAATTTTAATAGTTTATCTGCATAGATGGTCCTCATATAGTTTAACTCATTAAGGTATTCTTCCTATAGAAGCCAAATGATGCTGAAAAATTATGAAGACCAAAACTCAAATATGAGATCAGTTGCCCGGGCAACTGTAACCTATGGTATGACACATCAAAATTTGATGTAGTGGAAGATGCATGGTAAATTTGGGATCTTCTGGGGAAACTATGGAACAAAATTTTACTAAAACTCATAACTGAATTTTCACTATGCATTTACTAGAATTTTTAATAGTCCCTTAACTATACAAGACTACACTAACAAAAGATTTCCCGGTGGACCAGCAAACAATATTAAATGTCTGTTGCTAACAAATTCAGAAAAGTAAATGAACTAAAATGGTCCCAAACAAAATACAGAAAGTAGTATCAACTAACTTGTACAGTTGGATTTCCAGAAACTTTGAAAAATAAACTGCAAGGTGCCTGATGAAAAACACACTCCTAAGGAATGATTTATGATTTCAATACAAATCATGGGTTAATTGTTCGAAACTTACAAAAGTAAAATAAAAAATTGGCTGAGGCATAGTTAACAAGTAAAAACCCATCTCTGTAATAAAAATGTTAGTAGATTTGTAATAACAAATGGTAGAGTGGAATTATGAAGCATGCATCCTTTGCAGTATTGACATGGATATTGGGAATAACAATTGAATATGGAAATCCATTTGACATAGTAAATTTAAAATGAAATCATAGATAGATATGACAACATAATCACAGCAACAGAAAAGAATGACAAAACAACTTTAAAAATCGCATATAATAGTAACATAAGGCTCTAAAATCAAACTTAATATAACAGTTACATGAAAGATTGCCCACAAATGCCAAGATCTAAGAATGATACCTCAATCATCACATCATGATCCAATTCCATACTTGGGGCAGCAGTATAATCCATCGGTTGGATCTGAATAGGAGGAATCAATTCTGGGTCCCAACAAATAAAGTAGTTGTCTCCATCCAAATCACTTCCTGAACACTCATTTGTATGAGGTCTTCCAATGAAAATCAGTTATTGGTGTCAATAGACATTTTAAAAGGAAGTATCAATACACTAGACAATAGTAAACATCTCAAATTCCACATAAATCCTAGACAAAATAGGATTCTAAGTAACAAACCTAAAACTGCAAATATTCAAAGCCAGATAGGTACTTGTGCTTTAATCTTAATTCACTAGGTTTGTTTTCCTTTGAAGGGAACAAAAGTTGCAAACAAGTCAGATAGATGCTCATGTATGAAAATTTGAGCAAACATTTAAGAATGGAAATACTTTCTCATGCATATTTAGAGACTGGGATTTTGTACAGGATTTGATAATTAGAAGTTAGATCGTACGTGATCCTGTAGGATAGTGTTTACCATAAATAATAATTGAAAGGTTAAGAAATATATTTACCTAAAACCTTTCTGAGGGAAAACAACACAATCCACCATGTGGTGCAAAGCTAGCACATCCACAGCCTTTAAAACACGCACATCACCTGGGTACAAGCAGGGGTTTTTTGCTACTACTACCTCACCCGTAATGACATAAGGCCTTGCCGAACCATATGAACTCCCGAGCCTATTGTTAGAAACTTGAACAAAAACTTGACCATATTCTAGGGTTCTAGTTTCATCCAGACATCCCATCATTGCTCTTCCTTTTGGGATAAAAATCCTAGTTTTGCTTCGGAGTCCCAATAGTTTCGATGCCCTAAATGTTTGTATCATCATTGAAAGAAATGGTTCTACATTCGGCTTGTAGCCGCAAATTAGCATCTCCTTCAGAATATTACTGATCTCCCCTGTATACATTAAGTCCAATGCCTCCTGAGCCTTCAATGAATCTGTCAGCATAGCGTTCAATTGACATATGGCGTCTTTTTGTTTTTTCTCAAAAACATTATCCTTGACACCAAGAGTGGATAAGAGAGTAATCACTTGTCGATTCAGATAACAAGGCTGAAATTTACTTCTTGCCAAAACATCCAACTTTGTATTATCTGAATCATACTTGCACATACTATTCCTCAAAGATAGCTTTACTGACGATGTTGGATCAACAGCCACAACTCCTTTGTACCCACCATACCGGATCTGAAAGGCAGATGGAGTAGAATCATAACCACATTTTTCAGCGACCCTCCTGGCAAATTCAGAAGATATTTTCCCGATTCCATCAGAGAAGACATAATGAACTCCACCACTAGTAACCTCCACATCAGGAATAACTTCAATTTCATGCCTGCCAACACTTAGACTTTCAGTAGAAGAGCTGAAAGATTGTCCCAGCCTGGCAGCATATTTAGCCACATTTCTAATATTGCAAAAATTTCCCATCCATTTCCTTTTGTAAACAGCAGTACATCCATCTATTGTAGAAGCAAACATCCAAAGAGAATTTTCCTGCAACTGACTTGAAGAGAACGCTAGAAATTCAAATTTCTTAGCACCAATAACTATGCCATTTCTAAGGATAGAAAGAATTCTATGGTATATTTTAGTTTTCCTGTTCACAGATGTACGTGGAGATAAATCTGTCGAATAGAGTCCATATAACTCCTCATCAACAAATGAAACACGCAGAAAGTTATCAATATATTTATGGAAATGGCGGAGAACACGATTTGAGACATTAACCTCTGGACCACAAAAATACACTTTGCAAGGCGTAATCAAAACCCTCCGTACATATACCAATCCATTGTCCAAGGATATCGCAGGTGACCAACGAGGATTCCCTGATGCCATGCATGCCAAGTACCTTCTATACTGATCACTTAGCCACTCTGTGGGTTCATAACAAAATTCCTTCAAATAGAAATTTTTTCTAAAGCCTGTTCAATAAATTCAAGTTTCAATCGACATGGATCAACCAAACGATAAAAGCCATCATCAAGTACAGGACCTGCAAGACACCCATGCTGAACCAATGAATTTACTTTAAACAAGATGTTATATGGTATTATAATGCATTGGGGAGGAGTAACAATGGGGACAAGATCCAGATTGCTAGAATAAGGAACTCCTGACTCCAAAGTGTATTGCCCTTCACTTTCCTCATAATAAGCAAAGTTTGCTCTGAAATCTGGAAGATCTTTGCCATGAGGAAGCTCTAGACATAACGCAGAAGACTGTCCAATACAGCTGAGAGGCGTGAAATCTATTGCTCTGATCCATTGGTCATCAGAGGCATCTTTACAAAAGTTGAATAACGGATCTTCAAATAAATTTTCTGAAGTAGGTACATCTTTCTCAAAAATCCGGGGAGCACCAAGTAACTGAAAATTGAAAGGAAAAGAATAACTTTCACTATAATCATGTATACAGTGATTGTAGAAAAATGCAATTACAGAGCAAAGACAATCCCAGAAATTGATTAGAGTCCATAATTAAAGATGAAAAAGTTGGCTTATTGAGTAATTAAGTAATATCTAACAAAGTAAATACTGAATTGCGTAAAGAAAACATAGCTCTAATAAGTAATAACTCACTCAGCACAGAATGAAAATTCTTGAACACACTATTGTAGAGGAATTTGTAAGGAATAACTTCAATTGTGAAATCTTGCTTGACAAGAAAGGCACCGAAAAACTAAAGGCAGAAAGTTTTAGCAAGATATGGGATCATCAAAGATGTTACAATATATTTTGGATATCTGTAGCTAATCTTAGTATATCTTTAGAATATATTGCGGATTCAACTAGTCGTCTAATTGAGTACGCAACCTTAAGAATTGTTTCTTAATTTTGCTTTATTTCTTGATTTGTTTCCTTATTGAACTAGGGTTAATAATTAATAATTATTATATTAGAGGGTAGGAGCTTGTACTAGTAGTAGTACAAAATAAATTGAATCATTGAGTTAGTATTTACTATTACACATCATATTAATCTAATATTTATAGTAACCTATAATTCTTAACAAAATCGAAAAGATCAAATATAAGAGTCAAATATTGGAGAAACAATAGATCAATTACTCTGATTTGGGTAACACAACAACAATTATTAGTTTCTGAAAGAAAATGTTCATGAAGACATCCGTAAGATAGAAGTAAAGATTGTAGATAGCAACAGGTCACACAAACCATAATTTAGAAAAAACCTGATGTAATTTACATATCCAACTCTAGACGAAGCTGAAATATAAGCTGTAAACTACCACTTCACTGCAGAAGTAGTAGCAATAAATATATTCCTTCATATAATACTAAAACGGCTTCTCTCAAAGAGACGTTCTAGCTGTATGAGTAAAGAAATGTGGAACATACATTCATATATAATGTGGTTTCCAGCATAGTCACAAATGTCCCATAAATTAGTGTTCTCAAGCACATTAAACTTTTATTTTAATTATAGAAAAATTTCGGAACATTCAATTTCAATCTATATTTCATTTTTCTTTTTTTTTCCTCAATAAATCTGTATTTCTATCAAACGAGAAATCTGAATTCACCTTGTAGACCCTGATTTCTTTCTTTTGAGTACCCCAAAACCCAACACATTGTTTAATCAACAATCCATTTTGATTCCCCAAGATTAAACCAATCAAAGCCAAGGAAATGGAGGAAAACAAACCAAAGAGTATGAGAAATTTTTGCTTCTGATGAAGTTAAATAAAAACAAAAGGCAAGTTCTTTGAAAATGAAAAAAAGAAATCATGCATAGGTGAAATAAATTTTTATATTGAAGTCAAAACCCCACCTACTGAAAAAAGGCTTGATTGTTGATGTTGTTGTTTTGCAATAAGTTTCTCATGCAAAATTCCTCATCAAATCAGCAAGTTACTTTCCTCAAACTAAAAGTGATTACAAGAAACTTCTACAGACTCTATATGTACTTTGCTTCATCTTTTTATACAGTAAAAATAAGAATATTCACAACATTTGTGGTGTGTTCTGTGCTCTTTTTATTAGTTTGAAGTATTAGTTCTGTATTTGTTATGGGTGAAGATAGACTAGGTAAGCTGACTCTTATTGGCAGTAGCACCTTTTTTCACTACACTATGTCTATATGAAGTTTACTAAGAAACAAAGAATATGGTTGAAAACTGTAGTGAAGAAGTTAAATTTAACAACCTGAATTAAGAGATAATTAGCAGTTTCGCCCTGTGGTTGATGCAGCTCAATCTTCCAAATATTCTCATACGAAAGCTCAAGTTTATATTCCAAATTGTTCTGGGACAGAAAGAAATGCCACTTCCTCAATCCAATCCCAAAACTTACACCAACATCCATCTTTTTCCACAAAACAGAGAATCTTCCCTTCGAGATCTGACAGCCGAAATACAGTTTCACGTTATTCAAACTATGCAAAACAGTTCTTGGCTTTGGCACAATATCTCTTTCCATTCCCTGAGCCTTCAGATAGGAGATCCCAAACCACAACCTTTTGGGTCGTCTGTTAGCTAAGGACATCATACGTGCAGCATCTTTTGCGGAGGTGAATTGAATAATAGCATATGCCCTTCCTCCGCGTTGTCTTATCTTAATAGCAAAGACAGTTCCTTCACCAGTATACTTCTCTACATATATCCTTACATGGGACACAATCACAAAAGAAGGGAATCCATACAACTCAATCGTTTTGCCCATCATAAATACCAACTCTTTTGGCTTTCCTGGATAGGAAAAGAAGAAATAAGATTAATAAAACAAAGGGGGAAAAAGATGTCAAAACTAAAAGGCAGTAGTAGTATAATGCTACAGCAACTACGTTAAACATGTGAATATAAATTTTTAAGCACATTCAATGATTTGCTGTCGGAAAATAAAGATACATATTATGATTTTTAAAATGTGCAGTCAAAGTTTATGTACAATGTTTTGGTAAACATAGTGACAACATATACTCATTGACCATGTGCACATTATTTCCTATACCTATGACTGCCATGCCTACAATAACTTGAACACTTTTAATGATGAAATATCTCTAAAGAACAGAGCATAAGTTCACAGTGTAGGCTTTCATTTAACAAAATGGTTGAGAAACAAAATGCATTCTCAGTTTCAGCTCCTATTGCAGATAATAATCTAAATATATGCACAACAGGAAAGTGGAATGATTCAAAACTAAAGTGGAATGATTCAAAACTTACTCCATTACCCGAGATTGTTCGCGCTTATACTTAATAAATATGTGAAGATTCAGTCAGACCATAGTGAGCAAAACTTTCCAATTAAATTCATATTAAAAAACATATTTCTGGTGCCACAAATACAATAACCATTGCTATCCTTGATGTCTTTTAAAAATGCAAATATCTCTGAAGTCTGAACAGCTAAAAATAAGTATAAATATGTACCATTTATTGACAACAAGGTAGCAATAACTTTAGAAACAAAACGGAATCTACATAGATTATTATAATGTATAAATTAACTTTCCTAGAAGTATTTGAACTATTTAACTAATCAATCATAAAATGACAAGAATACATAAAAATATTTAACTTTTGACAATATAATCTAGCTAAAACTTTGCAGAATTTATTCTGCTCCTTACTAAGTGCAACTTCAGGCACATGTTAGCAACTTGTGAAACACGTGATCTCACTATCCTACCTAAGCCCTAGAAGGGTTGCAGGTGTCAGTGGCATCAAGATCATGACAACAAAAATTCAAACATGCAATAGTCTTTGGGGAACTTAGTGTTGATAGCTAAAAACTCATTTGATGAAAGCAAACCAGTTCTTAACCGGAGTCAGAAGCTCTCTGATAGAAGACCTGCAGTTAAGCAGGCTTGCATGAAGAAGAGGAAAAGGGTGAATGAGTAGTTTTAGTTTGTTAGAAGTCCATTGTATAACACAGTGAATGAGTAATATTAGTTTGGTAGAAGTCAGTTAGATCAAAGTTAGGGAAATAAATAGGAGAGAAAATCAATTAGACAATTATTGAGTTGTGAGGGAGAGTTAGAGCGCTCTGAATTCCCTATCCACTCTTGTTGTGTTCTTGGTTCTAAGGCCACATTGGTCAAGAACCATTACTTCAATGCACAATATTCTTGAAGTTTTGCACACTTTTCTGTGATACCTGAACCAGTTCCTTCGCTTTCTTTTCTTGCCAAGCCTGGATTATGTTCAGCCAACAAAAGAAAAATATCAGCTCTTTGCAACTTTACACTACCTATGGAAGTTCAACCAATTGGCTATGTAAGTGGATTGGAGGAAAAAGGTATAAAGCATCTGTTTCCCTTAAAAATAGTAGTTTGTTGTCACAATTCATAATAAATGATTAAATTTGTTCAAAGTAAATAAATATCTAGAAAATGTATTTCACACTGCACCACCTGAGAAATAATTGTTGGCACAAGATATTCATTCTTTCTCACAAGAATCCATTTCCCAAGACACTAAAACAAATGCAAATAAAAAGAAAAAAATCCTAAATGCCTTTGATTGTAAAACATGAGCTACATCATGAATTCCAGCAAATGTTCAGCTTCACGATACATTTATAGTTTTTAAGCATATATAGGCAACTTCCACAAAGCCCACGACCTTCATAATCCTGTATTTTATTTCCAGCAACTCTTGATAAACTCCAATTGCTATTAATAAGTGCAAAAGAGTAATATTCAGAATTTAAAGATCTAGAAACTTCACAAAAAGAAAATACAATTGAATCTCAAGAACAAATCTAAAAACGTAAATAACAGAATCAGGATTAAATTGAAGGAATAAACAGTAATGAAGAAGCGTACTTTAAAACTCATCTAGATATCTAGTAAATTATGTTACCTCATTTCTCAAAATAAGCAATATTAGTATTGGAGCCTTCGTTGTAGTTCATGGCATCATTCAAACATCAATAGAAAATGTTATAAAATGATGAAAAATCAAAAAGTAGGTTAGGAAACTAATTAAATCATTTTAGCAAGTTATATAGGGCCAATGAAAATTCCGAGGGTCCATTGCTTTCAGCATTTTGTTATAAGAAGTACATCAAGAAGTAGACAGAAATCAGTAATACTTTATTTTGTATCCAATAGAGGGTAAAACGGATCAATTTTCAATACAATTGTACTAATAACAAATCCAAGAATATTTTACCCCTCATTTTTATCCTCATACCAAACTAACTTGAAGTCATAAATTCTAACCCTGATTTTCAAAAATAACTTCTGATAAAACTCAGCAAAGAAACACAAGGTCAAGAAAAAAGATATCTTAGTTCAAGATGGAAAAACACATTCAGTTCATAAGAGCTTTCCAATTCCTTCCCCTCAAAGAACCATCCCAAAGAAGTGATGAAATCATTTCCACAAAACCAAACAAAAGCCATGAAAATCAATCAACACTCAAGTCCTCATATTAAAATAGCTATTCCTTTCAAATATGCTATCCATCTTTCAAATAGAAACAAATTAAATATTATTTCATCCATAACGATTCCGTAGTTGAATCATCCAAAGCCAGGTTGGAAACAACCCCATAAACAGGCATGAAAAAAAAAAAAAAAACTCATAAAGCATTTTGTTAACATCTGATATAATGGTTTAGGCTTTCAGCTGTTGGCGAATTCTATGGCAGGGAAAATGGAGTTTGGGACTACTTGGTGCAGGGCTTCTTAGCAAAAATAAAAGTAGTTCTAAATTTGCAATAGAGACCTTCTTTCACTGTCACATTCTACCTCTCTCTAGCTCTTCGGCAAGGACATCAACCCCTCATCTCTGCCGTTGGTGACAACCTCAATGTCGCTGTGAAGTTCCATGATTTGATGTCGCGTCACCGCTAAAGGGCTATGCTGTGTGGTTCCTGCATCTTCCTTTCCATCACACTGCTACAAAAGGGTTCCTTAAGTGCTGCCATCATCGATCCCAGATCCGGTTGCCCAACGTCTCGCTGCCTACGCTCCTGATGCATCGCCACACCTGAATTTCTTGCTATGCCACTGTCTACATTAGTTGGCTGCACTATCATTATTTAAGACACTATTTGATTGGTTGTTTCCTTTATAGTTTTGAAAGACAATAAGATTGGACAAATATTAAGCATAATCTTTCTTCACATTTTTTCTAATTCATAAATGGGCTTACAGCCCACAAACAACAATAGAGAGGAACGAAGGAACTGAATTTCCATAGCACCTCTCATGACCAAGAGAGAGAGAGAGTTAGGGATGAGTAGAAACAAAATGAACATAGTGATATTTGAAAAGTCTCATTTTTTTCCTTAAAATTTTGTGTTAAAACCTTGATCCCTGAAATTATGACTATCAAATAGCGAAAAATTTAAGGTAGGTCTCGTTGGACTCCGAAAAAGTTTAGTTCTTAAACTATGCATTGTTGGGTGGGTTTGAAATTTAATTAACTCGAAAGTTGCTGAAGAGGAGGCAGTAAGTGGATGAGATGGTGGAGGAAGAACAACAAAAGAAGGTGTGGACAAGCTAGAGAGGGGTTGAATGTGACAGTGAAAGAAGGTCTCTATTGCAAATTTAGAACTACTTTTATTTTTGCTAAGAAGCCTTGCATCAAGTAGTCCCAAACTCCATTTTCCCCACCATAGAATCTGCCTTCAGCTGTTACAAAAGACAAGTTGATCGTACATTACCCGTGTTGCTGGAACAAAGAACATAGAAATGAACCTCTGATCAAACATACACTTACATGAAACAAAATCAAAATCAAACTGTTAAACTTGACAGAAATGCAACATGAGTGTTAAAGAAACACACCCGAAAAAAAAAAAAAAAAAAAAGTTCTTCCATACAACAACACCCATCAAGCACTTGCATCCTTCAATGCACCATACTCCAATCAGGCAATCATCAAAACAGTAGCAACTAAACCAATCATGCATGAAAATATTGGGATAAAGGGAATACAAGGAAAAAAAAAAAAGGTTGTTATGGGTATAAGCATGAGCAAGTGATCACTGTCATTATTATCAACCAGCATGAAAGGGAAGAGCAAAAGACAAAGAAAGAGAGACTGACCCAAGATTGAAGATTGAACTAGTTATCAGCAATCACAATACACACAGAGCGGGGGAAAATGGGTCGTCAATCCTAAGTCAAGGCTGTCACTGCTTTCTACTCAACATAGTGGACTAAAAGTGTTTCAATACTTCTAATGGAAGTAAACCGAAAGGCAAAGTTTTTCAAATTATCTCTTTTTTTTTATCATTTATTTCAAGAGTATAATTTTGATAGTTTGTCAACCAATTTGGACCCGTTTGGTTTTGCTTGTACTAGAATTTTTTTTGTTGTTGCAAGAATTAAGTGTAAAAGAATTGCTTTTTAGAGAAATTAAAGTTAAAAGAGTTTATCTGTGATTGATTTTGATATTTTATAAATAAGTTTAAGAGAATTATTTTTTATAGAAGGAATAAAATAAAATTTGTTTTAGATGCATGATTACCAAAAAGGACATAATATAACTTTAAGATGAATTAATATACTGGAAGAGAGTAAAAGTTTGGTTTAAATGAAAGTGGATACATAAAAAGTGGATTTTATTTTATCTGAATCCGTCAAAATTACTTTTCATCACCTGAAAAATAATTATTATACAGCCAATCACATCTAAAATTTTTCATTCTCATTTTAAGGTAAAAGGAATTAATTTTGAGCACTTGAAAATCCAAACCAAATAAACACTTATATGTTGACTAGTATTATTTCAACACTAAAAAATAAGTGTCTATTGGAACATTTATTTTATCATTATTGGATATAATGAAAATTCCCACTTACTCTATGTATCCATCTATCTATCACATTTAATGGCGAAATAGTATATGTTACTATAATACTTTTGGTGTATTAAAATATAATTTTGTTAGATGTCAACCAATTATATCCTATTTTAAATCTCATCACATGCCACATTAACATTTGTGGGTTGATGCCTCATAAAAAGTAAAATATCTCACAAGTGAAACTCATCTCCAACAAAAGGGATCAACTTTGATCCGAACTCTAGTCCTGTATGATAATTAAAAATAAGTGACAAAAGTTAATAATATCAACAAAATTTATATTTTTTATTTGAAATAATGGGATTTGATGCATGTGGGACAATCCTTACTGAATGGGACATGTCCCACTTTAGCCATTTGCTCCAATGGGAGAGTCCCATGCTGGGCTCTCAATTAGGGATTGGGACAGTAAATTTGGAGCATTGGAGATGCTATTACATCTACATCTTTTGTTGATAATATATGATCGGATATTTATATAATTTTTTTATAGTGGTAATATATGTAAATTAAAGAATAAAATATATTTTATCTCTTAAACTTTAGGTTATGAGTAATTTACACTATGATATTTCAAAATATGTATCGTGACATCATTTACTTTCCAAATAGTGCAAAATTTTTTTGTCATAGATATGGTGTCAAGTTACACACAACATAAAAGTTAGGGGTTAAATGTACATAAGAATTCACAAACAAGATGTTAGGTTGCACAAATTAGAAACACGATAGAGGTTAAGTGCACATAAATCACAAATTTACCAATTGTCAAAATTATGTTAAAGGGTGTTTTAAACAATTTTAGAAAATTCAGAGTATTGCAATGCACATTTTAAAAAGTCAAAGTTTAAACTCACTTAACTTAAAGTTGAAGGAGGTAAAATATATTTTACCCTAAATTAAATCCTTATTACAATTGACGTGAATATATTAATAATAATCTATATGTAAATTTTTATAAGAGTTATTATAGAATTTAATTTATATGCATTGATCAAATAATTTTACATTGTTAGTCAATAGAATTTGTGAGAAATCTCAAGCCATGATATATAACTACCAACCATAATAAATATCAGGTATAATTTGTCATTTTATGCTTTAAGTGGATAGAAGTTAATATTTTATTTATATTGTATAATTGATAAAAAAAATTACATTTCACATCCATTCATGTAGTTATTTAATTGTTTACTAATAAAAAAGTTATTTCTGATATATACTTCTACATATAAGAATTATTTATATTTTATAATTGGTGAAATTCTTATATTATTATCTAATCATGTATTACTATATAATTCAATATGATTAATTCTCAAACCCACTACTAACAAGATTATACAAATGGAAGGGTTTAATTAGATGGTAGTCAATGTATTAAAATTAAATTCTTAAAAAAAAATGAGAGATACACCTATTGCAAATATAAATCTATGTTAATTTTATTTATCAATATAAACAATTACGGACTCAGAATTTAATTATTCAATTAATGAGTAATTTACACTTATCTCACATGATGTTTACTAAAATTACATTGATCTTCCCTATAATTATTAATTCATTAATTTAAGTGATAACAAAAATAACATGTGACATATACATATGATTATTAACGATAAAATTATAATATTTGGATAATATTTGACATGTATTTAACTAAAATACCTCTTTTTATCATAAGCTATAATTATAAATTTAATTTTCATGTGATAAAAAAGTATTTTATTCAATTAAAGTGTTAAATATTACTAAAATATTATAATTTCATCATTAATAATTATGTATATGTCTCATATTATTTTTTGTCACTTAAATTAATGAACTAGTATTTACATGGGAGGTTAGTGTGTAATTTTAGTAATTTCAAGGGAAATCAGTGATAGCTTTGTAAAATAGAATGATACTCAATATAATTACACTAAACATCTAAACCTTAAGAGATGTTAGTGTAATTTTCCCTTAATTAATTACATATACATTACAATGATCATGACTAATAGTTAATAACATAAACTTATAGTAGGATATTAAATTCAATTGAAAGAATGTTCTATAAACAAAAAGGAAACTCTATTAAAAAAAGAAGAGAAACTTAGACTAACTTCTCTTGAGATTTAGTGTAACTATACTCGACACTCCTCTATTTTACTAAATTATAATGACCTCTCTAGTCAAAATATGTTAATTCATAAATTAAGTGACAAAAAAATAATTGTTGTGTAAGGGTGGGCCCAAAAGGCATAAATAAAGTTGTGCAAAATAAATATGTGGAAGTGTAAAATAAATAGCATTAAGAATTTATGTGGTTTGACTTAAAGCCAACGTCACGGGCAAATGTGACAACCAAATATTTCATTAGAAATATAATGGAAATACAAAAGGTGGACATACTCTACCTAACTCAAATCCTAATACACTAAATATCTCATAATATTTTTCTCACTGGTATATAATCTCAACTCACAAAAGAGAAGAACTCACAAGGAATAAATAATTCTACTCTCTTACATTAAAGTGAGGAGAAATTTGATTGTTGGTTTCTCCGTTTTCTTGATGCTTGAAGTCCTGCAAAGCATTGCTCTATTTATAGAGCTTCATATGCCAAAATTTTCAACCTCATTTACCTGTCATTTTTAGGCCAACTATGCATCCTTTGACGTAGTGCCAATTGCAATAAATGTAGATGCACGTCAAATCTCTTTTGCAACACTCTTTGAAAATCTTGTCCAATATAGCACTTGGCTTGGAGAAAAGCAAGCCACCTAGTCTACAAATCTCCACATTGGCTTAATTTTTTACCCATCTTCAAATTTATAAGTCACCTTCTCCAATGTACCCATAAGAGTAGACTTACATATTATGAATGCCAACTAAATCCAAGCAATGCTTGGACTTAGCAACGTGATTGACTTTGTCAATATTGTCACGACCCGCCTAAAGAGCGTGACTGGCATGTGAGGATTTGGATCCCACAAAAGCCTCTAATAATGTGACTATCTAATATACATAAATAAATCGAATATATTTAAAATATCTCAAGTTTAACTAAACTTCGTAATTCTGAAAATGTTTCCAATCATAAAATCCTGAACATAAAACTCGTAAAATCCATAATTTGGGTTAAAGCCAAACATAATTAAATAAATGACTAAAATTCTAAAACGTGAAAACAATATAATGCATATATGGGATCCCACCTATACAATTATTGGAGCACTATTATACTAACATAACCAACAATAAGCTCCACTCCAAAGCGAAGCTCACCAAAGAGGCTACAATATTATTGAGAAGGATCTTGTGGTGCAAGAACTGATAGTTGTATTTGTAGTGGAGGAAAAGAGAAGGTGAGTTTATCAAAACTCAATGAGTGAACCTCTACTTACAACCCATATGGGACAACAACAAAAATATGTAACATATACATTCAACTAGTATAAAACATTTTATATATAATTACATATAGCTGTATTGAAAATAATAATTTAACTTAATCCATGACAATAACTAGTAGAGAAACAGGAGATATTTTGTACATAAATAATTAGCTTATAGTGAATCTAAGCCAAAGGCTAATCTGATGGGCACCTAACTAGGTACCATTAATCGACACCTCAGGGTTCCTTACTATGGGTGAGCTAGTCCTTTAGCGGACCACTTGGTACCATACCAAGGTTAACGATCAATCCAAGCGTTAACTCGCTAATTTGTATCTCACAATTTATTGACTAAAAATTAGTAGCAACAAAATTCACTGTCCATATAATATTAAGATTCATGAAATTTTAAACTGATAAGATAAATATAAATCATACATATAACAAGTATGGTCCCATAAGTTTTCTAAAATAATAATTTGTCATGATAACTACAAAACAATAATTTTCTAAAATTTCCATAATCCATAAAGGCATATTTATTGACATAAATCATTCTAAAATATTATAAATAATTTATATAATATGGAATAATAATAATAATAATAATAATAACCAAAAGTATGGCCATGAACTTAAACCCACTCACCATTGGTAGCTAGGAGTTTGTTTCCACTAAGAACTTGACTTTGAGAGTTAGAATAGCATGGTAACTGCCAAACAATATAATAAAATATAAACAATTTAACTTTATCACCCAAACTGAGTTTGGGATGGTAGGGAGCAAGAATGTTGAGAGAAAACCATGCCTAACAGGACCCAAACTTACAATTTATATAAAAATAGGAAGGAACTGACTAAATTCCATGAAGATCACTTACCGAAATATATTAATTGGAGAAAATTGAGTGAAATCACATTTATCTCTCAGGGAAAATTCCTTCAACAGCTAGGGATCTTAAAAAAATATTTGGAAATATTATGATGTGTCAAATATATACTAGGAGACAATTATGTAACTGAAAACAGGATCCAATCATTGTCCCATGCACACCGCACAAGTGCCTTACACGTTCAACATAAAGGAAGTATGTGTATACGTTCAAAATATATATATATATATATATATATATATATATATATATGTATGTATGTATGTATGTATTATAATAATAATAATATATTCTAAATGTATGCACCACGGGTTACATTTAGTAATAATAATAATAATACCAACATGCTACACATTTTCTCTTATAACATTATTAGAGCGTTTCGTGCATACATCTTGTATTATAAAAAAAAATTAAAATGTCAACCAATTAATAGTAATAGTAATAATAATTCTAATACTAATAAATTTCATATTTGGGATATCACAAACATAGCAGTCTGATTGTGAGGTACCAATTTTCTTCATTTCAATAGTACCTTGAGAAATAATCTCGCGAATGAAATGATATCATCAATATGTTTGGTTCTTTCATGATATATTTGATTTTTTATCAAATGTATGGCACTTTGGCTATCACAATAAATAGTTGTAACATCTTGTTCCAAACCCAAATTGCTTACCAAACTTCTGAGTCAAATGGCTTCCTTCACTCGCTTCTTGTTGCCATATATTCGGCTTTTGTAGTGGATAGTGTGATAGTAGACTGTAAAGTTGCTTTCCAACTAATTGCACTACCCGAAGCGTGAAGACGTATCCTGTCAGAGATCTCCTTTTGTCAACATCTCCACCATAATCAAAGTCACATAACCAATAATACTACCACCAATGTTAGAACTCTTGTTATATACTAAGCCAACATCCATAGTACCTCAAAGATATCGAAGTATCCATTTCACTGCTTGCCAATGCATCATGCCAGGATGCCCTCTACATTTGCTAACAATAATAACGTCATGTGAAATATCTAGTCAAGTGCATACCATAGCATACATGATGCTTCCAACTATACTAGCTAAGGATTGTGGGGCTGATAATCTGAAATAGGTTGTCATCGGAGTACTCATAGGTTTTGCATTTTGCATCCTAAAGCGTTCAAGTACTTTTTCAATATACTTCTTCTGAGACAAATATAATTTACCAACACATCGATCCCTGTAAATTTCCATGCCCAAAATCTTTTTAGCTACACCCAAGTCTTTCATTTCAAATTCACCACTAAGTTGCTCCTTCAGCTTCTTGATCAGACATACTCAGCAATGAGCATGTCATCAGCATAAAAGCAACAAATAGACAAACGAACCATCTAGAGATTTCTATGATAAACACAACAATCATAGTCACTCATTGAGTAACCATGACCTAACATGAAAGTGTCAAATCTCTTATGCCACTAATAAGGAGATTGCTTTAAGCCATATAATGACTTCTTTAAAAGACAAACATGGTCCTCCTTACCTTGAACAATGAAACCTTCTAGTTGCTGCATGTAGATTCTTTTTAAGCTCACCATGAAGAAAAGTTATCTTAACATCGAGTTATTCAAGCTCTAAGTCAAACAGTGCAACCATAGCAAACAACACACAAATGGAGCTGTGTCTCACAATAGGTGAGAATACTTTATTGAAATCTATTCCTTCCCATTGGCTAAAACCTTTTGCAACTAAACGTGCTTTGCACTAAACCGGTTCAATTCCAGGGGTTTTCTTGAATATCTATTTGCAACCAACAACTTTATGTCCTTTAGGTAGTTTTACCAACTCCCAAGTCTGATTCTTATGAACAGACTTCATCTCTTCACTCATCACAACAATCCATTGTGCAAACTCTTCACTTGAGATAGCCCCATAATATGTGGTGGGATCTTCTGATTCCATATCCCCTGACAAAAGAGACTATGTTTGCATGGCCATACCTCTATAGTGGTTTTATTTGCCTCTTTCTCTGTCTCTAGTAAGGCTATAATGCTCAACCGTTGTTGTGCATCTATGACATCAATAATATCTTGTTCTTCTTCTTGAATGGGCTAATCAGAGACATCTTCTTCCATTTACTTTGGTGGTTCAGCTTCAAGCTCCACCTGTTTGCTAGCATCTTGGTCTTTTTCTGCATTACCAACCTCCTTTTTGGATGAAGCATGGATGATTCATTGAACTTGGCATTTCTGCGATTATGAATTTGGATGACTTAGGTTCAATGCACCATAATCTATAACCTTTCACCCAGTTGCATATCCGAGAAATATAGATTTTATTGCCCTTCGCTAAAGCTTTCCATCACCAATATGAGCATATACAAGACAACCAAAAACTCTCAAATTTGAATAACAGGAGCACCAGATCATACCTCAATAGGAGTCTTCAAATCGATCACAGTTGATGGAGACCGATTCACCAATAACAAGCCATATTGAGGCTTTAGCCCAAAATTCTTTAGACAAACTAGCATTAGAAAGCATACAGCGAGCCCTCTCCAAAAGAGTTCTATTCATATGTTTTGTCACTCCATTTGGTTGTGGAGTCTTTCACACAGGACAATGTCTTATTATGCTTTCATTATCATAGAACTCGTTGAACTGTCCTTCACAAAACTCCAAACGATTATCTTTTGAGGAGCTTGATTTTCTTGTCGGTCTAATTCTCAACAAGTGCTTTCTATTTCTTGAAAGTATAGAACACATCATTCTTGTGTTTCAAAAAATAAACCCATACCTTCCTTGAGAAATTATCAATGAATGTCAATAGGTATCTAGCACCACGTTTTGAAAAACAGGTGCAGGGCCCCATAAGTTAGAGTAGATGTAATCCACTGTTCCTTAGTTCTGTGATGGCAGTGTTGAACTTGACTCTGGTTTGCTTTCCACAGACACAGTATTCACAGAAGTCAAGCTTTCCAATTTTGTGATCACATAGCAAGTTGTACTTGCTCAAAATTGACATTCATATTTCACTCATATGCCCTAGACAAATATGCCACAAACAAGTAGTATCTGAATCTAAATCAGAATGAAGATGATACTTAGACTGCCAATAACTATACTTCTTTAAAGTAAATAAATACTGTTGACCAACTTGCTTTTATCACAATAAGAGAACCTTTGGAGATTTTTAGAAATCTACCTTTCAGAATACCATAACCTTGAGAATTGAAGATGCCTAAGGATAAGATTTTTCTTCAAGTCTGGTATGTATCGAACATTAGTCAATGTTCTTAACACTCCATCATGCATCTTGATTTGGATTGTTCTAATGCTAATGACCTTACAGGGCATATCATTTCCCATAAAGACAACACCACCATAAATTGACCGATAAGTTGTAAATCAATCTCAATTTTGACACATGTAGTAGGAACAGCCTAAATCAAGCATCCAAGTATCACCAATTAAACTGGTTGATACTGCGAAAACATTATCAGGACTTTCAACAACACTTGCTACATTACTTGAATCTTTATCCTTTTTGTCTTTTGAGTCTCAATATTCTCTCTCATGCCCTTCTTTCTTATAGTATCTACACCTACCTTTACGATATCTAGATTTAGATCTAGACTTTTCTTTGCCACTACTCGATCCAATCTCCTTTGACCTCCCTTTGACAAATAGGCCAGAATGCAGTATCATCATGGCTGCCAGTATCATGCTCCATTTTGTCGCGACTTAAAAGTGCGGATTTTACCTCATCAATTTTGAGGTTTTCATGACCATATATGAGCGTTTCACGAAAGTGCTTGTAAGAAGGAGGTAAGGAACAAAGCAATATCATTGCTTATTGCTCACTTGAAAATATCTCATCCATATTTTTCAAATCTATGATGAATGACGTGAACTCAGCTATGTGAGACCGAATTGATGTCCCTTCTGCCATACGGAGCATATACAGACATTGTAAAACACCAAGACGATTAACTACCGTCTTAGTCATATATCATAACTCCAACTTGGTCCATAGCAAATATCCTGTTTTCTGAAAGAACCTCCTATAACACATTGTCTGGAATGCATAATGAATAATAGAAAGAGTCTTTTAGCGACATCTTCCCATTCTGAGTCCTTCATTGCCTCAGGCTTCTTTTCCTTGTTAGAAAGTGTTACTTTTACACCTTACTGGACAAGAATAGCCATCATACGACTTTCCATATTCCAAAATTAATGCACCCATCAAACTGGAGAATATCAAATTTTACAGGAGACATTTTCAAACAAATTAACCTAGAACTCTATAAGAGATCTGATACCAGTTTGTTGTGTAAGGCGCCAAAAAAGGTAGAAACAAAGTGACGCAAAATAAATATGTGGAAGCATAAAATAAATGACACTAGGAATTTACGTGATTTAGTTTAAAGCCTACGTCCGTAGGTATATGTGACAACCAAATATTTTACTATAGAAATATGATGTAGATACAAAAGGTGGACACAATCCACTCAACCTAAATCCCAAATACACCCATAATACTTCACAGTATTTTCTCACTGGTGTATACTCTCAACTCACAAAAAATAAGAACTCACAAGGAATAAATAATTCTACTCTATTACACTAAAGTAAGGAGAAATTTGATTATTGGTTTCTCCATTTTCTGATGCTTGAAGTGCTGCAAAGCATTGCTTTATTTATAAAGCTTTACATGCCAAAATTTTTAACCTCGTTTACTGTTCATTTTTCAACCAACTATGCATCCTTTGACGTAGTGCCAATTGCAATAAATGTAAATACACCATCAAATCTCTTTTGCAGCACTCTTTGGAAATCTTGTCTAATGTGGCACTAGGCTTGGAGAAAAGCAAGCCACCTAGTCTACAATAACATATGACAAGTACATGATTATTAGTGACAAAATTATAATATTTTGATGATATATATATATATATATATATATATATTCACTAAAATACCTATCTTTTACCATAAGTTACAGTTATAAGTTTCATCTTCATGCTATAAAAAATAATATTTTATTCAATCAATATATTAAATATTCAAAAATATTATAATTTTGTCATTAACAATCATGTATATGTCACATATTATCTTACATTATCGTTTAAATTAACGAATCAGTATTCTCATGGGAGATCAAAGTAATTTTAGTGAACCTCAAGAAAGATCAATGATAATTTTCGAGTGTAATTTCACTAAATCTCATGGAGGTCATTGTAATTTCCTCAAAAGTTCATTGAAAGAATTATGAATACGTATATTTTATCGATGTCTTTTTTAGTGTTAAATAATATATATGTAGTGTGGCGTTTGATTTCTACCATGATCTTTTCTACTTTTGGTAATACTAATCACCATGTGTTGGGTGATCTAACTTTCCCTTGTTTAAGTAGTGAGGAGATTCGGGCTTTGACAAAGCATGTGATAAAGGATGAAGTTTTCATGGCTATTTAAGGTATAAACTCCTATAATTCTCCTGGGGTTGATAGCTTTCACTTTTTTTCTTCAAAAAATTCTAGCATGTTTTAGGTGATGCAATTTGGTTTTTAGTAACAGATTTTTTTTCTTATTTGGTACATTTGATCTTGCTCTTGCTGAAACATTGGTTGTTTGAATTCCTAGAGGGGATTAGCCAACTAAAATGAAGGACTTTAGGCCTATTAGCATGTGCAACGTGATTTCTAAATTGCTTAATAAGGTCTTGGTGAATAGAATGAGGCCTTTATGGGACCTTGTTAGTCCTATGCAAAGTTGATTTGTCTTGGGCTAGAGTTCTCAAGATAATGTTGTTATTGCCCAAGAAGTCTTACATTTTATGAGGAACTCAAAAAGTAAAAGAGGGTTGGTTGCCTTTAAAATGAACTTGGAAAAGGCTTACGATAGAATGGATTAGACTTTCTTAAGCTTCATTTTAGCTAAGTTTGGATTCTAGCAATCTATTATTAAGATGGTCTTGTTTTGTGTTTCGTCTTCTTTATTGTCTATTGTTTGGAATGGTGACAAGTTCCTTGTCTTTACTAGGGGCCTCAAACAAGATGACCTATGTCTCCTTATTTATTTGCTCTTTGTATAGAGGCACTTAGTTTGTTGATTAATAGCAAGGCTCAGGAAGGTGTTTAGGATCCGATTAGGGTCTCTCATTAGGGTCCTACTATTTCTCACCTTTTATTTGCTGATGATATGCTATTGTTTTCCAAGGCCACTACTTCTCAAGTGCATTTGGTGGGTGACAAACTTTTGAGTTGTTTTGTAAAACTTCTAGGCTAAAAATGAATGTGATGAAGTCTAGGGCCATGTGTTTTGCTACTATTTCTAGATAGATGAGGGGCTATTCACTTCCATTTCCTCTATCTAGTTTGCTTCTTAATTGGGTATGTATATGGGGCTTTCTTTGTTGAACTCTAAACTCAAGAAGAAAGACTTTGCTTTTATTATTGATAAGCTAAATCATCGTTTAGCTTCTTGGAAAGGAAAGCCTCTTAATAGGGGTGGAGCTGATATTGGCTAAATCGATGCTTTCATCTATCATAATTTATCCCATGCAGTCTCGTTGGCTATCAAACTCTGTTTGTGAAGAAGTTGACAAGATAACTAGAAGATCTCTCTGAGTAAGAATAGTGTGTATAAAGTGTAACACCTAAATTTTAACCCTTTAACACTCGAGTCCTTTTAAGGTTAACCTTTAGTTATTACTTTGATCTCATAAATTTTTCTGACAAAATAAGATATACAAAAAATAACAATAATAATTTTATAACTTTATAAAAATCAAACTAGAAGCCTTGCGCATAGATAAATTATGTACAATATTTATTTCGTGGAAGCTAACCAAACATTCATAAACACATACGAATCATCAAATGTCTGAACAATATATATACCATAAATACATAAATAAATCCAAATAGTATGTCGTAGATACTAAACAAGTAGTGAGGACAATAAATATTTTTGGCTAATAATGGTCTGATAATCAATGGAGTAATTAAACTTCCAATGGAGTTATAACTCATCTAAAAATAAGTCTCATAAATTGAAATAAAATCCTAGCTACTCTCATAATCTGAAAGGAACTCCTATATACTTTTCCTTGAACATACTCCTTCAAAGGAACCTTAGTTATTTGCTCATCGTCTGGAGATGACACAGAAACAAAATAGGATGAGAACTCAAAAGTTCCTAGTAAAATACACATAATAAAATGTTATCGAAATCATCTCTAACCATCTTGGTTTATTTTTAAAAAGATGTGAACATACATTAAAATTCAATTAACAAGTTTAAAAAATCTTTACCCGAGGTAGATGTATCTTCTAACATGGTCTTTTTAATATGAATGCAATATTATATTTCATATATATGCATGACAATATAAATGAACATATACATACATATAAACTTATATTAAGTTACATAAAGTATGTAGTTTAGTCTTTTAATTTACTTTTTCTCTCTTATTCATCATTTTCTTTACACCTCTTTTTCTTCATATATTTATTTCTTTATACACATCTTTCTTTATACATTTTTTTCTTTATTCACCCAGTTTAGCCAATCAGTGGGGTAATGAGCTCATACCAAAAGCCAATTGTCATCGACAAATACTGGGGGATAAACAGGTATTAGACAGTGAGGATCACCTCTTTCTATCGATGATTATTTCCAAATTAGTGGGATCCAAAACAAGTATCTTTAACATTTTATATTACATAAATCTTTTATCAGTGGAGACAAGTTCAACATCCTTAACATTTTATATTACATAAATACTTTATCAATGGGGACAATGTTCAACATCTCTTCATATCACATTAATAACTTATTAGTGGGGACCATGTCTAATGTCTTTCATATATATATATATATATATATCTTAACACTTTCTTTTAATGTAGGTACTCATAATAAAATCAAACATAACATACATATCAGCATTTGCACATTTTTATTACTATTACATGATAATATCATACATCAATCCATAAACCATGTAGTCTCTCAATACACAAATAAGGTCAAATTACTAAGTGTGCAATCTAGCACCAAACATTTAATCACATGTTCATGTTCATATCATAAGTAACATAATACCCTTCCAAAGATTTCACATCATGCAATCATTTTTCTTAATCATAAACAATCACAATCATAATTGTTTCATGCCAATCACACTTTCATAGGCTTGGTTATACAAAATACAACAGTTCACACCACTTGAACTTCATTTACTCCATTAATACAATAAAGACAGCAACATTCCATAAAATTGGACTCAAAAATAAATCCCAAAAGGTTAGTAAATGAAATGATAAGTTTCTTAAAAAATCAAGGATGTACCTCAACATGTTACAATTCATATGTAGAAAATTTGGGTCAAAAATAAGATCTTAGATGGGGTTTTTAAAATTGTACAAATGCGGTGCTTAGAACATATTTTTCAGCACCATAGAACCAATTTTGAATTTAGACCATAAAAAAACACCCAAAATTTTCCACAAAAATTCAGAGCAAATATATCCTCAAGATGTTAAGGACATTGTGTAAAATTTTTAGCTTAAAATTCATCCATTTGATGGGGTAACAAAAATAGGAAAATTTAGAGTTTCCTGAAACAAGTTTAGGGTGCTTACAAGAACAGTTTTGATTTTACAATTTTTAAAGATAGTAAATTATCATGTTTGCTCTCAAAAAAATTCATAGGAGTAGTCTCACATGTTAGCTACATTACATAAAACATTCAACTCAAAATCTCATCTGTAGGTAAATTTAAAAATTCATGCAAGTTTATTATCAGGGCATAAAATTGAATTTCAACAAGTCACATCATTTAGCAAAGTGATTTTAAGAGTTTCCTAATCAACACAATTCATCCCAAATTAATTATAACTAAGAAAAACATCAATCACTTTCATTCTAACACAAAATTTTTAGTCACACTTCATTCTAAAACAGTAAATTACTCATTCCAAAATAGAAAATTCATCAACAAATTGAAATTTTAGCAACAAAGAAACTTCATTGAATCTATTTAATGGGCAGAAAATCAAATAATGCAAGCATACACCCCTACCTCAAGTGATGAACTATATGAAACTGATTTTTTAAAGACTCTAAGGGTCTGTTGGTTTCAATTTCCAGTTTCAACTTTTCATTTTCAATTTTTCAGTTTTCAAGATTTTGTGAAGGAAACACTAAAAACTAGAAATGAAAAGTGGAATTTGTAGTTTTCAAAATTTTCAGTCTTTTCTTCACAAAATCTGGAAAACTGAAACTGAAAATAAAACTAAAAACTGAAAACTAAACTAAATAGACCCTAAAGGGTTGAAGTCAAGTAAAAATCCTCCTTCTTGCTCTCTCCTTGCCCAAAATCGAAATTATCACAAAGAATATAGAAATATTCGAGCTCCAAAATACTTGGGGTTTATGTGTTTTAAGATAACTTTGAACTAAGATGGTTGCTCAAGTTCAAGGTGGATATTGATAGTGGCGAGGAATAGAGAAGAAGTGAAAAATGATGTAAAAGATTAGAGCTTGGAGATGATAAGCATGGTGGGAGGCCGGAATTGTAATAGTAAATAGGAATAAGTGTGCTAACTTTTCCTTATATAGTAGATGTGATTAGAGTTAGTGTGTGTCTTTCATCTCTCTCTCATTTTGTTATTATTTCTTTTACTATTTACTTTTATTATTTGATTATTATACTTTATATGTTATTATATATTATATATTAGGTATTACAATTACGTGTATATATATAATATTTTTTATTATAATATATTGTAATAATTACATACATGATTTATTAAAACTAATATGTTTATATATATATATATATATATATATATATATATATATATAAAATATAAATCAATTAAAATTTTGGATTCCTTACTTTTTATTGCCAAAAAGGTAAGGATTTGGAAAGAGATTACATCTTTTAGTGTATCCATAATTTGTAGAGATTTGATGAGAGATTATTATTTAAAATTTAAAACTAGAATATCAATCTTTCAAAATTTTGCACATTCTCTGCTAATTTAAATATTAGTTAGTTGTAAGATACTATTGATTTTCTAGAATCTTATTTTTAATTTTAATTCTTAAAATTAATGAATTTATTAAATATTTAAAATCACCTTTTTGCCCTTATCTAATTAGTCGATTTTCTATTGACTTTTCCTGATTGGTTAAGCTATGACTCATTTATTAATTAATACTTGATTAATTTATTAACTATTTATTCTAGTAACTCATAAAATTAAAAGAAAATTAGGGGGTTACATAAAGGGTTACATCTTGCTAATTGGGAGATTGTTACTTTTTCTATGGCTGAAGGAGTGTAGGCAATATTAGGAAGGCTTGAGATGTTAACATCAATTTTCTAGGTAAGCTTCTTTAGGGCCTGTTGCATGAGTGGCATGAAATTATGAGCTCATAAATATTTGGGGAAGATCTATGTCTTTTCTACAACTTGCTCTATTTCCTCTTCCCTCTTTGGAAAACTGCGGCTAAGATAAGAGATGGTTTTGGTATTTATTTAGTGGATGGCTCTTCTTCTTTCTAATATGATCAATGGACCAAGGATGCGCCTTTCTACCAGCTAGTGAACTGTGCGCATATCTCAGATTTTGGTTCGCTTGTTAAAGAGTGTTGCTTGAATAGTTTGTCAAATCTAAATAATTTATATACTCCCCTTCCTCAAGAGCCAAAGAATTCAATTGAAAAGATAGCAGTACCCTTTTTTTCAAAAATTCAAGACTATTAGGTGTGGTTTGGCTCTCTTTCATGTGTTTATTCTGCTTCTTCTTATTATAAATGGTTGCAATAGCTCTCTCCTAGGGGAATGGTAAGTCGTGGAAATGGATTTGGCACCTTCATGCTCATTTTAAAATCTCCTTTCTTATTTGGTGGGCTGTCCATCTTTCTCTCCCTACAAATATGATATGATTTCAAAGCCACCTTGCTCCCTCAAATGCTTGCCCCAGATGTGGTGTTGTGCCTGAAACTTCTCTCCATTGCTTGAAGGACCCATTCTGCTATGATTATTTGGCAAGATCTTGGTTTCTCCACCATGATTTACATTTTTTTATTTGGATTTGATTGACTAGCTGAAGGATTATGCAACGAGAAATAAGGCTCATTTGTTTCTAGTGACTATATGGCATCTGGTGTGCTACGAATAATTATGTTTTTTATTCTATTTCCATCAGTTGAGATGTTCAACTTAGGTGTATCTCTCACTTGGCTTATTTGTGCTTGAAGGCCTTCATGGATTTGTGTTTTCACTATTTGGAGGTGTAGGCCAAATAGAGTCCTCCTTCAGTACTGCTATAAAACTTAACTCGGATGGTAGTTCCTTTGGTAACCCGCAGCTGGTTTTGGTTCCCTCCTTCGTAACATGGTTGAGGGTTGGATTGTTGGTTTTTTGTGTATTGTGGAGTGACGGATAATCTTTGTGCTAAATTACTAGCTCTTTGCAAGGTTCTTCAGTTGGTGTGGGATTATGGTTTTCACAACCTTATTTGTGAAATTATTCCCTTGAGGTTTTGCGATTGATTAACCTCATTATTCCAAGATCATTTCATAGTCAACCAGTTGTGGTCATTCCTGAACTTTGCCCCTAGGGTCAAGTTCAGATTGCAGGCAACTAATCTGTGAAAGATCCAGTTGACTGGTGACTTAGGCTCTTCAAGTTCTGGTAGCTTCTACTTGAGGCACTCATTATAGCAAAGTTATGTTTCTTTTTTATCAGCATGTACAATGTCGACTTTGGTCTCAGATATGGGAACTTCATTGTAAGGTGGGGGGTTGAGACTACACCTTAGAGTATTAATGTGAGGACATCCGAGGATGATGTGGTATGGGTCGTGGTAGTTGATTATATGTATTGGACGTTGATGGTTTTTGTGAGAGGTTATGCTCCCACTATGGTTCTCAGCCAAACATAGGAGAACGTGAGCCCATTTCCTGTGAATTGAACGAGATTGCCATGATATAGGAGCAGAGCTCTCAGAAAGTTGCATCCTCTTGAAGGTTGGGTAAGAGCACATTGGTCAGCTTCCTTGGCCAACTAGGACTTTCCTAACAGGAAATTTCTAGCAATCAAAGAAATAACCATATGATCATGCTAATTTTCATCAATTCCTTTAAAATTAGAATTAGAGAATGATATTATCTGGTTTTTTGGATGAGATGTGTCTGGTTGGTGGAACCTCGGAGAGCCATGATGTGCAGAGGGAGCGTTTTCTCTCCAAGCTTGTCTCCATGGGTCTAGCGAATCCTTTAGAGATCTGGTCGATGACCCCTTGGATCATTGCTTTCTCCCAGGGCCATTCTTTATTCTCGGCATGGGAATGCCAAGGTGGGGATTGACTTTCTGGAGGAAGATTAGTAGTGCTTTTCCTTTTGATCTTTGTTTCATCCCATCTTCCTTTTCACATATTATTTGAGGTAGCCTTTCCTAATAAGTTTCTCAATGTAATCCTCAAGGGTTTAGCATTTGTTAGTCGTGTGACCAAAGTGAGATGGAATTCGCACCACTTGCTTGCACCACGCTTAGCAATGGGTTTCGAGGTCTAGGTTTTGGCATTGAAAATTTCATGGAGGAGGGCAGATTGGTGGATGTTGAGCATGGTATAATTGGTTTATTTAGGTTGAGGCTTGCATTCACGTCTTCTTCTGATCTTTGGATCCCTTCACCCTTCTTGCCTTTAGGGGTTTCTTATGGCGAGGGCCTACTCAGGCATCGCTTCAAGCTATGGCATGGAGCTCTTTGACAATGATGTAGTTGACAACTCTCACTAAATTCTCAGACTATGCAAAGTTTGTACAGATAGTCAGGTTATCTACAAATGGGCCTAGACGCAAGCCAAGTTTGATGGCATGGAGCTCAATCACTAGGTTGAGATTAGGGATCTACATAGCTTCTGCATTGAAGCTTGTTATGTAATCATGCAAGGACTAGGAAGGGCCTTGTTTGATGTGACCTAGGGTGTCCAAGTTCTTAGTAGAGAATTTAGATGAGGAAAACTGATTTGTGAAGGCTTCGGCTAGTTGGTCAAAGTTGTGGATGGAATTGGGGAGGGCAGAGAGTGAGAAAAACCATAGGAGGGCGGCATGGCTTAAGAAGGCTAGGAAGCTTCTGAGAGCACTTGGTCCTGAGCCCCATTGACCAACATTGTTGATTTAAACATTGTAATGAAGGTTTGGGGGTTGCCGGTGCCATCATAGGTTGGGAGTGTCGTCGGGAGCTTGAGAATGGTTGACGGTTATTGTTATTATCTGGTTTGAGAATGGCCACAGTGCCTAGATGTCAGGCAGCTGATGTAGTTTGCAGGCGGCTTGGCCTTTGTTGTGTGGCTGTATCGATGATTCTCTCTTGCCATCCTCTTCTTCATGGCGTTGGCTTTTGGCCTTGCCCTTAAGTTCACGAATGTCTTTGGCCATCTGTCATTCCTGTTTGAGGAGGCGAATAGTGCTGAGGGTCTTGTCCATGATAGGATTGGATGGTTTCTCATGGTGGCTTTCTCTCGTGTGGGATTAGTGGACGTTGGCGTCAGCCATCGTTGCTTTTTTCTTGTGAGGAGGCTTGCTGGGCCCACGATGGGTACCATATTCTTACCTAAAAGTGGAGGTAAGGCTGCAAGTGTCTACAATGTCTGTGTGAGCGAGAATGGGTACCTACAAGACACCTCAATGCTTAGGTTAACAAGTGAATGAGGCATAGAGGTTTTGATAGTGCATAATGGGGATTAGATTATTATACTTGGGGGCGTTAAGTCTCCTTTTATAGTGTGAGATGACTTTGTGATAAATCAGGTGGCAATCCTCTTTGAATAATAGAGATATTTTTTAGATTTAGCATAGATTAATATACTCGTATTTAGCTGGAGATATGATATAATATAAAAGATATGGTATGATAGTGGGAGATTCATGAGATAATGAGATCTCATACTATTTGGAATCAATCTAGGAGATAATCTTGGCCAAGTTATGTGAGAATCTTAGTGGATCATTATACCACATGACCAATATGTGGAGCCCCCCTCTTAAGCTCTAACCATGTTCCTTGGGCCCATTTTTGTAGTCTAGTATAGTGATCAAACAAAATAACTGAATTGATGTCGAAATTAAGAATATTAAAGCTAAATTGCTATAAAAAATCTTGTTAGGACTAAATTAATGTCAGATTAAAAATATCATGATCAAAGGCTATTTACTCTATATAATAATATGTGTTTGTGGAATATAAGGATAAAAATGGAAATCATTGTAACCTACAACTATTTCTATGCAATATGAGATTGTTGCAGCTTGCATCAAGTTTCCCTAAAAATCTAAAAACAGGGTATTTTAGCAGAAACGTTAAAAACACAGGCGATTTCTGCCATGGTCTCGGGTAAGTAAGTCACCAAGTTGGTCACTGTCCTCTATGCCGTCCAGATGTCATTGAGCGGTTTAGATTTGAAGCTTTTTGTCGTTTCTGTGTCTTTCATTTTTCACCCATAGGAACTTAGAAATTTTAAAATGTTGAATATCAGTTTCACCCAAAAATTGGCAGCCACGAGCCAGAGTTCAAACATTTGTCTATAATAGATGATATTTGATAGATGATTTCAAACCCCGAGCCTATGCTAAGGAGTAATCCTTACGCAGAACAACCAAGAAAGGATGTCAAACACAATCCTTGAAAATCGTCTACAACATGTTTAAGCCCTGATTTCAAACCCCAAGCTAGGCCAATCTCATCTGTCAGTGCTCTTCCTCTACTCCTCCGCCCCACCGCTCCTCACGGCACAACTAGGCTCAAATGAAGTGGATGGAATTTCTCACTTACGATAAGAGCACACTGATTTGCTCTTCCATTAAAGAATGACTCGATGCTTTCCTATAGTTGATAGACATTGACAAAAAAAGTTCTTATTGTGAAGGATGATGATGCCAATCTCCTCCGATGGGACCACCCACTTGTTTTCCAACGGCGTGGACGTTTGCGGTGCCGCAGGGGTGAGATTTTTGGCGCTGACCAACTTGTTTGTTCAAGGGCGTAGAGCATCTTTTCGATGTATTTCACTGCCCATCTCTTTTTCTAACTTCCTTCTTGAGGTGTTGGAATTCTATGGGTAATCCATTACCCAATCCTTGGCTGTCCGGCGATGAGGGAGGTGAAGTGCAGTCCAATGGTAGTAGGGGTTCACAGCTATTTCTTGTAATGTGTGTTTAACAAGTGGGATAAACGAGTGTCTTAGTAACTTTAAAAATTGTAATTTCACCCCCATATGCCTATTTCGTCTATCCCCATAACTATTTTATTTTCGATGAATCCACTACTGACCAAGTTGGTCACTAATGAATTAGTGACCACCACAGAATTCTCCTAAAAGGCAACACATATACGCAAATAATAATTTTTATCTGAAAACTGTAAAATGCCCGAGAATATGTGCCAACAATATATCTTCTAACTATGCACGATTTCACATGTAAATGCTCAAATCATAGTTCTCATTTTGAGTTAAAAAAAAACAGAGAGAGAGATTTTCTTCGTCAACATTTTAGTTTACCTTATTGAAAGAATGCCACATACTTTTCATAAGCAGAGCATTTTCGAAGATTATTACTAAATCAAGCTTTAAAATTGTGTTCATGGCTGCTGCTGCCACACCTTTACAGATCAAGAAAAGTTAATACTCATTTTGATTTCTGAAATTATAAATATAAATAACTTTGATCTCTAAAATTTAGAAAATAATCAATTAGTCTCTCACACATATTTAAGGGACTATGTGAATCATTTATTTAAAAAAAATTATTTATGCTTTTAAGTACTAACATAGTTTGCAATTACAAAGTTAAAAACTAACTTTCTGGGGAATAATAGAGTGATTCACGGGTAAACTTCAACAAGTAAACTTAACTCCCACACGAAAGTATTGATTGGTCGGAAATTACCGTCTAAAAGGGGCCATAAGAGCAACCTGCAAAAACATTTCCTGAAATCTGAAAAACATTATAACACAAGATGATAAAAAATAAAAATGACTACTATAGTCGTCACCAAAATAGAGAAAAATTGCTGTTAGAAAAGTACATTTTGATGTGCCAATATTGTCAGGTAATTAACAGGCCGGCTCAAAGGGGTGACCTGAGAACACAAGGTAAATTAGCAACATACAGATCATATACCGGCAGATGATATGGCAGTCCAAACTCCAAAGTCCAAACCAATCCACCCTGTGTTCTCAGACTCACTCCTCTGAGATAAACCATATTCTTCAATGAGGGCTGGGAAGTGGAACGCACATTTTAATGAGCAAAATAGAAAGCACAATGGTTTTCTGTGGCTTTAGGATGTTTCTTTTTATTATATATGATTATTGTTGAGAGACAATGATAAATTACCTTAAGTCGTGGGACCGACTCACACGATGTCGTCATTCGTGAAACAACACACACAATTTTCAGGGTTTAGGGTCTCTCTCAAATTTCTTGGATATGGCTTGGTGATACAATTCCTCATGGCTTATGTCCCGTCATTGACACACGGTGTTGTCATTCTGTCGACAGCATGAGAAAGGTGTTAACGTCTTTTCCAGTGGCTGCTACATTATTGAAGGTTGTAGTAGTGCTCCCAAAAGGCGAAGATGTATTCTATTAAATTGGCTGCTATATATGCAATGGTGGTGGAGAAAAATTCTTTGTATTGACACATGTCATTGTAGGCCCACTTCATTTTTTCAAATTACCTTTATTTTAAACGAGCGGACGCTGCCATCTCCGTCAAGCTATATTTTTTAACTTTTAGATAAAAAATTATAATTTATATATATTTTTACATATCTTTTCTTAAACATTACACAATAAAAAATGATATTTAATAGAGAGATGAAGATAATATTTTAAACATTACAGAAGATAAAATGATACAAAGATAGTTATCAAATAGAGGGAAAAAGTTGGCCATCAAATAAAATCAATTCCCCTTATAAATAGTTAATAGATGAATAAATTTTCTTTTTCCTATCTTTTAAAAGGTTGAAAAAGATACATTAAAGTAGTAAAATCTTCATATCCCAACCACATGCTTACTCTATATATTAAAATTTCATGTTCTATTTTGTTTTGTGCTCATCATTTTCATCCTAGCGTAACCTACTTTCATCCTCATTTGAAAAATCCTTTCTACAAAAAAAAAAAAAAATTAATAACAGAGAATAGAAGAGAGAAATTGAAATTTGAGAAGCATGTGTATAGATATGAAGATTTGATAAGCAAGTGCATGAATATAATATGACCATGGTTAAAGAAGGAGAAAGAGTAGACAGAAATAAAAAAATTAAGAGAATGATAGATATATATGAACTGAAAAGCAATTGGGACATGGTTTAGAATTTGAAAATGAGTTTCAAATAAAATGTACATGTAACTTATGAGTAATTATGGTGTCAAAAACAAGTATTAGTGAAAAAAAAAAAGAAACTGACTACTATAACAATTATAATGAGAAAAAAATTGGTAAAAAAATTTGGACACTAAAAATAACTAACTCAAGGAAACTCCCTTTATATATTGTATAGAATAAGTTTAAAAAATAGGGCATTTTCACCTATTTAAGGTTAATGCCTTCGCTGAGTCATTTCTATTGGCCAATGATAAACGAACATGCATGCATGTGTACACATGCACGCGTACAAAGTTAGTTTAATACTTTCCTTTATTTTATTTTACTTTTATTTTATTTTAATAATCTTTTTATTTTTCACATTTTCAATTTTACATCAATTTGATTCTAATAAAGTTTTTAAATCAATTTCGGGTTTGTTCTTTTTTTAGTTGGTTCTTTTGTTGAGCTTACTCCAAATGGTTGGTTGGTTCTTTTATCCTTTTTTTCCAATTCATAAAAGATGAATTAAAAATAATCAAAAAATATGAAATAAAAAAATACTGTTTCCAAGCAAGAATTTTGACAAAAAATTCATAATAAAAAAATATAAGTAAATAAAAAATAATTAAAATAAAATATTAATAAAAAATATTAAAATAACAAATAAAATAAAAATCACTTTACACTACATATAAAAAAATCAAAAAATGAAATAAAAAAAACAAAAACATTGTTCCCAAGCAAGAATTTTGACGAATCAAATTCATAATAAAAATAATATAAGTAAATAAAAAATAATTAAAATAAAATATTAATAAAAAATATTAAAATAACAAATCAAATAAAAATCACTTTATACTAGATATAAAAACAATCAAAAAAATGAAATGAAAAAAATACTATTCCCAAATAGAATACAAACCAATTCATAATAATAAAAATATAAGTAAATAAAAAATAATTAAAATAAAATATTAATAAAAAAATTAAAATAATAAATAAAATAAAAATCACTTGACATTAGATATAAAAATAATCAAAAAAATAAAATAAAAAAACACTGTTCCTAAGCGAGAATTTGGACAAACCAAATTCATAATAAATAATAATATAAGTAAATAAAAGATGCGATGTCGTAATAAGAGGGATTAGTGAGTGAACAGATTATGACCTGGGTACTGTTTAAACACTAATTTCAATTAACCATTTATAAAATATAGTTAAATACAACTACAGATAGATTGAGTATGACTGTAGGGCAGTGGGCACCTTAAAAATAAGAAACACACTGGCCCCACACACACTGTTGACGTGGGGAAATTTAAATGATACAAAGCAAGTCCATGTTTTTGCTCCAGGAGCAGGTAGGATTCCTCATGGGAGTGTCTTCATGCACCGTACTTGAAGTTTGGTGGTACATCTTATGATGAACCTTGCAATTCAAAGGGGCATAGATCATGAGGTGTATAGATCACAAGATATGTCGTTCAATTGTAATAACTTTTTTGTTTAGTCAGATTTAAAAATGTGACTAAATGTATTTTTAAAAATGACCATATTTATTTGCATTATTTTTTGAAAATATTATTTAATTTAGGGACCACACAAACAAATTTTAGTCACTCTTAAAATAAAGTTCAGATTTTATCTTCCTGATACATTATTTCTTTATAATGATATATCAGATGTTTTGAAAAATTTATTTGATTTCAAGGCCGCACAAATAAAATTTTGATTAGTTTTAAAATATATTTAATCATATTTTTAATTCTATTGAAATAGAAATTATTACGGTATATCATAGACTTTTTGCTACACTACACGCATCATAATTTATAAGCTAATAAGATGGACCATACAACTTGGTGCATACTATTAAATGATAACTACATATTATATTAATTGTCTGGCTAAAATTTTAAAAAAATTAGACATCTATAATGTTATGATTAACTAGTTTTATTTTGCATACATTTAGAAAATATTAATACAGGTGTTGATTTATTTGTATAAAAAAATATAAAATAATTTTAAATTAATGTAAAATTTTACAGAATAATCTATACCATATAAACTTTTAATGGTTTTATAAAACCCTCCTCAACAAAAATTTATTAGAGATGTAATATATATATATGGTTTAGCAAAATATAACTAAAACGATGATACACGTAGAAAAATAATAAATATATAAATTTAAGTTAATAAATTTAACACACATCACATAATATAATCAAATTGTGCTTTAGAAATTTAAAATTAATAAATTTGAATTAATTAGTATTATGAATTTCCAAATGAAAAATTAAGAGTTTATCAATTTCATTCAAATTTAACTAAATTTAATTTTGATAGGCCTATAGTTAATCAATTATGTGTTTCTATTTATATAAATTTTTAATTAGTGAGTAGTTGAATCAAATATTTTTATTAATGTGATAACATATAATAAAATATTTATAGAAAATTATTTTATATGGATAATATATTTAAATGAGGACTTGATAAAAGAAATAATAAAATTAAAAATTCATAAAAATTTAAGAGATAACTCGAGAAGATTGACAACTATGGGCATGTGTAATTATGATGCTGGAGAGAAAAGCATTATCTCTGCGAGGGAGCAAGAAAGGGGATCACAAACTTGACAGCACAACGATAAACCATTTAACTAAAAACTAAAATTTATAATTTTTATAAATTTTTATTATTTTCTCCATAAAATACAAAATAAAAACTGAAAATAGCTTTTTGAAACGAAACGCGTCCAAGTGTTACACGCAAATACAATCATGGCATTAACCAATGCTACCTGCCATTGTAACACAAGAAAAATCATCAGAATTAAATCTTCTACACAAATATAGACTATAGTCAGCCCGTATAGTACCTTTCATTATGACAATGTTCAATTTAATGTTGTCATAGCAGGGTCCCACCCATAGAGCTTCTGGACCATTATTAATCTGCATTAAGATATAAAAGATGAATAATCAGAATGAAATATCTGTTCTGTTCCCAGTGAATTCATGTATTCCGTATAGACGAAAACACGTGGCTAACTTGAAACCATATATATCCTGCTGTCCTTGGCTTTTCCATTAAAGAAAACAAAAATAAAAGCAAACATATCCAAGTGCTCCCTTGATAGTAGGGAAGGCAGCGGGCGGGTTGGAGGCGGATTTTGCTCAACCCGATCCGCCTAGTATCAAATATCATGAGTTTCAATCTGTCCTAATCTTATTTATGGATTTTACAAATTTAAATTGGTCCCGCCTCGTTGGTACCTGTCTTGTCCCGTTATTTTTTAAAAAATTTATAAAATTATCTCAAAATTTAAAAAATCAAACACAAATATATAAAATATAATTAATATTAATATTTAAATTTTAAAATAACAATCATCATTATAAAAAAAAAAGAATATCTTTAATATAAAAACCAACTAAATTCCAAACAAGTTTAACATAATTTGATACTCATTAATGTATTAGTATATTAGGGTTAGGTAATTTTTTTAATATATATACATAATAAATATATATACATATTTGAATACTTAATAATAAAAAGTGTTTATTTGAAGCATTCTAAATATTTTTGGGGAGCTAAACAATTGGTTTAAATATGCTTTTGATCTTAAAAAATATTTTGTTTTGATTAATCCAAACATTTTTAAAACTACTTAGTTTTAATCCCTATTGTTAAACTGTCTATATTAAATGTCAAAATAACTACCGGAGGGTCATCGTATACAATTATACATAACATTCAGCAATCAATATGTATTAGAGATTAAAACCAAGTAGTTTTAGAAGTATTTGAATCAAAATTAAACAAAAAATTTTCAAGGATCAAAATCAATGTCTACTTAATTTTCGGGATAAAAATATATAACCTTAATATCTTAACCTTTTAAAAAGTATTAAAAATGATTATTTTGAAAAATAACAAACTGAGACAAAAAGAAAAAATTGTAAGTTTTAATTTCCAAAAAGTTAAAAGAAAATCTTAAGTAATATTATTCAAACGAGCCCATAACCACTTGACTTGCACATAAATGAGACTCACCCATAATAATCCGGGTTAGGAATGAAGGTTGTGGTGTTTAGCAAGCCATAGTTTCCTCCAATTAGACTTTGTCTGCAATAAACCTTGTGGTTGAAGGTTGATGTCATACCCAGCTGGTCCAAGTACCTATAGTTATTAATTTAAATTACATTGACAAGTCAATGGCAGTTTTGAAAAAGAAATTAAAAATAGAGGCAGCAAAGAGATCAATTCAAATTGGAAATTAGACTGAGACCAGAAGCCATCAGCAAAAGTATGTGATACATCTTTGCCACCACTATTATAGGCACCCCCAGATTCCCCAACCCATGGTCCTGCCCATGGGGTGAACTCCTTGACTGCTACTGACACATCCTTGAAAGTTTGTGCAATTTGGCTCAAGAAATATGGGTCTTGAACCTTGTTAATAAGATCTTTATCAACACCTGCATTTATCATATTTTTCTTAGGAACCAAGCACCAAGGTATCTAATCTATATATAATTATATATAAATATACACAGATAAAGCAATCAACCATATATCAAAGGAGATTCTTTACATACCAGCACCAAGGTTGTAGATGTGGTGAGTCACTCCATCAACCACGCCAGGTCCAGTGTGCAATAAGAAACTATCAAACCATTCTTTACCATAGAAACCAGCAGGACCTAGCACCTTTGGCCTTGTAGAGGCATTTGGGTATAGTCTATCAACTATATATCTGAGCTTAGTGATATCTTTGGCATATTGAACACTATCTATTCTGGCAGATACCCCTTCAGAGCATAGCTCATTTCCTGCGATGTGATCAAAACATCATGAATCAAATTGCACGGGATAAAATTAAGACATGCGGATTTGTAATTCAAAATTACAGTATCAAAGGTTTTATAATTAGGTACCTAATTCATATGAATCTATTCTGTATCCTTTGGAAACTGTGTACTCCATGAGGCTTATGGCATTGGTTGGGTTCCAATCTCCCACCCAGTTCAACTTGTCCTCCTTGGAATTTTTCTTTCCGACAAGGGCATTCAATCCAAAAGTCAATTTGACTCTGCAATATTTAAAATTCATAAAAACATATACATGTTATGGAGTAAAAACAATGCAGAAGTTAATAAATAATACTCCTTTAACCTTACAAAGCCTGGCCTATAAAACAAGAACCTTACTCCCAAACAACACATGAAAAGAAAACACTAGTGAGTTGTGAGGTATAGCTGTGTAACATAGTAGTAACATGCATTGTCTTGTTGGGAAGATGTGTAAGAAAGTAATAATACCCGGTTTTGTTAAACAACTCATTTACTTCATCCCATCTCTTCTTAGGAAGGCAGCCAGCGCTGAATCCAAACAGACCATCATCTTGCTTTCTCAAAGCGGGGCATTCCTTTTGGCTCCCAAATTGGTAAAAAATCTGATCTTCTAGTGAACCTCCTAATCTGATTCTCAGAGGATTAAAAGCTGCACATATTTTGGCGGGAATTAGATCTTTGAATGTTATTAAGTAATGTGGAATGCAGCAAAATAGCAATTATTGTCCACTTTTTGTTGTTTTTATCTATTTTATAATCATACTACATGCAAGTCCCTGAACAATCAAAATGTCACACGTTGCCCCCACCAACGAATGAGGTGAAAATTACAGACAACAAAATTAAATAGAAAAGTCCTCAAGAAAATTTATAATCTTCTAAACTGCCTAGAAAGGCTAATAATTAATAACCTTTTTAATGCATGAAAATTCTCTATTGACTATGATTTGACTTCAGAAAAAAGAACCTACCCTTGATAGCATTTGAGAGAATCTTGTTGCCCAAGTCCTGCAAAGGTTGAAAAAAAACAAAGTAGGATAGTTATGTTTGATGAAAATATGCATGACCCTAATAGTAAATACTTTCTCCATTTCAAATAAATGTCTTTACATCACTTCATGAATGGACTTTAAAAGTGAAAAAAAAATATATTTATTTTAAAACGGAGATAGTACTATATATCAGACTGAGATCTCCAACAAAAAATATCTACCAGATTTAGAATGCCTGCTTGTCCCCAGGGACACTGATTGTAGTCACACTTATTAGGTGGCCACCAGTCTAAAGTTGCACATATAAAATTTTCATCTGTTGTAGCAATTGTTGTCACCCCTTTCACTCTAAGCTTCACATCTTCTGCTGAAGAAACCGAGGATAACAATAAAAGGAGAATATAACAAAGAGCTACTTTCACATCCATTGTGGAGGAATAAAAAAAAAGATGGAGATTGCTACAGAGTCTTTTAGCTCTATGCAGCTTATATGGCCTATATCGCTGAAATTTAGAGAGTTAATCCGGGTTGGTATTATATTTATCTCTACTTTTACGTGAGTATTTTATCTCTTTTTATCTTTTCATTGATTTAGAGTTTGTTTTGCTTTTTGGAATAACAGCTCCCTAATTTTATGCTTGGAATGATATTTAATTTTTTTTTACAATATTGGCGCCAGATATAAACCTATGGCTGTGCGAACTACAAACTGCCCAAACCCCTTTTACCGTTGGCCTATATGTTCCTAGTGGCTTGTTCAAAATTATGTATACATCAATTTTCTTTTCAGGATTTCAGTTTTTATTAAAACTAAATAGGTAAATAATAATGTAAATTTGTTTTAATTAACAACAGTGCATGTATGATTCGAAAGTCATTTGCACGAAAACCGGCAAACAAATATTCTTGTGTTGTGAATTGATGCATCAACGAAAATCATAGGTCATGGATGGAGTGAAAAATAAATAAATAAATAAATAAAAATACCAATAATAAGATGTTTTCATGCCATGTGTTTTGAAAGTTATTTTGTATCTTTCGTTTTCGCGCTAATTGGCACTTCTCTCTTGTTTTAATTTAATAGTTTTACTTGGTTATCTTTTTAAAATGTATAAAATGAAAGAAAGAAAATGACAAAAAGTATCAATTCAAATTGTTAAAATTAGAGTAAATTCATTCCAAATGCAATCCTATTTAAGTAAATTTCCATGCACACAACAAGAACTAGATTTTTTAACTTATGCGGAATAATAATTTAAGTTTTTTTTTTGGTCTATCTTTTTTCTTTCTATCTTTTCTAATCCCATTTGTTTCTCTCCGTATCTTATCAAAAGTATTTTTTTTAATTAGTTTTAAAACATAGCATTTAATTTTAAAATGATTTTTTTTTATATAATGAACATAACGGATTCTATCTTATAGTGTGTTAACTTGATTTTACAAAATACTTCAAAATATGAAAAAATATTCAGGTTATGACAGTTAGAAATTTTTTTTTTTTTTTAACTATCAGTATTAGAAATCCACTAAACATCAATTAATTTCCCTCAAGCCAAGGTGACTCACTACTATAAAAGAAAACGCTATATATATATATTTTTCACTTGACTTAAACTCCACACCTACTTAAGTATCGAATTACCTAACTAATCAATAAGTCTAAGTTGTTATGCCATTTTATTTATTCACAATCAATTTTTTTTCTTTTTTATATATTAGATTATTAAAAAATTTTACATATTAATTATTGCCATTATTAATTAGAGAGAGGCACTATCCTTTTTATATTTCAAATTAAATCATATATATGTGTGTCTTTCACTACTTGTTCTCTTCAGCAATATCTTGAATTCAAATTTTGTAGATTGAGAAAAGAAAAAGTTAATTGTAGAAGAGAGAACACTAAGTTGCCAATTTGCCAAAAATAAAAGAGAATAAATCTCTAAACATTTTATACATTAATGTGTCTAATGTTAATTACAAATATAATTGATAATTTGTGTTTTTTTATTAAAATTAAAATCATGCTATTTCTTCTGTTTTAATGTATGACAAACCTTTTTTTTATGAAAAATGTATGATAAACTAATATGAACACAACTAAATTTCATGGTCAGAACTCAGAAGTTATCTACCAAAAAAAAAAAAAATTCATAGTCAGAATTATGTGAAAACGAATAAATGCGAACAAAACAATGTTTGATTAAGCAATCTTTGATTTGTCAACGTGATTTGATATTACTTTCTTTTAAGTAAATTAAATAGCTAGTGAAACTTTATCTTATAATGATATCTAACTAAACTAGTTGGAGTCTAATATATTTTATCCGGTTGTCCTTTTGCTCAAGTATTATTATGATTGGCATTGGATATTCATGTAAATTATCCGTAAGTCCTCAGTGAGTGCGATGCTTGACCTTGTACTGAAGCGAGCAGATCCCTCACCTAAACTTTTTAAGTAAAAAGAATTGTGATTTGAGAAATGTTATTTTGATGCTTGGACATACTCATATTTATTATTAAAATGGATATAGATATCATAAATATAAGTATATTGATACATATTACACAAATGTGAGTCAAAATAATATTATTGTTGTGATTTAGGTTGAAAAGAAAAAAAATAAAAATCAACGTGCTAGTGCCACCAATTTTTTTTCTCCTTAGGATTCAGTGCCGGATTCGAATAGACCAGCACAGCAATTTTAACACCCAGAAACATTGCGGTGTTCCAGCAATTGCTTTTAAGGTGAACAAATAGATATATAATTAGATCACAGATGATGTTGAAGAATCTAGCAATCTGAATGCAGTTCCTTTCCCATGTCAAGATGCAGCAAGAGGTGCCTTCAACTTCTGGAGAAATGCAAGAACATGAACCACCTTAAGCAAGCACATTGCCAAGTATTCACCTCTGGCCTTGACAACAACAACTTTGCCCTCAGCAAGGTCCTTGCTTTCTGCTCACAGTACCCTCATCAGGGAAGCCTCACCTACGCATGCAGAGTCTTTGAACGCATTCACCACCCCACAGTCTGCATATGCAATACCATCCTCAAGGCTTTCTTGCTCAATGGCAAGCTCAGAAGCACCATTCATTTGTTCACCAAGATGGTGCGCAGTGGCTTGATCCCTGACAACTACACCATCCCTTATGTTTTGAAGGCCTGTGCATCCCTTCAAAGTTGTTCTTTGGGGCAAATGATTCATGGGTATGGCTCAAAATTGGGTCTTGGTGTGATATCTTTGTGGGTAACAGTTTGATGGCATTGTACTCTGTTTGTGGTGATGTGGTAGCTGCAAGGAAAGTGTTTGATGAAATTCCTAGCCTGAGTGCTGTGTCTTGGACTGTGATGATCTCGGGATATGCTAAAGCGGGTGATGTTGATTCTGCAAGGTTTTTCTTTGATGAAGCACCTGAGAAGGATAGGGGAATATGGGGTGCCATGATTTCTGGTTATGTGCATAACAATTGCTTCAAGGAAGGACTTTATTTGTTTCGTTTGATGCAATTCACTGATGTGGTGCCTGATGAGTCCATATTTGTGAGCATTCTTACTGCTTGTGCTCATCTTGGGGCTTTGGATATTGGCATTTGGATTCACAGGTATTTGAATGGAGCAAAGGTTCCATTGAGCATCCGTTTGAATACTAGTTTATTGGACATGTATGCTAAATGTGGGCAATTGGACTTGGCTAAAAGATCATTTGATTCCATGCAAGAAAGAGACATTGTATGTTGGAATGCTATGATTTCTGGGATGGCAATGCATGGAGATGGAATAAGTGCACTCAAGCTATTTTCAGATATGGAAAAGGCAGGGATTAAGCCTGATGATATAACATTCATTGCTGTTTTCACAGCTTGTAGCTATTCAGGAATGGCATATGAGGGCCTGCAGTTGTTAGATAGAATGTGTAGTGTGTATAAGATTGAACCTAAGAGTGAACATTATGGTTGTCTAGTAGACTTGCTAAGCCGAGCCGGGCTCTTTGAAGAAGCTATGGCTATGATACGAAGATTAACCAGTTCAAGCAATGGCTCTGAAGAGACACTGGCTTGGAGAGCATTTTTGAGTGCATGCTACAATCATGGACAAGCTCAACTGGCAGAACTTGCAGCTGAGAGACTCTTGCAGTTGGAGAATCACAGTGGGGTGTATGTTTTGCTTTCCAATTTATATGCAGCTTCTGGGAGAAACAGTGATGCAAGAACGGTGAGGGATGTGATGAAAAACAAAGGGGCAGACAAGGCTCCAGGGTGCAGCTCAGTCGAGATTGGTGGGGTTGTCAGTGAGTTCATTGCTGGTGAAAAAACGCATCCGCAAATGGAAGAAATACACTCGGTTTTGGAGAGAATGTGTATGCAGTTAGATTTAAGATTATTCATCGATCAAACAGGAGAAAAACCTGCATGATGGTGTAGTTCTAAATGAATTGTGCGTTATCAATGATAGAATGACATTTTAAATAAAAATATGGATCCTGGCTAAGACTAAAATGTCACTCTATCACTTGAGTAACAAAATTCATCATGGTGCAAGAATTTGTCGATTTTTTTTTTTTTTGGGTCAAAAGAATTTCTCGTTCATACGCATCCTTTTAGCCAATTGACAAAAGAGAAAAATGAACAACATCGACGCTGATGATGGCCCATTTAACCTTTTCAAAATGGAGTAATTAATTTTTGGTTAAGTAGTGCTTCTTGTTATAGGCACTAGTCAATATTAAACTTGAGTTAAATGGTAATTAATTTACATCTTAAAAATACTTCAATCTCTTATTAATATATCTATACTTGTCAATTGATAGATAGAGCGTATAAAAGAAGCGCAATAAAATATAGGTTAAATGCATTTTATCCCCCTGTATTTAACCTTATGTGTAATTTAATCTAACTTTTTAAAACATACAATATGATCCCTATGGTTTCCACACAGTGCAAAAAGACCTCTTTGTTAATTTTTCATCCATTTACACCGTTAAATTTACATGTGTCAATCACATAACCATAATTTGGGCAATCCAAACTCATCAGAAATCAAAATGATCCTCATCACATAACCTAACTAAACGCAACAAATGTTTACATACCATAACAAAAAACAATAAGCTAAAATACATAATCAGAATGGGGCTTTGGAGGGACAAGAAATGTCTTCCCCTGCCATGGCTTCATCGTGAACTAATCGCCAGAATCTCTAAGCACCACGGCGCTTACTACCTCCTACCCGCACCGGTGGCCGCCGGCATCAATGCCTCGCGTGCAAACGGCCACGGCAGTTGTTCTCTCTCCCACAATGCGCAGCAACTATGACGACCACCATGATCCCCGCCTTGCTCGCACACACCGCAAGCTGCCACGAGCCACCACATCCAGAGTCCAAACCAGATCTGAGAATGGCGCACCATGTTTAGAGTCCAAACTAGATCTTGCCCTCTGTCATGGTGGAGCTGAAGGCGAGCATGAAGATTTCTCGGATCTTGCAATGCACGAAGTATGAGGATAAGCGATGGCGAGGGAATGAGAGGATGAAGCGGCGACATAGGAGGAGGGTGGCGGAAGAAGAAGAGAGATAAAAAAAAGAAGCCATTTTGGTTTGGGTGTGAAGAATTTGAGAGTGTGAGAATTAATTTGTGTTGTGGGAGTGAATGAAGAAAGAAGAATGAAGGTCTCAAGTGAGGTGACTCGGAGGAGAAGACAAGGGAGGGAGTGCAGGTGGGAAGGGTTGGATAGGAATTGGGTGGGAAATTTCTTATAAGATAGAGGCATTTTTATCAAAAAAGTGTCACATAATGACTTAACAATGAGAGTAAAAGTCAATTTAACAGTCTTTTTACACAGTTAAGAAAGCTTGAGGTGTTGAATTATACACTTTAAAAAGATAGGATCTAATTTATACATGACTTAAAGTACAAAGATAAATTACATTTATCCCTAAAATATATCTACTCGAGAATTCTCCAAGAACACTCAAATTAACACCAGTGGCACGATACATGGATCTCGAACCTGAAATTCTAAAAATACCAAAATCTTAATTAAAATAAAATACTCATTATCTTAAATTAAAAAGATCTAAGATACATGTTCCAAAAAACCAAATCCAAGATACTTCTGCAATTAATTTCAATTTTGAACAACTAAAAGGCTATAGCCAATAATGCTTCCTCCTGGCATCTCTAATTTGTCAAATAATTTCTTCACTTGTGAACGGTCCTATAATATTTACGCTTTTGTCATCGTATAGTACAATCAAGTGAATAAACTTCTCAGAGACGTTTGCACCAAAAAAACCTCTCACAGACGTAAAAAGCTCTTCAATTTTGAACTTAAAACTATTGCTTATTAATGAAAATACAGATCAGACAAAAATCGAATTACCTTCTAGCCTATTTCATTGAGACAATTAGAGGAACTATCGTTTCAATAATTATACATGCACACATTTTGGAAAGAAAAATATTTTGATTTTTTTTTTTTTTATAACTAAACAAGGAAGTCTGCATCAGAAACTTCAAGCACTTTATGCAAACCAATAGGGTTGACACCAGGCCGGAATGCATTCCCTTCAATGTACCTGTTAAAAGCACAAGATTACTCAGTTCAATAAACAAGATAATGGGTGGGATTATGAAGCCTGTTTGTAGGAAACTCACATTTCTTTCAAGAACGGATGCTTGTAAAAAGGTTCGGGATTCTCCCTGAGAACTGATTATGATCCAAGTACCTGGAACAAAGATTTGATAACAAATATTGAAATTGCAAACACTTTGCAAATATGCCAAACATATTTCTTGCAAGTATCTCAGAACATATTTGTCAGCCCAACTAGCAGAGTTCGAAACTAGCAGAGTTCGAGGGAATCACAGAAAATTCCCATCTTCATTATCAACGAGACAGACAGAAATATGACCCTGGTATTGAAGCTCATGCCTCATAGCAGCGCAATTTGGAAGTAGAGAATCAATAAATGACAGCAACTAAAATGCGAATTTCTAGCTTCTATATTGCAATAAAGAAGCCAATGTCTTAAAGTCAGCGGTACTTATGATCAATTTCTACATGGCCTCCATGAGCCAATACTGGATTTTCATTGATAATGCACTGTATACCTGTTATCTAGGAATTTGTAGACCATAGAAGTAAATGCATAAATATTAGGAAGCAAATGTAAAATAAATTAAAGGATCATTATATTTCAAAAAAATACAAAATTGATTATTTCATGATAAAAATATGCCAGAGTCCCTACTTGATGCACAATGCCCTGAATGCATTTTCCAATCAACTGCTACTCTCTACTGAACTCTAAAGCTGTGTTTTATCTTGTCCAGCAAACTATCAAAGAATTAGGTTGGAAAACAAACTTACAAGTATGTCAATTTAGGAATATGAGCAAGGCTAGATGGTATAACTCCTGACATTTTGTTGTATGAAAGGTACCTGTCTCCAACAAACAATCACCACTTTATGGAAATTCCAAGCAATGATAGAGAGCTATTGAAACAGAAAGTCTATTATTCAGCAATATTGTCACAGGCGTGCACCACACACACACACACACACACACACGTGCGTGCACATGGAGCCGGAAAAGGATGTGATACAAAGTGATAGAAGGAAAGCCAATACTCACAAGATTTCAAGACTGGTCAAGTTAGCAAGTTGTGCTGGTATTCCTCCCGTAAAATAATTATTGTTAAGATATCTGGTTATCATTATAAAACTTGTTAATATTTATAGGCAACTGCATTTCATTTAAGATCAAAGGGTAATGTCTAGGAGAAAATACTAACAAGCAAGAACTTACAGATTGCGAAGTGCAGGAAAGCAACCTTCAATACGAATGAGTTCCCTTATGGTACCCACCAAATGATTGTTACCAACATCCCTATAAACACATGAAGAACCATTAGTATTAGATATAAATAGTTTACTCTGTAGTAGGAGATTTTCGGAAGGATTTGAATATTACAAGTGCCGAAGGTTTTGCAGTGTGCCCAATTCTGGTGGTATTCTTCCACTTAAACGGTTTTCATGAAGGTAGAGGTAGCGAAGGTCTGGAAGATTTGCAAGCTCCTTGGGGATTTCCCCCTTGAAGTTATTGAAGCTTAGGTATCTGCATAAGGTTACAATATCTCAATTGTAAATTAAATTAGAAATAGGGAAAGAAATGCTAACAAACTGAAAGTTAACAGAAGGGTAAAAGTTACTCACAGATGGGTTAAACTTTTAAGCTCACCAATTTCTGGAGGAATTGCATCTTGTAGTTTGTTCCACCTCAAATTTCTAGAAGGAAACAAAGGCCAACAATGAACAACATTTCACAGAACAGAGCTAAAATTATCAGAAGATCAACCATTGCTACTTGCTTGCATAAAAGCAATGGAAAAAGCATAGTTCCTTAATCAACAGCAGTTATTAACATAAAGTTCTTGTCTATATTACAAAGAGAATAGGATTATAATAAAATGAAGTGTCATATCAAAATTTAATTATCACACAAAAAAAAAATTGCAGGGTATAAAGAAATAGAAAGGGAGAGATTAGAGAATTATACAGTATCTTAAGACGCTTCAACCGTCCAATTTGAGGAGGAATAGGCCCTGTCAACTTGTTATTATGAAGATCCCTGCCATAAGGAAACAGTGCCTGAATCAAATCACAGTTATTAACTTTTACAGATGATTGCTCACCATCATTCTGGACTAGTTAAAGCCTGTTTGTTTTCCACGGGAACAGACGTTCCTTAAAAGCAAAGAAGGGTTTCCTTTGGCAGAAATTGTCTCAAAACGTGTGTTTTGTCATTCAAGACATAAAAGAAGCAGGCCATTAACACTTACAAATCTTCTACTGATGTACATGTGCTCTATCTCTCTAGGTTATATCATTCATGCTAATATATGCAGATTAAACAAATGCCTTGAACTTCAATCACAAACCATACACATGGACCAAATCCATGATCCACCACAACAACTCTTCCAATATGGTATTGTAAACTCGGAATCCAGCAAACACCATTAACTTTCCAAATTGGCCCCTCCAACACTACCATAACACATGAAAACATGCAAAGATAAGTCAAGCAATATGCTTACAGGATTGTAAGATCCAACAAGCTTGTCACAGCAGTAGGAAAAGGCCCCACAATCGACACAGCATACACCTCACTGCAAATTAACAAAAAAAAAAAAAAAAAACACAACAATTCCAATTACACAAACAATGCCACTCCTCAAATTCTGGCCATAGTTAAACTTCAAAAAAAATAAAATAAATAAATAAACCTTCTCCCTTCTTTTATTTATTTTATTTTTTCCAACATAGCATAACAATTGAATCTTTTCATCATTTAAACACCAGTGTGAGAGATAGGATAGGATAGGATAGGATATACTCACAGCTCGGTGACAACACGATAATCACCGACAGTGGAACAGGTGACACCAGACCATGCTGGGAGATCCCCGTCACCACAAGGGTCATCTCCAACCCACGCATACACCACCCTCCAACCAAGAGAAGCCTTGATCTCATTCAAAGCTTTAACTGCAAGAATCCCAAAAGAATTAAAAAAAAAATTAATTATTTTTTTTAAAAAAAAGATAAACAAACACACGCGATCAACGATTTCGACCCAAAATGACAACACCGTGAGAAAACGACATGTTAATTATGGAATTTTACCGTCACGCTTGAGGGTCTTGCAGTGGGCAAGTTTGGGAATTGATACCGCGCAAACGAGGATCAGGGAGAGAAGAGTAATTGGCATCAGCGCCATTTTTTGAAAGGGCGCTACGGGGACAAAAAAAAAATCCTTGTTGCTCTAGATCTGATCAAGTGCTCTTGTTGCAGTTGTTGTTGTTTTTGACGATGCTGTCGGTGATGATGTCTCTCTCTCTCTCTCTCTCTGAATCTGTGATTTTCAGATTCTGCAAAATTTGGGATTGTGAGTGTGAAAAGACAGAGAGAAAAATAGTGATGAAATATTTGATTAACTGAAGTTGGGAGTCAGTGAACGCGGCATGGAGCTGGAAAATGAAAATCACTTGTACTCGTCGGCACTGAATTTGTATACCTTTTTTTTTTAATAATCAATAGTGCAGTCTCGCCTTTACTATGAACCCTGTACATATAACACATCAACTAAATATTATAAAAACACTCATTTTTTCAGTTTGTTATATTCTCCCTAGTCTGTATGCTTAGATTATTTATGATATTGGGTTTCGGCCCGATTTGTTTTGACTATGACTCTGGATTAGGTTTTGGCCGTTAAAATGGCAAAATAAGAAGCTATGGGTTCTTCTCCAAGTCCCAACAACTTCCTATATCAATGTTGGTAGATTCATTGATGCATTTTTTTTTTCCTGGTAAGTAGATTCATGCTTTGTTCAAAGTTCAACTTACATTTAAGTCAGATCAATTTAGAACATTTATTTTATTCTAAATTATGAATAAGGATCAAATTAATTTCAATTTCCTTACTTTAAGCATAGTTATATCATAAATCGTTTAATAATTTTCTATGAAATAAATTTTCATCGATCTAATTGTTGAATTACAATTTATTTTTATAGAGATTATTCGTGTCAAATTTCTTAAAAATTAAATATAAATAAAATACAATAATTTATTTTTTATTCTTATTCATTTTAAGCACATATATTACGTTGATTTTGATATACATAGACTATATCAAATAATTTTATATTAATTTAAAATTTTATAAATATGATCTAGATAACATAAATTTTTAATCCAATGGCATACAAAGTAATCTAATAAAAAGTTGTTCAACGATATAATAGTTACTTAAAATTACACTAATATAACTTAATCATGCCCCTAAACTATTTGATTTGAAAATAGTGAAACTATTAACTAATATTTTTTTTCTAACCCTACCTTGGTTTTTATTGTCTCAAAGAATAATACAATAATGATATAAATTTTGATGTATTTGTTTGTGTGAAAAATATATATTATTATGTAATCATATGTTATTATATATGTGACTTTTTAAACTAGTAATTGTGATAACCATAAAAAGTTTATTGATATATTAATATATCTATTTAAATAACCATGTGAAATAAATTTTTCAATAATAATGTGTAAAACCATATTCTAATAAATAAATAAATTTCAACAGAAAGAAGTAATCGAGTAAGAGGAAAGCAATAATTTAGTGAATTAAATCATTTTTTTTCTCTCAATGGAACTCTCTAATGTTCCAAAATGTTATAATTCAATTGTCTAATGAGGCCAGATTAGACTTGATCAACTTTCAATGTATAATGTCACTTTTAATTTTAAAATATTTTTATTAAAATAAGAATGTTTCTTAGATAAATAACAATAAATTAAAATTATATAAACAAAATCATTTTTATCAAAATTATTTCATAATGAATCAATTCTTTTTAAAATAATATATAATATGTTCCATACTCATTCTCTTTCCCATATATAATATGTTCCCTAGTTTTAAAAAACAATATATAATCCTTACTTTGGCAAGGCGATTGTTTTGGAGTAACATTTTAGCCTAGTTTCTCAAGCAACGATTATTCACAAGGATCATTTCTAAAATGATGAGGACTGGAATCAATGGATCATTGGATGGATACATTTTTGATACATAGTATCCTCTTATAAAGGCAAGTGTAGATCATGTATACTTTGTATCTCAAGTGGCTTGTCATTTCCTTATCCTTTATACCTATGGGAGCATACCATACACATAATATCGAACTTTTGGAAGAGCAAACAGCTATCAAAAGAGTATGGTTGTACAAAGCACACATAGGATTTTATCTCTACAAAATTTGATGATTACAACTAAAGCTAGCTCTTCCCTTTATAGATGAGGAAAGCACAACACTAGAGGCTTTCATCATACATTAGCCATTCTAACATAATTTGCACTAACCACTATTATAATGGCACATGACTCAACACTAGTAATTATTACAAGAGTACACAATTGGTCACTAGAAACTTGTCAATTTATTAGCCACATTTGAAAATAGGTTTATGACTCGGGAACAAGTTCAGTGTCTAGCTTCTTTCCTTTTCATCGTCTTTTTCATGGCATCTTTTCTATATGGATCCTAAGAGTGTTGCATAATTATTATCCTATGAAAGGTGCCTCAACTGTTGGTTATCTTTTTTGTTGGTGACTTTTATGCAACTGGTGCTATCCTTGTATGGGTGTTCTCCATTTTTCGCTTTGGTAGACAAATTATCTTTGAAGGTTTGAGTTTGGCACAAGTGGAATTCATAGTAGGGAATTGGATATCTAACCAATTGATTTCATGAATATAAACAACGAACTTTTCTTTATAGTAAGGATAATGTGTATCATGGACAAAGATCTTGAAGCTTGAAAAGGCCTCATATTGCCTAGAATGGTTCTCTATCCATAGAAGTTTGGTCCTCGGATTTTGAAAATACGGACAATAAATGATAAAGACTGTTATAAGATCATCAGTTTTGGCATCATCATTTTCCAATATTTCTTTTGGCTAATTCTTGATCAATCTTCTTTTCCCACCATCTTATAGGTGGATACCATAGAGAGGTTTTCATAAGAACTAGTATTAATTTCTTGGCACTTCTAAGAAAAACTTCATCTTCATGGTTGGACAAAGGATATGATATGATGGAGACACACCAAAGATACAATGTATTTGTTTTCAAAAAGGGTTTTCCCATGAGAATGGTAAAAATATTTAAATAAGGCATTGATGGCTCAAACTAGGTTAGTTTGGGTATGATTAGAGTTGGGTATGTGGTTGCTTAGTCTATTTAGCCTGGTTTGTAACACCATAATATTTAACCCAACACGCCTAGGACGTATTAAGATTAATTATTAGTTATTACTTCCTTTAAAACTCATTTGTAAAACTACTTAGCAGGAAATACAGATAATCTTTTTTTTGAAATATGTAAAACAAAATGTGAGTCATCGCGTACATCATAAGCAAAACGTAAAGCGCAGAGAAAAATAAATCATGCAATGCAAAAGCAAATAAGAACACCTCAATCATAGAAACATCCATCATAATATTAAATATTATAGTTTTGGTACATCAACTGAAATATAAAAGGCATAAAGTCATTACCCATATAAGTGGGCAGAGCTTGAAGGACAAGAATGGAAAATACAAGGAAGGAGACAGGAAACATAAGCAACTAATACATGAGTGCCCCAAAAGATACAATCGGCTAAAAGCGAACCCTCCCTCTAAAGCCTACGGATGATGCTAATCCTCGGACGGGGAAATGTAGCCATCAAACTCCAAGCTCCTCGATGTGGCCCAACGAAGAGGGGGTGTGGGCATGCGGATCGGCGAAGCGACGTGGCCTCCTCCGAAGGCGCCTCTCGGGTTGACATACACGCCTCACAAGCCTCGCGAGAGACCGTGTCCTCGCTACCCCTACCAACGGCCAATGGCACCGAAGGGGCGGAATCCTCCGAATAAGGGCCAGCGGAATCCTCAGGCAGGTCCTTCCCACAATGAGGTATAAGGGGCACATACTCCGGATAGTCACGCACCACTGAAGACGAAGGTTGGCATGGCGGTCTGCCCGTCAGGGGTCGCGTCCTCTCAAAGATCAAATCATCGCCGTAGGGAGAAGTCGGGGTGAAACGAAGCTGGAACTGGGAATGTAACGGACGTCCCATGTATGCAAAAATACGCACGACACAACGATCCTCAAAATGGTAGGACTGATGATCTGATCATAGTGCACCTCCCATATCGTGTGTCAATGAAGATCACGAACGTATCTAAATAGGGTCTAAAGATCCTATTCATGTAGTCCATGAACACGGGGTGTTCTTCCTAGTGAGTTTGGTTAGGAGAAGGGATCTGGGACAATTCTTTTATAAACCTAGGTAATAGCCTGCTAAACCTAGAAGCTCGTATTTCCGTTACGGTGGTTGATCTATCCCAATTCATCACCTTCTATCTTCCTGGGCAGCTATACCTCATTTCGACACTACATGCCCCAAAAACTTCATTTCCTCCAATCAAAATTCACACTTAGAAAGCTTCGCACATAACTTTTTCTCCTTCAAAACCTCTAAAACCGTCCTTAGATGATGTTCATGCTCCTCGTGAGTCTTCGAAATAAATTAATCTTCGATTAGAGTCTAATATTATTTAGGTTTGCTTAATTACGTCATTAGGCTCATTGTACACTGTTCTAGGGGCAAAATGGTAATTTTGTACTAAAACCTCAAGACCTCCCGACCCAACTAAACATCAAAGACTACTCATAAACATCATTCCAACTTCCTGAAAAGTTTGGGCTCAAACGGCACCTTTACTGCGAAAAACACTTAGGGTATTTTGGTCATTTTGAGCCGAAAGTTCGGAAAACGGATTTCACCTTGGATATCAAGCATAACAGATATAATCCCCTTCAAACATTGAGTTGACCCATTCGAAAACTGCTAGGTCAATTGTCCTCGAATTCTAGGCAAAAATGACCTCAGGGGCATTTTGGTCATTTGCACTCAAAGAAAAATCAGGCGTTACACGCCTCCGTGGGCTACAGCCAAATGGCCAAAGGCTAGTATGTTTATTTAATGGACTTCAAAATACATTGCTGCATCTACCCTTTATAAGCTTGCAAGTCTTAACTAGTCCATATTTTTTATTTTATTTTATTTTATTTTGTTAGTTTTTTACCCTTTTAAACTTTATAGATTTTGATTAAAAAATTTATAAATTAAAAAAAAAAACTCACAAATTTTGTCAAGAACCACACACAAAAGAATAAGAACCAAAAATGGGAACATGAGGCTAATACTATTATAATTTCAAGTTATTTGGATCAGCAAAATTGCAAATGAGAGAAGGAATTATAGTCAATATAATTACTTGAAGTACTAGCATGAGCCAAAAATCAAGAACTAAGAAAGAAAGAAAGAAGAACTTGTGTGGGCTTATGCCCATGGTGCTGCTAAAGTGTGACATGGTGCTGTTCACAATGTGAGCTATTGCTGATGCAGTGGTGATCCTGAAGCATGATGACTGTGGAGTGCTAGGAGGAGGTGGCGGTTGTGCCTTTGAGAGAGAGTTTTGAGAGATACATGTTAGGTTTCTTTGATTCTTTCCTTGAGTATTTTGGACTTTAGGCTTTTTTTTTTGTCAGGACTTTAGAGGCTTTTTTTCCCGTAAGAGAACTCATTTTGGTCTTGGAGAGAAGAGGAGAAGGGCCATTTTTTGATTCCATTTTCAGTTTGTGTATAGTTGGCTAGTGGGCCACTATTACATAAGATGGGATATTGGATATATTTATGTTTTTAAAAAATTATGTTGGCTAGAGGATTGGTCCGCGAACACCCTAGACCATTTAGCTTATGGACCAATCCAGATAAAAAATTCACAGATTAACGAACTACTGATTTTCTAGTTTATTTTTGTGTAGGTTGCGGATTAAATGGATCACCTGCGGATTGCGCCCGTATACCTAGCTCCAGGTGTGATATTATTTTTCTACAAGGAAGTGACTAAATAATGGAACATGTGGGTGATGGACAAGTGTTATATCCCAGGGTCATGTACCATTAGAAAGGTTGCTTCTAAGCCAAAAAAAGGTTGCTTAGGGCCTAGGGCCTAGGGCCTCGAAAAGGTTTAGGGTCATTTATAAAGGTCAAGTCTAGCACGCTACAGCACACCAACGTGTGCTGCATCGCACATCATGTTTGCACGGCATGCCGTAGCATAGCCTTCTCATGCTGTAGTGTGACCCTTTGTCCCTGTTTTGCCTTTTCCATCACATGCATACATGCTGCAGCGTGTTCCCCTCACATTGCAACATGCAATGTGTGATAGGTGTAGTACGGAACACATTTACGTGTTTTAAGGCCCCCAGTATATATATAACGGCGAGTTCTCACAAATAGATGCAATTGTTATCTGCACAATGAAGATGGGACGGAGACCAATAAATGAAGCACACGTGGAAATAAACTGAAGCAAACCATTTTAAGTTAATAGGTGTTTTAACTGTAATTAACATAGGTCCTTTGGTGGTTTAAGATGGTGAGAAAATAAGAAAAAGATATAAACCAATAAAAAATAAAAATAAAAATTTAATATAATTGGAAATCATAAGTGAGGACTTGGGGGTGCGATGGGAGTAGCGAACTGAGAACAATCAGTTACAAAGAATCACGAACGACGAGAGGGGTGCATAATGGTGCATCGGTGGTGTGCGGCGAAGGTAGAGTCACGTAGAGGCAGATTAAGGGCTTTCTTCTTCTTTTTTTTTTTTTATAAGTGAACATACTCCTCCACTTGCAAAAGCTTCAATCTTTGAATTGCAAAACAATGGTACAACAATACCATACCTCACTGTTCTTTGACTCAATTCTACCAGCTCTCTGATATTCATGAAACTCACCTATTCTAGTTGCGTAGCAACTGCAATGCTCTGCCGCCACAGGAACATTCTCGCTTCTGAATCGACCAAATGAGATCCCCTTCACCACTGCTTCTCCTTCTTCCTCCTTTGAAATCCTACAGCCACCATCACCAGACTCTATCATTTACATTGGCCGCACTTACCACGAGAATCTCGCGCCACTGTCTGACGCACTCATCGTGGCTCTCCTCCATGCACTGCCTGTGGCAATCTTACCATCCGTCAGTGTCGTCGTCTGTGATGGCTGCAAGTGCAGAGAAGGTGGAAGTACATGAACTAGAAGAACACCGCACAAATCTAGGATTATTTTTTATCAAGAACAAAAATAATTAAAAAAGGATGCATAATTTTAAAGTTTAATTTTAAACTTAACCCCAATTAATGATTGCATCATTATTTTAAATCTTACTTTTAATCTACTATGATGTGGGCCCCCTTTATACATATGTCACTCAACTATTCCGTACATGTGATATCTGCAAGCTGCAAATAACAATTGCATCTGTACTTGAGAAGTCATCGTACATGAATGCTTTAGTGATTCCAAGCAGTTCTAATCAATTTAAAGAGTTTTCTGCTAATTAAATTCCTCTGCTAAGTGTGTTCTTTATGCCTTTGTCTCTGTTTACTGAGTCTAGTTGTTCTTGAAGCTGACAAAGTGTAGTTTCTTTTCCCAATCCTCTTCAAGTATATTCTAGTGGTATTTCTTTTGATTTTTAGAAGTTGGGAACGCCAATCTAGGTCCCCAAGGTCTCAAAAGCACTAGCCAGGCACTCTTGGCAATGGATGGTGGTGAGCTCTAACTCATCATCATATTTTGGTCATTGGAATTATTTTGCCAAGTATTAATTTTGTAAATATGATTTCTAAAATCAAGAAATATCTTATAAATTTATGGTTACGTAAAACCCTCATGATAGAATGACTTTTGATTATTTTGGCATGAATTACTATTTTAGAACTACACATGGGACCATGTTTGCTGTGCATATGTTATTAAAATTATTGAGTCTATGAAATTATTATCTCCTAAAACATGATTTAGAATTCCAGTTATGTTTTGAAAACTAGATTATTAAAATAACATGAAGCCCCAGAAAATACCCAAATTATTCGGTTGAATTGTATGTATGATATATTATGATAGGAATTAGAGAAAAAAAAAAGGAATTGAGTTAATGGCTATTATATATGATTGTTGATCTTGATACCAAATTGTCTTTTTGGACAGTCTCACCTCTCAGATTTTAGATATGTGACTGTGGTCCCTGTTGAAGATAGTTCTAACATATTACTCATATTACAGATAAATGGGCCCTACGGGGATGATCCTATTCGAACTAATATTACAATAATGAATACATATTCTCTGTTTCTTCACAAATTGCCTCAGAATAAAATAGCAATGTTTTCCAGCACATAATTCTTAGGTTCTCGGGAATGAAAAACTGCTCCGTGAACCAAACACTCGCTTACATGGTCTTTGGAAAGTTATTAATTACTCTGTACCTTTACCATTTCACTCAATTTTTAAATCAGTATAGTTTAAAAGTTTTTAATTAAGTCTTATATTATATAAAATTTTTCAATTGAAATCCTTTAATAACCATTACAAAAATAACAGTTATTATTGGTAGGGACTTAATTGAAAACTTTTATATAATATAGGACTTAATTAAAAAAAATTAAACTATATGGACTTGATTGGAGAAATTATAGGACCTATAGAGTAATTAAACCTTGATGAAATTGAATTCTATGTTTGAAATAAATCTTTTAAATTATAGAATTGAATTCAATTCTTTGATTTGGAATCTACCTAAAATGAAATGAATTATATATATTGACAATTTCACCCTTCTTTTTGTTTGTTTTGAAGAAAGAGTAGTGGGTAATATGGGGATTCTAATTTTTTTGCTCAATTTCATCACCAAATCATACCCATTTGGGTATGATTTCAATTCCATAGTTTTGATGAATTTCATTTCTTATAATATTTCAATTCCTTGAGTTGTGTTACTTCAAAATCAAGAAATTGAATTCAATTTTTTAATAGTATTGAATTTCAAGGATTTCCAAATACCTTGTTAGTCTTTGTATTCTAAATTTAGATCCCTTTCAGTATTGTAGAATATCCATTTAATTAGTCTTTTTTATATCTTCATAAATATCTTTAAAATATTCTTTCGATCATTCTAAATATCATTATTAAATGTGATAACTTATGGTAAAGGTAAAAAACATAATATTAATAAAATGAGGGATTAAGGGCTAGGATTTTTATAAAAATAAAATAAAATGAAAATGATCAATATTTACCCAAATAAAAAATATTATTAAGTCCTCTTTTAATTTTTCTTAGGCCCGCCCAAATTCACTCAATTAGTGAACTAGGCCTACTCCTCAAGTTCTCATCCACATATTCTAGTGAAGAGGTCTAATTGTTTCCAAAACCTAATTAAGCATAAATCTGCAACCCACGCTTTGTACTCGGAGTGACTCTACTTAAACAAACACCCATTTGCATTTGCTGGAACGAGATTGGACATATTTGAACAATAATAGATGTACATTTTAAATCATTGTGGACTAGAATTACATATCCCACTGTACCAAATAAATAAAGGCATAAGCACAATATGATCATAATAAAAGAATAATAATTTTTTTAAAAAAAAGCAGCGCACCAAGTCATATCCATTAATTCAAATAGCAACTAAAAATGAATATTTAATTTTTTTTCTTATAAAAAATGTTGCTGACCGACATGGTACCAAGAATGATCCCATTTTGACCTCAGAAACAAAGCAAGACCCATGAATAGATACGTCCTTGTCCCTTGGTGGCTCCATATTAATGAAACTCATGGGGTCCTCCTGAGCCCCACCTCCAACCATATTCTCTTCCAAGCTGCCCCAAAAAGGACCATTTCCATGCTTGTTTTCAGATTCAGCTAGCTCTTCCTTTCTACAACATTCTCTACCCTCTCTCACACACTCTATTGTCCTAATTGCAAGACAGAAAAACCAAAAACAAGCATTGAAATGGTACTAGGATAATAATAGTAATTAAAAAAAAAGAAGTACAATAGAATATATATACAAGTTTGTTCATAAAGCAAACAAAGGTAACGTATAGAACCTACAAGGCTACAATAAAGTGGCGGATCAAATCTTGGTTTGTGAGGATTGAGAAGCTATCCCTTACAAAGATTGTCTCTTTCTGCATGCCACAGTAACTCTAGCCATGGATGCATAAATATTCTTTCTTCTTGGGTAGTGGGCATGCAAGAACTTTATGTGTAGCAGCCCTATAAAGGTTACCAAAAAAATTTATCAAGAAAGGTGCGTGATAATTATGAACTATGAAAAAAGAAAGAAGCAAATTGGTTTTGGCCTAATACAGAAATGGTATGAAGAAATAATGGAACTATCAAAGTTGTACATGGAAAATAAAGATACCTAAGGATGTTAACAGTGGTGAAATTCTTGGCATGGGGATTGGTACAGTCAGTTGTGAAGTGGGTTTGGCCCAGAAGGGACTAGTCTCTTCTCTGCACCATATCTTGGATCTATCCCTTTCTCCTTGGAAGGTGGAACCGGAGCATGCAATCTGTGGTGGATTCTTTGGATTTCCATGCACAAAGAACGTGGGTTTCTCTTGGAAAAGGAATCACAATAGTGGTTGTGAGGGTGGTGGCTGTGAAGTTTGCAAGTGGCTAAAGAGAAGAAGAAGAGGAGGAAGAGGGTCACAGTGATCCTGCTTCCACCTTTTGTTGAAGAAAGAGAGGTCTTCATTCTGAAACAGAGAGGAACAGGGAAGGGAGAAGAGAAAAGTGGTGCTTGTGCAGTTAGGGGTTAGAAAGTGATGGGGAGAAAAGGAGAGGGTGATGACATTAGGGAAATTAAGGTATTAATGCAAAGCAAGAGAAACATGAGGGCATGTGATGGCCAAGTAAACGGATATGGGGCCTCATTCAACTAATTTTTTGAAAATTTTGAGAGAGCCTGAATTCTTGTCAGTGTTTATCTAAAAGAATAATGTGATATGTTTGTAAATTCTTGGAAGTGTTTTATATCATTTTATTTTATTTAACCACTAGTATTTATTCCTGTGATTTTACGGATTCATTTTGACATTCTTATTTTAATTTGATACTTGTATTATTTTCTTAATTTTGTTTAATTTTTTTAAAAATTAATCACTTGTTTTCTCATTTATTATAATTAAAGTAAGTTTCTTACATCTAAACATATCACAACATTTTGATACCAATTTTGAAATTGAATGGGTTTCCGAATGATTTGTTGAAGAGGTAATATACAGTGTGCTTGTCAACTCAAAATGACTCAATTTCGTCGGAGTAGAGAGCAACTTGAGAGAGTGAACCTAGTGACTTAGTGAGTGATGTGAACAACATAAGAGAATGAGCAATGTTAATAATGTGAAAGAGTGAAACTTTTTGGTGTATTTTAGTAGAAATGATTTTTTAATCGTAATTAATAGTTACCATGTGACATTTAGATATAATCCATTTAGTTATAGATAATATATTGATAGATTTTAACGAAAATAACTTTTTAAATTATAATTATGAGTTGTCATGCGACACTCAAAGGTAGTCATTTAATTATAGATAATATATGAATACTTATATTTTAGTAGGATTAAGTTTTATTTAATTGTAATTAAGAGTTGTCACGTAACACTTAAAGATAATCTATTTGGTCATAAATAATAAATAAATTTGAGTATAAATATTCTTTTAATTGTAGTTAGGAGTTGTCACATGACATATAAATTGAGGTCAAAATAGTTAGATAATAGATAGATAGATTTTAGATGAAATAATTTTTCTTTAATCGTAATTAAAAGTTACCATATGACATGATGCTTACAAATATTCTATTTAATTATAGATAATAGACAAATAGAATTTAGCAAGAATAACTTTTCTTTAGTTGTAATTAACCAAAAGTTGTCACGTGACTATTAAAGGTAGTCATTTAGTTATAATGATAAATAGATATATTTTAGCAGAGTACATTTTGGTGAATTGTAATTAGTTGGCATTTGACACTTAGAAATAGTCCATTTAGTTATAATTAATAAATAAATAGATTTTAGTTGAGTACTTTTTGGTGAGTTGTAATTAGTTGGCATTTAGCACTTACAAGTAGTCAATTTGTTATAAAATATATATAGATAACTTTAGCGAGAGTAATTTTTATTTAATTATAATTAGTTGTCATATAACACTTAAACACAGCTCATTTAGTTATAGACAATAGATAATAGGCTTAAATATCTCTTTTGTCCAAAACTATTTGGTTTTAGTCTTGTAATTAGTCTACCTCTGTTAAATACTAAGATGACAAATGGAAAGCCATATTATCTAATTTTACATAACATCTGATAGTTATATGTGATATATCATGATCCTATGTGTCAAATTATCACTCAATATCCCGTTAAACCCAACTTATTAACCTATTTTATCAGGCCTAATAACTTATTTTATAGTAGGGCCTTAACGCATATGATTATGATATGTCATGTATAATTAATGACCACTATACATGATTCGATAACATAATTTTCTGTTAACTGACTAAGCTTTTAGCATATACAAACTAATAATAAAGACTAAAATCAATTAGTTTTGAAAATTTTTGAACCAAAACCATTTTTTTACGGTGATCAAAATCAAAACTCACTTATTTTCTATGGACCAAAAAATATATTTAACCCTCGGACTATGTTCGGTTAGAGGGTAAAAATAGATAAATTTTTCATAAATGAGTTTTATGTGTAATTTTACACATAGAAATCAGTCATGAAAAATTTACCCTCATTTTCACCTTCTAATCAAACATACCATAGAAAATAAATAAATTTTAGTAGAAATAATTTTTTAATTGTAATTAATAGTTCTCACGTGATACATAAAGCTAATTTATTTAGTTATAGATAATAAATAATAGATAGATAGAGTTGAACGGGAACAATTTTTAGGAGTTATCATATATTACTTTGAAGATAATCTATTTCATTATAAATAATAAATCATATGTTCTTATCTAAACTAAATCCTTTTCAATCACAAGTCATGGGATTACTACTCAAAATTATTTAATGTCAAATACGCAAAATGAAACATAAAAATAAATAATTAGAGAAATATTGAATGGCTGAAGAAAAAAAGGGTAATGGAGCATGATAAATAAATCGACAATGATTCATGCCAAAGATGTCATAAGGGAGCTTATCCAGCTCATTAAAGCAGAAAACAGGTGAGAGAATAAGGAAGGAGAATGAGCGTTTATTATCGTTGCTCGGAGACAGCAACTTTGCGCGGGACAGAGCTCCAAAATGATCGAAGAGATTTAGGAAGGCCATAAAAGTTTTGATTGAAATTGCAATTAGAATAACATATGGCATCAGAGGTAGTCAATAATTTAGTCAGAATAAGGGGGTTTGCTTGGGCACCATAGGTTTGCTAGGGCACTGGAACCCTCATTAGCTCGCCCAATAGACTAACATGTATTTACTAATTCTTGGCAGCAGTATTTTTTAGAATTAAAAAAATTAAGTTAATAATTCAAGTATTTTATAGTATGTGCATGTACTTTTTGTATATTGTATTTATATGTGTATATTGTGTTTTATAATGAAAATAGATTACTAGTATTAACTTATTAAACTATGAATTGTGGTAAGTGGATTGGTTGCTCATTTAGTATTATGGTTTATGGATTGGGAATGAATTGGCGTTAGGGTTCATGGATTGAGATGAAATTGGGGGGGGGGGATTTCTTCGAAATCAAAAGAGTGTGTTTTGTTTTGTTTTTTTTTGAAATTCTTTTAATTTGAAATGGACATGTGAAAATTTTTTATTTATTTTGGGGGGGGCATTTGAAATTTTCAAAATGTCAGTGAGTGTGTTTTGTTTTTTTTTGAAATTTTTTAATTTGAAACATGTGAAATTAATTTGTATTTATTTTCAAGGACCAATGAACTAATTAATTTCTTTTTGTTAGGAACTAACTTGGCTAATGCAAAAATTGTCAACGACTGGATTGGGTGTTTATTTATAAAGGAAGTATGGCTGAGAAATGTTTACAGTTAGTAATCTATATGTGTTTGTGCATAGTTATAGGAAAAACAATGACTTTTACTGAAATTTGTTAAAATTCACCCAAACTCCTTTTTATTTATAAAATTTGTTCAGAAAATTTTAGGTTTGTGAAATTATTATACACCTCTTTCCTCTGTTTCATATTAGAGGGGAGATCAATGTCTCTTAGAAAATAGAGAGAAATTAAGGTTAAGTTTGTCAAATCTCAAGAGTTGTTAGTATAATTTGCTCTATATATAGCTAGATAACATCATGGTTTTCTCTTTTTCTCTTCTAAGAAATGAATTTTCTTTGCTCGTCCCAAAAAGTGGTTCATGTAAAACAAAACAAAGCTAAACAGAAACAAATTCTCTAGCGTTTTTCAAACGCTTCCAATAAAATGATGTCGGAGAGGAAAATTTGGATACAAGTGATGAAATCACAATCAATAAGTGAAATAACCATTACAACAAAGAAAGAAGTTTGAATAAATTCAATTGAGCAACCCTTTGGGCGTATCATCTTTCACTTCCCTACTAATTTGCGTGCACGCTGGTTGGCACCTTTAACTCGAGAGTTCAGCTCATCCACATCGTCACTAAGATGATCAAGAGCTTTATTTTGCCTGCAATTTCCATAAAATGTGCAACATTAGTGAATCAAATCGAGTTAAAGGAATCATTAAAAGTTCTGGTTTCTTTCAGCAGCGTAGCCAACTTCAGCATTTATAGTAATTTGTTCCTTTATTCTTCATAGCTAAGCTATCTGTTGCTCCATGCAACAAACAAAACAAGGTACTTCACAACCAATAGTTGATAATCAATAGTATAGCACACATTTTCATTTGTGACACTAGTATTATAAGGATTCAATTTAGATATACTAACAATGTATAATTGAATTTATACCGCCAATATCAAAATTAAACTCGTATTATTATAGTATAACTAAGTCTTTACCTGTCAAGTTCACTTCCCATATCAACTGCCATACCCTTCAAATCGCCCAAGATATTACTTAGATCTGAGAGAGCATCGTCTTGTTTGGCTTTCTCAACCTAGTAGTAACATGAGATAATTATCCAATGAAAATGTTGCTTCTCAAACCAAAATTTCATATACATCAGGGAAAACAATCACATACATCAACTTTCATGTAGGCATTGGATGGTTCAGGATGTGGAGTGGCAGGAGCAGACCGTCCTCTAGGAGCTAAACCCAACTTTTCCCTCTCTTCCTTATTCTTTTCACTCTTTTTGGATGGTTTATCTGCCCAGACACCAAATTCGATTATGCTATTATATATGTCACATGGTACGTGGAAAATAACCAATATATTAAAGGCATAAGCTTGAAGGGTCAAAAGAATACCTGGTGTAATTATAGGGCCTTGAATATCTCGGGTCTTCTTTGGCATCCATGGTTTAGCAAACATGCCCCCAAGATTGTTCAGGAGTTTTTCTCCCTGATATTATTAGAATGTAAAATTTTTTCAATTGTAAATTCTATCAAAATGAAAGCCAGGAAATAAAAGCAACAACACAAATGACATCATTGCATTCATTTGCATTTGCACATTTTATTTCCTTCTATTTTTATTCCTTTTTCAAAGGGACTAATTAATCTAGACAGATATCTATTATCTATTACATAAATAATTTCTCAAGTCCAGCATGGCACAGTACCTTTTGCAGAACCATAATCGTTAATGAGAAAATCAATGGTTTAAAATTTGCACAAACTTTATAAATGTGTGCTAATCATTCTTCTTAATTTTCTCATCGATGACTATAATTGTGCACTTTTACTTCTGAAGCATAGTAAGCACTATAGAGGTGCTCAGGAGCTAAGAGCATCTTCAGTTATGCAGAAGTGTCATCCTATTTTACTTATAGGGCCCATGAAGTGTGACCAGTGGCGGTGGCAAGAATGAGACCGGCTATAGTTTCGGTTTTACCACACCATTTTATTTTAATTTGAACAATATATTAAACCAAAGTTAGGACCTTTTATTGGAGAAAATATCTCAATTTTAACTCAATTTTACTTTTTGTGATGCATTATTAATGTCATAACTTGTAAGGCCAAAAGTAAGATACAAGATGGGACTTATCATTATAGATGCTCTAAAGTCTATAATATTTTAAGTTGAAAATGAATAAGGACATTATGAAGTAATTTACCATAATGCAAGTTACCACATCACAATCGATTTCCTAGGTTTCAATATATAAGTAAAATCATCATATCTTGATCAAGAAGTTCAAAGAGCTAAAAACATACCCGACTCAAGTCCTTTTCTGTATCAACAACCATATTGTGAGTCCTTGTTATCTGCTCGCCTTGCTGGTGCAACATGTCAAGGGTCCTTGTGGCATCATCCTTGATGTCCTCAGCAATCCTCACCAAATTGTTAACACTCTTTGTGGTCTCCTCAGCCTTGTACACTGCATAGCCCTCCAATTCTTGTACACTCTGGTTCTCTAGTCCCCCAGAATCACGGAAACCATTTTTATACCTGTCTTTTGCAGCTGCTGAGGAGTGTGATGATGCACTAGAGGAAGGCTTTCTTCCCCAATCATCATCGTCATCATCATCGAAATAGTTTCCTTTCGATTTTGGTACTGCAAGGACAGGTTCCGAGGTAGTTCTTCTATCCATGGTAAGGGTTGTCTTCTTATCCGATTCAGTGTCTGAACCGGCAGAAGCAGGCTTTGGGGGTGCTTTTCTGAACCCAAACATTTTCACACTAAGGACAATGCACTGGTTTTAGATTATGCCAAACCTGGTGCCAATGAAAGATGTTACATGAGCATTTTTTTGGATTCAGGAATCAAGAAAATGCACCGAGTTCATCACATGAAAACAAACTATTTGACAAGGAAAAAAATCCAATACTTGTCGGAAAAAAAAAACCATAATTATAGCAGCATAGAATAAAATCACTTGTAAAATCACTCTTGTGCAAATTCGATAAGAAAAAAATATCACTAATAAATGCAAAATATTATATCAAATAAAATCACATTAACACAAGAATTTAATGTGGTTTGTCAAGTTGCAGAGAAAAACAATACAAGATTAATAACTTAGTTCAAAACCGCTAATTTATACATAAAGCACCTTATACAGCCTCTCATTTCTTAGCTTAATCAAGTCTTATTCATGCACACAATATGCCATTAGTCTTCGTTATGATTATTATAAATAAGACTCCAGATAACTTAAGTTTCTCAAGTTTTTTAGATTTTCTGAATTACCAATACAATGAGTCATTTTTCTCAATAGTACACAATGGAAGGAAAACAAAAACAATGAACATTCAAAATTACCAAAAAAAAAAAGGAAGGAAAGCAGTTGAACCAAAATGAAATTTTTGTCACAGTAGCAAACAAAAAATTATAAGAAAAGGAAACATTCAAATTTAGCAAACATGATGAATCACATTAACATTTTGACACTCACGCCAGGTCACTCGACAACAACAATTCAAGTAGTCATATAATAAAATTTATACCCGCAACAAAATCAACAAAAAAAATCCCAGATTTGAGAAATGATAAAGAAAATGAAACTCCTGGATGTGAACATCTTAAATGTGTTCTGAAATCACTCACTAACTTGCTAGGAAAGTTAACAATCAATGAGACAAAACTATTATCAAAATTATGTTCTATCATAAATCAGAATGCTCATGTTTTTCTATGATATAGTTTGACAAAGCATGAACAGTCCAATAAAAGAAGCCCATGTTCCAAAAAAAAGAAGAAGGCATACGGCAATGATAAGAAAATCATCAATAAACACACAACCAAGATTTTAAATTGGGACTGCATCACGTGATGCCGCAATATTGCGGCTGTGGTCAAGGCAACCGCATTGGATTATAATACAACAACAACACAATTATTAGGACACACAGGATACAACGAAATGTATTAAGGCCGCAATGGATTGCATCAGACCCATCAAGGTTGCAACAAGCTACAATGGGTTCTTTTTCAATTTATAAACACACAAATTTCACAACGCATAAGTCACAATGCGTATTGCGATGACCGCATTTTACACAACCACAACAACGCAAATATCCAGCTGCAAATGTAATTTAAAACACTTTGTGCGACTATTGAAAAAATATTGATATTAAGTACAAAATATTTGAAGTAAAACAATGCAATCAGAAAAACCCATGATCCAAGAAAAATATAGCAGACAATAATAGCAATCAAAATTGAAAACCATCATGCAAAATGCAATAACCGGAAAAGATGTCCATCTAATTCAAAAAGTTGTTGGACAAAGAAAGCCAATGTAATAAGAGAAACACATGATCTAAAAAGGAAAAAAAGAATGGAAAAACACAACACATAACTACAACAATGGAAACCATGAAGAAGAATGAATGCAAGTGGAAGATGAAAAAGCAAGAGAAGGGTGCCTGATCAGATATATGCTATGTGGAACACAAACCCACGCGTGAGGATGGGTTTGCGTTACCAGCGAGAAAGGAATAGGAAAATGGTTGAACAGAAAATACAAGAGATTGAGAATTGTGTGTGTTTCGCCCAAAAATATGAGAAAGGATGGAAGGCGAAGCGGAAAAACAGAGACCCCTGCTCTGTTCCAGCCATACAAACACCCTTTGACAAATTTGAACCGTTGGGCTGCAGAGGCATTTTGTCTTTTGTATTTTTCGTTTCTAATATTAAAAAAATATTTTAATCCATTGTGACATATTTTGTTGAGGAAAATTTATTTTTATATATTAATTTATGGCTTTATTATTGTTTTTTTTGCATTAATACTTATGTGAATATATAAAAGAAAAAAAAAGGTGTATTGAGACTTATATTTTCATGTTTTAGTATTAAAAACATAGTATAAGAATGGTATGAGATTAATGGTCTGCGAGTACCATTTTCATTTTTTTTCAATGGATGAGGATACCATTTTCTATTGCATAGTTCAAATAACAAAAACAAAAATAATCAAATTTTCTATTGCATAGCTCAAATAATAAAAATATGAGTTTAATTTTGATGTACTAAAAATGTAAAATAATCATTTTTTTCTTTGTATGGCTTTTTGAATAGTGGAAGTGAGATTTGACCATATTAAGTGATATAGCATTATATGATTATATGACTATACAAGACTTTTTTGTACTTGTAATATATCAAAATTAAATCCAAAAAATATTTTCACAACTTTATCATCAAAAGCTCTTCCCAAAATAGCTTTTTCACTTTTTCTTTAATTTTCTAATTATCATGTTACAATTCTATAAGAAACTCCCACACAAAATTTAAGATTTTAAGTCAATTGTAATTCCAAAAAAATTGAAATCAAAATTAGAATTGTATACTATCATTCCAATTCCATCATCCAAATAAAATGAAAATTTATTATTAAATAGTTAGAAGGGAATACATTATTGAATAATTAGAAGCTTATTAGAATGAATGCTACAGAAAATTCTCGACGAGGATTATTATGGTTACTTGTTGCACTTCCACCTTCATTCAATTTAAAAGTTAAAATGGACAGTGTAGAGGAAAAATTGTTATTATGGCAAAGACTTGAGCAAACCTATTTCGTAGTTTCTCTAAATTGAAGCAGGATTATGTGCTTCTTTGAGGGATCTCTCTACATTGTTATTGTTATTGTTATTGTCTTTGTTAATTTTCAGCTTAATGCAGAGAAGATCCCTTTTCAACATATTCATGCAACTCCGTTTGTTTGTTTGTTTGTTTTAATTTTTGGCTGTCATTGGCACTGCATTTGTTAAGATATATTAAAGTCAATCTATATCAATGGTACCACTGCTACATTGATCCCAAGATTTCTTGCTAGTCTTCTTGGTGCTGCTATTCTTGGTTCCGCTGGAAGTCACTATAGAGGTATGCCCTAAGTAGTTCACAATGCATGGAAGTGGTTTGAGGTGAGACCACAGTTTATTGAGGTAGTGAACGGTGGCTGATTGTGAAAATGTCACTGCGTAGCATTGAAGCTATGGCTTGTAACAGAAATTTGACAGAATCCATTTAATACTTGAAGGTGGCTATTCCATCAATCACTCTGTCCTGCAAGTGCACATGCTGCCGCCACCCTACGAAGGTTTTATCTGCTCTTCCATTTGGTTGTGTTTTCTAGCATGCGGCAATTTTGGGTCTTTGATGAATTAGATTACAAGTGTTATTGAAAAGTGTGAACTTTGGATTAGACCAACCATATAACCCTCCATTAATAACTATACCTTTGATGTGTAATTTTCATTGAGGACAATTCTGTTGGGACAATTTGGTGATCCTTATTGCTTATTATGTTTTGCTAAATGAGATGCATGAGCTCGTTTTATCTGTTTTGGTTCATTCTCTATAGGGGTTTGTTAGATTTGTAAGCACTCTAGAAGTTCTATAAAGGATTGTCACAATAGGAAAGGAGATTATGCAGATTGAATTCAGTCCAACGAGAAGAGTAATTTAGTGGCAGAGATAATTTAGGATGAGAAAGTAATGATCACACTGCTAGACTATTTTAAATAACATGTTATATATGATTTTACCCATGGCCAGTTTATATTATTTGTTGGAGTACCAAATTACTTATACAACTTTATTGTGTGCGCTTTGTCATTCTGATATGTGGCCTAAGTGATGATTGGATTGAAAACTCATGTCAGCATGCTAAGTGTGCAATAGATATTCCAAAACAATAACTCTATGACTTGTTCATGTATATTAGTGTTTTAGAAGTGGTTCGATTTGTTACTATGAGTCAAAAAGATTTCTAAGCAATCGGCCTTTCTCTTTTAGACCTCCGTCTCACTTGTGTGTCTCTCGTTAAAGCTCTTCTTGTTCTGTCTTAAATTTTTGCCAACCCCTCCTCCAAGTATTTATAGGTCCCCCCTCCTTTCTTCTCTCTCTCCTCCGTGTTTTCGGCAATTTTTCCGTTCTATTATGTAAATCCACCTTCCTCAGATACTTTGCCCATACCTTCCCCATACCTTTACCTATCACGTATCTACAATACCTAACAACCTGCTCCTTCATTTCAGTCACTCCTTTCTACCGTGGCCCGCTTACCCTTTTTCGTCTGGCTATCATTATTTCTAGTATATACATGCTTATCCCCTACTTTCTCCATCCAAATCATTTGTTCAATCTGCATCAACTAGTACTCGCCACGCCTCCACACCTTCTTAGCACTTCGCCTAGCTACTTTGGAGTAAGGCACACTTTGTGATTCTTGCGCTTTCTTTTGGTCATCCACCTCCAAAACAATTAGCAAATTCCCTTTTTGTGGTATATTCACGTTTGAATGAATGAAATGACTAATTTACTATTATTTTATATGGATTTTTTTTTCTTGGTAAGAATTTTGTGTGAATTTAAGCAAGCCACATATTGATGCTCGTGTTGCATCACTTCTTCACACATTTATATTTGGAGATTCTCAAATACCCTATAAAATTTATGAGTATTGGTATTTTTTAGATAATCGTAATAAAAATTTATCACATGTATCGTTAAATAAATTTATTAATATTTTAAATACTCATGATTAAATTATAATTCTTAGATTGAAAAGAGTATTAATATCTTTTGAGTACCATAACAAAAACCTTTATATTATTAGAGGTAACTTTTATCATAAACTTATAATTTCGTAGTGTAAATTTGATATTCAACTTATTAATAGCGCTGCTAATTGATATACTTATTCAATTCATTATACCTATAGAAACGTGCCCATGAGTTAGTATATGGCTTAGTTCCACTTCTTCGTGTCAGCTGCAGAAGGTACTTAGCGTAACGTCGTCATGTTAGACTCAGTAGTTTTAGTTATGTGCTATTCGAAATCATATTAATTGTGCAAGACATCATATTCAGGTCTTCCCCTTCCCATGTTGATATATTGCTTATATATATATTGGGATTTATTGAACTAGCGCATATATATTTAGTTGTTTTTTTTTTTACAAATGGCCTTATGTGTAACTTTTTGCTTTTTTTTTTCGGTTTTTGGGTCAACCTGGCTTCTTGATATTACTGAGGTCAAGCTTTGGCTCAATTGAAATCGGCCCAAGTCCTTAAGTTGTCGGGGCAAAACTTAGAAGGTGCAGTTGGTCACGACCAAAAAAAAAAGGAAGGTGCAGTTAGTTGAGACCAAAAATAGAGAGAGAGAGAAGGTGCAGTTAGTTTGTTGCTTTCTACTCTCTTAGGGTATGTTTGGATTGATGTAGTTAAGTGAAGTAAAGTGGAGTGAGCAGAATAATTGGAATTCTCTCTATTATTTGAGTATTTTCTATTCAATCATATTTTGCTCAATTTGAAAGAAAGAAATTTGAGAAGAATGAATGAAATTGGATGAAATGAAGTCTACCAATCTTCGCTTCATTTCATCTGAATTTTGTAAATCCAAACAATAGAACAACTTAAAATCCCACTTCGCTCCACCCAATTCATTAATCTAAACACACCCTTAGAGAGAGCTCTTACTTCTATTTCAATGATTTGCATATAATTTTAATATATATATATATATATATATATGATAGTTTATATATTTATAATTTTACAATATATATATATATATATATATATATTTATAGTTTTATAGTTTATTCTCTATTTTTTGTCTTTTATTTATTTGTAATTGACTTATTTTGAATTTAAAAATTTAGTTCAATAAACTTTTAGTATTTTTCGTAATTACAGGTATAATTTACTTTTATAGATTGAGCTATTTATATAGGTACAATATTTGAAATTTAATAAGATTAATAATATTCTTAAACACATCAGTGAGGAATTTGATACAATTTAGTAACAAAACAATATTATTGTCTTTAACACTTGTGATGATGACAAATTAGCAATGTCATGGCTAGTGATTGGCGATATAGCAAGGGGAAATATGGATTAACTACCAATTAGCGAGGAAAACATAAAGCGATCAACGATGGATTAGCGACCAAATAGTGACCATTCACATTTTGGTATTTAACATATTAGACTAGGATTTACTATCAATCAGAGATTTGCGACAAAGGCTGCAGCAAATTTGCCAGATATAATAGTTGTAGATTAGTGATTAATTAGCGACAAAAATTTTCATAGCTAAAGCAAATTAGCGACAAATCATTTACAAAATTTTTTCGAGGTTGATCGGTGATTTCCACAAAGCGACGGACATATTGGTCGCTATTCCCTTGCTATCTTGTTTTAGCAACGGATTTGTTGTCACTGATTTGCAAAATTCTTGTAGTGTATGTGATGTTATCTCGTATGAATCTAACATTATTAAAAGTAAATAAATATTATACTTTAAGAGAAAAAGTTATAGTAACACAAATTATGTAAAGTATATGCACAGCTTGGAGTATTCAGAAAAGGATTATTCAACAATTGCCATAATCGAAGGAATCGACTTGTTTGAAAATTAAAAGGTTTTCACCTTGTTTTAGTTACCCGATTTCTTAATAAGTATATGTCAACAGTATTAAATTAGCAAAACAAAGGGGAATAGGACAAATGGTCACAAGTCACAATATTAAACAAGCAAAACAAAGGGGAATAGGACAAATGGTCACAATATTAAACAAGCAAAACAAAGGGGAACAGGACAAATGGCAAATCCACAGGACTCAAAACCTACCACCAAAGATTGAGCTTGGAAATGTAACTTACCCCTATTATACTTGTAAGATTGAGAAACCAAGTAAGAAAATGGAGTTAATTGAGGGTTTGTAGAGTGATTTCAAACTTTATGACGATTTTAGCATGGCGTTATTTGTTGGTTTTGGCTATTTGGTGTTTTATTGTTTGTTTTGAGTTTAATTTTTTAATTTTTCAGATTTTATGAAGGAAATACTAAAAATTTTAAAACTACAAATTCAATTTTTTTTTAGGATTTTTTCTTGACAAAATCCTGAAAACAAAAATTGAAATTGAAATACTTAAGATTCCTGAATTGGGGCTTATTAGGGTTCGATAGTGGATAAAGTTTTGATGGTAGAATATTAGTTTGAATGGTACTAGAAAATATAGGGAAAACATCTCAAGAGATAATGACACATTATCACAGGACATGACACATTAGATACTAACTAGCAATTTATTCATCGAGGCTAACATTTTGACCAACATAAAATTAAAAGTAACATGTAAAGAATCAAATTGATATTATAAATGTTTTAATAACCAAATTGATATCAAAATTTTTGAAGACCAATTTATTGGGTTGGGGAAGCCCACCAGACAGAGGCGGAGCCTCGTGTGGCTCAAGGGGCCATGGTCCCCTCTAAACTTTATATTTTCTTTATAAATCTTTCAATTTTAAAATTTGGCCACCTCCAATAAATGTCATTTAGTTAATTTTTATCAACTTTTTACTTAACTATGTTTAGATATTATTAAGTAATGTATTATATTTAAAGTTTTACTGGTATAATGTGATCCTAACTCTAGATAATACATACGTGTGTTTCTCTTAGATTTAGATAGTAAAATATTTATTTGTTTATGTATAAAGTTTTGAGTTTAATTTCTATGCAATGACAAAATAAACTGATTAGTCTCTCATCTACTTTGAAAAATTATATAAATGACATGATTTGATTTAATTGGATGATAATGTAAAAAAATTTTTACACTATCAGTACATCAAAATTAAACTCTAAGCTTACATAAAATTTTTAAATAAGAATAAAAATTATAGAATATATAATTCTTTTCGATAATATTAACTATTAACTATTAGTCCCTTCTGAAAATTGATCTAGCCCTTGAACATTATACCTGATCTAAAACCTTAAGCTAATGATTCTATAGATCCTCCCATATTATTATATATAATTCACTTAATTCATTCTCAACCAAGATTGAAACTCAAACACAATTTGGGGTCTATTTTAACAAACAATATAACACATCATCTCTTAAGGTAACACATCATGCTCCAACTAATGGTTTCTTGATGGAAGCTAAAATTTAGACTAACATAAAAGGAATATTAATATGTGAATGACCAAATTAATTCCATAACTTTTTTGAGTATCAGTTTGATGTTCTGTGATTCTTTCAGAGATTAATTTTACTCTAAATAATTCCCATTATTGGAGAGCAACATCAGTTTAATCACCTGGTGCTGGTAGAGAGTTGATAATAACAAATGATAAACCAAATGTCAAATTAATCAATTGATTAACAAATAGGTGATGTGTGTTGGAGATTCTTAATTAGTAAAACGATCAAAGGTAAAGATTAAACAAAATTCGAAAAATATTGAGAAAATTAAACAGCAATATAAAGTGTCAACTTATCTGGCACAGACTTTGATACAAAGGTAAAGATTAATGATTACCGTTTACAAATCGAAAAAGATTTAAACGTTGCTTTTGGATGTTATCTAGTATGAACCCTACATAAATCAAAATACATAGAACAGGAAAAAGGTAGTATTTATTAAATGTGGAGAATTATCTGCTGACAAGCATCCTGATACTTGATCGGTTTTACAGGCATGTTAATATGTTCATATACAGTCTATAGTCTCACAAGTACTGGATTTAATTATTGCCAGTGAAATTGGTTAAAACTTTAAACTAAGATCGAATATTAATATTGAACAAAGTCTTATATTTAATTGTTGTTAGTACTATTTTAAGATTATTGATAAATACCTCTTTAAATTGTCAACCACTTACCTCCCCTCTGCTAAATCCAAACTTGTAATCATCCTTGGATACACAAATCTTTGGAGTTTGAAGATTCTCCATCTGGGCATATTTTTAGCTTACGTGAATCGTTCACTTGCTCTAGATAGAGGGACCACTTGAAACAGTTGTTATCATACTCATAAGTGTTCACTTCCATAATGATGAAGCTATCCAGTTATGCTTTTTTCAACTCTTCCTTGTATTCTCAGTCGCATTCATATATATATATATATATATATATATATATATGAGATAAATTTATTTTAGAAGGTCTTCACACTTATTCCATTCTATAACTCTTCCACATTAAATTTAATCAATTGACCATTGGTTTATGTTATATTATATTAATGATCATCATGTCAAATTTCAGAAAATTGGACAATAATACCATGTAATTTATTAATCGATATTTACTTATATTTACAAAAACGTATTATCCGTCAAAACAAATGAACTGATAAACTATCAAATCATTTTCAAATTTTATGAAACTTTATATACTTGATCTACTCAGAGGAACTTTAAATTCAACAATTGGGTTAATGAATTTAATCCCAAAAAAGTTATTTGGTGGAGTAAGTAGAATTACTCTAGGATAAAAATCCTCTCACACACACACACACACACACACACATATATATATATATATATTATCACTCCTATATTTCCATCGACCCCAGTGAATTATTTACAAATCCCCCTTTTGTTTTTTCACCCTGGTATTAGGTAAGCTATTTACACCCAACCTCGCCTGTTAATTATTATTCAAATCAAAGCAATTCGCGTTTGTTCAAATAATGATTTACTTTTTGTTGATAATCAAAATATTAATCATGAATTAATCAGTGATCAAAGAGTAATAATAAGAGGTAACAACTGAAAATAGAGACTTTTGTCATCTGTCAAGTAAATAGATGCATAGAAAATACCCTTTCAAAATAAATGCTTAGAAAGGTGGCTTAAGCCCCTTGGGAACTACCCAAATTGATGTGGTTTGATAGGCTTTTAGTTTTACATGTTGCATTGCCTATACGAGAGAAAGATCTCTAAATGGGACTCCATAAGAATCATAGGAAAAATGAAAATCACCTATCTAGTAAGGACGCACCCTCCTCAAACCATGTCCTTAGGAAGAATCCTATATTAGGCAAGATTTCCCAACACAATTGAAACTCTATAATAATAACGGTAAAATAAACCGTGACGAGACCGCTTTTGGGTAACGATTTTTATGGCGTTGCCAACTTTGACCGTTCTCATAGCTTAAAAATTGTTGTAGTGCCTTCTGTCCTAAAATAGCATTAGGAACTGCACCAAGCTAAGCAAAGCTCCTACAACAGCCTTAGAAGACCCTTCCCGATGAGAGAGAAGCAAATATCACATCAATAGTGACAAAAACCTTTACCCACTAGGCAATCCAAAAGTGCCAACAACCCGTGGGCAAAATAAAATATATTTTCCCATCTAAAAGGCAATAAAACAATGAAAAAATGAGAGGATTTTCGGATTAATGGATTCAGATCACACACAGCCTACGAACACACCATGGTAGAGGAACCAAGAACTCATCCACTATCCACCATTATTGACAATAACAAGCGAGTTCCACCACTTGTAGACCTCATTCTCTAAAATAACTATCAATTACTTGAAAACCACACCAACGTGTTAAGAACACCTAGATTCACATATCCAACATCAAAAAACCAAAGAGAACTGAGAGAAACCATTAGAAGAGAAACCCAGCTCACGGGTTCAGCATCCTCTAGACCAGGGAAAAAAAATCACATTATTACCCCCCTAATCGATCCTTGTACTGCAACTTCTGTTTTCTGCTCAAGGCCACCTAAGATTGGTAGTTCCCTAGTCACTACCTTGCACACACTTCCTCTAAAGTTTACAAACTCATAAAAGATTAGAGTTTTGACTAGTGATCTAATCACTTCTCAATATATTGGATCAAAACACTTCCTAAATCATCAAATGGTAAATTAAAAATGTCGCTAGCATCATTTTGCTTGCGATATGCCCCTTTAATTTTCCCCCTTTTCTTTATTCTTCTTTTTGTAGGTGTGTGGTGATGTGTGTTTCGTGTGTTTATGGTTTGACCATTGGTACCCTGTTCCTTCTCTGTCAATGTGATCTTCATGACTTTCGCTTTCAAAATTGCTATCATACACGTAATTGCCATTGCAACATGTAGGCTTCCGTCGTCGAGTGTCACAAAGAGGAGTAATTTCGCCGGTCACATGATACTTTACGTGCAGCGTACTATGAGAGTAGCCCATGAGCTAGTCGTTGATTCTCATAGTTGAGAGGAGTTTGTCCAAACAAAAATGTTATCGAAACAATAAAATTGGAAAGTAAATGCACCCTATATATTTTATTATTATTGAATATGATAAGTGAGTAATTGAATGAGAATCATTATCACATTCAATAATAATAAAATATATAATATATATTTATTATGTCTTTTTTTACTTTCATAACATTACTCTTATCGAAAAGATTTTTGAGAGGTTTACAGGTCTCAAGATGCTATGTACTCGCCAGTCGTGTTTCGTGCTCATGGTGTGCGCCATGGTTGTAGAGTTTTATATTTGAGAGTCGTGTATCTTTTTGAGATCTTTTGTGCTGATTCATATATTCCTTTTGGACAAGACAGACATCAAGACATTTCTATTCATTTTCACCAATTCTCAAATTAAATAATGACTTGTACGTTTTTGAGCAAAATGAGTAATTTAACAGTTAAATTAGAGGCTTTATCATCAATTGTTATCCATATCTATGTAACCTGCACGTTTTTATGAGTATTACCTGCTACTAGTTAGCTAGAACTATCTTTACAAATCCCGGAAAAATATGCTGTGTTGTATATTCTTTTTGCCTACCATTCGTAGAAAAAGGATAATGCAAAAGAGAGATTAGTGCTTTGGAACACCATTCCACTTTTCAAAAAGTTGTTTTCCATAGCTTTACTATCCATCACAATTCACACTATGGATGCGTTTGTTTATTGTCCTGGAATAGAAAATACAGAAATAGGGATAAAAATATAAGAATAATGAAGATAGTAGAGACGGAGATATAAATAATAAATATATATAGATATTATTGGAAGATAAAAATATTAAATTTCTATTTCTGTGTCTGTTTTCACTGTCACATTTTGAAGGTATAAAAATTATTTTTTTTTCACTATTTCTCTCCCCATCAAATAAGTTTATGTTTTCAGTTTTTGCATTTCTATTCACGAGACAGTAAACAAACACCGCCTCAACAACTCACTTGTCACACCTAGCTAGAGCACTCTCCGGACTCAACTGAAATTTCACTATCCAAGCATTAAAACAAACAGATAGCGAGTGTTTTAAGAATACCAATTAAAGAAATAAAAATGGACTTTTTTATTGAACACATTAAAAAAATTAAAATTCGTTTTTTTAATAATTTTTTTTTACATTTATTTCTGTCATCGATATTCTGATGAAGACATTCATACATTCACATAAGTAATTATCAAGCTCACTTTACGGTCATTTTTAAATGGTATCGACTATCTAGATCCTTTGCTTGCAAGATGTTCCAATTACGATCCTTTCCCTGTCCCTATTTTACCTCCGTATAGCTCCTAAGTATAGTTGCATAGGCATGGCCCAGAGTTTGGTGTATTTGCACTACAACCAATCAATATCCAAAGAAAATGAAACCGAAAAGAAGCAGTGATCCCAAGGCTGATGTTAGACCTATAAAGCCGTGGCATGATTGCAGGCTGTACTGTCCCGGAGAAACTAGTGCAATACATGTCTATGATCCTCCCTCCTGACTAAAATATCTTATTTAATGTGCCTATCAAAACTTTTTCTTTTTAACTGAAAAAAAAAGGCATATAAAAGCATATAAGCTTAAAGAACGACTTGCTGCATCGAACCCATTAAAGATACTCTTATTAAATTAATAATGTTGCTGTTCTGCAGGCACATGGTTTTTAGACCGGTTTAGTCCATTTTTCTTGAATACAAATTGTGAGCCAGGCTTTTACCCAAAAAATAATAATAATAATAAATAAATAAATAATTTTATTATTTACCCTTCTTCATGATTTTTAATACATGTATTTCTGCTTATTGCCGGCCGTAAACCTTGAAAAATTGTCTTGCGAAAATGTTTCTGATATATTGAGTTTGGAAGACACATTTTTGGTGTGTCATTCGCCGTATCGCAATTAGTTGCATGTAATATGGTTGACTGTTAGTTATATTGCATGCAATTAATTGTTCCATAATGCAGTGGATAATTCACCAAAAATGGGATTCAGAACTCTTAAAAGGGAGTCAGCTCATTGTGGTCCTAACACTGTTGCCATTTCTAGAATTTTAGTGAAAAAAGTGAGAGGACGAGAGAAAAGAGAGTATAGTGAGAGTAAAGGTATTGATAGGTCAAGAAAGGTAAGATGGTTAGTAACAACAACAATATCAGACGCATAGTTAAGGGAAGGATATTGACCCGTAAGGCTGGGTCTTGGTCATTGGTTAAAGGTTACTGGCCAAACAACGGATTTATACAAAAAAATATATAAAAATATATAAAAGTTTGAATAAAATTCAATAAAATGACAACTAATTAATAACTTGACACTCTTTAAAAGGTCTAAATATAAAAATATAAATAAATAACATAAATTTCTAAATATTGTTCACATTTCATAATCACGAATCACGATTGACAAGTTCAAAACATAATTACATAAGTAAACTCAAGAGTTTTATATCATAAACTCACAAATCATGACAATACAAACAAAGTTATTGTATTTTTCTATAAGTCAAATGAGATTTTTTTTTTAAGGTTTTAAAAAATGACATCATTTAGCAAAAAAAGTAAAAAAAAAAAAAACCCAAAAAAAAAAAAAAAACCAACATTGATTCACAGTCCGGTTTTGATACAAAACCAGAGTCGAAGGGTCACACGGGTCAAATGGGGATCAAACAACGGCTCGGACCTTTCATGACGGCCCGGTTTCCAGGTAAAGCCAGCCCAGAGCCGGTTTTATTACATTGATCAGACGTTAAGATGAGTGTGGATGCATCTTAACAAATCTTGATGTACAGGTAGTTTCCTAGTCTAATTTAATTTAAATATTTTTAATTTTATTTAGTTTAAAAATTGTAGTCTAGAAATTTAATTTCAATTGATTTATTAATTTAGTTAGCGGTATTTATTTCTAATTTCATTTAGTTTTAAATTTTGATATAGAAATTTAATTTCAATAGATTCAGTAATTTAATTTGTGTAGTTTTAAGTTTGTTTTTAGTTTAAAAATTTAAAAATTAAAAGATAGAAATTTAATATCAATTGATTTAGTAATTTGGTTAGTTGTATGTAGTTTTAATTTGGTTTAGTTTAAAAAATTTGATCTCGAAATTTGATTTCAATAGATTTGAGCTGTATGTAGTGATTTAATTTTGATTTAATTAACTATTTTTTAGTTTAGAAATTTTGATATAGAAATTTAAATTTTATTCAATAGATATAGTAATTTAGTTTAGGGACTAGTTTACACATTTTAAATTTTGTTTAGTTTAAAATTTTAATATAAAACTTTTCTGGAGATATATTTAGGAATTTAATAATTTAGTTTAGTTTTTATAAATGTTTAGTTTCCCCCTTTTCGTTTTGTCCTTTCGTTTTCGTTCCAAACACATGTTCTCCAATATACTTCCAAACCTCCCATTGTCCATTCTTCTGTCAATATGTAACACGGATGTTCCAATTACACTCATTCTCAAAGTGATTGCATTTCCCCTAATATTTTGCTTAATTTGACTCGTGGACCTTGTACTCAACTTCTCTTTTGGATACTATAGTTTATTTTTAACTTCAAGTAGTACCACCTTATCGTTCAGGAACTATTGGCCTTCATGCAAAGGGTGCTCTTAAGATAATGCCATAGTGTCCCACTGCCCACAATGCCCCTGAACCTGGCTAAATTGCTTACCTATGTTGCTTCCAAATTCACACTTGAATAGTGACTCACTCATTGACTTTCAAATTGCAATTGAGATTACATTGAAGGTTGGCTCTGAGTAAGAAGCACTACCTTATTAATGTCATCTTTGTGTGACATTGTAGAATTTAAAATAAGATCAAAATATGATTCATATATACCAATATTAAATAATATTACAATTAAATAATAAGTTAATCACTTAAACAATTTGAAACAAAATATAAGAAATTTACAATTAAAAAAAAATATTTCATAAAATAAGAGTTTAACTACATATCAAATTGTAATGAATAAATATTACCTTTGTTTAACTCGTCTTCAGAATCCACCTCATTAAAAGGCACATAGCACTTAATTGGACTATCTAGTGGAAGCTCAATACTACCTCCACTGCAAGTTTTCCCAAGGTGGGGCCACCCACATCATCCTCATTTTCTACTCAAAAGCTTTGATTCTACTCGGACTTTGCATCGAAACTACTAGGAAAGGCTAGGCAAGTGACAATCCAACAAAAAGGTTGCAAATAGATCACTTAGAGCAAAAGTTCAACTCTCCTAGAGTTACGAATACCTCCATAATACGAAGGCCAGGAACTGAGTATGATAATCAAACATCATCAATTTCAAAGGCCTAACTTTCATGCTATACTACACCTCGAGTTACCAACATGGGTACCGATATACCATCTAGATTATTTGTTTGTTTTATTTGCATAACCTATGAAGAATTTTTCCATCAAGCTCTAAAAAAGTCATGGATAAATAGACATTCACAAGTAGTGGATTTTGAAAGAAAATTGTACTCCATCTTGTGTGTTTTGAAGAATTTGACAATTATAATGAACAAGCATATAACATCTTTTAGCCATTTTTTGTTTCAACCACAAGTGGGTACAATGGACTATGCTCAGGTCATAGATGCAGCTGTTGGATTAGAGGTTGGGTTAGCAGAAGGAGAGCTGTTCCTGATTCTAGCAAGAGGACCAGGACACGTAGTTCATTCTCTTGGGGAGTTGGTGCTAGTAGAGGATCTAGCCAGCACAACCAGTCGAGTAAGGTTGTTTTTGTAGAGCCTACCAGGACACGGCGTTTCGCTTCTAGAGTTAGAGCAAGGGAGATAGTCAGGCATGATGGCAGGGTTAAGTGCAGACTAGTCGTTACATCTAGCCAACCAGACATGTGGTAAGCACCATGGGGCCAGTGCTTGCTTAGTACATTTGTGTGCTACAATTGTGGTCAGTGGGTCATAAGTAGAAGGATTGTCCATTCATCCAGTCTCTAGTTAGGGTCGATAAACCCCACCGTCCTGCCTATTCCTTTAGTCGAGCCTAGAGTGGTATAGTCTCTCAAGTTGGTAGAAGGAGTACGAGTAGGAGCCAAAATAGTAAGGCCAAGCAAGGGACCAATGTGTGATACCCTAATTTTAAATAAAAAGATTAGAAATTTTTTTTGAGCTAGGGAGGGTGTACCCTTATTTGTTGTTCAGGTCCTAAATTTCACTAAGTTTGGATCCTACAAATCCTTAGAGGGCTATATGATAGAATCATATTCTTGGGATCAAAAGTCCTGGTAATTATTCCCAAGAGTAAAACAAGTTAAAGAATAATTTTTAATGAATTTTATGAAATCTTCAAATGTTTCGTTTGTAACCCACAAGTTTAGAAAATCTTGAAGATTCCAATTTGACTAAAACCCAAAATTTGGATTCTAAATTGTTTGAATTTTGATTTTTATGATATTTTATTTGAATCCAAATGAGGGATATTTCCTTATTTATGTTTATGTTTTAAAGTTAATGGAGCATTAACTTAAAATTAAGAAATGTAAATAAATAAGTATTGGGACAACCCAACCCAATACATACCAACACTTGAATTATAGTTCAAAGTTGAGAGAAAAACCATTATGGAGTGCGCAGCGCTTACTAGAAAACGTAAAATCTTCTCCTACACCGCCTTACTCTTCCATGAGCAGCTAGTAAAAAAATTAGATAAAAACCCTATTTTTTGGGTTCAGACCAACAAACACAACCTCTTACCCTTAAAACACCAGAAACTTCATCCCCCAACCTCTCTTCACCCTCCAAACTCCATTTTCTTCCAATTTTTTGTAATTCTAACTCCAATCTTTCATTCCTAAGGCTTTAAGGTATGTTCTTTCATGGTTTATTCTTCTTTCTTTTAAGATTGCTTTGTTTTTGAAGGGTTGGCATAGAGAAGTTCATGGTTCTTAAGGAAGTGAGGTTTTTCATAGTGTTAGAGTTGTATATATGTAAATAGGAAGTATTAGAGGTTAATCTAGGTCTGTTAATTTACGCCAGATAATGGTGTTATTCTTGCTTCCCCAAGGTTCTCTAGGTGCAGTTCCTATGTATTCCACCACTCTAGGTGAGTGGGTTCGCATATGTAATATGTATATTGTACATTAGAGTTATTTTCATGAAAATACGATTTATTGCTATACAAGGATTTGAAGGTTCCTGCTAGTTTGTATGTTTTAGAACTCCTGGTTTTAGAGCATGAAACTTGTTTTCTTGTATGTTTTAGAACTCCTGGTTTTAGAGCATGAAACTTGTTTTTGATAAAACTCATAGATCCATGTTTGTTATAATTATTTTATGTAGAATTGAGGATACACGTACTTGTTCAAGACTTTTATGAATGTTAAACTGAAATTTAGAAATAGGTTATGTATATGAAATAGTTTTATATCTAGATATAGAGTTAGAGAAAAGAATAGAATTATGATTGCAAACTTTGCCATTTTGAAGCATGATATTGAGTTTTCTAGCTATGAAAAGCCTGATAGTTTGAGTTATGTTTTAGACAATCAATCAAAAGGTTTTAGGGCATGAATCTTCATGAGATTTAGAGAGTTGATGGCTACATATTCTGTGGCCTTAGAAATCATAATGTCTACAAAGGGTGATCCTTTGGACATGATTTCATAGCCAGTTATACTAAGGCCAGGCTTTAGAATCAGATATATTTAAACTCTCAGAGAACTAAAAGGTTCTAAAGGTTTTCAGATTTATTTAGTTAGTTTAGATGGTAGCTATAGAGAACGGTCGCGAGTTAAGCTGATATTGATCATTAATTTTGGTACCAAGGCCCGCGAGGGCAATCTATCCACATAATAAATTAGTCCACGAGGGATATAATTCACGAGGGACCATTAAAATCTCAATTAACGGCTCTTATTCACAAGGAACTAGGCACCCATAAACCAGACATTACCGTTTCTCTAGGAGCTCTACACTATGAGCTTGTATGATTTCAGGTATGAAAGTAAATTGAGAAAATTTTTTTCTCCAATTTCATGAGATAATGATTCGAAATATATTTAATAATATATATGTATACTTGATTATGTCTAACTTTGGAGTATTACTGATGTTATTATGATTTTATGCATTGTTCTTTGATGTCTCATGAAAGGGGGTTTTAGATGAGGACTCACTCATTGAGTTTTGAATAAAAACTCACACATCTCCTTTTCCTCCATTAAAGATCCAACAAGCCTGCAAGTTCCTCATAGCCTCCTTCTTCCCAACGGCGTAAAGTTCAACTAGTAAGCTTCACTTGAGTGAAGCATTCTTATTTGTTCAAAATGCTTCAGTACAATCAGGCAAGATCTCAGCCATAGAGCATATTTTATATTTTGCTTCTTATGAATTATCTGTATTAGTTTTATAGTTGTTATTGTAACAAAGGCTTATAGCATATGTGTTGTATTCTGATACATGGACCTTGAATGTGATTTATGAGAAACTAGTTATGATTACTTATGAGTTTTAAAGAACATGTGGTCTGTATATAGAAAAGAGAATTTATATTTTAAATGAAATTTTTATGAATAGAGCATGCATATAGAAATAGTCAACAGGTCACGAGGCTTATGTGAGAATAGGATTTCTCATGTACCAGTAATGTGCCCAGATTGGGTCATGACAAGATGACCACATCTCTACACCTTGACCAATCAAGGCACACCAACAACATGCCAATCATAGGTAGACCTTCACCTGATTCATAGGGCATGTGAAAAGTATCATATAGATAAGATATCCTTATAGATGACTTAAGTTAAGCAAGACTCATAAGGGAGAAGTTGATCATGTGTTGGTATGATAGTTTACTTGCGGTTGCATAAACATGATTAGAGTATCTTAGAGAGGATATTTTTGAATCTCGAAAATTGATGTTCTTGCCTAAGCGAGATGGAGGATTAGGGAGTTCAAGGCAAGAAAAAAGGTTTACGGAATTGATGATGCATGTTATCATGATTAGATGTTTTAGAGATTTTAGAGTAAGTAATGTTTATTTGACTATCCGTGGTACGCGTGATGTGTTGCATCTATGTATGCTAGAAGTATAGGCATGTGAAATTTTAGCATAATGCTCACACAGAGAGTGTGAAAGTTTAGAAGCCGAGGACTATAGGCCTTGTGGTACCAATTGATGCCAGATAAAAAAAAAAGGTAGGAATAGAAGTGACACTTAGGCTCTTTTATGCTTGAGAACGTACGCACGCACGAAGTGACGAAGCATAGTCATCAACCTAGGACTTGCACTGTGGAAAGGGCTGCCCTTAGAGGTGGAGCCGCCCAATGTAGGTGTCTTGATGGGAGTCGTTGTTGCTTTGATGAGAAAGTGTTGCCTTTGGAGGTGAAGCTACCTAGATGTGACACTTGGCATGCTTAGCCAAAGTATCAAAGTAGTGCTTTCAGGAGGGCACTATCTCCTAGAGTGTTCAGCTCATACAGCAGGGTAGCATGTCAGAGTGTTCCTGGCATTCAGGCCCATCCTTGAAACCCCATGTAGGTTAAGCATTTATCTCCTTGATCTTCTAGATGCTCAAGTTCATATCTTGGGGCCAAATCTCTTTACGTGAAGAATATGTAATGCCTTGAGTACATGTGTCTCCAGACAAGTCTAGTAAGGTCTTAGGGTCCCTCGGACCCACCCGCATCATCGGGAAGGCCGGTGTGTTAAGGGCCAAAGGTTATAGGACTAGAGTTGCTCCTAGAATTCTCAGAACATACTTACTATAGCAAGATGTGCTCGCTGCAGTAGGGCGAGCTAGCCTGTACCCATTGTGTATGTTAGGCTAGCTGCAGTGAGGTTTACTCGTAGCGAGACCCCATTGACAACATAGTACCAAAACGACACAATTTTGATCAATAAGACCTCAACCCCTTTAAAACCCTCAATGCTCGGGTTTTCCACTCCAAAAAAAGAAACCCTTCACCCCCAAACACTCTCCTAACTCGTTCTCTCTCAATCCAACATCAATCATCATCTTCAAAGGTTCAAAAGTAAGAGTTTTGCGGGTTTCATTTTTCTTCCTCTCCTTTTCATGTCCTAGGATATGGGTTCTTGTTGTTCTTCATTGTTGTCAAGTGACGGTGCTCCTCCAATGTTGTTAAGCGAAATTAGAGTTATCTAGAGTGTGTTAGAGATTGATCTAGAGTTTTGTGGTTATTATGGCAGATGTTGGTGCCATCCTTGCTCCACGGGCCCAGTTGGTAATGACACCATTTGTCCCTCCCCTCCAGGTGAGTAGGTTAAAACTCATTATCTTATTTCTTATCATTAGGAGTATGTTTGTACATTATGATTTCTAAACATGAAATATATGTTTTGAGAAACTCATCGGACCATTTATTGCTAAAATGATTTTTATAAAAGAGCTAGAGTGTAAAGATGTTTATATTTAGAGATCTTATGATTTCCATAATGACTTTAAGAGCGTATGTTACATGATAGAGTTTCAAACCCAGAAAAATGCCTAGTACAGATTTTTAGAGAAATAGTGAGTTAATGAGTTTTAGTCATTATAAGAATATTTTATGTATGACGCTTGTTAAGCATGAAGTTGGAGATAAAAATATATATAAATATGATTTTGCAAGTTATGGCAAGTTAGCAAATATTATGATTTTAAAGCCCTATTGGTTTTGCATGATATCAGAATTTGGTAAAAAGATAGTACAATGCCCAGTTAGAATAGTAAATATCAATGTTTAGCATGATAAGATGTAGCTAATTGATGAAGAGTAGTTATTAGATAAGTCAAATAAATAGATCAATACATACTTATTAGGTATTATAGGAATACCAATAGAATAATAGGAATGGCTTAAACAACAATATGGAAGTTTAATTATTGTTATTAGTATTACTATTGTTGTTGCAAGTGGTCTAGTAGGCAGTGTAGCATGATTAGCTTCTACAACAGAATATTTAATATCTAAATTATTATCTCACTGCAAATAAGGTATGGGAAATATGATCAAATGTTTGAATTTATTGTCGATCCAGTTAATTTATGTATGTTAAGATCAGTATAGTAGCATCACAGTATGTTGGAAAAGTTGTTAACCTTGGTACGCCTAGCTACCAAGGAGGCCATGGAGGTAGTCTTATGAGATGTCAACCTTGGTATACCTAGCTACCAAGGAGGCAGGATACCAAGTCTTTAACCTTGGCATACTCCTGCCATGGAGACGGTATGTCAAGCGCTAAGGAGGTAGGCTTTTCAGAGACCAAAGAAGTTCAGGGCCTAGTGAGGTTCCCATAAAGAGCACAGATAGTTACAAATAGCTATTATCATTCTTATGTATATATATTTATCATGGTCAGAGTACTGTTATTTATAATTCAGAAAGTTTAGGGTTCGTTTTAAAATGTATAGACATATATATATATATATATATATATATATATATATATATATATATATATATATATATGGAAATGTTTTAGAGCATGTTTTACTGTTATTATTATCATGATTTTATGCACCTTGGTTGTTGTCCCATGAAGAGGGTTATAGGTGATAGTTTACTCATTGAATTTTAGATGAAATTCACCATTTTCCTTTCTCCCCTTTATAGAAAGAGTAGCTACGGGTCCTTCCAGCCACCTCTCTCCAGGTAGTAGAGATATCAATTGGTGGGCTTCACTTTAAAGTGAAATGTCATTTTGTTGTTCTTAGAATGCTCAGTGTCAATGCAGGCAAGATCCTGAACCATAGAGCTATTTTTCTTATTTTGCACCATGATTCGAATTATTTTGTATTTAAATGACATAGCTTTCATGGATATTATGTATAGAGAGCAACTCATCGCATGTTGTATCAAGACCACATCTTCAGTGTTGATTATGAAAGTTTTTGTCATTAACTATGATGCTTTTGATTTCAAGAGAAAGAGATTTATGTTACAAATGAAATGATGCTTTATAAATGGATTTTATAATTAAGATATGCATACAGAGAGACTTAGAGGTCACAAGGCTTACATAGAGATGAGATTCTCACGTGTCGGTCATGTTCCCAAGTTGGGTTGTGACAATGGGGTGACGTACCTGAAAGCACTAAATCGAGATGATCAAATTGTGTTTTAGAGGTTTTAGAGTTATATTGGAGTGAATGAACATACCTATTCTTGTTTGAACCACCCTTTAAGTAAGGAGGAGGGAATGCCCGTTGCCATTTCCTTATCATATCGGAATAGGGTTAGTAGGCTTAGTGGGCTAGGCCACATCTTGAAGATCGTGGGTGAATGTAGCGCCATACCGGTAAGGTTGAAGACTGGACATGGAGACCATGGTTTGAACTATTTGTCCAAGGCTTACTCTTACTAGTTCCGACATTTGGCCAATAAAATGGCCTTTATTGATATGGGCCTACCATATGCATTTCAATATTGGGCATGTTGTTGGGCATTAATGGAATGGGCTTAGCCACCATATGTTAGGCTCATAAGCTTAGGTAGTAACAATAATCATTTTTATTTTTATTATATAAAATTAAGTTCATATTATATATTATTTTTAAAAGTATGTATTTATCATGAAGTAATTTTATTAAATTTTTATACAATTTTTATTTATTGTTATTTATTTAAGAAATTTATTATTTTAAGAAATATAAAAAGTAAAAGTATCTTATACGTTAAAAGCTAATCAAGCCTAATCTAGCCACCCCAAGCGGGATTAAGTTTTGGCATATAAAGGGGATATGACAGATAAGCTAATACACAATATTGTTTGCATCGAACGATGAATTAAGACATAACATATAGTATTATTTTATCTTATCATGCCTAATACTACATTCCAAACCCTCTCTAAGGGTTTATTTGGTATATCTAATAAAATATGGTATGATAGGATAAGACTTGATAGTATAATAAAGATTAGTAGTATTAGACTTGTCAAAATTTTAATATATTTGGTGTGACATTGTATAAGATGTAACATTATATAATATACAATTATCCTCTCACTACTATAAATAATTGTAACCTTAAGTAAATATTTATCAAAAACATTATAATAAAGTAAAAATATGTTTTAATTATTTATTCATAAATTTAAAATAAATAGAATTATTTAAAGATTTATTATCTGAAGTAATAGTTATTATAAATGTTCATTAATTTTAGGTATTTGAAATTGCAATTTACGTTAAGTTTAATTTTTTTTCAATAATTATTGAAGTACTCGACACTCACCAAAGCAAGTGGAGAAAAGCTATAGTAAGAAAAACAGAAAAATAACATACTAATACATAATCATTATTACACCATCGCCTAACCACACTAATCTACCACCAATAACCCTCTCTGAAATTCCTCACTCAATTAAAAGAAACTCCAAGACCACTTATATGTTTCCCTAGCCCCTAATATTGGTCACGCATATAACAAACTCTAGGAAGTTTCCATAGGTCCCTTTCGGCATTGCCATTAAGGATGGATAGAAAACTTCTACAAAAATCATCTACACAACTGTGACATGTAGTGGTGTACACCACTATTTCCAATTTAACTTAATTTTTTGCAGCAACTCATCCTTGCTAACTACACCTTTATCAAAGATAATTTTGTTCCTTGCATTCCAAATTGACCATATAACAGCAAAAATTAAACCACCCCACCTCTTTCTTGTAAGACCATTGTATGGAAAATCAGGTCAAATATCTAAGAATTCTTGAAGTTGGAAGGGTACAACCCAAGACAACCCACCTCCCCCAAAATTACGCTCCAAATTACCCAAGTGAAAGAGCAATGTAAGAATAGATGTGTAACAGATTCATTTGTCATCTCGTAAAAAACACACCTTAGATTAGCCCTAAATGATCCCAATTTTATGTTAAAAAATCCTTTGTTTTCAGCTTTCCTAAAAGGATTAATTTCACATTAAGTTTAATTTATTATTTACTTCAATTTTAATAATTATTTATTAATTTGATCAAATATAAAAATTATAAAATATATGCCATTTTATTTCTTTTAAAGATTTTAATATTTTTACTTGTATTTTTATTGTATATTATATTTTAAAAAAAGAAAACTATATTAAAATAATAGTTTTTGTTAGTTATTTAAATTTAATGGAGCGGAATGCAGTTTTTGAGTAAGAATATAGTAGAATGTAATTTGTCAAACCTCAAGGATGATTTGTGTTATTTACCCTAAAATAATTTTAAAAGTATCATTATAAAGAAAAACAAAACAAAACTCAAGATTGACATAACAGAAAACTGTGGAAAATATATGTTTCGTTTCATACATGACTCTTCGAGGTTCACGATCTGAAATGCAAGTCATGGAGGGTGTGGATCCCTCAGGTGACATATTTTAATTAAGACCCCTCAATTATTTAAGTGTACTTTTTCATTCATTTTAAAATAAAAAGATAAAGGGTTTTGATTAAACTATGACATGATGATGAGTAATTCACACATGAGGCGATCCACACCCATCATGGATACCTTTTTAGGGTATTTGAGATCTTGTTATGAGATAGAATTGAAATTTTATATTTAGAATCAGTTGGTGAATTATAGAATTAAATTCAATTCTTTAATTTAAAATACACCAAGAAAGGAATTGACTTTTTTATTCTGACTATTTTATCTTTCATTAATAAAATATTATATTTTAATAAAAAATTCAATTATTCATTATTCATTAATTTATTAATATTTAAAAAATAATTCACATAATCTGAAAATATTTATCACCTATAGTAGAAAAGCAATTACAAACCGACTCCTAATCTTGGAGGTAAGAAACAACTACACAAACCATGGAGGTCCTTTGACCGGAAAAAAAATGGAATAAAAGGTTTACTAATAGCTGGAAAGAGAACAGTGTCTCATCTCCTCGCTAGCAGTCATGGCATAGACAGCATATCACTTGCAAAGGCCCAGAAGACGGCATGAACAGTAAGACAGGAACAAACATGATAAGGTCATGTAAAAATCTTATATGAGAGAGGATTCGTCCCCATATCATTATTTAGTTTCAAAACAAGAAATTAAATTCCAGTTATTGAATGAATTAAATTAAAGGGTTTCCAAATACCCTGTTCAATTAACTTGGAAATACTGGAAAATCATTTAGGTTAATTACGCACTGTAATCAGTTAATTAGGCATTAAGCAAGTGAACAGTCCTATCTTAGAGGCCAAAGTCAAATTAAAAAGTAAATATACAGGTATTGAAAAAGTTTACAAGTAATTTTGTTTCACTGAGATTTTCCATCATCGCCAACTTGCTAAGCGTGTCATATGGTGTGAGATATCGTGTCGACTACAACTTATTTATTATTGGATGAATGTGGACCCTATTTAAATAGGATCTATGCTCCATTCAATAATAGATAAAGTGTGAGTTAGGAATCTCGTCCTTTAAGTATAAATAAAATTACTCTTTTATTATACATCCATTTACGTCTCCATTATAACTACAATTGCTGTTCAACAAAATTAGTACTCGAGAATTGCCATTTAAATTAATCTATAGTATATCGAAAGGAGATTATCCCCTTTAACTATCTTTTTAGTGTTTAAATTTCCTATTTTCCAAAATAGTGTATAGGAAGATAGGGGAAATTACAAAAGCAATGAAAAAAGCTTAAAAAAATTTAAAAGAAATTACAAAAATGAAAAAACTTTGGATTGACGTCTGCCTATCAATTAATTAGTGAAAATAAATAATGGTAACTAGTTTAGTTCCTTAAACATGCCGGAAGTTTAATTTTTGGTAGTGTGTATGTAAATGGTCTTGTAGTCAGAGACTTCTTAGAGCTCTCGCCTCGAAAAGATTAATCGTTATTGCCGATGATTATATATTGGGAAACAAAAAAAAAGTGAAAATAATAAAAGAAATACATTAATGTTAATTAAATTACTGAGAGTTGCTGAAGAGCTTGGTCAAGAACAAGTTGTTTGCTTTGGTTGAAGGCTATGCGCGATATATGGATCCCACCATTACCAATAGACAACACGAAACAGAGTCTGCCCCTAGGCTTTAGTAGGCTGCTCGTGGTGTTCCTTTCATGTCTTGCATCAACTATAATTACCTTCATTAAATACCCATTTAATATAAATAAAAAATCTGAGTACTGCAGAAAAGTGTTATTTTTTCTGCATTTACAATAACAAAAATTGTTTAATGTAAATATATAACCTCCCTTCTCAAATAACTATCAAATTTTAAATGTGTATACAAATTTAAAAAAATAATTGAACAAATCTTAATGTTACAAAAGTTTAGGCATACTTTATAAAATCATTCTTATTAATTAATTAGTTCCACTTAATTACTCTCTCTCATCTACTACTCTCTGTTCGACTTCTTTATTTTTTTTACATGAAAAGAAATTATTAATGAAGAAGCATAACAGCACTTGCAAATAGAAAAAGATAAGTAAATATCCAAATTGGTCACTGATAATTTAATTGATGGACATATTGGTCTTTAACAAAAAAAAATTAATATTGACATCTCTCATAATTGCAAAAATAGTATACTATAGGTCCCTGACAATTTTATTGATGGACAAATTGGCCCTTAATAAAAAATATTGGTGTTGAGATCTTTCATAATTGCAAAAATAAGCACTACAAGTTATTGACATTTTCATTTTGATGGACAAATTGGTCTCTAACAAAAAAATTGGCATTGAGGTCTCTAAATTATAAAAATAGAACCCTATTCTGTTGTTTTTTAATAATATGCAATCATTGTGCTATTTAGGGAAGTGATTATGAATTTATGATATTAGTATCATCGTGCCTTAGAATAAGATAGTGATAAAACATAAGGAATTCAATTGCAAATCATATTCCTTTCTTAGAACGGTAGGTTGTGAGCCAAGAGTTTTTCTCTCGATAATAGGTAAGGTAAAATATTGGAACGTTTAGAGAGGAATTTTCAAAAAAATTAAAATTAAAATTAAAAGTGTGTATTTTATTTAGTGTTGATTAGGATTAGTAAGTGTCATATAGATCAATAATTAAAGTTTATGTCTACATTTAACATTTTCCAGGTGAGTCTAGGACCTATATGTCCTATTTTTACAAAAGAAATACTTATGTGCATCGAGAGCAAGAGATAACACTTGCTCTAATCCATTTATTAATAAACATATAAGTTTTGTGGGCCATTATTATCTCCTATCTCCTTTACATTTTTAATGCAATAATCTATTGCCAATCAGGAAATGATTAGAGCAAATGTTTTGTCTTGCTTTAAGAGTACCTAAGAATATCTTTTTTACAATTGTAAGGATCTCAACACTAATTTTTTTTTTATTGTCAGGGACTAATTTGTCTATCAACAAAATTGTCAGGGACCTATGGTGTCCAATTTTTGTGATTGTGAGGGATTTCAACACTAATATTTTTTTGTTATTGACCAATTTGTTCATCAATAAAATTGTCAATGACCAATTAGGTGTTTACTCTAATAAATCAATTCTAAATTAAATAAGAAACAAAATACATTTCATATTCTGAACTAACCAATAAACTATGGCTCTGCTCCTTGCTCGAAGACCATGAATGACAACGCATTTTTTCATATCGAAGACCATCACAAAAGGTTTTGTAGCTTGAAAAACATATTATGCCTCCTTTCAAAATATATCTAAACATCTCTCTATCTATACCACCATCAAAATAGAAATACCTAGAAGGACAAATGAAAACACTCATACAGCAGACATCAAAACACCCACATAGAGAATAACAAAAACACCATAAAAGGGGACAATAGAAACAAAATATAGAACACAAAATTCTAAACAATGAAAACAAAAAGAAAGAACAGTGAAGTTGCCACCAAAAAAGAAATATGACGGCCTCTCTCAAAAATACTTATACAAAGGAAGATATAAGAAAAAGAGAGAAAATTCTTTTTCCCTTTTATTACTCTCTCTCTCTCTCTCTCATTTCATAAGGGTATAATTAAAAACACAAGACACTTGAACCCACTCCATAATTATAACGCACAGTTATACAAAATTAATATACTCTAATTCAATTAACTTTTTGATATTTACTTTGTCAGATTTTTAGAATTTTTAAATGCGAAATTATGTACTTGATACGGGTGGAAAACTAGTTTTATTTTATTTTTCTCTCACTTCCTAGGTGCATGTTTGGGAAATATACATTTATTTTTAAAATAACTTTATAAGTTTAGTAAATATTAGTAAAGTGATTATAACCAACACGAATTAGATAAGTAGAAGGGGCTAAGCTCTCTTAAAATAGCAAACAATGGTTTGGATCCTAACTTGGAGAAGTGCTCACATCCAGCTATGTTTGATTAAGGGTAAAAATATGGTGTAAATTTTTATGGATGAGCTTCATGTGTAAAATTATACATGAACCATATTCTTGAAAAATTTACCCTTATTTTTACTTCCCAACCAAATATACCCTTAATACATATATATTATGCCTTAAATAGGATTGCTGTGAAAGATACATGGAAAAAAAAACTTGCTTATAATCTTTAACTTATTTTATTTATTTTTTTGTTTCCCAGGGTATTCATTGCCAGAATGCAGAATAATCCATTTGCATACTGTGGGACCATTTAAGGGGTAGATATTGACCACGAATTTTAAAGTTGTTCCAGTCCTAATGTGAGAGTCTAATCCCTTTAACTTATTTTATTTATAAATAAAGTTTTTTAAAAAATATTTTTCGGTGCATTTCATTGTAAGCAACATTTGATTATTCGTTATAAAATTTTCACCTCATTAACTTAAATATCTAACATTATATGATATAATAAACAATTGATTTCATATGCTTTTTAACTGTTTAAATAACACAGTATTTTAAAAATGAATTTAATTTCTATATACTAATAGTGTAAAATGTCATAAAAATAACAAATGGTTATGATAATGGATAGTTATTTTATATGATTTGTCACTTTGGACAAATTCTATTAATTAACTCTAAAATTGTTTTACACAATCGATGCAAATAAGTTAAATTCTTTAAAAATTACATTTCAATAATTACATCTAAACATAAAATATCATCATTGATTATGAAAAAATTGTTGGTTTAATTGTAAATTATGGACTTACATAAATCAATTATGGATTTTAATTTAATGACTAGATTAATTTTATGTGAAAATTATGGAGCATATTGTATAGTCCAATTTTATAAATAATAATGTTGTCGAGCTTAATTAAAATATTTGGCACTGCTTATTAATGAATATGAATTGGGCCTTGTGTTTGGGCTAGTTATAATGGGAAGCCTTAGCCCAACACTTTTTAACACAAGAGATGAGGCCCTTAACCATATAACGGGTGTCTATTGCCCCATTGATATTGACACATCATTAATCATTGTGATTGTTTATGGAATAGGAGTAGTCATTCTCTCTGGCAGTTTATGTATTTGATGTCTTGGTCTGGTCAAAGGAAAAGATGGATCAATTATCCGTTTAATATTATAGGTAATCCTAACACTCATGTATCATATAATTATGATCCTTCCACATTCTATAATTAGAATTAAATGCTTGAACAAAATGGTAGGAATTGATTCATTATTTATGTTGTAAATATAATTCTACAATTGGTATCAGAGCCTATTTAATTTCTAATTATGGCTGTGATTACATTTAATTATTCTGGTTAAGTGTTTTAAATTCACAATCACATGTATATGAACCCTAAACCATTCAAATTCAGATTTTGATTTTGAATGGATTAAATTGAAAATTGTTTGAGGGCTTTTGTTGCTAGTAATTGCCTGAATAAATCGACATATAGATTCAAAGAATTTTGGAAATAATTGAGTCTGAAGAAAGTATCTTGGAAATAATTTGAAGAACGCTAAGCTGTTACACCGTAATGAAGCCAAATCAGTTTAGGGCCTTTGTAGAGCAATGAATTGCAAATCCAATCGTACCTGTATCACATGATTTCGTTAAGAATTGATTGAGTATTAGTTCTTGACAGTGATGAACCCTTACCTTAAATGATGTTTAGGTTCAAAACCTAGATCGATTGTTTTGATTGATTCATGCAAAACAACTTTAGGGCTTTTATAGAAGATGTGTTTTTAAGTCTATAGAGATAAAGAATAAGAAATTTCGTTCAAGATTTAGAGAGAAATCAAGGGAAAGCTGATTGAAACCCACTACAAGAAAAAACGCTATTACCAATTGATTTTTAAGATTACCGACGGAAAATTTAATTTTCGACATATTTTTATATGGATTTTGTTAACTGGTAATAATGTTGTCGGAAATCATTATTGGCGGAAAAAATTCCGACGATAAGTTTTATCGACGGATTTACGACGGATTTTTGTACAAAAATTTGTTAGGAATGAGATTGAAAAAATCACCAGCAAATTTGTTAGGATTTATTTTTTTCCGATGGATTAATTTGTACCGCGCCTAAATTCACCGAGGAAACCCAAAAAATATAGGCAATGATTGTTGATGATTCTTCATGGGTTTTGTAGAGCTTTTGATTATGGTTCTATAATGAGAAAAAAATCACACAATTTGATTGAGAATTGAGCGAGAAATCACTCTCAACTCATTTCAGGTATCTATAGGTTATGTTCAACCCATCTCAAGGTCAGGGATGATGAATAGTACACACGTCTTTCCCACTCATGCCTCATAGAGCATGTAAGTGTGGGGCCTACTCCCTAATCCAATTTTCACCATTATTTTTGGCTTTTATATTTTCCAATATTTTAGAATTATTGGTGTGTTTTAATTTTTTTTGGGTATTGAAAATATTTATTTTGATTTATTCCAGTTTTAAATTGTTAAAAATTATATGGTTAGGGGTGGAGCTACACTGCTTTTTTAGGGGATGCCAACATTTAATAGTTAATTTTATACAAAAAAAATATAACTTATTAACTTTTTATCTTATTTAAAAATTAAATAAACATCATCATATATAAAAGAAATAAATATTTTACAATCAAAATTCAAGAAAAATATACATATTTACATAACATATTATCAATTATAATATTTAAACATCTAATTAAATGAAAATTAATAAAATTAGCTAAATAATTTTTTTTGGGGTTGGCTAAATTAAAAAAATGGATAATTTACATAAGAAACTGAAACTTTTAGGGAGGGCCATTGGCCCCTTGGCTTACACTACCCTCCGCCCTTCTATATGGTACTCTTGAATTTTGTTCTAATAATTTGTGTGCATGTTCTTGTTGTTAATGGGCACTTAACATTGGTGCATACTCCCAGCTTTGATGCAACATACTTATTGAATTAATTTGTCACTCTTTATGTGCTTGTTATATATATATATATATATATATATATATATATATATATATATATATATATGTGCAATGTTGCTATTATTAAATTTTGTGAAATGTTGATATGAGATATGCTACATGAGAACATTTAGACTATTGTTCTGCATTTTTATAATTGCGAGCTTGGTTTCGTGGGACCAATTGGGAAATATGTTATTTGATGGATGATTTATTTACTATTGTTGTATCAAAAATTATATTAATAATGCATTTACCCTTTGGTTTAGCTTTATTAATACAATTCTTAATGAGTTGATAATTATGGTATTAAGGTTTTCAGTATCCTCAGTACTAGCTTTAGGGATATAATTTTTTGGTATTTTGTGTGAGCTTACTCATGCATATGAATCCTAGACCCTTCGGTAGGATTATAATTGTATGAAGACATTCTATTATGGATAAATGTTGAATTTTGTAAATTGGAATATGCTTGACAAAATCTCCTATTTATGTATGAATTTCAGCTTTGCCTATGCATGCATTCCACAAAGAAGGGCAAGGCACATGTCGTTCAATTTGCTTCTCATAAGAACAATGATAAGAAGAAGTTCTTCAAAGGGAAGAATAGTAAGCCTTAATTTAAGAAGAATGCAAATGACAAGGCTAGACCTTTAATAGTTCATGAGACTAGAGAATAGTAAAGGTTTCATGGAAAATGCAAGTTTTGTGATATTTATGGCCATAAGCAGAGTGACTATTATAGGTTCAAGAATTGGTTGAAAAAGAAAGAGAAAGGTAATCCTCTAGCTCTAGTATGTATTGAATCCATCTCATTGATGTCCCTTATGATAGTTGATGGCTAGATATGACTAACAAACTCATTGTTGCCAAATGATAAGGAGTTGCAGTTGGAAATGGAATTGCAGTTAGAGTGGAGCACATAGGAGTTGCTAGTCTTAATCTATGTATTGGACATGATTTGGTTTTAACAAACACTGTTCATGTACTTTCCATGTGAAGGAACTTGATTTTTTGTTTTTTATTTGGTTAAACATGGTTATGGCTTTTATTTTGGACCTGAAAAGGCTATCATTTATTATAACTCCGCTATAATTGGTTATGGAACCTTGTTCAATGGTTTATATATGTTGAATTTTGGTTCTGGTTCTCTTTCTATTGACCCACTTTAGTCAAATGTCAATAGCATTGTTGGGAATAAACATGGTAGAGTTGTTGAGAATCCTTCAATGCTTTGGCATAAGAGGTTAGGCCATATTTGCAAGGAGAGAATAAAGAGACTGATTAAGGAGAATATTCTGCATAGTTTGGATTTCTCTTATTTTGGTATTTGTATTGATTGTGTGAAAAGGAAGCTTATAGCTAGAGCCAGGAAAAAGTGGGCTGTTTGAAGTGAAGGGATTCTACATTAAAGTCATACAAATATCTGTGGCCTTGTTACTCCTGTTGCTTTGGGGGGTTACATATATTTCATCACTTTTGTTAATGATTTCTCTAAATATGGATGAATTGAATTGTTGCGTGAGAAATCTGAGTCCTTGGATGCTTTTAAGACATTTAAGGCTGCTATTGAGTTAAAGTTTGATAACCAGATCAAATGTGTGCATTCTGATAGAGGTGGCGAATTTTATGACAGGTATGATGAAACTAGTAGAAATCCTAGGCCTTTTGCATGATATTAACAAGATTGTGGCATTGAGGCATGCTACATTGTGCCTAGCACTCCGTGGCAAAATGAAGTAGCTGAAAGGAAAAATCACACTCTTATAGAGATGGTGAAGTGTATGCTTAGTCATTCTACAATAAATCTCCGAAGACTCCTTATGAGCTTAAGTGTGGAAAATGTCTTACTCTAAAGCATTTTCATTTTTGGGGTTGTAAAGCTGAAGTTAGAATCTATAATGTAGATATTAAGAAGCTTGATCTTAAAACCATTAGTGGTGTCATTGCATTGGCTCTAGAGGTTTCATATTCTATTGTCACACACATACTACCAGAATTGTTGAATCTAACCATCCTATTTATTTTGAAAGGGAATCAAAAAGTGGTGTGACTCTGGCACTGTGTGCTGAGCTTCAGAGAAGAGTGCATTGTTATTCCAATGCCTCTTATTATTCCTTCAGGATCTATGCCATATGCTATTGTTAATGTTGATACTACTGATCCCATTATTGATGCTAATGTTGATCAACATGATGAACACGATGTTCAAAATCCAGATGTTGTTGAGCCTCTTCCAAGGATATCTAAGCGAGTTCCTAAACCCAATCAATCTACAAGATTTATAGACTATGTTGTGTACTTGGAAGAGCATGAATTTTATTTTATTGAGGATTCTGATCCCATTTCTTTCAATGATGCCATCTATAGACCTGATAACCCCTAGTGGATGGTTGTTATGTAGAATGAATTGGCTTCCATGAGGAAGAATGATGTCTGGGATTTGGTGGAATTACCTACTTGTTATAAGACTGTTGGCTATAAATGAGTCTTTAAGACTAAACGTGATGCTAGAGGAGAGATAGAAATATATAAAGCCAGACTTGTTGCTAAAGTTTACAACCAGAGCGAAGGCATAGAATATAAAGAGATGTTCTCTCCTATCTCTACGAAGGATTCTTTTCATATTGTGATGGCACTTGTGGCTCATTTTAACTTAGAGATTCACTAGATTGATGTCAAGGCAACTTTCTTGAATGGTGATTTGTATGAAAATATATACATGGACCAACCAGATAGTTTTATTAAGAATGGCAAGGAACACATGGTCTACAAATTAAGAAAGTCCATATATGGTTTAAAGGGCTTCCAGGTAGTGGTGTCTGAAATTTGATCATATTGTTAATTCTCTTAGCTTTAAAGAAAATGCGGTTGATTAGGCCATTTATCTTAAGAATAGTGGGAGCAGATTTGTTATTCTAGTGTTATATGTTGATGATATTCTTTTGGCTAGCAATGATGTTATTTTTTGCATGAGACAAAACATATGTTGACAACACATTTTGAAATGAAGAATCTTGGTGATGCCTCCTTTGTTTTGGGCATTGAGATCCACCATGATAGATCTCGTGGTATTCTTGGTTTGTCTCAAAGAGGCTATATTGAGAAAATTCTGAGAAAGTTTGGCATGGAATCTTGTAAACCTCATACTACAACCATTCAAAAGAATGAGATATTTTCTAAAGCCTAGTGTCCTCAAAATAATGATAAGATTGCATAAATGGAAAATGTCTCATATGCTTCTGCTATTGGTAGCCTTATGTATGCTCAAGTCTGTACACGTCATGATATTGTTTTTGTTATTGGTGTACTTGGGAGATACTTGAGCAATCTTGGTGTGGCTTATTGGTAGGCTTCAAAACGTGTTATGAGGTATCTGCAAGGTGCCAAAGACTACATGTTGACTTATAGGAAATTAGATCATCTTGAGATAGTGGGTTATTCTAACTTGATTATGGTGGTTGCCTAGATAATTACAAGTCCACATCAGATTATATCTTTATGATGGCAAAAGGAGCTATTTCTTGAAAAGTGTTAACAGACATTTACAGTTACCTCAACTATGGAAACGAGTATATAGCTTGTTAAAGCTACACGCTAAGCAATTTGGCTAAAAAAAATTTTTATTGAGTTTGTTCTTGTAGAGAATATCTCTAGGCCTTTTACTATTTATTGTGATAACTCTGAAGTGGTGTGCTTCTCTCAGAATAATAAGACTTGTAAGAGGTCAAAGCACTTTGATACAAAGTTCATGCTTGTTAGAGAGAAGATTCAAGAGTTCCAAACTCATATTAAGCTATTCCTCCAGAGCTTAGGATAGCTAATCCACTAACCAAAGGTTTATTTGTTAAGATTTTTGTTGATCATGTAACCCGTATAGGCGTGGCACTACAAGAAATGTGTAGGACACTAATGGTGTTACCGATAGGTCCATATTATACCGATGGGGTACGGGCCATTGGTTTTTTGGCTATTGATGGAATATTACCAATGGTTAATTAAATCAGTCGATAATTTTTTACGAGTTTACCAACGGTAATAAAAATGAAGACCAATCGGTACAATTAGATCAAAGGCATTGCTAGGTCATCAGAGAAATAATATTGCCAATGGTTTATTTTAATTTTACCAACTAGTGTTTAAAAATAAGAATAATTTTATATTATTTGTTAATGACGGATTTACCAACGGTTTTTGTATTTTTAAAATTATTTAATTTGGAAATATAATTAATTACCAACAGGTTAACCTGTTAGAAACGATTTAATAAACTTTTTTTATCTGATTTAAACTATGGATTGATTGGAATTTTATTATTATTTTATTTATTTATATAATAACTTAATTATCAATTAAAGTGATATTAAGTAAGAAAATAATAAAATAATAATAAAATAAACAAATTGATACAATAAAATACCAAAATATCATAATAAAATATATACAAAGTGTGATAAATGTAAAAAAAATCCAAAATAAAATAAAAAAGTGCTAGACAAAGACTAGCTTGGTTGTCGCGTCATCGTCGTCATCAACGGCAATGGCATTGTCATCATGACCCATCAGAGTCGTCCGATGGTAGGGAGCCCTCAAAAATGGAGGGGAATGGCATCTAGGGGAGCTTTTGCCAAGCTGGAGGATCTTGAAGCTTGTATGCCCTGAAAAAGGTCATCACATCAGCAATGATCTTCTTTTGCATCCTCTTGAACTTAATCTTCTCTTTCTTTGCCTTCTCCTATTGTTGCTGCTCAAAGGACAATTTACGCTAGATCTCCCTTAACTCCCACTCCAGCCTCGCTCTCCGCTCGAGAGTTGAAGAGCTATGCCTGCCTGCTCTCCTGCTATTGGATCAAATGTTCAAACTCCTGAGCTCCTGATTGAAGGCATGCATACATCCCTTAGGGCATCATCCTTAGTAGCAGACCAATGGTAGAGGATGGGGATATATGTTCAGGCTAGTACCCCATCTTATACATGTGACCCTTGTAAGGGCCGCCAACCACCTAGGCCCAAACATCCTCCGCATTTAAAGGATGAGGTTTGTCATCGGGCCTAGACTCTACCACTTGGGTTAATCCTGGGTCTGTGCTTTCCAAGGTCTGTAAACTCGCACTACAAAAAAAAGATAAAACACATTGTAAGTAATAATTATGACATAAATGAAAATAGTAATAAAAATTAAGTAAAAAGATGTTTGAATTCAAACTTACATAAATGATTTCAGAGTAAGGATTTACCCAAACCTCTCAACTCCCCATGACCCTTTTGGGTGTGGATTTCCAAAACTCTTCCTGTGTTAAAGAGGTTAACTCTTTGACCCATAGACATGTACAATAAAGTCATAAAAACATAGTATTTCCTACAATTCAAATGTAGTAAATTAACATTTAATAATATATTGAATGTAGAAAGGTTAAAGAATTACCAAATGTTTGCGGGTCCTCAGGTGCTCAACTTACCCATCTGCAACCGCCTTTTTGTAAGGCTCTTTCTCATGTCGACATATCCTTGAAGGTTGGATCATTGGCCTAGTGGCGCCATAGCTCACTGAAGGTGGCATCATTCAACCACGATGTACTCATATTTCCCTTATGGACATCATGGAATATATCCTCGTTTGGAAGACCTAATCCTCCAAGCACTCTTACATTGGGCTCATGCTCAGAATGTAAAAGGTCCTCTATATACACAAAACTCACAACACATAAGTAATCATAACCATATAAATAATATAAACATATATAATTTAACAAAAGCAAATGAAATCATAGAATTACCTGTGACTACATCTCCTTGACATCTATTGGGATTTTAGTCCAAGTGGGCTATGGATGGTTATACCTACTTTATATAACCTCCATGATCTAATGGTGACTTTAAAATGGATTAAATAGATGAATGGAATTAAAAGTAATGAAAATATGTTATATATTATACGCAATCTAAAATGAGAATGGAGTAGAAGGTTTAAAACTTACATTTCTTTATCATCTAGGCTAATCCCTACCATCAGCCCCAAGTGGCCTACCATTAAGCCTCCCATCCAGGTCCTATGTTGTGACCCACTTGAGAAAGTCTGATGATACTCAGCTAGAAGTCATAGCGGTGGTAGGATTGGGGGAGGGGTCACTTGGGTGGGTTGTAAGAGGGAATAAGGGGAAGGTAGGGCTGCATACCCAGGAGTGGGTATCATCTTAAAGGAGGGTGGTGATGGCGGAGGTGGAGGTGGTGGGAGAAGTGGCGGAGGTGGTGGAAGGGTAACGACCATCAAGGTCGCATCTATCTCTATTAACTATACTAAAACAATTAAAAAGTGCACTAAAAACATATTATTAATGAGTAAATACCAATTATTTACTATGCTCACATGCCTTAGTGACTCATGTTCGTATAATATTCTATCTCAAAATATTGAATTTTTTTCTCATTTTCTTCCAAAAAAAAAATCATATGAGTAATATTATTTGCAGATAGGAGATGCATATGAGTATTGTTATTTGTAGATAGAAAATGGATATCAAGAATGAACATTGACACAAAATAGTTTCTTTTCTTAGACGTAATTGGCAGGTAATTACATAAAATTAAGTGTGAATTATATAGAATATTATACTTCATTTTATGTTGTGTTACCCTATTTTGTATGACGTGTTTGAATTATTTAAACAACTTAAAGTGAAGATCTTATATGCATATATTGAAGATTACACTATTTTGGTGTATGACAAATGTACGTTTCATTTTAACCATTAAATTATACAATGATTGTTAAAGACACAAGAAGCAATGATTTTAGGCTCTGGAAAAGTTTATCATCCTACATAAATTATATGGATAAAATAAAAATAAAAATAAATAGAGCGAAGCTCTGAGGGTTTGTCCCTATAAAATTAATGACAAATTAACAAAATGAGTAAAGTTTAAAGGACCTTTTTCTTTTGTTTATTTCTTTGTTTGTTTCACTTCTTGGATAAGGCTACAAGGGTACTAGTATTAGGGACTTACTAGATTCCAAAGACAAAGAGGTTAGGATCTGGTGGATGTTGGACAAAAAAGAATCATGGAAACTATCATCCTCCTCATGTACATGGCATATCATAGGAAATAAAAAGAGCTCCTAGGTTTTCTATGGTGGAAAGGTAATCATCATTACTATATTATAATCTAGAAAGTTGTGTGTGTGCTTCCTTTAGTGCTTAAAAATGTGGGCATCCCACTAAGGAAGCTCTTCCACTCTCCTTTAAGGTACCATGGATCACCAAGTATAAAAGTTTCCATTGAAAAGGATAAAAGTCCCTCACCAATAGAGAGAGAGAGAGAGAGAGAGAGAGAGAGAGAGAGAAGAAGAAGAAGAAGAAGAAGAAGAAGGAAGAAAGAAAGAAAGATTACCTTCTTGCCTAAAATAGTGTTAAAGGAGCAAAGAAAAACAAAAGCTTTGTTGGGTATGAAGAGGTTTAGGTAGAGAGGTAGCTAATATACATGAACATTCTTACCTTTTTTAAATTAAGGATTTATGATTAAATATTATTGAAAGGTTATTTCAATGAAGGTGATATGTGATAATATGATTGCATTTTAATTATGTGCATACACCATAATATTTAAAGGCCCTTAAATATTTTTTTAATACAGTTTTTTTAATCTTTTTTCCCTAAAAAAAATTTAACAAAATTTCGATAGTATCTCCTCTTAAATTAGGAACTTTGTCATTAGATATTTCAGTCAATTCAATAATAGATAGATATTATTAAAGATCAACAACAGAATAGACATAATTAAACGTTACATCTTAATAATTATATACAATTCACATAATCCTAAAAACTATTCTATTGTGCATCCCTTTATAACTCCACAACATGTATCCTACAATCTTCGTAAACACAAAGAATCTCATATCAAACAATGCAAATAAGTCGGGAAGGACTTTTATGCCCTTCCCCCAAGTCATGCAATCCTCATTTCCTACAACTCTATCCTAGAAAACATAAGTCTCTATCCTACATACATATTAAACAATATAAATAACAAGGACTTTGTTACGAACCTCTACTGGAAAAAAAAATAGAATTTGAAAGCTATCTCCTTGTGGAACCAAAGCCAATCCTGAAAATCTAATATGAACAAATATTTAATTTCACACAATTGTAAACATTTATATATACAAATTATAAAATAAAATAAGGAAAAAAGATGAAAAACTATTCTCAATGTCTACTGTCAACGTCAATAACTCGTGTTAGGGTCAACACAACACCTACATTAACAAAATAATAATAATAATTACTCTCGATGTATTAAGAAACAACATTATAGGCATCCACAAAAAATGGAAAACTAAGTCAAATGAAAAAACTAAATTGATTAAAATGCTCACTAACTTACCTAGACTACAATGGCGGTCTTCGTTTCACAACGGAACTTCAATAGTGGCGAACGACGGCCAAGAAGCAATGGCGGTGCAAAGGGAGAGAAAGTGAAGGGAGAAATGAGGAAGAAGAAGAACGGGGAGCAATATATCTGTATTACGACGGGCTAACCCATCAGTAAGGCTTAAGTGAAACGATGCGTTTCACATTTCACTTATTTCCGACAAGTACATGGGAATTCCAGGAGTTACACGCCAACGTCCAGAATTTTCAAAAACCTCGGTAAATTTAAAAATATTTTTAAACACCATCAGTAAGCTCATCAATAATATATGGAAAAAAATAAAAATAAAATAAAACAACTTGTCGATAAAACTGGTAGTATAAAGAAAAAATAAGTAAAATAAAATGAAAAAACCAATCAGTAAACCCATCGGTAATATAAAGAAAAAAATAAAAAAATAAATTATTAATATTTCATCGATAAACCTCAGTAAAGTTCTCGTTCCATATAGGGCGGGTGCAATTCCTGTTGGGTTACCGATGGGCTTATAATCACTATTGAACTAATTGGTAAACCTCAAAACCCATTGGAAATTGTGTGCGCCAATTGGCGCATAGTGGCGCCATTTTTTACCCACATGTTTACCGACGGCTGCGAGCGAATTGATTCTCACAAGTTGAATAAAGCGAAACGGTGACAATCCTGGAAATGATGTTGGTAATTATCGACGGGTTGGTATTTCCATTAGTATCAGAATTCTAGTAGTGTAGTGATTTCTTTTGATGTTTTGGGTTAGTGAGAGTTTACTTTGTAAATTTTATTATGACCTCTTATTTTATTATTGGCTTGAGACATTATTTGGTATTGATTATTAATGTCATTATTGCTACCATATTTCACATATGTGTTTTGAGCAGATAAGTGTTATATATAATTTTGTTTAATGACATTATATAGAGATATTTTGAACCCAATCTCAATTATTGTTGTATTGAGATAGGACAAATCTCATTAAGCATGCTGGGTGGATGTTTTGGCCAATTTTTTTTAGGAATTGCACTTGATGTATGTATATTGGCATGCCTATTTTGTTGTGATTTCCTAGTTGTTCATATTCCATATTTTGTATGGTCACAAGGATACGAGTGTCTTGTATGTACGATGTTAGTACTCTTTCGAGTATGATTTTCTGCATTGTTGAGATACTTGTAGTTCCATATTGGACCATGTTGACAATGCTGGCTCAATTTTGGCATTTTGTTATGGCCACATGTTGTGATTCATTTGGGATTTGATGTAGTCAAAGTGGGAGAATGTTAGTTTAACTTAAATTGTGGAGTTACAGAAATCAATTATGAATTTTAATTTAATGACCAGATTAAATTTAAGCCAAAATTATGGAACATATTATATAGTTCAATTTTATAAATAATAATATTATTGGGCTTAATTAAAATATTTGGCACTACTCATTAGTGAACTTGAATTGGGCCTTGTGTTTGGGCTATTTATAATGGGAAGGCTCAGATCCATCACTATCTAACATAAGAGATGAGACCTTGCTCCTAGCCATATAACAAGTGTCTATTGCCCCATTGATCCGAATCATTCTGACCATTCATGGAATAGGGTAGTTACTCTCTGGCAGTTTCTCCTTGTTGTCTTGGTTAGGTCAAAGGAAAAGAGATGAGATCAATTATTTGCTGCAAATATTCCAAGTAATCCTAACACTCAATGTATCATATAAGTATGATCCTTTCACATGCTATAATTACAATTAAATGCTTTAACAAAAGTATAGTGTTATTTGTACTCACACTTTATTGGACACTGTCACACTTTCTCTAACATTAGATGAGATGTGAGTCTCAATTAAGTGGTTACACCCATCCAATGGTATATAGGAGAGTGTAAATGTCCCACAAATAAGTATAAATAACATTTCTCTTAACAAAATGGTAGGAATTGATTCGCTATTTATGTTGTTTATAAATATAATTCCTACAAAAGCCAAGTATATTTACATTAAATAATTAAACTAATTTTAATTTTAAAACTAATCTAAACCCACCTCCATCGGATATTAATTCGAGCATTAAAGTATTTTCTACAGGTAACCTTCCTGCCAAATTCTATTGTCGATTATCACATCGAGATCATCATTAGCATCCCATTCAAACAATTAAGAACAAGTACTCATGTATTTCGAATAATTTGGGAAACAAACACTATCTAACACAAAATGTTTAATTGTTTATAATTTAGCAAAAATACGAATTTAAATAATTAAAATATGATAATTACAATTTCGTAAAAAAAATGATAATTACAAATTGGTTAGGATGTTTTATATTACATTTTTTATATCCACTTTTTACAAATCCATGCGATATGATCACTCAACTGTTTATTCTGATATGAAGGCCCCACCTAATTCGATTGTTAAAATCCGAGGGATCTTGTGGGTCCTCCTCCAATGAAACACGTGCTAACCGTTGAAAGGAAAAAAAAATTGTGCTCGATGCCTGGGGAAAAATGGGCTTGAATAATTTTTTTAATACTTGGAAAATAAAATAAACAAATTTTTATTTGATCCATGTTTGTTGGGTTTTAGTTTAAAAATTTCAAAAATTATTTGATTTTAGCTTTTGTTATGCAGTATAATTGGTAGTTGTCATATAAGATTAAATGACCTAACCCTGGTTAGATAGTTCATTATTTAACATATACAATTTAATGATTGAGACTAAAATTAAATAGTTTTAAAAATAATTAGATTGAAACCAAACAAAAAAAATATTAAGGAATCAAAATCAAAATTCACTTATTTCTTCTGAAACCTAAAACATATTTAAACAAAAAAAAAAAACTCATTTAGAAAAGTACCAATGAGGAATATATTCAATGGGATGGATATTGGGATGAATTTGATCTTCACTTGGCTTGGTCCCATCCCCGATTATTGAAGAAGCTAGACGAGGGATCAGGTCTCCTATGTAAAGACCGCGTGCGTTTTATTTATGTTTAAGAGTATTTTTTTATTTTTTAGTTTTTTCATAAACCTACCAAAATTTGCAAAGATTCAAACTTAAAGAGAAAGAAAGAATATACATGTAACAAGGCATATCACACTTATAGTATTGCACAATGAGAAAGATGATTCATTTACTCAATGGAAAGAGTATATATACAAGAGGTGGAGAGGGAGAATTAGTTACAGTTCTAACAAACTGTTACAGTGAAACTAATTGACATCATTGAGGCTAACTAACCACATTAATCAACATAAGTTAAACTCAAGTTAACTCTAATAAGGCAAGGACAAAGAAAATAATTGTTGTAATGGAAATGAGGGCGGTTGCATGTGTCCTTATTCCAAGGATACCCATTCTGATCTCTACATCTATAACGATGGATCTTTTCTTGCTCGATTATTCATGGTGATAATAGTTATCAGCATTTGTTAATCAAAATAATACTTATTAGCATTTGAAAACGACGTGGTTTTATATATATTCATATTTAATCTGTTGCCAAGTTGAAAATGACGTGGTTGATTGAAAATCAAGTTAGCTTAATCACAAAAGAGATTCGAATCACACCACACGCAGATCACTCTCCCTATTTTCTTTTCAAGTTTTCAGTTTCATTTATACTGGCCGACGACTAAAACTTTAGAAGGCAACATTCTCCGATCTTTATTGTTTCATGGAGTATAGAAAAAAATGATCCTAGTAAATTTTGTGGCACTAATTTATGCCTTCCCCCTCGATTCTTTTGGTTTGGAAAATGTTATTTGTATTTTTTTGATGTATGACATTGTATTCACTCATTTTTCATTTTCTATTGGATAAGATGCATGTAGATATCTTTTAAGTAAAGTCAATTTCATTTAATGATAGATGAGAAGTGAGTTGTTGCCAGATGTTAAATGAGTATAAATATACAACTCTTTATATGCATGAATGGTATATATACGCTGTGTCAACTTGTCAATTTAAGGGAATATGTATAATAATCTTACGTTCAGAGGATAGCATAAAAGCCACCTTTATATCAATAGTGAGCCAAGTTTCTAGTGGTACTGACTTGTATATGACCCACTAAAATGTGGGGAATCTAACCGATAATAAAAACAACTTTCATATATATATATATATATATATACAATTAAGCAATATGTGTTAGCCAGGCGTCAATTTCTTGCTCTGGCAAAGCTCGAGTGGAGATAAAATATCGGATCTAATAATTAAGAGTTATGTTCTAATTGACAGTTATAACTTTTGATAGTGTTCAATTTCATAATTAGTAGAGAAAATTCTAAAAATTTCCCTTCATTTTTACTCCACATGCACTTTGATTCTAGTATTTTAAAATATACAAATTAGTCCTCTACTTTTTTATTTGTCTGGATCACTGTATTTTGTTAACATATGTTAATTTTTTTTACTGAAAGAAACATATGAGACACATGAGCCAACTAAAAAGCTTCATTGTGAAAAGCACGTGAATGCAAGAGTGCAAAATAACATTTCAATTACATGTCTATTTTTATCAAAACACTAACAGTTGTGCTAACAAAGTGTAGTGACTTGCACATGTAGACAAAAAAAAAAAAAAAGTATCTTGACCAATTTGTATATTTTTAAAGTAATAGAAACCAAGAAACCATGCTGTATAATTTTTTAATTAAGAGATTATAGTATAAATGATCTATGGTTAAGGAGTAAAATATATTTTTCTTTGAAAAATAGAAATTTATTTCAATATTTCATTGCATACATCAATTTGAAACTGGTATCCTGTGGCACATTTGTACTATGAAAAGTTATTTTTGACTTAGGAAAAGCATGTATCTTTATTCTTTAGAATTTGTCGTCTGCGATCGAAGATATAATTGGATACTTTTTTGTCACATTTTTTTTTTATCATTTTTACCAAAACTAAAATCTTGTTTCCCTAGAGATCAGAACATATAAATAGAAAAAAAAAAAAACAATTCGATATTGACCCACATACATCCAAGGCTGTTGCGTCCTATACGAGCATCACCCATCAACAATGTATAGGTCATGCCGAGAGTGGAAGGGACCACAAGTGGGAGCATGCAAGGTGGTGCCCAAACTAGATGGCCCTTAAATTTTACAACTTGTAGCATTCAATTGAAGCACTGGACTATCAACTACCACGATTAATAATGAGCTCAAAAAAGCATGTGAATATTACTCTATTAAACTCAAATTTTATATTATGTGTAGTTGCGTACAGATATTAAAGTAATTAAACATCCACAAAGCGGTGTGAAAATAGGTCAAGCAGAATAACTCAAAAAAATAAAATAAAATAGATCATGAAATGAGGTTCCAGAGGTTGGGCAGGTTAGTAGGACCAATGAATAGCAATTAAGATTTAGTAAAAGCAAAAGCATCGGCCTATATATATCTAATTCAAGATAATATTTTTTCCCAAAAATATCTTGTAACATATAACATGCCTATTTTGGAAGATTTTCGTTAGTGGAATAAAAAAATTAATTAATATTGATAATCAGAATCAGAAAAAGAATTGTTAGAGAAAACGTTTTCAGAAGGTCTCTTTTAATTAATTTGCATAAGATTAAAAATTCGATATTCTTTCCGAGAGAAAAAACAAAACACAAAAAAAGGCGATATTCCCATCATGCACCACCAGATGTAAATTTGTTACTTCCCACCCCTTTGCTAGCTATATATGTGTCACTGTGTCAGGTGTTCTTTTGCAAAATGTATACAGTTCTTATTATTCCTTCAAGTATAGATCTGAACCCATTATCATATCTTCTCCAACATGAGAATCCGATTCATGAAATTATACTGTTTCTTTTTAGTTTTATTTCTTTAATTTGCCACCATCATTCCCTTATTTTATTTTTACAAAACAGATTCCAACGGCTCTTATGAATTAGTACATTAACAGATACATATGTGCTGTCAATTTATAGGTTTTATTAGTATTATTTTATAATAATAAATTTTATTTAGAATTAAATAAATTCAATTAAATAAAAAATAAATAATCTAACATTTTTATTTTTCATATTCGCATATGTATGTATATAAAAGAAACTTTTTTATTTTTGAAAATATAAAGTAGTTACCACTAATTTATAACAATATAAAAATAGTTATCCGCTAATTTCATAATAAACGGGTAAAATGCATTTTACGCTCATGAATTTTAGATTATGTGCACTTTATGCCTTAACTTTTCAAAACGTATATCGCGACATCAGAACTTTTCAAACAATATAAAACACCATTCGGTATAATTTTGGCAAATGGTATGATTTATGTACACTTAACTCCCTGTTTCTAACTTGTGAGTCTGACACATTATTTGTGAATTCTCATGTGCACTAACCACCCTATTATTTTATTGTGTGCAACTCGACACCATGCAATGACATAAAGTTTTGTGCTATTTGGGAAGTCATAGGTTTTTTGCACTACTTGAAAAGTTAAGAGTATCGCAATACATTTGAAAAATAATAGTGTAAACTGTATATAACCTAAAGTTCGGGGGGTAAAGTGCATTTAAGTCTTATAAATATATCTTTCTAGCAATTTTAAAAGGTAGTGGAATAAAAGTATGTAAACAATCATCATTTGCATCTTTACATCAAATTTAGTTTTATAAAGAAAATTGAATATAAAAAGTTAATTATTTATTACTAATAAATAATAATATAGCTATATAGAATAGAAAATACAAAAAATAACTAAATAAAGTAACTAAAGTAGTCTAGAGCCCTATATTTATATATATGAGTGGGACTTACTTACTCAGGAATAAGTCTTGCACACTTACTCTATTTAAGAACTCTTTATAGAACTAAATTTGATCGATAACTTTAAATTAAGTGATATATATTAATCTAATAATTAAGCATATCAAATTTTAAAAAAATTGGATAACAATAGGCATGTTTTCTAATGATTAATATTTACTTGTATTTTTAAGAATATATTTTATGTTAAAATATCATATATATATATATAGTCAAATCTTGAACTGGCCTTGAAAGAGTTGTATAGCATAAATTTGGCCCTTAAAAAAAATGTATAGCAATTTGATCATTGAAAGAGTTGTTGGACATCAATTCGATCCTCAAAAGATTAAAATTCTTTCAAGTTACACCAAACTTTTTATTAATATTTTAGACTAGCTTAAAATAAATTTTAATCTTTCAAGGATCACATTGACATCACAAATTTTTCAAGGACCAAATTGATATTACAATTTTTTTTCAATAACTAAATTGATGTCTCACAACTCTTTCAAAGACCAATTTGAAGTTTTACTCTATTTTGTAAATTTTTATCCAATTTTTTTTAGACAAAACCTCTATTTTAGCCCACTAAAATTTTAAGTTAGACAAATTGGTCCCTTAAATTGAATAATTGAACAAATTAGTCCTTAAAAAATAGAACTATCAAATTGGTCTTTGAAAAAAATACACTCTCAACTTGGTCCTAGAGTTGAATAATTAGACAAATAGGTCCCTGTAAAATTGAATAATAAGATAAGTTAGTTCCTTTGTTAGGTTGGGCTAGAGGGATTAGCATGTTTGCAAATTTGTTTTTGCAAGGACTAATTTAGGATTTTTTTTTCAAGGACCAATTTGTCTAATAATTCAATTTTATTGGGATCAATTTGGGATTTTTTTTTTACAAGAACCAATTTTTCCAAATTGAAATTTTAGAGGGACTAAATTGAGGGTTTTATTTTTAAAAAAAAATTGATTCGTCTCTCCTGTTTAAATGTTTATCCCAATAAATATTTAAGGTTATGGTTTTTTTTAGTGAACCTAAGATATCCACCACTGAAGGCATCCTCTTCCATAAAACCTTTTTCATACACACGGCCAACAATTAAACCCTTGACTAAATACTTAAGGAGCCCAACTAATTATCAACTACGTTAGGTCTCATAGTTTTACGATTATGTATTTAATACTCATGAATGTTGAAGATTTTGGATTTGACCTTTATAACTATTTCAAAAATATTCTTTTGGTCTTTATAAATGTCAACATTTAATAACAGGATTAAGAACTATAACCATTTTTAAGTTGTATCTGGACAAAGGCATTTGTAAGTCTTCTCTAAAACCCTAGGGATGCGTGCTTGGCAGTGCCACTAGGTTATTACCTGGATGTTTGTTCTCTCACATCTATGTGAGTGTCTTTCTTTTCTTCATGTGTTGGGAACATAAGGGTAGAGGATTTCTTAAGGAGGGATAAGGATTGATTACATGGTTGTTTGTGATGGCAGATGACTTGGTTATAAAGTAGGAAAATCTAACCATATTAGAGGAGGAAGGTGTGTTGGAGGTAATGGATTTGACGATGGCTATGGAGGAGTCAGAAACTGTATATGGTAGGACATTTGCATATAGTGATGCCTTATAATCAAAATGCACTCGTAAGGACTATGTGGGGAGTCTAGCGACCAGTTAAAGGGATAAAGATGAAATGCTTAAATATGGAAACCATATGCTCTTCAAGTTCTTTAGCTAAAGAGGCTACAATAGAGTATTGGAAGGCGCCCTCAGAGTTTTGACAAGAACCTACTCCTCCTGGTGCTTGATGATGGAGTGCAACATTAATCGGATCTCAAGTCTCACCATGCCGTATCTTGGGTTCATATCATGGATGCTCCTCCTATGCTTATGTCCAGCTTCTGGGGGAAAAATTAGGAATATCACTAGTAAATTCTTGGATGTGGCACAAAGAAATAAAAGGATGTGCAAAGAGGTTTTTCTTCGTATAAAAATCATAATTAATGTGCATAAATTGTTACTAAATCGTTACGCAGGGAGTGCACATAAAACTTGCCTTGAACAAGGAACTACAATGGTTTTTCCTTTAATATGAATGGCTTATGAACTTTTCCTATGCTTGTAGGAAGATTGGTCACGTTTTAGAAAATTGTCAAGACCTGAATAAAGGTAGTACATAGATGCTTCATTCCCTAACACCATGTATACATGGTGAAGTGGTGGGCACTAGACAACCCTCGTTCAGAGAATAATCTCCTCATTTAGTTTTGAGCAAGGTAGTAAGAGCATCCTGCATTAGGTGTGCATTGAATAGGAGAATGCTAAAATGAACACAAATGCTAATGGGAAGTTAGGGTTCACAAGGAAGTAGAGAATATTGAGGAAGTGATGGAGAATTTTTCTTCAAACATGCCAAACAATGCTCAAAAACTCTAATGAAAAGAACCTCTGATTGAAAGTCTCAAAAGAAGTGGAAGAAAAAGCTCAGGAGAAATTGGTTCGACCAGGACTAAAGTTTCCCCAATGAAATCACATAAACAAAACATTGAGAGTATGGTGAAAATAGACCTGGATGTGGAACCTAATATACGATCCTTAAGGATGGATAGTATGAAGGAGGAGGTGGGTGCTCATCATGAATTGACAATGGTTGTTCAACAACCCTACCAAAAGCCATAAAAATCTTAGTTTGGAATTGTCATGTTCTCAGGATTCCATAGGCAATTTCAGCGATCTGCTTTGTTAAATGGCAAGAAAATCCCAACATCCTATGCTTGATAAAGACTAAATTGTCGAGTATAGAATTTGTAAGATTGAGATGTAAATTTGGCTTTCAACATGTTTTGGCAATGGATAGTGATGCTTGAATGGGTGGTCTTGATTTACTATGGAAGGAAGATATATCCCTAAAAGTGAAGTCTTATGATTGATACCACATCAATGCATTATTTGAGGACACATGTGACGAGTCCCCTTGTTGATTCACAATTTCTATGGGGAAGCAAATGACGCAAAGAGATTGAGGGCTTAGGAGAGACTTAGGTTGCTGTGTGAGTGTATAGAGTGCCCATTACTAGTTTGAGGAGACTTCAACGAAATACTATGTAGAGAAGAAAAATTGGATATAACCTAAGACTCCACTATCAGGTGGATTTTTTCAAGAGGTTTTTGATCATTGTGGACTAATAAACCTTGATCATGAGAGTTATAGATACACTTGTAGCAATGTAAAAAGACAGGGTGGCCAACATATCCAAGTTCATTTGGACAAATTCTTCATTAACAAGCTTGGGCTAGAAAAATTGGTTGATACTAATAAGGTTTATCATTTGTTTTTCCACTATTCAAACTAGCTCCCCATATTAGTGGACCTACATGGTAAGAGAGTTAGGAGATTCCATAGGGGTCGTTGTAGTTAAGTCATTTCAAAATGAGTAGATGTGGCTGACTCTCCAAGTTATGGTGAGGTCATAGAAAGCTCTTGGATCAGTAGAGGTGAGGTCCTCAAAATTACCTCAGTAGTCAATAAGATTGATGGAGTCCGTCGACAGCTCAAGAGGTGAGATTTTATTAAAGTTGAGGATCTCACTAAGAAGGCTAATGATTTACAAAAAAAAAAAATCCAAAAGTTTGCTCAAGGGTTAAATAATGAAGAATCCATCCATAGAATAAAAAGACTAAATGTTGAATTGAATGAAGCATTACACTTGGAAGGACTCATGTGGCGTCAAAGGTCTAGGGTGGCTTGCCTCCAAGAAGGTGATAAAAACACTAGTCTTTTTCATAATAGAGTTAGCCTTTAGAAGAAAAAAAAATACCATAAGAATTAAAGATGCAGATGATGTCTAGTATAAGGAAAAGAAGATGATTGAAGATATTGCAAATGACTATACCAAAGAACTATTCATGTCCTCTAATCTAATGGGTTTTGAGGGAGCACTGGTAGGAATAGAAGAGTGCATGGATATGGAGATGAATCAGCTTCTTGAAATGCCCTTCATTGCCTTTGAGGTGAAAGCTGTTTTTCAAATAGGGCCTACTAAGTCTCTAAGCCTAGACGGTTTACCAACCTTGTTTTATATGAAGTTTTGGAGCACAATGGGGGAGATATAGCTAGGACAATCCTTTCTTTCCCCAATGAAAGAGGTACGATTTCATATATTAATCACACTTTTATTGTACTTATCCCAAAACTCTCTAAACATGAAAATATTCAATTTAGACCCATTTCATTATGTAATTTGATTTATAAAACTATTAACAAAGTTCTAACAAACAGGTTGAAGTCTATCCTTATGATTATTTCAAAGACCCAGAGTGCCTTTGTGCGGGAATAGATTGATCATAGATAACCTCCTTATTGCATATGAGTTGATTCATGCTCTCAAGAACATGCCCATTGGGATGGAAGGATATTTAGCCATGAAGCTAGACATGAGCAAGACCTATGATAAAGTAGAATTAAACCTTTTAGAGGCAACTATGAGACACATGGGGTTCAATGATATGTGTAATATTTTTCGATAATGAATTCTATGAGATCTATATGTCTTTCTCAATCCTCATCAATGGTATTCCTGGTAACCCCTTTTCTCCCTAAAGGGGACTTAGACAAGGAGATCTTCTCTCCTCTTATCCTTTTGTCAATATTTGTGTACAAGATTTATCTACTAAATTGATAAAAGAGGAGATGAATGAGAGCTTTCAAGGCTTCAAGATTTGCTGTGTCACCTCGAGAGTTAGCCACTTAATCGTTGTTGATGATAGCTCGATTTTCTTTAAGGCCACAGTGGAGGACTATCAGAATGTTATGAATATGCTAGCAGACTACGAAAAAGGTTCAGGACAAAAGATGAACATAGATAAACCAACAATCTTCTTTAGTCTAAATGTCACTAATGAGTTGAAGCAAGAGCTACTATGCACTTGTGATATCAATGTGGTAGCTCTTAGGAAAAATACCTCGGATTACCTACCAAGGTTGGCGATCTAAGAGGCACATTTTAAAGCCAATTAAAGATAAGATGCTCAAAAGAATCACAAGAAGGAAGAAGAATTGCTTCTCCGTGGACAGTTTGCATAGATGATCCCTACGTACACTATGTCTTGTTTCAGATCCCTCCATCCCTATGTAAAGAATTGGTGACCATCTCCACAAGTTTTGGCAGGGTTCTCATTTTGTTTCTTGTAGAATTCATTGGATTGACTTAGAGAAATTATGTTGGCCAAGAGTGGCTGGTGGTTTGGGCTTTTATGATCTGCATATTTTCAACTTAGCTATACTAGTGAAATAGAGTGGAGGCCTCTTTGTAATCCCCATTCCTTGTTTGCTAGAATATCATTGGCCAAGTACTACCCTCCTGGTGACTTTATGAGTGTCAATTGGTTATAATTCTTCTTATACCTAGAAGAGCATTGTTGCATGTAAAGAGGTGTTAAAAAATGGGCTCATTTGGAAAGTCAAATTTGGAGATACAATTGATGTTTGGAAAGATCCGTGGATCCCATCCAAGGTAAGTTTAGTCCTGGTCCACCCAGGTAGACAAACTGGAGTGGCAAGAGTTTATCAACTCATTATGCATGATGTTTTTAGTTGGAACGAAGGCCTAATTAGATATTTATTTTAGGTTGGGGATGTTGAAGCCATTCTCACATCCCCATCATAAGATTTGTCAATGAAGACATCCCATTGGCTCCTTGATCCCAAAGGTTTAGTCTCTATGAAGGGTGCCTACAAGGTGGCTTTTACCTATAAAATTGAAGGGATGATTAACAAGTTTGTGGCTGGGTATCACAAATACAACATCCTTTTTGCTTTTCAGCCTATGTGGAAGTGAATTTGGGCTCTGAAGGTTCCACTAAAAGTTCAAGTTTTTGTATGGTGTGTCTCCTGGAACGTGCTATCCACAAAATTGCGACTCCAAATCTTAGGAGTCATCTCACTGAGTTGCTATCTCTACAACAAAAGGGAAGAAACAATCACGTGTGTTTCTTTGAATGCCCATACACAATGCAAGTTGTTCAATATTTTTGGGTTACTTGAGTTACTAATGAACGCTAAAGTGGTTGAATGGGATAAGGAAGTTATGGATTTTATCGCAAAGACTAACCTTGATGCCTTTGAGATGGTTTGGTATGAGACGTGGCATGAGAGGAATAGAGCTTGGCAAAATTAGCCCTTTAAGAGCCCCATGCAAGCTGCTTGGTAAGCATCCTCAACTCTAACTTCATTCCAAATGGCAAATAATTGTGTAGTGGTAGAGGATAGCAGGAAAATCTTACAAGGCAAGTAGGCTCTACATCACAATAGATATTTTAAGATAAACATCAATTTTCCCTCATTCTCCTCAGCTAATCATTATGGTGTTGGGGTGGTTATTAGGGATGGAGAAGGAAAATTTGTGGTAGCTAGGGCATAATGGTTTGATGGGGAAAATGATCCAAATATTGGGGAGCATATGGCAGCTAGATTGGGACTTCTCTTAGCTTGGGACCTGGGCTTGGAAAACATTGAACTAGAAGGGGATAGATTATATGGTGGCAACATTCTGAGAGATATTTTCCTGCAAGGCTCGTGGTTTCATGGCTTTGACTACCTTTATACCCCTCCCCTCATCATTGTAATTGAATTGTTAAACTCATGGCTAATTCTACTTTGGATAGAGGTGTTAGCACTTGGGTGGACAACACCCCCCCCCCAAAGAAAAAAAACCTTCATTCATGTACTTCATTCGGACCGCTTGGTTGATTAGTAAAGCTCTTTTCCACTTCAAAATGAATTATTAGCATTTTGTATTTATATAAATGGAATCTTCTTTTCCAATTTCCATTCTACTTGACCATACCATAGATCATATAAGTTGTAAATAACATTATATTGAACGACAATATATTCTCCGAACAATTTTTTTTTATTACTCCTTTTGGTATTGAATAATTATCCAATTATAAATATTCACAAGAATTAAGAAAGTGGTTAAAAAAACCTTGATGTTAGTGAAATTCAGGTGTAGTTTATAAAATTGCACTTATTCATTCTTCTCTCTTCTTTAATTACTTTATCTCTTTCCACTAACTCTTTCTTATCCACTACCCAATTACTAGAGGCATGATTGGAAAAAATAATTAATATATTTTTTAAATTTATAAATAGACAATTATTTGGGAACAAATAAAATATTTCAAATAGACAATTATTTAAGAACAAAAGGGGTATTTTCTTATCTGAAATTCTTTTTGATTTCAAATTTTATTCACAGTTATATGAGTTGAAATATACAGAATATTTGAATGCTGTTCATTACATGTGAGTGACAGTTTAAGGTAGGACAATTTTTGGATACACCAATTAAGAACATTTGTTATTTCTCTATTATATTTGTTACAGTATGTACTAATTACTCATTTATCAATGATTGATTATTATTCTCCGACAATTAAGGGCGAGTAATGTTGGATGTGGGCCCAATAATATAAGGTGAAATTCGCATGCCAAAGTTTTATGGTAGTGTCTAGAACTTGGGACATATGCTCCAATCCAGATGTGAGTTCATATACTTCTATACAAAAACAAGAGAACAAAAAAAAAAAAAAAAAAACATGAGTTAACATCTTACAATTTTCATGAGTTTTACTTTTCAACGTAGCCAAAGAAGTACTCTAATAAAAGCATGTCTTACCTTATTATGGAAGATTTGGGCAACATATGTATTTATTTGGAATTTAATTTATCTATAAAAAATATTAGAACAATTTTGAATTCTGGTTTGCAACTTTTTAACGGTGCCAGTCTTCAACAAAAATATTCTAAAGAGGAAGTCCAACTTTTTTTTTTCCGGCACATAAGAGCAAGTTCTACCTTTGTCTAGAATATTTAAGCAGCAGAAGAAAATGATGATTTGTATGATTTGGCCTTTTTCTTTGTAGTATAAGAAAAAAAGGCATTTCCATAACTTAGGACAAAGGAACTTTTTTTCTTTTATTATTATTACTATTATTATTATTTGACGTTCGACTGAGAGAACCAAAGACTTCCACGCACACAGGAAGCTTGTTCATGGAAGATCACCGGAAATCGTTTGGACCAAATTCATAAAGAGCTTTAATTGTTCCTGATAGGCTGCAACTGCTGGTGCTTGCACATAAACGGGTTGGACCATGACCAACCCCATACTGAGTAACAAAATTATTGTCATTTGTCAAAATATTACCTAAGCCTTTCGCGTGGAAAGAGACTTTTCTAGCTAGGTCCTTCATTAAAGATGTGTTTATTTTAAATTTTGAAAAAATAATTTTATAACTTGAATTTTATATATAATAGAAAAAATTAAAAAATTAATTTTTTCAGAAGTTACTCTTTTTAACTTTTCTAAAAAGGTTGAAAACTAATTTTTTTAAAAAAATTATTTAAATATGAAAAAGTGTTAAAAAATCAAATACGAACGCATCCTAAATGTGCGTGGTAGTAAGACCATAATTAATCTATGCTAGTGGATTTTCTTTTTCAAAAATTACAATTATTAGTTATTTATCTAAAATAAGATACTTATTAAAAACATGAAATGATTATAAACAAATATTAAAAACTTGAAATGCACATTAGCAGATAATGCACGAATAAATTGGTTAAGAACCATGTCTATGCACCTAACGACATCTCATTAAAGCAATTATATTGGTGCATTGCACCGGAAGAGCGTATTTTCGTCTACAATTGTGATTTTCTTGTATCTCAAATGGCCAAATCTAAAACACTGTTTTTGTTATCAAAACCCGTCGCTGTAATGGTGGGCCAGACACTCAAAATCAATCTCGTTGTTGAAAAGTTGCATTCATCAAATGGTGTTATAAATATTAACTCAAACAAAGTATGAATTATTCCAACCACTTCCTTTTCCTCTAAGCAGATGCAGACATGCAGTAATGGGTTGCATTCTTCCTTTCACTCCTCCACAGCAAAAATTTCACCAATGAAAATTCATGATTTTTACACTTTTTTTATTTTTTCTATAAATCTGTTATTGTGGGTTTTGTTGCTTGATTATTTGATCGTGCATGTTCTCCATGCTAACTTTACTTTTATTTTTTCGTTTCCAAAAATTTGAAACATATAATCCATGTTAAATAAATTAATAATCTAAAACAATATAACATAGTATGAGTAAAAAAAAAATGGGTAAAAAGCATTTCGCAATAAAATGTTAATCCAACTAGGCGTTTATTGATCCTTTGTAGTGTGTAGATTCTTTTAACTAGCCCATGCTTTAGTCAACTAACTAATGAATGGGATACTTTATACACACCCAAAAACAATCTTTCCGTTTTGAGAAAGGTGTAACAATTAGCTGGTAAAATGTCAAATTGGACCGGACAAGGGAAAGGATTTGCAGCATCTACGAGTAAGTATACAATGCGCGATCCCTGTCTCCACGGGATATGCTATGTACATAAATCGTAACAATAATAAGTTATTCAAACTTTGGAACTAAAATTGGTCATCCACGGCACATGCACATAGCATAAAATAGTTTTATATCGCCACTCAATAATAGGCTTCTATTTATTAAACTTTTAAAATAATAGATAGTTGAGTTAAATAATTTTATTGATATGATAATATATGGTTGAATATTTGTGTAATTTATTTTTCTTGTATGAAAATTAAATTCAATATATATAACATAAATTATTATGTAATGATATATTATATATAAATTTAATTTTTATACATTCATAGTGTAAAATTTCATCCAATTTATATTATTCATATCAGTTGAAGTTATTAAGTTTCACGCCACTTGAAAATCCATGCAATTAGAATGATTTGATAGGATGATAATATAAAAAAGTTTTATATTGTCAATATATAAAAATTAAGCTCTAGCGTATTACTAGAAATATTTTATTTGTAAATAATTACATTAGAAATAGTATATAACAATATATAAATATAATTGATGATAAAAAAGAGTAATTTACAGCCACATTCCCTGTGGTTTAGTATAATTACACTTTCGTTTTTATTTTATAAAACTATTACTAACCTCCCATGAGATTTATTAAAATTACACTTACCTTCTCTATAATTATTGATTCATTAATTTAAATGATAAAAATGATAATATGTGATATTACATTATTCTTAATGACAAAATTATAATATTTTGATAATATTTAACCGTGTATTAACTAAAATACCTCTTTTGTATCATAAATTATAATTATAAATTTGTTTTCATGTGATAAAAACAATATTTTATTCAATTAAAGTGTTAAATATTTTTAAAATATTATAATTTCATTTTTAATAATTATGCATATGTCTCATATTATTTTTTTTGTTATTTAAATTAACGAAGTAGTATTTACAGGGGAAGTTAATATAATTTTAGTAACTTCAGGGAAAATCAATGATAATTTTTTAAAATAGAAGAGTGTTAAGTGTAATAAATAATAAAATTAAATCTCAAGAAAGGTTAATGTTTTTCATAAAAAAAAAAACTAGTATTGGAAGATATAAGTATCTTTTAATAACTAATCTCTGATATCTAGTCATAAATTTATTGATTTGAAATGATTTTTTTAAAAAAAGTGAGATATGTAGTTTGATATTAACTACTAATTACTACTCCTCCTCTACTTCAATACATCTATCATTTTTTTCTTTTTAAACATTTCAAAATATTTGTCAATTAACAATATTTATGTAGCATTATTATTTTTTCATTTATACCCCTAATTTAAATGTGTTGATACATTTATTAAGATGAGTAATGACAATTCAAAATATTTTTGTGAACTCATATAATTTTATATATTTTTAAAGATTTTTATTTATCTTAATATATGTATCGTTTGATTTTTGATAGATATATTAAAATAAATAAGGTAAATAAATATTATTACCGTCTAAGATATTAAAATTTAGTAAATATCATTTCATTAGTTAGAAGTAATACTTTTCTTAGTGCTTAAGGATTTTTTAACTTAAATACATATGTAATGTATCAAAATTTAACTTTTGTTAAAACTCATACCGATAAGTGTAAAACTTAATAAAAATGTTATTCAAACACCTAAAAAGTGAATATTTATTGAAACATCTATGTAACAACTATTAAATATGATGTGATGAATAGGGTATATGGAATTCATTGTCATATCCAATAATTATTGAGTTGCTAATAAACAGACTTTTAGTGTTTGAATGGCAAGCTCAAAACTTGAAATACCGAACATTATTGCTCCAAATTAAAAGCAGCATATTGCCTTCCGTGCATATTTTCCCCTTAAGGCCAGCGGGATAGGAGCACAACTATTATTGGGCGGTATTTCGAAGGATAAATGATTTTGGTTTAGATTTTCGCATGGATTAAATATAAGTGAAGGCATGGTATTTGACCATGGCTTAGTAACTCTATCGTTTTATAAGTCCATTTGTTGATTAAAACATTTAGGAAATGGGTGCTGCTATTTTTACCTTATTATATGAGTCATTGTAAGAAGTAGCATGCGGTTTGCCCTATGAAAAAGAAACCTTCAATATCTTTGGCATGGAAAAAATAAAAACAGTCCATAATTTTAAATATGTTGATCCATAAATAATCAATTAAAGAAAAGTCCATATTCGATCGCAAATCAAAAGTTCGTGTGGTCGTGGATTTAATTTAAATAAAAACATTTGCAATTTAAATATAAGCGAAAGGGACCCGGATTCTAAAACAGAAGAGCAAATGACCAAACTTTACCAAAATACATAACCTGATGAGTGAGTTAAAATACAGTTGACTTATTTAGTCTTAACATAACCACTAGCTAGTTTGTAGAGTTCATTGCATTTTAACTAATCTTATTAGGGTCAAGTTAACCTATTGTATGTAGAGCTAACAAAGTTCTCTCAATATTAATTTATAATATAAGTGTTTAATCATTTGAAACCATTAAATATTGACAGTTAAAATTAGGTTGATTAAACTAATGAAATCGATTCTTAATTGTATATTAACTAGATTAACCAATTCATTAGTTACTTTCATTTTTTTTTTTGGAAAATTATGTTTATCTCCCTTTTTTGAGGTTTATTGGTATAACATTTTGTTTTCAAGTGGGTACTTTGCTCCCCTTTTAAATATTTCTTCATAATTCCTGATTTATCCTTCTTTTACCATTACCCATCCATTCATAGATTTTTTTTCCCATAGTTTGAAACACGCTCGACTACCACAGTGAGGAGCCAAGGCAACAACAGGCAAAACAAGGTAAAATCTAGACCAGAACAAAATACAAAGGTGAAAACCTAAACATACATTTTCCAAAGAAAAGGAAAGCTACAAAATCCAAATCTAAGCTTGAGAACTATAGTGACATCCTCCAGCAGGATATACGCATAACTAGTGCCAAAGAAAGCAAACTATTATGACTCCGCGTTTCAATCATAGTCTAATTCCATTTAGATCCTGATTAAGATTTCCCCCTCACCTTAATTCATGTTCATCAAGGAATACCAGGTTTAATGGTAGATTGAGATGTTGGGTAAATTGATGATTTTAATTTTGTGTGGCGTTTTATTCTAGTTGCTCTATGTTGTTGGGAGTTGTTTTCAGAATTTTGGAAGTTTTAACGTTTAGTAGAGAAAGATGGAGATATTATGGAAAGGGATGGAAAAGTGGTTGAATGGCATTGGATTAGAAATAGAACAAATAATTAAAGATAAAATAGTCATTTTACATATATGTTGAATTTTTTCAAAATTAGAATTTAGGATGAGGAAGGTCAATGTATTGTTTTTAAATAAAATAAGGAAGTTAAGTGTTGACTTGAAAACAAGAGAGGGCAATGTGTTACATCAATAAGCCAGGGAGGGTAATTTATCATTTTTTTATTACTATGTTATTTTCATTTTTTAATCAGAACTCCTCAATTAGTTTCGTTCATAGACCATATTCGTGTGTAAAATTACTCATAACTTTTATCCATGAAAATTTATCAATATTACTTCTCAATCAAACACGTCTTTGATGTAGAATATATTTATCTTGGCAACTAATTAAATATCATTGCATTACGGTCAGAAGTGAGTTGAGCTAGTTTGTGAACTATTTTCAGCTTGGTTCATTGATAGCTCAACAAAAGCTTGTGATTTCATGAGCAAGCTTAAGCTGACAATTTGAGTTATCTCAGGAGCTTAAGTTTTATTCTATTTGATTCATCACTAGCTTATGTAGCTGACTCGATATATGTATATGTATATATATTTTTAATACATATTATGTATTAATTATATGTATGTATTATGATGTGTTGGTTATTGGTGTTCAGTTATGAACATTTTCTTTATGCAATTATGAGCAATTAATTTAACTTGATAATTTTTTTATATCTTGTATAAGGTATGTAAATAATGTTGAAAATAGGCTATGTATTCATAGTAAAAACTCTAACATATTAAGCTAAAATATTTAATCCGTATTTAAATGAGTCAACTCAGAGCTAACTAGGATTATGAGCATTTAAGAGTTTAACTTGAATTTTAGACTTGATTTTTCATGAGCCAAGCTCTAAGTCGAGCTCAGTACTGATAGCCGAGCTGCCTAACTCAACTCACTTCTAGGTCTACATCATATGTATAGTGAGTTTTGAAGTAGTTACTACAAAATTAAACACTTTTTAAATTTAAATCACAGTTAAACACTTTATAATTAATATATAATTGCATAATTGTTTTTATATTCTAAAAAAAATACTTGTAATGTATTAAATTAGAGTTTAATTTTGATGTACTAACAATATAAAATGTTTTTATATAATTATCTAATCACATTATTAGAATATATTTGATTCTAATCCCTATTTAGAGAAATTGATTAGACGACAATATTAAAAAAATTATAATATCAATCACTCAATGCATCAAAATTAAATATTTTGAATTAAATTATTGTTATTAATTTATTATTTTAATGAAAAAGAGCTCACATACAAATCCTACATGAGGACATGTAAATGTTGGAAGAGCAAGGTGTTCCTACCTGCTGGAAGGAAAGTAACACCCGAGGGTCCAATCATTCATGCGCGTGCCCTGAGACCACTGTTACAGTTGACGCCCATTTTTCTAGCTTATCTCTTTTCTTTTCCTTTCCCCTTTATTTATCTATATTTAAAAAATCATTTTCCCAAAAAATTTAATAAATGATTCTTTAAAAAAAAAAAATCCTTCACTTTCTCTCTCTCTATCTCTTCTACTGTGCATCGACGAGACAACGCTTTCAAACGCTTCATAAACTTCAAAAACTACGCGTCCCTTCCTCCTCACAACAACCCAAACAAACAAAAACCCTAACTTTCTCTCTCCTCTCTTTCTCTCTCTCGTCTTTTCTCGGAAAATCATCATCGATTTTCCAGGAATAATTCCAAATCTGAAAACGTCGCAGGCTACAGATCGCACTTCTTATACAATTCGCGCGCGCACGTACGCTCCATATATGCATGGAACAGCACAAAGACAGAGCACCACCATCCGATCCCGCAACCGCCGCCGATTTCGCCAGCGAATCAAGCTGGACGCTCGGCGCCGCCGATAACTCCGGTGGCGCCAGCGCTTATTTCTTCCCCGGCGATAGAGAAAGAAGCATACTCAGCGAGTTCGGGTGGAACCTCGAGCCGGAGGAGCAGCCGAACCGGATCGGCTCCGGCGACGGAGGAGGAGAAGGATTTTGGCTTCCGCTTCACTCCGCTCCGACCGGTTCGATCGAAGCTGTCGATACGGCGGCGCGTGCGGCGTCGGCGGCGGCATCGTCCTCCAGGTCGAATAATCTATCCGTGTCTTCGAGCTCCAGCGAGGATCCGCCGGAGAAATCCACCGTTTCCGACGAGAAACCAACACCTGAGATGCCGTGAGTCGGTGAAAAAAAAAAAAAAACTTGTTTCAGTGTTGTTTCACTGTGCTTTCAAACTCTGCTTGATGTGTTGCTCTCTTCTCCGTGTGGTAAATTCGTAATTAGCGTAGAACTATGAGGGGAAAACCGGAACTAAAGGAAAAAAGATATAACAGAAAAATTCACACACCAACTAAAATCAACGCAATCGAATCCAGTTTAGTCTGTGGCGAGTTTGTTTGTATTGTGGTAATTCCATTTTCCATTTGTTTTTCTTTTCCCTTTTTCTTCGGGGTCAGTGCAATTCCCGTCCGTACGATCAGGAATCTTCCCAAACAGAGGAGTACTATAACTGAGTGAGTTATTTTACTATTGGGTGCTTTTTGAAATTTATAGGAAATTCATGGGTTCAATTTCAAATTATGAGAAAAATGAAACGGGGTCACCTTTTCGGGTATTTGAAGTTTTTCCTTTTCAGTCCACAGGCACAGCCGTTATTGCGGCGAGACTAGCGTGGCCCAAAGCCACTCGAGCTCTTTTCTGCTTTATCAGCAGAATGATAATGTTTTTGCGGTTTGCATTATTTACGTATTATTATTGTCATTATTATTGTTGTGCATTGTTTTGGTTAAAGTTGGAATATTTAATGGGAAGAAAAAAAATGCACAAAATAAAGTGTAGGATATAAATAAATTTTATTGGGCTCCACTATTTTTCTTTTCCTCGCTAGTAGTACTATTATTTTTTATATTTTCTTACTATGCTTGGATATACTGCTCTTTGGTTTTCAGCATTTGTAGGATTCTAACTATTGCACCTTTTTGTTCGAATTATATGATGCCTATTCATTTCAGTGCTGTATGAGATATCAATTGGCATTAATTAATTTGCCATTTTGTGTTCATGATGGTTGTATCTGCATTAGACGATTTTGAATGCATAGTTAACATGACATAATGCTTAATGCTTCTTCTCCTAAAAGCATGCTCGCGTGTGTTCGTTGTAAGGCCAGTCTCTCCTTTTTCCTTTTACTTCTTTTTTGGGTGGTCCATTTTTTCATGTTCCTTATCTTATTATATAACGAAATATTAATATTCATTTAGACCCCTTAATATTCATCTTAGCTATGGGTTGGCTAGGCAAGCATGCAGAAGTTTCAATTTGGTTTAGATATTTTTTAGTTTACATACATATAGTGGCCTTATGCAGGTTAGCTTGTGGTGGAATCATCATTAAAAGTATGTAGGATCAGGAATTCAAGGACATTTCTCTTATTATTATTTTTTCTTGTTAGTGTATTGTTGATCGATGCTATCCTAAAATTTTTGCCGATCTTCATTAATTACTAGAAAATTATGCTCATATGTATATGATAATATTTGAATATTGCTTGTTTTCTACCCCACTGCTTAATATTTTGGATAGGCTTTACTACATGAATATATGTATTTTTGGAACAAATTATTGCTGAAACTTAATTTTAGTTAATTTACGATCAACATAATTTATAAATATAATCAAAATCTTACTGAGAGATTTTTTTAAATTTTTTTAAAAGAGTTCTTACCTAAATATTAAATAAAACCAAACATGATGCACTTACAATGTCTATTGTAATATTTGATTTAACTTAGTTACTCATGATTTGTATTAAAACCAACTTCATGAAAGATCAGATGGCCTCATGGATGTCTTAAATTCCAACAAAAGGGAAAAGAACATAAATGTTTATCATTAATTTATTGTACTTCTTTATAACGGATGCTATGTACATAAAAAAACTGGTGTGCATATGTATTTAATTTTGCTGTTCGCCAATACAATTGTGTGTATCCATGATTGATAATGTAGCAATGTGTTAATGTGTTTCTAGGTTGAATGATTCTGAAAGCTCCCATAGCTCATTATCTTAGCAAGTCTCCTAGCTAGAAAGAAATTATTATTTTTTTATGTTTTAGTATTGAGTGCATTCACTTTTCATTTAACATATATTATTCTTCAGTAAGTAGAAGGAAGAATGTAGAAAGGATACAACAAAACTATTCTATTTTTGTTTTTTTGTTGCTAAAACTAGTGTAGGTAAATGACACCCCTTTTCTTGTTATATTGATTTTAAGCATGTTGCTTTTATTTTGATGACTTATCGGTGGCATATTTTGTAGGAATAAAAGTAAGAAGAAGGGGCAAAAGCGAATACGTCAGCCACGGTTTGCATTTATGACCAAGAGTGAAGTTGATCATCTAGAGGATGGCTACAGATGGCGGAAGTATGGTCAGAAGGCCGTTAAAAATAGTCCGTTTCCTAGGTTTATAGCTGCCTCCTCAATCATCACATTAACATTTGATTATTATTACTCCATCCGGTTTAAAACAAATGTCAATTTTATTTTTTTAACACATTCATAAATTAATGTATCTAGATATAAATTAAATATATTGATTTATGAATGTATCAAAATAAATAAAATAAATATTTATTTTAAAATAAAGAAAGTATTTTATTACCAAATTTATTTTCAGTGTTATTATATACCCCTTATATTCTACGATTGATGATTTTGTGTGAAGTTTTGTTTCTTAAATTTCTTTTGGCATGTCGACATGAAAGCATACTGCAACCTATCCTTTGTAAGGAAAATGTTAGAAAGTTAAAATATCTATTCAAATATATAAAAATTTCTGGTAATAAAGTTTTTTTTTAGATGCTTTAAGACTAGGAAAAGATATTTATTCTATATATTATCTATTAATTGACACATTAATTATTATATTAAAAATATAAGAAAAATAAGAGATAATATTAACCTATAAAATTAATTAATGTGTCAAATAATAAGTTGCATAAATAAAATATTTTTTCTTATTGTCAGAGCGTATCAAACTTTCTCATCATACAATTTTATTTTATCCAATAATTAGTTTTGCTTCTTACAAAATTCTGACACTTTTCTAGCAGTGTAGGATTACTTTCTTTTTAATTGTTTTTCACTCTTAGGATTTTCGTGGGAAACAAAATAAGAATAAAAATTTATAAATGAGAGACACAAAATCCATAACTAAATTTCAATCCCTTCTCACTTTTTTGTCTGGAAAGTTAGCAAATGTATAATGAAACTAGTACATGATACATAGGTCTATATGATCTCGGGAGAATGCAAACGGATATATTCAGTAATAGATGTGTTAATGCAGTATAAAGTTTTACAATAAATTGGCAATGATAACTGTACTTGAGCTAATTGGTATAAACATTGAGCTAATTTTCTGATGGATCTATGTCTTGCACAGGAGCTACTATCGTTGCACAAACAGTAAATGCACAGTGAAGAAAAGGGTTGAACGCTCTTCTGAGGACCCAACTATTGTTATTACAACCTATGAAGGCCAACATTGTCATCATACCATTGGATTCCCTCGAGCGGGAATCATGAGTCATGAAGCTGCCTTTGCAGGCAACTTGGCTCCTACAATGTCACAATTCTATTATCCAATTCCATTACCCAGATCAGACAACACTTTTAGTAGTATTTCTCGGTCATGCCAAGCACAGGAAGAAACTGGAGGATCCAGCACCGTAATGCCAGCTGATGCAACGCCACAGCCTGCCACGGATGAAGGACTACTTGGAGATATTGTACCCGGGGAATGCGCAACAGATGAGGGAAACATACGTATCATGGTATGTCCAACTTCACTTGATTTATCTTTCTATCCATCCAATTTGTTGTAGCATGTTGCATTTTGTTGCGTTTTAAGGAGATTATCAAAACTAAATGCTCATTTTTATGGGTTTTAAGGAGATTAACAAAAGTAAATGTTCTGCAATTAATTTAGTTCTATAAAATCTAAATAGTTTAGTATCTTCAATGTAAAGCGTTGTTGCAGTGGCTCATCTTCTAAAAAGTGTCAATTTTTAAGATTTAATTTTTCAACAATTATTTGTATTTTAGAAAATCTAAATAATATTAATTTCTTTTTCGTTTTATACTCTTATTAAATAAGTGTGGGGATCAAATATGAGAGAGTAAGTGAAGGGATTAGAATGCGAGAAAGTAAGTGGAGGAACTAGGTATAATGAAGACAAAAATGGGTTGAGCTAAGTTGACCTCCAACCTGCCACTTTTTGATAGGGTGAGATGAATTTTTCAACCCACCTTGTTTTATAGGCGACCTATGGCTGGTGGATAAAAATAGCTAAAATATAATCAAAAGGTTGGCCTGTTGGATTGACATTGACTCATCAATCCACCATTTTTAACGATGAAAGTTGATATTTTCAACTCAAATAATTAAATGGGTAAGGTGTTCTGTTTTATAACCAACCCACGCAGGTCAAGGCAGGTTAGCCCGTCTCACTCCATTTGCTACCCGTAAGAAAAATGGATTAAGTGATAAGAGTAATTTTGTAAAATACACTTGAATTTTTTCTAGTATTCAATCTTTTTTTAATTGATCTACACAAATAAAAATGGATATTATTAGAGAATGAAAGGAGTAGTAATTTTATCGACCCTAAAGCTTTAGAAGAAATGAGTACTTTGAGATATGTGCTCTATAATAATAAAAAAATAAAATAAAATAGAGATGTCGATCATTATAAGGGCCCAGTGGACATTATAACATATTGGCTTCAGAACTAGAATACATTTGATGGGAATCAATCAATAATTTGTGCACTAGCTAGTATGAGGTCTAGCATTGGGGAATAATAGGTCATTGTGCCTAAGTAACTATGCTACGATGAAATTTGGGCGAAGGTAATCAATTGTAGACCTTTATGTGATTAAGCCATGATTTCTGCAATTTAAATAGTTTAATAGGAGGTTGTTACTAGTAAATAAGTATACTGAAGCTCAAGTTGATTCATGAGATTGGAGATACGATTTTGCTTTTACTAGTAGAAAGACTAGAGGAGGAAAAAAAATGTGGAAAGAAGAAAATTCTTAGATGTTGATAGAATAATAAAAAATTCTGTATAGTCTCATTTATTATTTAACATATAATGATAATCTACAAAAACTGATGTGTTTGAGTGATCAGTGAATGTGACGTAAAAAGAAAAAAGTTTTGCTGTAAAAGCATTCAGTTTCTCATTCAAAACAGTTAAGAACTATTTGGTTTCAGTTTCCTTTATAAATTTCTAAAAATTAAAAAATTAAAAATTAAAATTAAAAATTAGCCCTTAGTTTTTATATTGGTATGTATTAGACATTTCTGTATCGAGAAATGGGCATTTTAGTTTAGATTAATACATGTAAGATTATTCATTTGTTATAGTTTAAACGCTTAAGCTCCTAATTCGTAAATAATTGGTGTTGACAAGTGTATTCTCGTGTTACATTGCCTAATGCCTCATAATATATTCCGCCATTAGTAAAAGTGAACCTAGAGACTATATCTAAAACAATCATAGCCTGATATATATGGGGTTGTCCTATCCTTCTCCTTGCTCAAGATATGCTTGCCTGTGGTCGTGAGTAGTGCATCATTACAAACATCGATCATGCATATCTCTCACTGGCTACGAATTGAACTTCTCTGCCAATACTGTTTCTAAAGATCTTCTGGCAGTACCTTATCTTGACTGCTACCCACTTACGATGCTGTCTTCATGAGCACTTAGACATCTTTCTTTCTTAGGTTAAAGTATGAGGAGACTACTTTAAGGAATTCAAGAAAATGCTCTTCAATTGACTGCCTTTTTTGTTGGCCATTCAAATGACTGCTTTAGATGCGTTACGTTGCTTTTAAAACCTTACAAATTAAACAGCGAACTTTTTCCCAGGAAAAAAAATATAATAATGACTTTGGACCAATTTATGGTGTCCATGAGACATATTAAAAGTTAATTTTTCCAGATATGTATAATTATTTTATATAGATGGAGTGTGTGCTTTGTCATGAAAAAAAAATTCTTAGGAGCTCTTACACAAAAAGAAAAAAAAGAAATTCTAGCTAGGTTTATAACTTTAGTTTTATTGAGTCATTTTATCTTCTACTTTAACTATACTTTTAACCCAAAAATTTAGGTATCAAGTGATACATAATAATATTTTTTATCTTTCTCTAGAAATGAAACGATTTTTAAACTTAATTAGATGACATCATATAAGTATTGATATTAAAATAGACGCATATCAAAATACAATGGTATTATATATTTATGCGAGACTACTAATGTTGTAATTGGCATGATAATGTGATGTCAAATAATAAATCCCGTTAAAATGCCTTTAAGAGTTTCTCTTTGTTTTGTGTATCTTCTTTTCCCTTTGAGGGCCTGGAATTGTTTAATCTTTTGAACTTCGACTTTTTGCTTAAAAAGTCAGCTCCGCATGACACATCTATGTCTCTTCAACGGCCAGATCAAGAAACTTTGCTGGGTCTTCATCTGTCTTTAAAAGCCAATTTGATTACATATCTATACAAGAGTTTTGAAAGATTCGCTGTCTGTCACTTTCAAAGAGAACATGACATGCCACCATAGACGTTGCTCCCTCAAAGTGATAGGATAGGCTTATATAGGCATATGCATATTGGAAAAAAAGGAGAGAGGAGGAGGAGGGGGGGGGTTCGTTCTATTAAAATTTTAGTTGAAAAATGTTGGAAATAAAATAGATGTTAGGATCCGTTTGGTTTTATTTTTTTATTTTTAATTTTTTAGTTTTTAAGATTTTATAAAGAAAATACTGAAAACTGAAAATGAAAATTGAAAGTTTGAATTTATAGTTTTTAGAATTTTTAATATTTTTTTCATAAAATTCTAAAATCTAAAAATAAAAATTGAAAATTGAAAATCCAAACCAAACATATCATTAGTATTTTAGTACACAATTTTCTGTTTGAACAAGCCCTAATTGGCACACACCAAAGGAAGAACAACATAGAAACAGAGAAAGGAAGGTAATGTAACGAGTTTACCATAAATTGTGCTTTTAGTACTGTCCTTAAGGGTTTATTCTCATCATACCTTGTGTTATGTTTGGTGGAGTGACGTCAACAAGAAAACCCCAGGGTAAGATGTGGATCTCCTAAGGAAGCGTCCACATGAAGCCCCTGATACACTGAGTAACTCAATGTCGTCCCAATAGAGAAGTGCACTAAGGCTGTGGGGGCGGCCTTTGCGTGCGCGAGCAAAAGAAACAGAAGTACAGCATCAGAGAAGAAAAGAAGTAGCTACAACACAAAATCAAAACCAAGAAGAAAAGAAAGAAAAAATGATTGACGTAGTATGTTTGATTTGGGCTGAATTGTGGCCCATTTATAGGAAAAAACGGATAGTACCTATGCCTGGCTCTACGTTCATTAGTAAAATAATTTCCATAATCCAAAATATGGTTCCTGAAAAGGATAAAAGGTTGGCAAGTACCATGCGCATGTGAGTTAGAGTTAATTTTTTTTTTTTTAAAGATGCCCCCTTTATCATTAAATTGTATGTAGAAAGAGAAATTTATTTGTATTCACTATTTGTGAAATATTGTGTCAATATACTCCTATCTATTATATGATAGGATGTGGAACTCCTTAGTTTGAGACCCGCATCATATCTAATGGTAGATGAGAGTTATTCATGATATCCTATAATATGTAAGTACAAATAATACTATTCATGTAGAAATTGTACAAGGAGTTACTTATTCAATCATGGAATATTATATTATTAAATATAGTTAATTTTTATCTTATTATTTAAAAATTTATTCAAATAAAAAAATTTGATTTAATGACAATATAAATTTTTTTTATAATCACTGTGTATTAAAATTAAACTGATTATATAATATTGATTTGTAGTAGATAATACTTCGCATCGAATTTGTACGACTTTAAGTTAGACGTGAGCCATATATAGCGTTAGGACTTGAAGTGCCACCCTCCTCTTTGTAATTGTGACCTAGCCGTGTGTAGTTATGTCTTTGATGCCTACATCATGGAGTGGAAGTGGAACCCAATCCATAAATGCCTTTGCCTGTCTCTGGCTTTTCGTATCTTTGATTATGTACATAACAATTAATAATTTAATATATCCAAGTGCTAGATGACCAAAGGACCTGATGACATTATATTGTTCATTTCAGACGTCGGTATTATAATTGATCAAGTGTTTTGTTTGCTCCCCTCTGTTTAGGGGTGGTTGAGCTTTTCTCATCTATCGAGAAAAAAATGTTAGCGCACGAACCTTTGTGATCATGACACTGTTCAATATTCTAATTATTTTATTATCCATGTAAGTCTATTACCACTGTGTTTAATGGGCCAATAATAATCCTTGTCATGATTTTATTTTAGCTGATGACCAAAGAGAGGGGTGGAGGAGAGAAAAATGCATGGACATGAAAATGTGCAACCTTATTATCTACATTCTCTGAACAAGTAGCGACAAGAGGCGGCAATTTTTTTCAGCAGCAAGCCCTTTTTACATATCTTAATTTGTCTCCGGAAGAAAATATTGTATTCATGCACGCAAGGGTACCAAACTACCATGGTAGCAGACAAGCAGGTAATTAACCATTTTGGGTCCTATTTAGACCTGAATATCGATTGCAGATATGTAGTGATAGCGAGAATGTATGTATATTGTATGCAGTTAATATATATTATATCTTAGATCTATGATAGCCACTGTATATGATGTATATTAATGTATCTCTTTTCTTTACTTACTTTCTTTTGAAATTGCTCTCCTTCAGATTGTTCAATTAACCCTAATTAAAAACTCACCGCTTTCATGTCCATTTATTGATTCTCTACGTAGGAATACATACTTTGTTTATCTAAACCAAACTTTTGGTTTTATATTTAGATTTTGAAAAAGAAAAACAAATAGCCTTTATTTTCTTTTTAAAATATTTCTATGGCTTTTCTTAGTGGAGTGTGGCTACATAATTTATATAATTTCGTGGAGGGTGATTACATCTTCATGGTTCATATGTTACGTGGCCTTGAAAAAGATGGCGCAACGGTGAAAAGGGTTGTAGGAGGTGAGCAATTAGTTGCGTGGAATTCGATATTGCTTGCGAGTCGGCAGCCCATGTTAGCTTTATTCCACTTTTCACTTTCCACTCCTTTCCTTTTCAGATTTCACCCTTCTTTTTGGTTTTCATTTGCTTGCTTTTCTTCCTGCTTTTTATTGCGAATGATACAATATAATAGTCTAAAATAAAATGGAATAATTTATCAATTTATCTAAAAGTTAATAATTATATCATATTATTTTAGATATAAAATTCTTAATAAATTTTTCATTATCTAACATTTTCTAATTTATTCCCTTATTGCCCCTGGGCAACAAAATAAGTTAGAGTAAACTCCCAATTTAAATGTCGATATGATTTTTACATCATTGATTTGGTTATCAAACAATTAATAATATTCAATTAATCCTTGCAGGATAGTCTTTGTCATGTATGAAATCAGTGTAATTTAGTCTCTTCTAATCAATTGTGGTTTTTGTTTTACTTCATGTTATAAAAATATTAAGAATTTATAAAAAAAAAATTAGTTAAGATAGTTAGTAATTTTGATTTTCCTGAACTCATTGTAATTTGTATATTAGAAAACTGACTTTTATAAGCAGATTATTATTCATCTTTTAGGAGAGATTATTCATGACAATTATACTTTTTTATTCATAAATTTAAAAAAGAATTAATTTTATAAGTGATTTAAATATATTCAATTTATTTATAATAATATAACATAATCTAAAAAACATTTGATTTGAGTATTCAACTGCTATTACAGTTTTTAAAAGATTAAACAAATGTCCTAAAAATCTTTCTATAATTGAAATATTATTTTCCTATAAGTCATTATGTGGCACTTTTGTTTTTTGGTATGTATTATGTGGCACTTTTATTCCTCCTTCGATCCACTTAGGCATGGTCAAGCAGGCTATTAAAGTGTTGTTATCATCACCAATTCACCATAAAGGGCCGAGCTAAGATTGCACGAAGAGCGTACTCCTAATCCTTAGCGAACACTCAACTCATGCCGAACGATGTGTATATTGGTCCCTATTGGTTTTTCTTTTGGAAAAAATATATATATATACTGAATTTATAACAGAATATTGAATTTAGCCCTCAACAATGATATTGCTTCTCTTTTGCCACAACCTTCAGCTTGCCCGGACAAGTAACCCTGGTTAACGGGATAAAATAAGTTTTTGCCCCCATAATTAACAAAATGTTGGACTCAAAAAAAGCAGCAGAAGGTACAAAGGCCAAAATGCGTACCATATGAGGAGCACAAATACATGATAACAACCAAAACATAACAGAAAAGCACCAAAGGCAAAGACATCAACCAAAAAAGACGGAAAACCAGGGGAAGCACAAAAGCAAAGAGGAAAGAAGGAAGGCCAAATGGAGATAGATAACCCAAACCATAACAGCTAAAAGAAATTCACATGGCCTTTATTAATTTGAGTTAACTAAATATACATTTAACAATCGATTAAACTATTTCTATTTCTGCACCAAAAATGGGTTCAAAATTGTTAATTTTCATAACCCCAAATTCTTAGACCGTAGTGTATGCTAATTGGAGGTCAGTTGGCATCAGGGTAGAGCAAGTGCAAGGAGTACTTCCTCGTTCCCTGGCCAAACCTCCACATGTGTCCCCGTCCTTGTCCTTAATCCTTGCGGCAGGGAAAAAGATATTTATTTAGCCCATTTTTTTTTCAACAAATTGTCCAAAATTATAAAAAAAAAATTTAATTCCACATTCCAACCCCAAATCTTAAAAAATTTAGTCTTACACAACATTAAATTATCAAATTTCAATTACAAAACAAAAGCAAAAGAACCACAAATTCATACCAATATATATGTCTAACATTCATAAACATAGTAAAACAACTAGAAAAAACACAAAAGACAAGCAAATGACAAATTGCACCTCTTGTCTTCATAATCATCTTGCTTGAGTGCCACTTGCCTACAAAAAGACACATATAAATTAATTATGAGTCTTAGAAAAGAAATCTTATTTAAGAATACACTTTCTTACCCCTTCCCTCGTATCTTTGTCCTCAAATATGATGAGACGTTGATCCTTAGTCTTTTCTTTTGAAGAAATGCACAATGATAACAAATGTTAAGAGGAAGTATTAGAAATATTAACAAATGCCAAAAAAATGGACAAAATATAAGGACCTATTACCCAAAATTGAAGTACATAACCAATCATGAGTACACATAAATGCCTCAACTATTTCTGCATTTAACCTATTGCAATGAAGACTCACAAAACAACCACCAATGCTAAAGGCTGATTTTGAAGCAATTGTAGCTATCGAGATGGATAAAAAGTCACTTGCAATACTTTGCAAAGTTGGGTGTTCAACACCAATATTATTCCAATAATATAATATGTCAAAATTCTCTTCATTTGATTTATCAAAAAAGACAGACTTTCTAAATAACAATCCAACTCATATTTAACATTATCCTCTGATGTCTTGCTCATATTGGAAGTAATCACACTTCCATTTTTCTCTTCTTGAAAAAGAACTGCTATTTGTCATAGTTGAAGAGGAAGTAGAATCACTAGATGTGGAAGCATTCCTCCTAACCATATCTTTACTTGATATTCATTTACCAAGTCTTCCAATAACTTTTTCAACTTTTCCATTCCTTTGGTACTTTCATTGTCATACATGAGAAGGAAAAAATAGTTCAACAACTTCATCATATACCTAAGGTCCAAAACATCCCCAAGGTCCAAAACAACCCCCTATAGTGAAACTCTCTAATCATACCTGATGCAAAAGCTTGGATAGTGAAATTTTTAGAATAAAATCATTCATTTAAAGACAATCTAATTTCACAAACTTTTGGAAAATAGATATTGGAACTTGGATATTGAGTGCCTATTAGTCATACTTAAAACACTTCCATCTTCTCAAAAATTTCAAACACCATGGACCAATCTTCTTCACTTGGAAAATACCTATAATTAGTCTCACAGACTTTTAAACAGTTGAAAACCTCTTGATGAGGTAATGAGATGCAAGCATCAAGTATGTGAAGTTCCATCCAGGACTCAATCAAGAGATTTTTTTTTTGAATATGACAAGTTCATCAATTGTCTACAACCATAAGCAAATTTCTCCTTTCTCTTTGGTGTTACAACCAAATATGAAATACTTTCCATTGGCAGTGCAATCACTCTTTTACAATCAAGTTAAGTATACAGGCACAACAATGCATATGGAATAAGGAGCCTCTCATCACAAATTAAAGAAGAAGATGAAATCTTTTCAAAGAAACTCAATCATGGCATCATTAGTGGTATAATTGTAAGCTATAACATCCTTCCGAAGCCACCAATCTTGGCTTTGTAAGTTTCTAAATGTACCCATGTGTATGTTCTAATGACACCAAACAAATCCTCAAAAAGTGATTTTGTAAGAACTAATGGTCTATCTTGTGTTAAGATACACAGATTTATAACATTGATAAGGGATAAATCCTTTTTTTAAAAAAAGAAATCATTTTTTTTTTGCTGATATGTTTCTAATTTAAGTGGTGCAAATTAATTAAAAAAAACTCATTCAGAAAGATAAGTTTCTTGACAAACATGACTTCCCATCTTTGAAAAGGAGAAGTTGGTCTATCAGATAGTTGTTTATCTATTGAAATGATCACTTGAAACACACTTGATTGAAATGCAAGTTTCTCTAAAAAGAAGACATCATAACAGAAGGAACTTGTTCTTCAAAAGTCATGTACATCAGAAAGAAGTGGAATTGTTTAATCATTGTCTCTAAGATCATGTATAGGAAGGAAACCTATATTAGAGAACTTCACCCTTGTAGGTTAGAGATTCTGATCGTCCTTGCAATAAAAACTTCCACAATAAGCTGACTTTGAAATAGGACAAATATCACTAAAGCGCATTTCTATAGTATTCGGCTAGTTGAGTGTGGTGCATTTTCTACTGAACCTATGTACGATGAAGGAAAGTTTTTTTCTCATCGTACCAAAGTGTAAGACCCATATAAATATTTTTTCCTTTCGATCTTTGCTTTATTTCATTGACAATGGCATTCTCCTTGAGATGTCTCTATATATGGCTAGATTGTAAGAAGTTGAAGACATGGGAAAGATTATCAAGTGTTAAAACTTTGCAAAAATATCTTCTTTGTTCTTTCTTTGTTTGTAAAAGTCAAAGTTTCTATCTCAAAGGTTCAAAGAAAATCTTCTTTATTACTTATTTTGCATGCTCGTGATATGAAAGTTTAGTTAAAGAAAGAAAGTAATGTTTAATTTCTACCTTTATTACCTCATATTAAATTCAATGATAACTAGTTAGGTTGAGCTCATCTTAGACGATCAGTTAGTTAGGTTTTGGTGGTTATTTGTAAATCGCCGAGGAAGTGTTGTGATTTGCAAAGGTGCGTATGAGACAGGTGGCTATTTAAATAAAAGTAATAAAGTATGTAAAGTATGAGAAAAATGATACATTATGTCTCCAAATCGCATTCATGTGCATCATTATGATTATACTTGAGTTATCTCCATCCTATTTTATTATGTCATGCAATCTTATCCTTGCCATTTAATTATAAACTTTCATAATTCTTAAAACATGTATCACTTTAGACTTTATTCTTATGAAATGATTAATTAAATCTATGCATGTACACCTATTTCATAGTTAAAACTGAAATGACTAGAAATGGCAATGATGATGACATTGAAATTGGTTTTCTTAACCCCTCCTGAGTATCCACTATATTACTTACACCTTTCTGTTTTTGTTTCGTTTTAGAGCCTCCGAGTCATGATGCTGGTGTTCCATAAGTAGAGCTTTGGAGATAGTGCATGCTTAAGGATTACTTATTTTTATGCTTTCTATGATGTTGTAATTCTTGGGCATGTAGACTATTTGGTTTCTTATCCTTATGTTTCCTTTATGTTAGGATTTATTGATTGTATGGATGATTATAGCTAAGACCGATCTTGATTACCGACATTTGCTTATGTTCTCTAGGTATATATTATGTTATGGATTAATGTATGTATGTTGGGTGTGGATGTCCTCTATGGGTCCACCCTACCTATGAGATATTTATCTACTTATGATATGGAGTTATATGTTATGAGCATGAGATTTAAGTGATGATGATTTGATGCTTATGTGATGAACGATGTTATGACCAAGAATTGCCATCTTTATATGCCTTTGTGTATGTGATATTACTAGGTTCATCTAAATATGTTTATACAATTGCTATTAACAGTGTGACATAGCACGTCTATCTCGCACTCTAGGCTCTTGAAGTTTTAATGTTCTTTTCAAGGAAAAAAATTTATGCTATTTTCCACTACAAGTATTTTAAAGGTTGATGTTTTGGAAATGAAATCAAAACGTAATAAACTAAGAATAGACCAATTATGATTTAAGCATAAGAGGTTAATAATTAGGGTGTCACATTGTTTGGATACATAGAGGAAATTATAGGTTGAAAATAGCACGAGAAGGAGAGTTGAATCATGCTTTAGCTTCTTTTCAAGATAATGAAGAGCTAAACAAAGTCTATCAAGTTTTCACTTGAAGGCAGTGGAAATCTTTGTTAGTAAGATCAGAAACTAAGTGAAAGCTTAGGAATTGGTTTAAAATGTTTTCCAGAAATATATAGCACAGGAAATCACAAATATTGAATGTAAAAGAGATAAGGAGAGATAGAGATATTGCACATTAATTTTTATACTGGTTTGGCCAACCCTACATCAAGTTCTCACTGGTTGAGTTCCACTAGCAACCCTTTCTCAACCCAGAAAGTAAGATATCTTTGGATAGCTTTCTCAAGCTATATTCAGTGAGTAGTAATTCCAATTTACTCTCACTTCAAGTAGTCTTTTTACTAGCCTCTTCAAGCTAACCACAATAATCACTACTGGATCAGGGTACAAAGAGTTTGGTTTGGTTGGTACACTTCAACTAGAATACACACAAGTTTTCAATGAATAAAGCAGTGTATGAGCGGGAAACTTGAATGACTTCTTTCTAAAAATTCTTCTAAGGAAGAAGATGTTATCTAATAAAAACTAGAAGGAAGATTTTTACAAAAACTGATTACAAGATATAATGTTCTTTCAAAAAAAGATGAGAAAGAATGGTATAAGAGTTCTGGGCAAAGAATTTGTCAAAGATTCAAAATTTTTTTTCTTGTATGAAGGTCACCTTCTTTTATACTTGGTTTTTGAATTAGATGGTTGTCCCTTGATTCCCTTCCTCTTGACACGTGTTAATCTTCTTTTTGTGTCATAGGGATTGTTGTCTAGCAAAGTAGCACAGCTGTGCTTGGGCTACTTTTGCAGTTGTAGAAATCCGTTGACAAATATGGCTTTTGAATGCACCTTCATAAACTGCTTTGTACTTTCTAGACATGGTTTCTAAACTTCTAAAACTGGGTACTTGACCAAGTACAAAAGTAATATGTCACTATCAGTGATTTTTGAGAGTTGACCATATTTGAATTTGAGTTTTCCCTTATTTTTCAGGAAAGTCGACCTTCTGAATACATGTGCTTTTTGAGTAATGTCTTTGGTTTTTGATCTCTATGTTGATCTTTCTTTCATAACTCTGAGTTTGAAAGGAATTCTTTCATTATTTTGGATGTCTTCAGAGTTGCATATTGAAGATCTTGATCACGATTTGCTCAGGAAAAACATTTCTTCATTGATTGTTGAGCTTTTTGAACAAGCATGATACTTTCTGAAGTTTTAGACTTGGTTTCTGAAGCTTGCTAGCGCTTCTTTGAGTCTCAAAACATATAATAATTAATTTTCTGAACTATTTTTCACATCGTTTAAACTTTGAACCTCTTTAAATGAGACTATAATTATGTTAAAAATATGAGACTGAAAAGCATGCCATCCATTGAATTTATATGTAATGAAAATAGTCCTGATTAAGTTTTGCAAAACTCAATTGAAATGTTAGTTTTTTCTATAAAACATTTTAACAAAATTTGCTTTATTGTCACTCAAAACATAAGCTATAAAGCTTTCTGAAGAGTTCTGGAGCTAATAGAAATAAGATGAAAGAAAATAAAAATGAAAAGAGAAAGAATTTTCTCTTTGTATGTTTGGTGAAGAGAAAATGGGAATTGTATAAAAGTATATAGAAAAATAGTTTATTATTATATAAAATGACATATATGTCCTTATCGAAATAAAGTATAAATTTTTTTATTTTATTTAAATAAATACATAAATAAATATCTTTATAATAAATATTCTTAATTTCAATTTTAATTTATGGTATTTTATATATAAAACTAATGCAGATTAATTTTTTATATAATGTTTTCTTTATATTAAAGTTGTCCTACTTTTCCTAATAATATTGTGTCTTTTTTTTATTTATCAAATATTATTTATTTATCTATTTATTTTCTATGATCGATAACTCACTACAAGAACTTTATACCTTAGACAACTCTTATTTCGAGAACGCGTGAAAAGTGTTGCCTATATTACACATAGGCAATATTTTTTATAAATGTGGTATATTTGATATAACAAAAATTACACTTTTTTAAGTTAATGTATTACTTTTCGTAGATTGCTATATTAAGTGTGATCAATTATCTCATATAATATTTTTTTTTAACATAGGCTATATTTTTTAAGCTAATATATCATTTTTCGTAGAATTGCTATAACAAGCATAATCAATTGTCTAAGGCAATACTCCTGAAGAAGAAAGCAACATTTTTTAGATATCAAAGATAACACATAAAAAAAAATTGCTTGACAAAAAATAACATTTTTCACGTGTCCCCAAAAGTAAGTGTTGTTTTAAGCCAATTTTTTTTAGTGATCTTAATACAAACTCCATCATTTTATTATGGGTTTCATTGTCATTTAGATAATTTTCCTTTTCTTCACTTGTTTGCTTTACAAATGTGTGGAGAAAAGTTTGAGGTGAGCACTACATAGATTTGTGTTCTATCTCTTGATTTCCTTTTGCTAACCAAATAGTAGTGCATAATTAAATCGCCCTATGTTTTCTCTTCATTCTTTTTCTTTCTATCATTTTCTTTTGATTCAAACATTAGGTTAAGGCCACATAGAATAACTTTGAATAATGTCATGTTAATTTCCATGATTGCTTATAATTTCTAAAAGTATAAGCATCTAATTATAAATTTTAAAATGTACAAAGATCCAACTTTGTAATTTTAAAACATAGGTACTTGTTGAAAATCTTCAAAAATTATATGGACATCAATTTAACCTCTATTAGAGTGTGTTTTGATAGAGTATTTTTAGAGGGTAATGTGTTTCTGAGAGGAATTTATTTTACTTAGAACTAGCATAATGGCTCATGCACTGAATAGTTTATCATCATAATATAACATTATCACTTAATTTAAATAATAATTATAAAATTAATTGAAAATAAAACGTTAGAAAATAATAATTCTTAATTTATAAACACCTAAATAAAGTATTTTTTAATCTGAAATAAAATACTAACATAAACCTATAATATGTAGAAAGATCAAATACTATGTAACAAAAGACCACCTTGGTGGTCAATGCACTACTTGGTCTATGTAACATAATCATCCCGAAATCAATAGGTAACTCCATTAACTTCATGAATGAATCACTTGGTGATAAATATCCATATCCATTGATGGGCTCCAAAATAGGGACAATGTACTAGCCCATTAAATCATTTTCAACTTTTCTATACGAACTTTCAAAGTCATGTTTCCCGAGAAACACATCAAGTAATATTTACTTATAAAGTTACATAATCGAAGTGATAAACACATAGAAGAGAAAACAGGTTAGACTAGCCCCCGGTAAACTTGGAATTGGACCCCGTTTGGGCTAGTCAAGGACCAAAACTACTTGGAACAAAAAATAGGTCAAAACTCGTTAGGCCGTTCAAACGGGGTAATTTAGCCACTTGCCAATTTAGTGAAAAATGAAAAAAAAACTAGAGAATGTGAAGATTTGTTTTCCAACACAAATTGAAACCACCATAGCCGCCGTGTCACTACCATTTCACAACCACTACCCAGCTTCCACCAACACCTCCGTCGTGAAAGCCATCTACAACACCACGAGGCCTTACTCCACCGAAATAGCAGCACCTCGTGTTAGTCACAACTGCGTTAGAGCGCCTGGGAGGCACACCACTACATCAGTCGTTCCCCACCAATGCATAGCAACAACTCTGCGAAGCTAGCCAATATCACAGTCGTGGTCCAACCTCGTCGCCATTTGCCTGAGATCATGACCGTTGAGCCTTGTGCTCGTGCTCTGCCATCGTGAGTGCGAGTTGAATCGCTAGGGAGCCAACCGCGCCGCCTTTCTTCTTTTGCTGGCTGGTGCACCACCATCTTTGGTTATTCTTGTTGATAAGAAGGAGAAATTGTTGTTATTTACTAGACTTAATCTCTATGGAAGTGGGGTTTATTGGGGGCATTGTTGAATGATGAGGAAAAAGGAGGCGAGGTGTTTGGATGGAAGAAAGAAGCGTTGAGTGGGGGGTTTTTTTAGAAAGGGGAAGTAATGAAGTAATGAGCTAGCATTGGGCCAGTTTTATCTCTTGACTCTCTGAAAAATAAGCATTTTGAACCTAAAACCAAAATGTCTAATAGCTTTTTAATTTTTGGCAAAAAGGTTCCATTGTGACAACATTAAAAAAATATTTTATCTTTAATTTGTCAAAAAATTTATAATTGTATAAATAATTATATATTTATATGTATATATTTATGTGTGTGTGTGTGTGTATATATATATATATATATATATATATATATATTCCAAAATATTGAACCTTTATTAAACTAGTAAACTTTTGAACCAATGCCTTAATCAGTTCCATGCTCATCCGGTTTTCTCTTCCTTGGATAAACATCAATTTACATAAAAGTGAACCCTCACACTTATACTATACAAATTAAAATAATATTAGACTACAATGTAACTAACATAGGGAGATAACTCGTCTATTAGACCAATGTGAGAGCACATAAATTGACATGAGTTATACCATTAACTTAGTAAACATGTTATCATGCAAGTTGCCGTTTATCATGCTAACTAACTCACGGTGACAATTATTAATTCATACTCTCTAAATTAACATTATGACAACTAACAATTATCATAACATCATAACATATATCATAAAATGATTTTATCATGAAAGATACATAAAGATATAGCATTATATCATCCTACTAAAACCCATCGTGTAAATGGAATACATTTAGCTAAATTTAATATCAAGCAAAATTGCCCTTAAGTTTTGCAAATTAACCATGACTATTATAACTCTTCAGTTCAAGTGTGAATCACCCAAATAACAACCAACCATCGTCTCAAAATACTAACAGAAACAAACTGTTGGTTCCAATATCATTTGTTAGAGTAATCAAAAGGGGACTTTCAAAATCTTAATACATTTTCAAGAATTTGCTAAGTGAAAACATAATAGTTTAGGACAATGTTTTGGACTTTATCATCATACTTGAAAATCAAACACTCTCCCTCTCGACTATCACAGTTGCACATTCCAATAGTCATACTCTCATTTTCAATGAACCATTTAGCCTCAACAATTATGTTAAACTGCTCCATGTTTATTGGAGTCTTAAACACCTATTTGCACTAATAAGCTTAAACATGTCCAAAACTTCCTTAAGCTTTAATATCCCATTGCAACTCATATACAGAGTATCTCACCATTCATGCATTATATCTTTTATCAACAAAGATCTCAAAGTCACTCTAGTCATTCTCTAAGAACTAGGAGAACTTATGTACAACTACCTTTGCTCCAGATTTATGACAACATGGTTTCTAACTTTTGATATTCCTGGATATCAGGGCCTTAGGGTTTTTCTTGATATAATGAGATCTTAAACTTTCACCTCAATGGCATAAACCCATATCCAATGTTTGATCAAGACTAAATTTTAACCCTTACACAATTTAACCATTTAGGGAGAATAAGTGTTTGAAAGGTTCAGTCATTTTCCATGGAATTCGAGCAAGTTTTTATGACTTAACAAAAGCAAATTCCTATGCTTGAACATCCCATTTTATCTAGAGTCTTTAACATGCCCAATTGAGAAATTAAATAGTTGCTCAAATCTTAATACATTTAATTTAGCAAAAGCTCCATAAATTATCTAGTATCAACATACCTATTACAAAATATTTATCATCCCAGCCTAATAATTTTGATCTTTTTAACTCATTAATTTTCTACCACCGTCTTAAAACACTTTAAAATTCTCTTCAAAGACAGAAATTATAACCATTTAAAATAGTGCCTAAAGAAAGATTCAAAATCAATGAGCATTTATTTTTTCTTACAAGGTTGGTTTAACAAATACTAACATCAATCGTTTCTAAAAGGTGACCCCTTAAAATTATTTTGAGAAATTTCCTCTCATTAAAGTTTCTTGTGCAAGCTTAATTTCCTTATCAGTTTATTCATGGAAAAAATAACATTAGTCCTAAAACAATAATAAGAAATTGATTAATGTGGGCAATCAATGGTAATGTGAATTACCATAAATAGGGATCCATAACATATAATATAGACTCACCTGTGGGTGGAAAATATATTATACAAAACAACAAATACAAAAATCTAACAGTTGTAGGTTGAAGGATTTTCCTTCAATTTCATCCAAGTATCATGTCACCACCAAATTAATTATTGAATCAACTACTTGTGGGTGAGTCAATCAATAACTAACTCAGGCGATAAACCACTCACATCAAGATCGATTAATAAGTTAAGTATCTATGGGTGAGTCAACCCATAACTAATCCAAGTGATAAAATATCCCACAAGATAAATAAGTAACTCTATCACTTTTGCAAAAAATCCATTGTGATGTAGAAACTCACTCACTAATTAAGTCCTCAATAGGAATACATAAAATGCCCAATTAATCAATTTCCAATTCATCTCCAAATTTCCAAACACTTTCAATAATATATCAATCAAACTCATAGGCATTATTTTAATTCTATAATTTTGTAGTGTTTAAAACTTTGATTTAACAATCACATAAAATATCTCAAATTCTATAATTTTATAGAATTTTAAATTAATTAACATCAACCATAAAATATCTCAGATTATATAATCCTTTAAAATTTTAAACTAATATCTTGATAATTAATTTTTTGAAAGAAATATTAGCCTTTATCGCGCATAGTAGCATATAGGATTCTTTATGTTATGTCAGGCATTAGGTTGTAGGTGTAAGTGTCCTTCATGGACTCGTGCCCTTTATGATACTTTAGTATTTACTATATTATAATATGATTACTATGATTCTTGAAGTATGAGACTATGTGGATGACTTATGAGAAAACTGATTGTTATGTCTAGGAATTATTTTTATTAGTGTGTTTGGTTAAATGAGGATTTATCTTTATAGTTTATGATATGTTTCAAGTATTTGCATTAGTTCACAAGGCTCTTGCCATTTTAAGTTTTCAAGAAAAAATTTCACACTATTTTATGCTATAAGTATTTTGAAAGAAATCCTAATGAATGAAATCAAAACGTAATTAACTAATAGTTTGCTGATTATGGCTTAAGGACAAGAAGCTAATTATTAGGGTGTCACAACTCCTGCTTCCCAAAGTCAAGTTGGTTCTGAAGCACAATCTCAACTACCAACAGTGATAGGGTTTAAGTTCATGACTGAACTTTTGGTCATTGTTGGTGCTCTCCTAGCATTTTGTAAATTGTTTATGAAATCTAGAATGATTTATGCTTAATATATGCTTTCATGAATTATACCAATATTAGAGAAAATATTTTTTTTTACATTTATTATGAAAATGTTATTTAGAAAGCTCATAGGACCTTACTTGTTGTCCATATGCTTTAGAACTATTTTCTAAGTTTATGAAATATAAGAAACCCAGTTTAGTATAAACAACATAAACATTTGGTTATCATGAATGCTGGTTTTTAGCTAGTAATTAGTGAGAAATAGATCAAACAGTGAGTTAATGGCAACATGATCGTTAACCTTTACATCAAGTGGTCTACCAGAGGAATAGCTCAATCCCAGTCATAGTTATGGAACCCAGTGAGGTGTCTACATTATGGGACGTAGTTAGGTGCCTTTAGTTTCAGTTATTGCTTAGTACAATTAATTTACTCAGTTCAACTCATGTTTCTCCATTAGCTACTATTTATGAGTCCAAATGAAATATGTTTTTCAATATAGTTATATATATTTAAATATTAAAACATTTTATGTTAGCTACAAGTAGACTTTATGTATTATTTGTTGTTGTTCCATGTGCGTTGTGAGTGGAGACCCACTCATTGAGTTTTGATGAGCTCACCCTTCTTTTTCCTCCCTTATAGAATACAGCTATAAGTTCAATAGCACCATAGGATCCACCTTGGTAATGCTACAGGTTCTTTTGGGTAAGCTTCGCTTCAAAGTGAAACTTGTAATAAGTTAATTCATGTAAATTTTAGTAGTCCTCTAGTAATTATGTAGACGAATCCTAGACATGCATAGGTTTATATTTATTTCTTTTCGACTTACAATTATTTTATTAATTATATTTGACTATGGCCCAGATTAGTATTATTTAGTTTTATACTTAGGATTTATGTTTTGAGGATACTTCAGGATTATAATTTTTCTATTGAAAGTTGATTATTTGGAGCTGATTTATAATAATCATTTACGCAAAATTTAAGCTTTGGAATGTAAATATATCTTATTATGCATTTTAGCCAGTCATGTTACCAAAGGCTTTCGTGAGGACCCAATCCCTCACATGCCTCATATTCCTAAATTGGCTCGTGACAATGTAGGCCTCATTTGGGTCATCTTGGATTTTAGTTAATGTTTTGATTGAAAAATGAGTTGTAAATATTCAAGATTTGCTCCATAAACCATATGGAGGGTTAGCTCTCATTGTGAATTTTGTGCTTATAGAAAGTTAAGAATAGAAGAATATCAATGTTTTTGTTAGTGTTGTGAACTAGTTGAGAGACTTAAGGCTGTACTAGGTTTATTTATGCTATTTAGTTTGTTGTATAGGTTTTCAATATAGAGAAGTGAAAAAAATAGAAGATACTCTTCCATTTTTGTAATAATTTTATCAGGCCTACAAGGATGCCAACTTCTCTAGTGCACTGGTCGCAATGTGACTCCAGTCAGATTGTGACATTTACTAATGATTTTGTACCAAAAAGGAAAGAAACATTATATTTCTATAGTTTTGTTAAAAATGGAGCAAAAAATCAAACATTTTTTTTTATAAAAAAAGGCCTAAACCATTAATAAATAGTGGTATCAATCTTTGCAAAATAGCACATTTGTAAGCTCCAAAAGTGATAAATGATAACATAATCCAATTAAAACATACTTAAGTGATTATAGAGACAAAGATGAATATGCTAAACTACAAAGACATTAATAGTTTTTGGGAATGTAATTGGTACTTATTGTAAGTAACTGATAAAAAAGTAATAACATAATAGTAATCAAATAAATTCAACTTAACTTTCTTTTAACCTCATAGTCCACATATATAAATATACATATAAAGAAGCTTACTTTGTCCAAGGTCCTTCAAGATAACAGTTAATAATTAATATTGAAGCATTTCCTTGCTTTTGCATCAGTAAAAGATGGTAAGCCTTAACATCGAGTCACTCGTGATCTTGTTACTTATGTGTGCAGTCATTCAAGTTACTGCATGTCAAAGAATGCATTGGTATCGCCATCAGTTTGCACTAGAACCTCAACCTGATCATAAACCGTTGGAACGCTGTACCACTATGCTGACAAATGTAGAAATGAGGCTTCATATTATATTTCAAAAGAGGGAAAACAAAAATGAGTAGAGATTGTCTTGATCACTTTGTTAAACCATGCAAGGAGTTTTCAATCGATAAAAGGGAAAGGTTGGCGAACTTTCTTCAATATTGGTAAAGAGGTTCTTAAAGTGAGTGAAGGTGCCAGTGATCAACAAAATACACAACATTAAGAGCAATAACCTTGATTGGTTAAGATTATAAGAGAAATACTTCTTCAAAAGCGGAATCAAAAGCAGAACCCAAAATAGAAGCATAAATTTGTTTTATAATGTACTTTTAGTAATAAAAAAGTTATTCGATTATGACAAATATAGAAGTACTTTTCTAATAAAATTATAAATGATGAGGATATGAAAAATTAAGGTCTTAAGAAATATGGTTAGATGGAAATGTATATTCTATACATAATAATATTTTTAAAAATTAAAATTAATTTATAATCATTCTTTATAATTTAAAATCATTTAATTAAATATAATAATTAAAAACTTAGCTAACACAAAAAATTTATTTTAATAAAGGGGTTTTATATGTAGGAATAAAGAGCATATTACATTTATATGGTTTCATATGGGATGTTCAATTTCATTTCCATGCTCAATTCAAACACCAAGCAAGTCGTAAAAGATAATATATATGTAATAATTCATGTTCATTTTTATTATTTCACACTCATTCATTTTTTTCATATACATATATCTATAGTGTGACTTATTATTAACAAAGGATAGAGTTTCATTTATGTTCTTCACATTTCATCAAGATTTTTATTTGGTGCCAAAGGTGTTTTTCATTAATTTTATGTCTCTAATGTTTGAAACAAGTAAATGACACCCAAATTTTAAATGTAAACTTGAAATTTTATATTTTATTGTCATCTCATCGGTAATATGACATTTTATATTTTTTATGACCTTTTGATTCTATAATTTGGCCTCTACATCAATTTTTTCATCTATAATTTGAATGTTATCTATTGAAAGGGAAAGATTGAAATGTTTTGAAAGTGTTAAGTACGTATATAGAATGAAAGAAATCCAAAAATTAAGTCAAAATCTTGGTAAAATACCAGAGATGTAAATGAAGTTTTACCCTAAAAAAATAGGAAATAATATTTTTTTTACGGAAAATCATAATCTCAAAATTCTATAAAGTAAACAAAAAAGAAAAAAAAATAGTCCATTTGTCATAAGTAAGACATGAGTACTATTGTTTTTGGAAGATTAAAATCATCAAGTTTGAAATTATATGAATAATATAAAAAATGTCTATTATTTAAACATCAATTAATTAAACATATCAAAAGAGAATTGTTTTTAAATGATAGATAAATACAAAAGAAAAACTAAATGTTCAGATTCTAATACACTTAATAGTTTCATACAAAGTCATGATATTTCAATAATGTTTTTCATAAATGGGCTGAAAAACATTTCTTATAAAAAAATAACGGTAGGCCATCAAAAAACATCGGTCACATTTGTAAACTCCAAATGTGATAACTGATAGTAACATACTCCAATTAAAACGTACTTATTTTAGGTTACCCAGGAGGTATATATCCAATTAAAACATATTTAAAGATAATATGGATAGATTGTGATGAATATGCAAAACTATAATAACGGAGTCTATTAATTTTAACAATAACTCTCTCTTTTTACCTTGTAGTCCACATATATATAAAGAAATTTACTTTGTCCATGGCTCGTCAAGATTATCAAAAACTGAAGCATTTTTCTTGCATTTGATAAAAATCAAAAAATAAAGGAAAGTATGGAAATGAGATTTTTAATTACATATTTAAATAAAGGAGACTAGAAATCAATAGAAATTACGGCAATCATGTTGCTGAAGCATGTGAGAATCTATCAATAGATGCACCTTTTTACAAGGATTTGCTTATCATGTTGGGAAGAGAAAAGACATATTCAAAAGGATGTTAATTGGGGCACACTCGGCTTCTCTTAAGATAATGATTGTTATCAAAAGATAAAATGAATTAGCTTCTAATAAATAATTCTAATAGGCATGTTAAAACCCCAAAACACATTATATTCCTTATTATTTCTTTTCCCTCCCTCTCATAGATTTTTGTTTGAATATATTATATGCAAAGTTTATGATTCCACATAATGCAACATGAAAAATGAATATATATATATATATATATAATTGTTTAATATGATAAGTTGACACTAGCCATTTTGAGCTCAACAGTGATCAAACATTTTTTTTTACTTTATCAATGAACCTCTTTTGCCACGTTGCTATTATAAATATGTCTTTCAAATTCTTTAATAATCTAAAATTTGCTATGTACTAGCTAATCAAATACACTTAACACATCAAATAATAAATTAAATTAAAACTATTTAAAGCATTATCAATAAATCATAGATATACGAACTTTAGGAGCTGGAATATTTTCTTTTGGGTCATGACATTATCATTTTCGACCATTAGGTTAGCCTATAGTTTTTTACTTGACAAATTATTAAGATATGTTGTTCATCGAAGCCAATGAACACCCACAAAAGCTTAAGTTAATGATATGATTAAGGCGCATATAAGTGTATTAATTTTAACACATTGCCATACATTTCAGCACAAATAAGGATTTTTTTGGTCGTAATGTTAGTACAAACAAGATTGATTTTCTGCTAAAGGTTGGTAAATTAAAATAAAATTTAACTAAGTTTAGAAGGCCAAGAAAAATATTATAATAACAATCCTTATTACGTATCAACCAGCCAACTAAATTCGCAATTATCCTAAATAACATTCTAGGATTTTAGAACTTTTGGGCCTGTTAATCATTATCACAAGTGATATTGGTTCAGTTTGAGAGTTTATATTCAGCCTATTTTAAATATTTGGTCATTTTAGAAGAAAATTATATATAGTGACATAAAATAGTTATTTGTTTTGTAAGATTTTTTTTTGAAAAAATAATACGAATTTGAATAGGTAGTAGTAATAGCTCGTAGACTCACGTGGATTTATTTAGCGTAATAAACAACCCCACTTTTAGCTATCAAGTTGGTTTAGCACCCGTTTACTTTGAAAATGACATCTTGGATTGTATTTTTAACCGATAGGAACTGAAGGATTTCAATGATTTTATATATTGATTTGTTTTTCTAATAACTTGGATATTTGATGATTATATATATACATAATTATGTGTTTTGGTATTCTAAATTCTGATAGTGAGGTACGAGGATTGAATAAAGATTTTAGAATAGTAATGCAAGCTCTTCAGCTTATGATGATTTATTAAACTAATATTTGATGACAAATATTAGATCTTTGTTTGAAGTTTGCTTTGACGGTAAACAATTCTTAACCTATTTTGTTTCGAGAATCATATTTTGTGTTGGAAATTTGTGGAACTCCATGGGGAAAGACTTTTTTCCTAATCACCGCCCTATTTAATAAATGAAGACTATGGCCTTATCCTTGTGAGGACTAGAGACTTGTTACAGTCCTCATCCCCATTACGGGTAATCCCACATATATCTAGTTCAATAGGCGTTTTTGCCATCCCTTATTTTGTATATGCCTTAGTTTACTACTAGGGCACGTAATCATTTCTTATAGACTATTTGCCTTTTATCATTCAACTGACTCACCACTCCCTTCTTTCATATTTCAGATTTAAGTATAGATCTTTGGATTATCTGTCCAACTTTGAAGAGTTTAGAAGTTACTTGAATTCAACACATTCGTCTATATGTGTAATGTTCCAGGTCTAAGTACCCTTAGGAAGGCTTCCCCAAAGCCCAGGATAGACTATAGAATTTTGCAGAATCTCCAAAAATGCATGAATGCACATTTTTACTACGAACGTCCATTGTTTCGTGTGGACGTGCACTTTTATTGTACGAATATGCATTTTGGTTTTGCACAAACACATATTTTTAATGCATGGACGAACAATTTTGGTGCCCTGTTTTCCTTTAGTTCCAGAGATCCCTTGATTTTTGGGCTATGCAGGTAACCACATTTTTATTGCGCAAGCACACATTATTTGAACCCACAGAAGTGTGTCTTTTTTCGTGCAATGCACGTTCTCATGCTCCAGGAATTCCCCAAAATGACACACTTTCGTTTAAACACCTCTAATACTATATAAATCCATCCCTAAGCTCGAGAAACACACCCTAGCCACCTTCCAACATTCTCTGCCCCGCTTTCATGTTTCTCTTCCATTCTTTGCAACGCCTCGATATTTCCTATTGTGAAAAATTACCAAAATACCCCTAGGTAATTTTCACATGAGATTCGAGGTTGAACAATCCTTAATTAGGAATTTTAACATTAGGTTAACATTATATGAGGCTTGGATAGCAATTTATGCGAAAATCGCAAATCTCGATTTTTCATGTGCAAAATGACCAAAATGCCCTGAGGTCATTTTGCCGAAATCAAAGATAGCCAATCCCTGACCCTCGAAGGGTTAGTTTTATGTTTGAAGGGAATTATTTATGATATATTGATGTTGAAGTAAAAATCTCAACTCCCAGGTTTTTACCTATAAAATTTCCAAATTACCCATACGGTAAATTAACACGAGATTGAGTAATGTTTGAACCTCATTACCTGGAAGTTTAAAATGTTTATTACAAGTACTATGTAATATCTGGAAATGTTTGGGTAATTTTGGGAGTTTTATGTTAAATGACCTTTTTACCCCTAGTTAGTGCTTAATAAGTTCACTTAAGTAATTAAGACAATATTAGGCTTTAATTCATTTCAAATTGATTTCATTCATTAATCTTCGGTTAAAAATAATTACTTAAGGTTAAAAATAATTACTTGAGGTAATTAGAGCCTAAGAATTGTTTAGGGAAAATTTAATTTCCTTTCTTAATTACAAGGACTCACATAAACTCAATAATGTTAAGATTAAGGTAAATCTAGTGCATTTTCTTTCTTTGTCTTAAGATTAGGACTTATGTTACTAATTAATTTTCAACTAAATTGAGATTAACTCCATTACTAGTATAAGATTACTCTTTTACTTTGTCTTGGTAAATCCTAAACACTTGATTTTTACCATTTACACTAAGTTACCAATTCATGATTTACTATCTAATTAAATAAGCTATCTTACATGTCCTACCATTTATCAAGAATCCACAATTGTCTCCCATTATCCCCAAACCTGCGGCCTCCATCCCCCCATCATCCTCTTGTTTTATTTATTTCAACAAACAATGCACTTGCAAACATATCATTATCTTACCATTTGCTTTTTTGAAGTTGTCTTACTCAAGATTGCTCAAAAAAATTTTGCATTCTCTCAAGAAACTCTAATCTTTCTTCTTCTTTTCCTCCTCCATAGCCAAGAAGCTCCATTCTTGACATTCATCCAAGTTCTCAACCTTAAACTAACACATTTACACCATAGGTCAATTCCTAAACAACTAAACTTTCCAATTCCAAACACAAGAACATAAGAAAAATCCTTCCTCCACTTTAAACTCCCTTGGCCGAAACCATCACTACCATTAAAATCAGATTTTCTTCTTCTTACTTCATAAAAGATCAAGCTTTATCTTTTGTAAACAAGAAATAACTTGGTAGGGATTTTATTTCATGTTCTTTCTCTTGTTCTTTCCTTTAGATTTTGATTTTTATGGCTTGATGATGACCATGGCTTGATGATGAGGAATCATGGTGGTGATTGTGAATTCATCACATAATAGACCTCTAAAGTTCAAGGTTTAGTTTTTGTTGTCAAAAGATTAATGGAATAATTGTTATTTTTCTTTAAGTTGATTCTTTTTGAGCTTGATGATGAGTTCAAGAAATAAGGTTCTTGGAACCATGGTAATAAAAACTCTAAAGTTCACTTCTTTTTTGTTAAGGTTATTTGGAGTCAAAGAGCTTCATTCTTTAAAGGTCTTGAGCTTTGAGCTTAACAAGATATAAAAATGAACTTGTATTCATGTTTATGTTTCAAGCTCTTGCATATCATGTTTAAATTTTCAAGCCTTGCATAATCATGTTTATATTTCAAGTAGTCACCTAAATTCTTAAAGATAATAATATGGATTTGCATATCATGTTTAAATTTCAAGTCATCACCTTAAATCTTAAAGATAAGAAATTGGACTTGCATATCATGTTTAATTTTTCAAGCCTTGCATAATCATATTTATATTTCAAGTAATCACCTTAATTCTTGAAGATAATAATATGGACATGCATATCATGTTTAAATTTCCAAGTCTTGCATTTCATGTTCAAATTTCAAGTCATCACCTTAAATCCTAAAGATAAGGAATTGGACTTGCGCATCATGTTTTTATTTCAAGCCTTGTATATCATATCTATATTTCCAAGTTATCATCGTATAATGACTAAGATTAAAAATGAGATTGCATGACATATTTATGATTATAGTTATCACCTAAACCTCCAAAGCTCAAAGACTTGCCTCTTTTATCTTAAATGGAAATCTTGATCATGAACACAATTCAATATCTGAATTTTGGCCTTATGAGGATCTTGGGTTTTGAAGTTAGTTTTTACTTTGTTTTGAGGCTGGAATTTTGTTTCTATGATGTTCAAAGAGAATTTATTTTAAAGGATGTAATTGTTTTTGATGAAGTGATTGTTTTGATTTGGGAAAATATGAGTATAATCTCAAGGGAAAAATTGGAATGAGGTTTTATAATGGTTTTAGAATGAAATAGCAACTTAGAGTATGTTAAAACTTTAGTTTTTGAAACTTTGGAGCTCTTGGTAATCGATTACCACACACTGTAATCGATTACCAGGAGCTTGTTCATATCTATTTCAAAAATTTGAACTGTGTAATCAATTATCAGCTCTGTAATTGATTACCAGGCCCAAAAATCTGCAATATGAGTGTGTTTCCATGCAAAATAACATGAATTAATGACTATGTATGCCTGCTCTTTGAATTATATAAATAATGTCTTCTAGTATGTTGTATATATATCCTGTTGAGCATAACATATGCATTAGTTGAGTCCTTTGATTTCTGGCATACTAGGTAGGAGCATATTTACTACTATTAGACGATGATTGGTAATATGCTTATTAAATATATGAAAGAGATATGAATGCATATGTGAATAAATGACATGAGGATATTGTGGCATGATGAGTTTATGATTGATTGGTTAAGATGCACGATATATGAAAGTTATGAACATGATATGATTATACGCTCACATTGCATCTATAAATTGACATGCTAATAAAAGGTGACATAAGATACATGGAAATGATCCTCTAGACTTCTCGAATTAAAGGTTATGAGAGGTAATCCAAAAAGGACTTTTAGACTTCAGGAATTAATGGTTATGAAATGTGTTCCTATACCCCCTAATCCGCATTCTAGGAGTCGGGAATTTAGCTTATCAAGAGGATAAGTGTAGACTAGTGACGACTAGTTAGGTATGAGCTCATAACCTAGAACTCTCAAAAAGGAGAGAAGATATAGGGTGGCCCCCAAGGAAAGAGAATAAGAAATTTAAGTCACCTAAAAGAGTAATGAGGAGAAATCATGTGAGAAGGATTTATGTTCTTTATGTCATGTACATTGGTTGTAATTTCTATGATGATTGGCATATGGCATTGAGATGCATTCATGATATAGTATCATGCATCCATGACATTAAGATTCATGCTAAAAAACACGACCTCGGCTAATGGTATTTGAACTTAATGAAAGAACCTTATATATGCTCACAATTTCATAATGAAACCTGAGGTTCCTGAGGACGATGATGATGACACGCGCATTAGGAGGCGAAAGCCTTACTGAGATTCTTTTATAAGTTTCTCATTCCCTTTCTTTTCTTTCCATCTCGTCTTCAGAGGTAGATGGTGACATTCGTGATCTATGCTGATGCCCCCACGTGGAAAATGCACTATGACCCGTGAACCGGTCATATCATTTTGTGGGTCATTGTGCAGTTCGTTTGTACATCTTTATAGATCGTCCCTCACGCACCCGTTTCTAGCGACGTTCTCCCCCTGCCCTATTTCCTATGATCTTGCCTTTAAGCGCACACGTCTGCATGCTCACTTCCACATACTCACTCCACTGGATTATCCGTTCAGTCTTCCGTTACATACCCCGGTCATGACCTTGTTGTACTAGGTCATGGTCGAACCTATCAGAGGATCTACCTTCCCGTCACTCTTCAGGTAGATCTGCCCATGTTGTCCCTATAGAGGTGGGAGGTGATAGTGATGGAGAGACTACTATCATGCAACCGATGAGATGAGTTGAGTCTGACGTAGAGCGCTACCCGTCCTCGCGAGGTGCCCATGTTCAACCCACAGGACTTTCTGCCACACGAGACGAGTTGATCCATGGATTTTACTCTAAGCACTTTAAGCAGGAGTAGTGAGAGGAGGGATCTCATGTTAGTGTATTTTGTATTCGTTTGCATATTGTTTGTCTTGAATTATTGTACTAGATTTAACCTTTGTTAGTAGTGTAACGTTTGTATGTTTTGGTGCATGATGCGAAACGATCAATTTTTGCATTGATAATATTATAATATGGGTATTGTAATTTATAGGTACCGCGATTTGTTTATATCCTTTCTCTTTCCTACGCTAGGTGAATAGTATTAACTATTTAGTACGCGTGGCTCATGTTTTGTTTAAAAAAAAATTTACTTGTAATTTCATTAAAATATTCCCAGGAGTTTAAATTAAGAACTGGAACAAAAGAGTAATGACTGATAATTAACTTAAATACGTCCTAGGTGTGTTAAGTTAAATATTAGGGTGTTATATTCTTCCTCATCCGCATGTTCTAGTAAGAGATTTTCATGGTTTTTGTTAGTTTCCTTCCTCCCCATCAAGTTTAGGGGTTAGGGCATTGTCATACATGGTTTTCTTATAACATTCTTTATCCTTGTCATTCCCAATTCAATTCTTATAAATTTATTTTCCATTTATGATTTCTGTGTAATCTTTGGTAGTTACCAGTGTAACCCCTAACGTATAATGAAGTACGCTCTAGTCGTATTTGGTTTTAACGTTAAAGGATCACTGTTGGGACCTTAGCTTAACCTTGAACTTTTCATAAATATTTAGAGGAAAATACGAGCCATTTTTTTTGTTCCTTTAAAGAGACATTGCTTTCAAAAATAGAAGTCTTCGCACGTAAATAGTATTCGACACAACCACATAAATGTAAGTGAACATACAACATAATATTATCATCTAAGCATCAAGACATGAAATACCTTGATATATATATATATATATCTAGCATAAAAGCCTCAATAGCTCACAAGATATCCAAATATGTATATAATTGTGCCACAATGCACAACCACCTAAGCGTCTATTAAAGCCGAGGTTCATAGTAGTAAAAAGCATAATAACTAAGCATGTCAAACGGTCACATGGGTCTGGCATACAGGAATCCAAGTCAAAATGATAATCATATGCCAAGAGATATAAGCAGGTTAACTATCTAATAATCCTAGCAATGTCTCCAGCATATCTATCTCTATTTGTCCGTGAACTCAAACATCGCTGCCGACATGTCCTGCTTGTCTAGAGACGTACATGGAAATTTAAAAAGGGTGAGAATCCTAATGAATCTCAGGAATAGTAAAACTTATATGGTGTCATCATGGTACGCCTCCATCCCACTTGGTTTATTATAGAAAAGGTGTTCATGCCATAATGCAATCCAAATTTAGAGCTTTCACAAATGTTATTATCAAGTGGACATTTCATTTCAATATGGTCTTGATCATGAATGCATCAAGTTAGGTAAGTATATGCATAATAATGGTTCCGCACTAAAATATATGTTTCATGAGGGCATGCATGCATGGAAAGAAGAAACATAATATTCAGGCCACATGCATGCATGAAAGAATGAAACATAATCTCAAGTACATACATGCATGAAAAGATGAACATAATCCTGTACACATACATGCATGCATGAAAGAAGCGAACATAAACGTGTAGGAACAAGATCATAACTTTCATTGAAGCTCAATCAGATGAACCTAGTGTAAAGGGGTGTGAGTTCTCTTTTAGACATATAAACATTCATATTTTTATTCTCCATGGTTCGTGCCACGTGTAACACTTAGTACATCCGGAGTCCTTACTTACTCCACTTTCCTTACTTCGCAAGTGGACTCGCAAATGCACTATGGGGTACACCATAATAGTGTCCCAAGCTGATGATTTCCTTTATCCATGTCTTACTGCATACTTGACTCAACATATCCCATTAATGAGACTCAAATCAAGAATCAATCATTAATAATGCTCAGGATAATGCACATGCAACTAGTCCAGCCAACAGTATCCAGGATGACAATTAATATTACATATATTACTAATGCATCTTAGTCAAGTATGTCACAATAGTTATTCATAATCCAATCAAGTATACAATCAACTGCAATAAATAAGCATCTTGCATCCAATCGATATTTAAAAGTCATCAGTGAATTTAAAATTCACAGTTATAAATCTCATATGCTAAATCGGTTTGAGTTTGATGATAAGAGTATTTTGAAAGACATGTTTTTCCTCTTCCCAAGATATAGGATGACCATGGCCCACCTTCCTTTATGTTACAAATTCTAAAAATTTACTTTTTAAAGACTTTACTTTTAGTTTTTTTTACAAGGTAACCCCAAATTTTATAAAATTTATAAAACAACCCCTAACTTCATTTTTCATCCAAAAACATATTTTCTATCCTAATTCTATTGAAATTACTTCCTTGCACTTGAAATTTCAGAATTTCCAACAAAACCCCAAACTTTTGAGAAATTACATTTTGACCCCTAAACTTTACAAAAATTGAAAAACAACCCCAAAACTCATTTTTCCCTCTCAAACACATACTCTAGTGTTCCAGAACCCATTTTTATAGCTTTACACCCAAAACTTAGTTTTTCCATAAAACCCCTAAACTTTGTAACATTATAGTTTGACCCGCTAAACTTTGCTAAAATTGCAAAACAATCCCAAAACTCATTTTTTTTCTTCCAAACGCATATATTACTGTTCCAGAGTCTATTTTGATAGTATTACACACTAAAAAAAATTTAGTTTTACATAAAAGCTCCTTAACTTTGTAAAATTACATTTTTAGCCCAAAATCTCTACACAATCACAAAAATACCCAAATCACATGTGCCCACTCCATTTTTCATGTAGATTCCAAATATGTTGTTAGTTTTAAAAACAATATTTTCCTTCTATAAGGACAAGCTTAGGTTGAACACTAACACCCAAAAATCCAACCTTTTACAAAACATTGAAACATGCATGAATGTGCTCCTTTTTATATGTAGATTCTAAATATGAACATGCATAATAAACCATCTAAATCATGATCTAACTCAAAAATATTAAAGATTATTCAAATTTTTCATAAAATACATGAAAGTGACACTTTTAAAGAGTAGAGTAAAGCTATAGTGGTAGATTTTGAAACAAAAATCTTTACCCATACAACATGGTGAAGGCTATAACTTGAAGAAGAGAAAATGATGATCTCTTCAAATATTTTTAAAAGAAAGGAAGAGTTTGAGCAAAAAGACCAACTTTCAAGCTTAAACATTCATCAAAAGTCAAATCTTTATAGTGAAAATTCTAACATAAAATAAGAAAATAAGTTTGAACACAAATCCCTACACAAAAAGGGTCTTTGTTGGAGATCAAGGTAGCCACAAGCTCCTTGAAGCTCAAACTCTAAAGAAAGGAAGCAAAAATCTCTTTTGTTCTTACAATAACAATTCGGCCACAACAGAAATAGGTAGGTGGAGGCTTTTTCTTGAAAAACTAATGGTGAATTTAGGTTTTTTGGGTGGAAGAGCTACGGAAAAGTGTCTTTGTTTGTTGGATTTGGTGGAGAAATGAAGAAGATATGATGTTGGAGGTGATGGAAGAGATGGTGGAGATGAGAGGAAATGAGAGTGAAATGTTCTTTACAAGAAAGAAAATGAAACCTGATGATAACGGGTGGAGAGGGTGGCGGCCAAGAGGGGTAAGAAGGAAGGGTGGAGTGGTTGGATTAGGGTTAGGGTATTTTAGGGTTTAGATAAAAAAGGTGGGGGAAGTTTAGATAGAAAGTATGCTAAGTATGGGTAATTTAGTAAAAGCAATGGTCAACATAGGACTAACTTGGTCTGATCAAAATTAATTTAAATTAATAATCATTAAGGTGTCATTAGTCATAATAAAGTAGCTTTTGTCTTTAAGAGTGTCATAATGTGTAGCCACAATAAGACAAGTGTAGTAGTTGGTGATATCATCATGTCTCCTCTTTATCTTTAAGAGTGAGATTAAGTTTCTCTAATCATTCTTGGGCCTCAATTAACTCAAAATAATTATTTTGACACAAAATTAATTAATAAAAAATAAATTATCTTTAATTAGAGCCTAATATAGGCTATATTCTCTTAATTACTTAATTAGGCTTAATTAGCATTGACTAGGGTAAAATGGTAATTTTAGAGAAACTCTTCAAGACTCACCCACACATCAAATATCCCCTCAAATTAACATATTCAACTCCTAGTGATGACCAGGTCCTCATCACTTAATCGTGTTAAATTACCTTAAGGGCATTTTGGTAATTTTGCACAGAAGGGAAAATAAGGGCATTACAACCGGTGCCATTCCTATAATACCTTGATTTCCATTTTATCTTGATTGTATGTTAGTTGTGGTTAATTAAGGATAAATGAGTCTAATTAAGAATTTACTTCCTTAATTAAATAAATAACAAACAATTAAACATTCCTAATCAAATTTAACCTTTTAGCAGTTTAATTGTATATTTATGTTACTTGTTGTGTTTAATTATTTAAGATTGAGGATTGGTGCATTTTGAAAATTTGGACTCCCTCCAATCTAAATTCAAATTCCCTCCCAAAATTTCAAGTTTCAAGACACCTTATTAGAATAAAATAGATTTGAATTTAAGCTACATGAAAATATTATTTTTAGTGAATGTCTTATAAGTTGTTTTAATTTTTTTGTGAATGTGTGTGTATGTATGGAATTTCTAAACTACCATTGTCCTATATTACGCTAACACCCCTCACCACATTACACTTACACTTGTCCCATCCATTTTCAAATGGTAAGACACATAAATAAAATAATAGTTTTTTGAATTAAAAGTATGTATGAAATTAATATTTAAATTTGAATCATATAATTATTTCATACTTTTCATGTGAAATTCTCAAATTGCCCTTATTAACACACTTATTTACACATCTACCCCTCACTCACTCACCCACATTGTCACAACTAAGTGAAAAAAGAAAAAGAAAAACTCAAAACCCCCTATTCTCTCACTCATTCATGTAGCCACACATACACATTAGACATACACAACACACTTTTCACTAATACCCCATGAAATTTCCTTTCCCTTTATAAACCAAATCCATGGCCACCAACCCCCAACATATTCATCTCATTTTCTTCTTACAAGACCTAACATATACCCATCCAGATTCTTTTCACCTTCTTTTATCTTCTCCATTCTTCCATAACCCATCACCATTAATCAAGGACCACAACCTCCAGCTCTTACACTTCATCATATGCAAAGCCCCAACATTTGGAGCTCTCCTTCCTCCCCATTTTGGAGTATCAAAGTCGTGCCAAGGAGAGAGCATAAAGCATTTTTTTTTTTTGCTTTCAATCCATTACCACTTTAGAGAGTTCCTCCCACCTTGTGGCTACTTAGGTAAAGGTTTCTTTCTCAAAAATCCTTTCTTTGCCTTCTATTTTTACTCTAAGATGAAGTTGGAAGAAAAAAAAACTTTTTGTTATGGTGCTTTAGAAACCCAAAAATTATGTGTTGGAGTGTATTTTTTTTTTTTTTTGGATAGGCTCATAGTATGAGTTGTTCTCATGTTCCTTTATGGCATTCAAGGATTTTATGATGCGACTTAGGTTTTGTTGTGATTTTTTTTGTCCAAAAATAATATGACTTAATGGCAAAACTTGGATGGATATTGTTTATGGAGGGTCTTGGAATTTTATTTTTGAGCTCTAAAAGTGTGTATAAAATTTTAGGATGATATTTGAGAAACTAAAGTGCTGGAAAGTTTAACATCAACTATGATTTTAATACAAAGTGATTGCTTGGTTCTTTAAAGAGGGATTTAGAGTTGGGTTATGAGTTTTGTTGATTTTATTGTCTCTCTTGTCATATTATTCAGAAAAGTGATAAATTTCGAGACCAAAAGTAGCTTTATTCTTGATGCTTTTATTGAAAGAAAAAAATTCTGGTTGAGTCACAGCACATATATGTGGCAATTTTGACTTCCATTAGTGGAAGAGTTGAGTTGAGTTGTGTTCTATTAATTAAGGGTGATAGAAAGGGGTCTCAAGGTTAGGTTACAAATTAACCTTGAATGACGAATTAGGGTATTTACAAAAGAGAATTATGGGCTATTTTTCCAAAGATTTTGGTTTGCTTGGGAAATATTGGTTGTGTTTTTTAAATTTTGAGTTAGGATAGTTATTAGTATGTGAAAATATGAATTTTAAAGTTAAAATGAAATCTTTGGGTTTGTTTTAATTAAGGAGCGAGTGTTGTTTGGCTCTTTTATTTAAACTCGATATATTGGTTGAATTACGTTGGAAATTGCTTTATTGTGAGTCAATGGAAAAGTTTCATGAGTTTGGTTGATGTTTCCTATATAAATGGTTTTGTTGTGCTCTCTTGAAGTATGGAAATAAGTCATTAGGACTCTTAGCTTAAGCTTAATATTCTTGATGTTGTTATTGTTGGCTCTATGGTTAATAAACTTTGAATGGGAAATATGCTAGTTGAGACCTCCTTTATCAATTAGTTTGGGCATTGTTTGTGTTTTTGCATTGATTTATTCTTAATTAGATTGTTAAATTGTTTGAAATATGTTCTTGGATGTTACCTGAATAGGGAGTGTTCCATGGCTGTGACATGGCACAACTCATTGTAATGCGAAGTGAGGATCGGAGCATTAGCATGTTAAGTGAAAATCCTAAGCTTTGTCATTGAAGTGCATAAAAGTTATGCTTATGTCTCTTAATAATTTATGAGACTTTCCATTATGTTGCACGGTAAGATGTGAAAGAGTTAAGTTAAAAGTTCACGTCAACTTTTCCCCTCTAACCCAATTTAAATTTAGCGATGGCTAGTTAGGTTGAACTTTTCCTAGGCGGTAGGTGATGTGGAGTATTGGTGATAGTTGAATCACCAGGGCGATGATTTGGTAGGTCAATGTGGCATAAGATAGGGTGGCATGTTTAAGAAAAGAAAGTCTAAAGAAAAAAAGTGTTAGAGAATGTGTCATATCTTATTTCCTCACATATTATGTATTCCTCATGCTAGATGTTTGACATGTTAGAAGTATTATGCCTTTGATTTTATTATTGGTTAACCACGGGATTTTCTTAAGATTCAAAATATGTGTCACTTAATTGTAGTTTACGAACTAATTAAATGAATTAAAGCATGCCAATTTGTCTTATAATCAAACAAAGTGACTGGACACAATAATGAAGGCATTTGAACTGTTTTTATATAGCTACTAAGTTTCCTTTTGGATTCTCACCTTATTCCTTTATTTTTCCATGTCATTTTTACGAGCTTGCTCACATCGATGGAGGGGTTCCTTGAGTTTAGATTGAGATTTTCTAGTGTATGTTTGAGAGCTTGGATGTTATCTTTGTTGCCTATCGTTATTATGTTCTCAGTAGGTAGACTATTGCTTCTTGGACTTATGTTTCTATTATGTATTAAGAGATTTTTTTTTCTATTTGGGATTACTAAATTTAAGACTAGACTCTAATACTGGCTCTTAGTTAGGATTTGTTTCTGTTATGCTTTCATATAGAATTCTTTATGTTATGTCAGGCATTGGGTTGTAACAGGTGTAAATGTCCTTCATGGACCCGTGTCCTTTATGGTACTTTAGTATTTACTATATTATAATATGATTACTATGATTTTTGAAATATGAGATTATGTGGATGACGTCTGAGAAAACCGATTGTTATGTCCAGGAATTATTTTTGTTTGTGTGTTTGGTTAAATAAGGATTTATCTTTACAGTTTATCATATGTTTCATGTATTTGCATTAGTGCACGAGGCTCTTGCCATTTTAAGTTTTCAAAAAAAAAAAAAAAAATTCAAACTATTTTATGCTATAAGTATTTTGAAAGAAATCCTAATGAATGAAATCAAAACGTAATTAACTAATAATTAACTGATTATGTCTTAAGGACAAGAAGCTAATTATTAGGGTGCACAACTCTTGCTCCTCAAAGTCAAGTTGGTTCTAAATAATTTATGCTCAATATATGCATTCACGAATTATGCCAATGTTAGAGAAAATATTGTTTTTTACATTTATTATGAAAATGTTATTTAGAAAGCTCATAGGACTTTACTTGTTGTCCGTATGCTTTAGAACTATTTTTCTAAGTTTATGAAATATATGAAACCCCAGTTTAGTGTAAACGACATAAACATTTGGTTATCATGAATGCTAGTTTTTGCTTGTAATTAGTGAGAAATAGATCAAATAGTTAGTTAATGGCTACATGATCGTTAACCTTGATATCTAGTGGTCTGCTAGAGGAATGGCGCAATCCCAATCATAGTTACGAACCCATTGAGGTGTCCACATTATGGGACATAGTTAGGTGCCCTTTAGTTTCAATTATTAGCTTAGTACAATTAATTTATTCAGTTTAACTCATGTTTGTTAGTTAGTTATTACTGAATATGTTTTTCAATATAGTCATATATTTATATTTTTCAATATATATATATATATTTATATTTAAATATTAAAACATTTTATGTTAGCTGCAAGTAGACTTTATGTATTATTTGTTGTTGTTCCATGTGCATTGTGAGTGGAGACCCACTCATTGAGTTTTGATGAGCTCACCTCTTTTTCCTCCCTTATAGAATATAGCTATAAGTTCAGCTGCACCATAGGATCCATCTTGGTAATGATGTAGGTTCTTTTGGGTGAGCTTCGCTTCAGAGTGAAACTTGTAATAAGTTAATTCATGTAAATTTTAGTAGTGCTCTAGTAATTGTGTACCGAATCGAAGACATGCATAGGTTTATATTTATTTATTTTCAACTTACAATTATTTTATTAATTATATTTGACTATGGCCCAGATTAGTATTATTTAGTTTTATATTTAGGATTTATGTTTTGAAAATACTTCAGGATTATAAATTTTCAATTGAGATTTGATTATTTGGAGCTGATTTATAATAATCATTTATGTAAAATTTAAGCTTTGGAATGCAAATATATCTTATTATGCATTTTAGCCAGTCATGTTACCATAGGCTTTAGTGAGGACCTAGTCCCTCACATGCCGTCACATTCCCAAATTGGCTCGTGATAATGCAGGCCTTATCTTGGTCATCTTGGATTTTAGTTAATGTTTTGATTGAAAAATGAGTTGTAAATATTCAAGATTTGCTCCATAAACCATATGGAGGGTTAGCTCTCACTGTGCATTGTGTGCCTATAGTATGTTTAGAATAGAAGAATATCAATGTTTTTGTTGGGTTTGTGAGCTAGTTGAAAGACTCTAGATGCTGTACTAGGTCTATGTATGCAGGTTAGTTTATTGCATAGGTTTTCAATATAGAGAAGTGAAAAAAAATAGAAGATACTCTCCCATTTTCGTAAGAATTTTAGCAAGCCTACAAGGATGCGAACTTCTCTAGTGCACTAGTCGCAATGTGACCCGAGTCAGATTGTAATATTTACTAATGATTTTGTACCAAAAAGGAAAGAAACATTATATTTCTATAGTTTTATTAAAAATGGAGCAAAAAATCAAACATTTTCTTTTTTAAAAAAGGGCCTAAACCATTAATAAATAGTAGTATCAATCTTTGAAAAATAGCACATTTGTAAGCTCCAAAAGTGATAAATGATAACATAATCCAATTAAAACATACTTAAATGATTATAGAGACAAAGATGAATACGCTAAACTACAAAGACATTAACAGTTTTGGGAATTTAATTGGTACTTATTGTAATTAACTGATAAAAAAGTAATAACATAATTGTAATCAATTAAATTTAACTGTAACTCTCTCTTTTAACCTCATAGTCCACATATATAAATATACATATGAAGAAGCTTACTTTGTCCAAGGTCCTTCAAGATAACAGTTAATAATTAATACCAAAGCATTTCCTTGCTTTTGCATCAGTAAAAGATGGTAAGCCTTAACATCGAGTCACTCGTGATCTTGTTACTTATATGTACAGTCATTCAAGTTACTACATGTCAAAGAATGCATTGGTATCACCATCAATTGGCATTAGAACCTCAACCTGATCATGAATCGTTAGAACGTTGTACTACTATGCGACAAATGTAGAAATGAGGCTTCAGATTATATTTCAAAAGAGGGGAAAACAAAAATGAGTAGAGATTGTCTTGATCACTTTGTTAAACCGTGCAAGGAGTTTTCAATCGATAGAAAGGGGAAAGGTTGGCGAACTTTCATCGGTATTGGTAAAGAGGTTCTTAAAGCGAGTGAAGGTGCTAGTGATCAACAAAATACACAACAGTAAGAACAATAACCTTGATTGGTTAAGATTCTAAGAGAACTACTTCTACAAAAGCGGAATCAAAGCAGAACCCAAAAGAGAAGCATAAATTTGTTTTATAATGTACTTTTAGTAATAAAAAAAGTTATTCGATTATGACAAATATAGAAGTACTTTTCTTATAAAATTATAAATGATGAGGATATGAAAAATTAAGGTCTTAAGAAATATAGTTAGATGGAAATGTATATTCTATGCATAATAATATTTTTAAAAATTAAAATTAATTTATAATCATCCTTTATAATTTAAAATCATTTAATTAAATATAATAATTAAAAACTGTAGCTAACAAAAAAATTTATTTTAATAAAGGGGTTTTATATGTGGAATAAAGAGTATATTACATTTATATGGTTTCATATGGGTGTTCAATTTCATTTCCATGCTCAATTCAAACACCATACAAGTCGTAAAAGATAATATATATGTAATAATTCATGTTCATTTTTATTATTTCACACTCGTTCATTTTTTTTTTCTCATATACATATATCTATAGTGTGACTTATTATTAACAAAGGATAAAGTTTCATTTATGTTCTTCACATTTTATCAAGATTTTTATTTGGTGCCAAAGGTGTTTTTTGTTCAATTTATGTCTCTAATGTCTGAAACAAGTAAATGACACTCAAATTTTAAACGTAAACTTGAAATTTTATATTTTATTGTGATCTCATCGGTAATATGAATTTTTATACTTTTTACAACCTTTTGATTCTATAATTTGGCCTCTACATCAATTTTTTCATCTATGATTTGAATGTTATCTATTGAAAGGGAAAGCTTGAAATGTTTTGAAAGTGTTAAGTACATATATAGAATGAAAGAAATCCAAAAATTAAGTCAAAATCTTGGTAAAATACCAGAGATGTAAATAAAGTTTCACCTTGAAAAAATAGGAAATAATATTTTTTTTCCATGAAAAATCATAATCTCAAAATTCTATAAAGTAAACTTAAAGGAAAAAAAAATAGTCCATTTGTCATAAGTAAGACATGAGTACTATTTTTGAATGATTAAAATCATCAAGTTTGAAATTATATAAATAATATGAAAATATGTCTATTATTTAAACATCAATTAATTTAACATAACAAAAGAGAATTGTTTTTAAATGATAGATAAATACAAAAGAAAAACTAAATGTGCATATTCTAATATACGTAATAGTTTCATACAAAGTCATGATATTTCTATAATGTTTTTCATAAATGGGGTGAAAAACATTTCTCATAAAAAAAATAAGGGATAGGCCATAAAAAAACATTGGTCACATTTGTAAACTCCAAATGTGATAAATGATAGTAACATATTCCAATTAAAACGTACTTGTTTGGGTTTTCCAGGAGGTATATATCCAATTAAAACATATTTAAAGATAATATGGATAGATTGAGATGAATATGCAAAACTATAATAATGGGAGTCTATTAATTTCAACAATTACTCTCTCTTTTTACCTTGCACTCCACATATACATAAAGAAGTTTAGTCTGTCCATGGCTCGTCAAGATTATCAAAAACTGAAGCTTTTTTCTTGCACTTGATAAAAATCACAAAATAAGGGAAAGTATGGAAAGGAGATTTCTAATTACATATTTAAATAAGGGAGAATAGAAATCAATAGAAATTATGGCGATCATGTTGCTGAAGCATGTGAGAAACTCTCAATAGATGCACCTTTTTACAAGGATTGACTTATCATGTTGGGATGAAAGAAAAGACATATTCAGAATGATGTTAATTAGGGAACACTCGGCTTTTCTTCAGATAATGATTGTTATCAAAAGATAAAATGAATTAGCTTCTAATAAATAATTCTAATAGGCATGTTAAAAACCCCAAAACACATTATATTCCTTATTATTTCTTTTCCTTCCCTATCATTGAATTTTGTTTGAATATATTATATGCAAATTTTATGATTCGATGGAATGTAACATGAAAAATAAAATATATATAATTGTTTAATATGATAAGTTCACACTAGCCATTTTGAGCTCAACAATGATCAAACTTTTTTTTTTACTTCATCAATGAACCCCTTTTGCCACATTGCTATTAAAAATATGTCTTTCAAATTCTTTAATAATCTAAAATTCGCTATGTACTAGCTAATCAAATACACATTAACACATCAAATAATAAATTAAATTAAAACTATTTAAAGCGTTATCAATAAATCATAGATATACGAACTTTAGGAGCTGAAATATTTTATTTTGGACCATGCCAACATTATCATTTTCGACCATTAGGTTAGCCTTTAGTTTTTTGCTTGACAAATTATTAAGATATGTTGTTTATTGAAGCCAATGAACATCCACAAAAGCTTAAGTTAATGATATGATTAAGGCGCATACAAGTGTATTGATTTTAACATATTGCCATGCATTTCAGCACAAATAAGGATTTTTTTGTTGGTGATGTCAGTACAAACAAGATTGATTTTTCCTGCTAAAGGTTGGTAAATAAAAATAAAATTTATCTAAGTTTAGAAGGGCACAAAAAATATTATAATAACAATCCTTATTACGTATCAATCAGCCAACTAAATTCACTATTATCCTGAATAACATTCTAGGATTTTAGAACTTCTGGGCTTGTTCAATCATTATCACAAGTGATATTGGTTCAGTTTAAGAGTTTATATTCAGCCTATTTTAAATATTTGTTCATTTTAGAAGAAAATTATATATAGTGACATAAAATATTTATTTGTTTCGTAAGGCTTTTGTGAAAAAATAATACAAATTTGAATAGGTGGTAGTAATAGCTCGTAGACTCACATGGATTTATTTAGTGTAATAAACAACCCCACTTTTAGCTATCAAGTTGGCTTAGCACCCATTTACTTTGAAAATGACATCTCATATTGTATTTTTGAACCGATAAGGAACTGAAGGATTTTAATTATTTTATATATTGATTTGTTTTTCTAATACCTTGGATATTTGATCATATATATATATATATACATAATTATGTGTTTTGGTATTCTAAATTCTGATAGTGAGGAAATGCATTTATATGAGGATTGAATAAAGATTTTAGAATAGTAATGCAAGCTCTTCAACTTACGATGATTTATTAAACTAATATTTGATGACAAATATTAGATCTTTGTTTGAAGTTTGCTTTGACGATAAACAATTCTTAACCCAATTTTTTTGAATCATATTTTGTATTGGAAATGTGTGGAACGACATGGGAAAAGACCTCATTCCTAATCCTACCTCATTTAATAAACGAAGACTATGCCCTTGTCCCTGGGGACTAGAGACTTGTCACAGTCCTCATCCCCATTATGGGTAATCCTTACATGTATCTAGTTCAGTGGGTGTTTTTGCCATCCTTAATTTTGTTTATACCCTAGTTTACTACTAGGGCTTGTAATCGTTTCTTATAGACTATTTACCCTTTACTGGTTCAACTAGACTCATCACTCCCTTCTTTCATATTTCAGATTTAAGTACATATCTTTGGATAGTTTGTCCCAACTTTGAAGAGTTTAGAAGTTACTCGAATTCAACATATTCGTCTATGTGTGTGATGTTCCAGGTCTAAGTACTCTTAGAAAGGCCATTCTTGGCTAGGAAGGCCTCCCCAAAGACCCAGGACGACTTTATAGAATTTTGTAGAATATGCCAAAAATGCATGAATGCACATTTTTACGTAAACGTGCACTTTTGTTTTGTGTGGACGAGCACTGTTATTGTACAAATATGCATTTTGGTTTTGCGCAAACGAATATTTTTAATGCATGGACGCACGCTTTTGGTGCCATGTTTTCCCTTTAGTTCAGAGATCCCTTGATTTTTGGACTATGCATATAACCAAGTTTTTATTACTCAAGCACACATTATTTGAACCTACAGAAGTGCGTCCTTTTTGCGTTATGCACTTTTTCGTGCTTCAGAATTCCCCAAAATGACGCATTTTCATTTAAACACCTCCAATACTACATAAATCCATCCTTAAGCTCGAGAAACACACCCTAGCCGCCTTCCAACATTCTGTGCCCTCTCATATTTCTCTTCCATTCTTCCTCCTCCGCATGTTTTAGTAAGAGATTTTCATGGTTTTTGTTAGTTTTCTTCGTCCTTATCAAGTTTAGGGGTGAGGGCATTGTCATACATGGTTTTCTCATAACATTCTTTATCCTTGTCATTCCCAATTCTATTCTTAGTAAATTTATCTGCCATTTATGATTTCTGTGTACTCTTTGGTAGTTACCGGTAACCCCTAACGTATAACGAAGTACGCTCGAGTCGTATTTGGTTTTAACGTTAAAAGATCACTGCTTGGGACCTTAGCTTAACCTTGAACTTTTCAGAAATACTTAGCGGAAAATATGGGCCATTTTTTTGGTTCCTTTAAAGGGACGTTACTTTAAAAAATAGAAGTCTTGGCGCGTAAATAGTATTCGACACTAAATCACATAAATGTAAGTGAACATAGAACATAATATTATCATCTAAGCGCTAAGACAATCTCAAGCCCATTAGATGAAATACCTATATATATATATATATATATATATATATATATATACATGTAGCATAAGAGCCTCAATAGCTCACAAGATATTCGAATATGTATATAATTATGCCACAATGCACAACCATCTAAGCTATTTATTAAAGTTGAGGTTCATAGTAAAAAGTGTAATAGATAAGCATGTCAAACGGCCACATAGGTCTGACATAGATTAATCCAAGTCAAAATGACAATCATATGCCAAGAGATATAAGCAAGGTAACTATCTAATAATCCTAGCAATGTCTCCTACGTATCTATCTCTATTTGTCCGAAAACACATCATTGCCGACATGTCCTGCTCGTCTATAAATGTACATGGAAATTTAAAGGGGGTGAGAATTCTAATGAATCTCAGTAATAGTAAACCTTATATGGTGCATCATGGTACGTCTCCAGCCCACTTGGTTTATTGTAGAAAAGGTGTTCATGCCACAATGTAATCCAAATTTAGAACTTTTGCAAATGTTATTATCAAGTGGACATTTCATTTTAATATGGTCTTGATCATGAATGCAACAAGTTAGGTAAGCATATGCATAATAATGGTTCGGCACTAAAATATACTTTTCATGAGGGCATGCATGCATGGAAAGAATAAACATAACATTCAGGCCACATGCATGCATGAAAGAATGAAACATAATCTCGTAAGCACATGCATGCATGAAAAGAGATGAACATAATCCTGTACACATACATGCATGCATAGATCATTATCACTTAAGCGTTAACCTCTCAGGGACCCATAGACTATGAGCTCATACCTAATATATATATATATATATATATATATATATATATATATATATATATATATATATATATATATATATATATATATATATATATATATATGAACCTCCATCAGTACCAAACATCAACTAGTCATAAATAATTTTCATCATTATGATGTATGAATGCAATTAGTTGTCACTAAACCTCGATCGGCACTAACCTAGTGTAAAGGGGTGTGAGTTCTCATATAAACATTCATACTTTGTTCTCCATGGTTCGTGCCATGCTAACACTTAGTGCACCCGACAATCTTTACTCGATCCACTTTTCTTTACTTCGTAAGTGGGCCCGCAAATGCACTATGGGGTACACCATAGCAGTGTCCCAAGCTCATGATTTCCTTTATCCATGTCTTAATGCATACTTGACTCAACACATACTTTACTATTCCAGAACCCACTTTTATAGCTTTACATCCAAAACTTAGTTTTTGCATAAAACCCCTAAACTTTGTAACATTACAGTTTGACCCCTAAACTTTGCTAAAATTGCAACACAATTCCAAAACTCATTTTTTTCTTCCAAACACATACATTACTATTCTAGATTCTATTTTGACAGTATTACACACTAAAAAAATTCAGTTTTATATAAAAGCCTTTTAACTTTGTAAAATTACATTTTTAGCCCAAAATCTCTACATAATCACAAAAATACCCATATCACATGCACCAACTACATCTTTCATGTAGATTACAAATATGTGGTTAGTTTTAAAAACAAAATTTTCTTTCTATATGGACAATCCCAGGCTGAACACTAACACCCCAAAATCCAAGCTTTTGCAAAACTTTGAAACACGCATGAATGTGCTCCTTTTATGTGTAGATTCTAAATATGAACATAGTTTTTGAAGCAAACATTACCAACATAATAAACCCTCTAAATCAGTGACCTAACTCAAAAATATTAAAGCTTACTGAAAATTTTCATAAAATACATGAAAGTGCACTTTTAAATAGTAGAGTAAAGCTATAGTGCTAGATTTGGAAACAAAAATCCCTACCCATACAACATGGTGAAGGCAACTTGAAGAAGAGAAAATGATGAGTTCTTCAAATATTTTTAAAAGAAAGGAAGAGTTTGAGCAAAATGACCAACTTTCAAGCTTAACCATTTATCAAGACTCAAACCTTTTTAGTGAAAATCTAAAAATAGAATAAGAAAACAAGTTTGAACACAAACCCCTACACAAAAAAGGTCTTTGTTGGAGATCAAGGTAGTCACAACCTCCTTGAAGCTCAAGCTCTAAAGAAAGGAAGCAAAAGTCTCTTCCGTTTTTACAACAACAATTCAGCCAGAATAGAAACAGGTAGATGTAGGCTCTTTCTTGAAAACCTAATGGTGGATTTGGGTTTGTTGGGTGGATTAGCTATGGAAAAGTGTCTTTGTTTGTTGGATTTGGTGGGAAAATGAAGAAGCTATGAGATTAGAGGTGATGGAGGAAATGGTGGAAATAAGAGAAAATGAGAGTGGAATGTTCTTTGCAAGAAAGAAAATTGAACCTAATGATAATGGGTAGAGAGCATGGCAGCCAAGGGGGGTAAGAAGGAAGGGTGGAGTGCTTGGATTAGGTGTAGGGGTATTTTAGGGTTTAGACAAAAGAAGGTGGGGGTAGTTTAGGTAGAAAGTATACTAAGTAAGGGTAGATTAGTAAAAGCAATGGTCAAAATAGGATTAACTAGGTCTAATCAAGATTAATTTAAATTAATCATCATTAAAGTGTCATTAGTCATAGTAAAGTGATTTTGTCTTTAAGAGTGAGATTAAGTTTCTCTAATCATTCTTGGGCCTCAATTAACAGAAAATAACTATTTTGACTCAAGATTAATTAATAAAAAATAAATTATCTTTAATTAGAGCCTAATATAGCCTATATTCTCTTAATTACTATAATTAGGCTTAATTAGCATTAACTAGAGTAAAATGGTAATTTTACAGAGAACTCTCCAAGACTCACCAAAACATCAAATATCCCCTCAAATTAATATATCCAACTCTCGGTGATGACTAGGTCCGTTATCACTTAATCCCGCATTAAATTGCCATAAGGGCAATTTGGTAATTTTACGCATGAAAAAAAATCAGGAATTGCAATTTTCGCATTGATTGCCATCTAAAACACATATAGTCCCCTTCAAACTAACCCATTAAGGATGGTTGATACGGCCCTCAATTTCATGCAAAAATGACCTCAGGTCATTTTGATCATTTTGCACAAAAGGAAAATAGGGGCATTACACCCTGTCTCATTCCTATAATACCTCAATTTTCATTTTATCTTGATTGTATGTTAGTTGTGGTTAATTAAGGATAAATAAGTCTAATTAAGAATTTACTTCCTTAATTAAATAAATAACAAACAATTAATCATTCCTAATCAAATTTAACCTCTTAGCAGTTTAATTACATATTTATGTTAATTGTTGTATTTAATTATTTCAAGTTGAGGGTTGGTGCATTTTGAAAATTTGGACTCCTTCCAATATAAATTCAAATTCCCTCCCAAAATTTCAAGTTTCATGACACCTTATTAAAATATAATAGATTTGAATTTAAGCTACATGAAAATATTATTTTTAATGAATGTCTTATAAGTTGTTTTAATTTATTTGTGAGTGTGTGTGTGTGTGTGTATGTATAGAATTTCTAAACTACCATTGTCCTATATTACACTAACACCCCCTCACCACATTACATTTACACCTGTCCCATCCATTTTCAAAAGGTAAGACACATAAATAAAATAATGGTTTTTTGAATTAGAAGTATGTATGAAACTAATATTTAAATTTGAATCATATAATTATTTTCATACTTATGTGAAATTCTCAAATTACCCTTATTAACACACTTATTTACATATCTGCCCTCACTCGCTCACCCAAATTGTCACAACTAAGTGAAAAAAAAAACTCAAAACCCCTTATTCCCTCACTCATACATGTAACCACACAAATACATTAGACATATGCAACATACTTTTCACTAATACCCCATGAAATTTCCTTTCCCTTTATAAACCAAATCCATGGCCATCAACCCTAAAAATATTCATCTCATTTTCTTCTTAAAAGATCTATCATATACCTATCCAGATTCTTTTTCTCCTTCTTTTATCTTCTCCATTCTTCCATAATCCATTACCATTAATCAAGGACCACAACCTCCAGCTCTTACACTTTAACATATGCAAAGCCCCAACATTTGGACCTCTCCTTCCTCCCAATTTTAGTGCATCAAAATCGTGGCTAAGGAGAGAGCATAAAGCATGGTTTTTTTTTTTTTTTTGCTCTCAATCCATTACCACTTTACAGAGTTCCTCCCACCTTGTGGCTTCTTAGGTAAGGGTTTCTTTCTCAAAAATCCTTTCTTTGCCCTCTATTTTTTCTTTAAGATGAAGTTGGAAGAAAAAAAAAACTTTTTGTTATAGTGCTTTAGAAACCCAAAAATGATGTGTTGGAGTGTATTTGTTTTTTTTTTCTTTTTGGATAGGCTCATAGTATGAGTTGTTCTCATGTTCCATTATGGCATTCAAGGATTTTATGACGCGGCTTAGGTTTTGTTGTGATTTTTTTTATCTAGAAATAATATGACTTAATGGCAAAACTTGGATGGATATTGTTTTTGGAGAGTCTTGGAATTTTATTTTTGAGCTCTAAAAGTATGTATAAAATTTTAGTTTTGAGATTTAAGGGTGGGGTTATGGTTTTAATTGTATCTCTTGGCAAATACATTGTCAAAATTGATAGATTTCAAGCAAAAAATTGATTTCAACACTAGTATAGGAGTGATAAAAAAATTGTCTTGTTTATGAGACACAAACGGTGTGAATATGAAAGTCTTATGTTGAGTTTTTGTGAATACTTGTGTGGAAAAAATTTCTTTTTCTAGCCCTCTAATTTTTAAAACATTTTCAGCCTTGGTCGGCTAAATGGGGGTTGTTTGGTGTGCAAAAAAGTTTAGGGACTGTTCTATGTCAATAATTTATTTACTTAGGTGTAGAAAACTAATTCTGTGTGCTGTAATTTATTTGGAATGTGCAGAAATTTACTTTTGGGATGATATTTGACAAACTAAAGTGCTGGAAAGTTTGACATCAACTATGATTTTAATGCAAAGTGATTGTTTGGGTCTTTAAAAAGGGATTTAGAGTTGGGTTGTGAGTTTTGTTGATTTTGTTGTCTCTCTTGTCATATTATTTAGAAAAATGATAAATTTTGAGACCAAAAGTAGCTTTATTCTTGATGCTTTTATTGAAAGAAAAAATTCTGGTTGAGTCAGAGCACATATATGTGGCAATTTTGACTTCCATTAGAGGAAGAGTTGAGTTGAGTTGTGTTCTATTAATTAAGGGTGATAGAAAGGGGTCTCAAGGTTAGGTTACAAATTAACCTTGAATGACGAATTAGGGTATTTACAAAAGAGAATTATGGGCTATTTTTCCAAAGATTTTGGTTTGTTGGGAAATATTGGTTGTGTTTTTTAAATTTTGAGTTAGGATAGTTATTAGTATGTGAAAATATGAATTTTAAAGTTAAAATGAAATCTTCGGGTTTGTTTTAATTAAGGAGCGAGTGCTGTTTGGCTCTTTTATTTAAACTCGATATATTGGTTGAATTACGTTGGAAATTGCTTTATTGTGAGTCAATGGAAAAGTTTCATGAGTTTGGTTGATGTTTCCTATATAAATGGTTTTGTTGTGCTCTCTTGAAGTATGAAAATAAATCATTAGGACTCTTAGGTTAAGCTTAATATTCTTGATGTTGTTATTGTTGGCTCTATGGTTAATAAACTTTGAATAGGAAATATGCTAGTTGAGACAGGTCCTTTTATCCGACAATTAGTTTAGGCATTGTTTGTGTTTTTGCATTGATTTATTCTTAATTAGATTGTTAAATTGTTTGAAATATGTTCTTGGATGTTACCTGAATAGGGAGTGTTCCATGGCTATGACATGGCACAACTCATTGTAATGCGAAGTGAGGATCGGAGCATTAGCATGTTAAGTGAAAATCCTAAGCTTTGTCATTGAAGTGCATAAAAGTTATGCTTATGTCTCTTAATAATTTATGAGACTTTCCATTATGTTGCACGGTAAGATGTGAAAGAGTTAAGTTAAAAGTTCACGTCAACTTTTCCCCTTAACCCAATTTAAATTTAGCGATGGCTAGTTAGGTTGAACTTTTCCTAGGCGGTAGGTGATGTGGAGTATTGGTGACAGTTGAATCACCAGGGCGATGATTTGGTAGGTCAATGTGGCATAAGATAGGGTGGCATGTTTAAGAAAAGAAAGTCTAAAGAAATAAAAGTGTTAGAGAATGTGTCATATCTTATTTCCTCACATATTATGTATTCCTCATGCTAGATGTTTGACATGTTAGAAGTATTATGCCTTTGATTTTATTATTGGTTAACCATGGGATTTTCTTAAGATTCAAAACATGTGTCACTTAATTGTAGTTTGTGAACTAATTAAATGAATTAAAGCATACCAATTTGTCTTATAATCAAACAAAGTGACTGGACACAATAATGAAGGCATTTGAACTGTTTTTATATAGCTACTAAGTTTCCTTTTGGATTCTCACCTTATTCCTTTGTTTTTCCATGTCATTTTTAGACGAGCTTGCTCACATCGATGGAGGGGTTCCTTGAGTTTAGATTGAGATTTTCTAGTGTATGTTTGAGAGCTTGGATGTTATCTTTGTTGCCTATCGTTATTATGTTCTCAGTAGGTAGACTATTGCTTCTTGGACTTATGTTTCTATTATGTATTAAGAGATTTTTTTTTCTATTTGGGATTACTAAATTTGAGACCAGACTCTAATACTGGCTCTTAGGTAGGATTTGTTTCTGTTATGCTTTCATATAGAATTCTTTATGTTATGTCAGGCATTGGGTTGTAACAGGTGTAAATGTCCTTCATGGACCCGTGTCCTTTATGGTGCTTTAGTATTTACTATATTATAATATGATTACTATGATTTTTGAAGTATGAGATTATGTGGATGACGTCTAGAAAACTGATTGTTATGTCCAGGAATTATTTTTATTTGTGTGTTTGGTTAAATAAGGATTTATCTTTACAGTTTATCATATGTTTCATGTATTTGCATTAGTGCACGAGGCTCTTGCCATTTTAAGTTTTCAAAAAAAAAAAAAATTCAAACTATTTTATGCTATAAGTATTTTGAAAGAAATCCTAATGAATGAAATCAAAACGTAATTAACTAATAATTAACTGATTATGTCTTAAGGACAAGAAGCTAATTATTAGGGTGCACAACTCTTGCTCCTCAAAGTCAAGTTGGTTCTGCAAGCACAATCTCGACTACCAATGGTGAGTCAGTTTAAGTTCATGACTGAACTTTTGGTCATTGTTAGTGCTCTCCTAGCATTTTGTCAATTGTTTATGAAATTCTAAAATAATTTATGCTTAATATATGCATTCACGAATTATGCCAATGTTAGAGAAAATATTGTTTTTTACATTTATTATGAAAATGTTATTTAGAAAGCTCATAGGACTTTAGTTGTTGTTCGTATGCTTTAGAACTATTTTTCTAAGTTTATGAAATATATGAAACCCCAGTTTAGTGTAAACGACATAAACATTTGGTTATCATGAATGCTAGTTTTTGCTAGTAATTAGTGAGAAATAGATCAAATAGTTAGTTAATGGCTACATGATCGTTAACCTTGATATCTAGTGGTCTGCTAGAGGACTATCGCAATCCCAATCATAGTTACGAAACCCATTGAGGTGTCCACATTATGGGACATAGTTAGGTGCCCTTTAGTTTCAATTATTAGCTCAGTACAATTAATTTATTCAGTTTAACTCATGTTTCTTTGTTAGTTACTGTTTATGAGTCCAACTAAAATATGTTTTTCAATATAGTTATGTTAGCTGCAAGTAGACTTTATGTATTATTTGTTGTTGTTCCATGTGCATTGTGAGTGGAGACCCACTCATTGAGTTTTGATGAGCTCATCCCTCTTTCTCCTCCCTTATAGAATATAGCTATAAGTTCAGCTGCACCATAGGATCCATCTTGGTAATGCTAGGTTCTTTTGGGTGAGTTTTGCTTCAAAGTGAAACTTGTAATAAGTTAATTCATGTAAATTTTAGTAGTGCTCTAGTAATTGTGTAACCGATCAAGGCATGCATAGGTTTATATTTATTTATTTTTGACTTACAATTATTTTATTAATTATATTTGACTATGGCCCAGATTAGTATTATTTAGTTTTATATTTAGGATTTATGTTTTGAAAATACTTAGGATTATAAATTTTCAATTGAGATTTGATTATTTGGAGCTGATTTATAATAATCATTTATGCAAAATTTAAGCTTTGGAATGCAAATATATCTTATTATGCATTTTAGCCAATCATGTTACCAGAGGCTTTAGTGAGGACCTAGTCCCTCACATGCTGGCCACATTCCCAAATTGGCTCGTGATAATGCAGGCCTTATCTGGGTCATCTTGGATTTTAGTTAATGTTTTGATTGAAAAATAAGTTGTAAATATTCAAGATTTGCTCCATAAACCATATGGAGGTTTAGCTCTCATTATGAATTGTGTGCTTATAGTAAGTTTAGAGAAGAATATCAATGTTCTTGTTGGGATTGTGAGCTAGTTGAGAGACTCTAGCAGGCTGTACTAGGTCTATGTATGCAGGTTAGTTTATTCCATAGGTTTTCAATATAGAGAAGTGAAAAAAAATAGAAGACACTCTCCCATTTTTGTAAGAATTTTAGTAGGCCTACAAGGATGCCAACTTCTCTAGTGCACTGGTCGCAATGTGACCCGAGTTAGATTGTAATATTTACTAATGATTTTGTACCAAAAAGGAAAGAAACATTATATTTCTATAGTTTTATTAAAAATGGAGCAAAAAAGCAAACATTTTTTTTTTTAAAAAAAGGCCTAAACCATTAATAAATAGTAGTATCAATCTTTGAAAAATAGCACATTTGTAAGCTCCAAAAGTGATAAATGATAACATAATCCAATTAAAACATACTTGAATGATTATAGAGACAAAGATGAATATGCTAAACTACAAAGGCATTAACAGTTTTGGGAATGTAATTGGTACTTATTGTAATTAACTGATAAAAAAGTAATAACATAACAGTAATCAATTAAATTCAACTGTAACTCTCTCTTTTAACCTCATAGTCCACATATATAAATATACATATGAAGAAGCTTACTTTGTCCAAGGTCCTTCAAGATAACAGTTAATAATTACTACCAAAACATTTCATTGCTTTTGCATCAGTAAAAGATGGTAAGCCTAAACATCGAGTCACTCATGATCGTGTTACTTATGTGTACAGTCATTCAAGTTACTACATGTCAAAGAATGCATTGGTATCACCATCAATTGGCACTACAACCTCAACCTGATCATGAACCGTTGGAACGTTGTACCACTATGCAGACAAATGTAGAAATGAGGCTTCAGATTATATTTCAAAAGAGGGGAAAACAAAAATAAGTAGAGATTGTCTTGATCACTTTGTTAAACCGTGCAAGGAGTTTTCGATCGATAGAAAGGGGAAAGGTTGGCGAACTTTCATTGGTATTGGTAAAGAGGTTCTTAAATCGAGTGAAGGTGCTAGTGATCAACAAAATACACAACAGTAAGAACAATAACCTTGATTGGTTAAGATTCTAAGAGAACTACTTCTACAAAAGCGAAATCAAAAGAACCCAAAAGAGAAGCATAAATTTGTTTTATAATGTACTTTTAGTAATAAAAAATGTTATTCGATTATAACAAATATAGAAGTACTTTTCTTATAAAATTATAAATGATGAGGATATGAAAAATTAAGGTCTTAAGAAATATAGTTAGATGGAAATGTATATTCTATGCATAATAATATTTTTAAAAATTAAAATTAATTTATAATCATCCTTTATAATTTAAAATCATTTAATTAAATATAATAATTAAAAACTGTAGCTAACAAAAAAATTTATTTTAATAAAGGGGTTTTATATGTGGAATAAAGAGTATATTACATTTATATGGTTTCATATGGGATGTTCAATTTCATTTCCATGCTCAATTCAAACACCATACAAGTCGCAAAAGATAATATATATGTAATAATTCATGTTCATTTTTATTATTTCACACTCTTTCATTTTTTTTCTCATATACATATATCTATAATGTGACTTATTATTAACAAAGGATAAAGTTTCATTTATGTTCTTCACATTTTATCATGATTTTTATTTGGTGCCAAAGGTGTTTTTCATTCAATTTATGTCTCTAATGTCTGAAACAAGTAAATGACACCCAAATTTTAAATGTAAAATTGAAATTTTATATTTTATTGTGATTTCACCGTAATTTGACTTTTTATATTTTTTACAACCTTTTGATTCTATAATATGGCCTCTACATCAATTTTTTCATCTATGATTTGAATGTTATCTATTGAAAGGGAAAGCTTGAAATGTTTTGAAAGTGTTAAGTACATATATAGAATGAAAGAAATCCAAAAATTAAGTTAAAATCTTGGTAAAATACCAGAGATGTAAATAAAGTTTCACCTTGAAATAATAGGAAATAATATTTTTTTTCCACAAAAAATCATAATCTCAAAATTCTATAAAGTAAACATAAAGGAAAAAAAAATAGTCCATTTGTCATAAGTAAGACATGAGTACTATTTTTTTTTTGGATGATTAAAATCATCATGTTTGAAATTAAATGAATAATATGAAAATATGTCTATTATTTAAACATCAATTAATTTAACATAACAAAAGAGAATTATTTTTAAATGATAGATAAATACAAAAGAAAAACTAAATGTTCATATTCTAATATACATAATAGTTTCATACAAAGTCATGATATTTCTATAATGTTTTTCATAAATGGGGTGAAAAACATTTCTCATAAAAAAAATAAGGGATAGGCCATCAAAAAACTTTGGTCACATTTGTAAACTCCAAATGTGATAAATGATAGTAACATATTCCAATTAAAACGTCCTTGTTTTGGGTTTTCCAGGAGGTATATATCCAATTAAAACATATTTAAAGATAATATGGATAGATTGAGATGAATATGCAAAACTATAATAATGGGAGTCTATTAATTTCAACAATTACTCTCTCTTTTTACCTTGCAGTCCACATATACATAAAGAAGTTTAGTCTGTCCATGGCTCGTCAAGATTATCAAAACTGAAGCATTTTTCTTGCACTTGATAAAAATCACAAAATAAGGGAAAGTATGGAAAGGAGATTTCTAATTACATATTTAAATAAGGGAGAATAGAAATCAATAGAAATTATGGTGATCATGTTGCTGAAGCATGTGAGAAACTCTCAATAGATGCACCTTTTTACAAGGATTGGCTTATCATGTTGGGATGAAAGGAAAGACATATTCAGAAGTATGTTAATTGGGTAACACTCGGCTTTTCTTCAGATAATGATTGTTATCAAAAGGTAAAATGAATTAGCTTCTAATAAATAATTCTAATAGGCATGTTAAAACCCCAAAACACATTATATTCCTTATTATTTCTTTCCTTCCATATCATTGAATTTTGTTTGAATATATTATATGCAAATTTTATGATTTGATGGAATGTAACATGAAAAATGAAATATATATAATTGTTTAATATGATAAGTTCACACTAGCCATTTTGAGCTCAACAATGATCAAACTTTTTTTTTTTCCTTCATCAATGAACCTTTTGCCACATTGCTATTATAAATATGTCTTTCAAATTCTTTAATAATCTAAAATTCGCTATGTACTAGCTAATCAAATACACATTAACACATCAAATAATAAATTAAATTAAAACTATTTAAAGCGTTATCAATAAATCATAGATATACGAACTTTAGGAGTTGAAATATTTTATTTTGGACCATGCCAACATTATCATTTTCGACCATTAGGTTAGCCTTTAGTTTTTTGCTTGACAAATTATTAAGATATGTTGTTTATTGAAGCCAATGAACACCCACAAAAGCTTAAGTTAATGATATGATTAAGGCACATACAAGTGTATTGATTTTAACATATTGCCATGCATTTCAGCACAAATAAGGATTTTTTTGTTGGTGATGTCAGTACAAACAAGATTGATTTTTCCTGCTAAAGGTTGGTAAATAAAAATAAAATTTATCTAAGTTTAGAAGGGCACGAAAAATATTATAATAACAATCCTTATTACGTATCAACCAGCCAACTAAATTCACTATTATCCTGAATAACATTCTAGGATTTTAGAAATTCTGGCCTGTTCAATCATTATCACAAGTAATATTGGTTCAGTTTAAGAGTTTATATTCAGCATATTTTAAATATTTGTTCATTTTAGAAGAAAATTATATATAGTGACATAAAATATTTATTTGTTTCATATGGTTTTTCTGAAAAAATAATACAAATTTGAATAGGTGGTAGTAATAGCTCGTAGACTAACATGGATTTATTTAGTGTAATAAACAACCCAACTTTTAGCTATCAAGTTGGCTTAGCACCCATTTACTTTGAAAATGACATCTCAGATTGTATTTTTGAACCGATAAGGAACTGAAGGATTTCAATTATTTTATATATTGATTTGTTTTTCTAATACCTTGGATATTTGATCATTATATATATACATAATTATGTGTTTTGGTATTCTAAATTCTGATGTGAGGAAATGCATTTATATGAGGATTGAATAAAGATTTTAGAATAGCAATGCAAGCTTTTCAACTTACGATGATTTATTAAACTAATATTTGATGACGAATATTAGATCTTTGTTTGAAGTTTTCTTTGACGATAAACGATTCTTAACCCATTTTTTTTCGAGAATCATATTTTGTATTGGAAATGTGTGGAACTCCATGGAAGAAAAGACCTCATTCCTAATCCCGCCCCATTTAATAAACAAAGACTATGTGCCCTTGTCCTTAATGGGACTAGAGACTTGTCACAGTCCTCATCCGTATTATGGGTAATCCCTACATGTATCTAGTTCAGTGGTGTTTTTGCCATCCTTAATTTTGTTTATACTCTAGTTTACTACTAGGGCTTGTAATCGTTTCTTATAGACTATTTACCCTTTACTAGTTCAACTAGACTCATCACTCCCTTCTTTCATATATCAGATTTAAGTACATATCTTTGGATAGTTTGTCCTAACTTTGAAGAGTTTAGAAGTTACTCGAATTCAACATATTCGTCTATGTGTGTGATGTTCCAGGTCTAAGTACCCTTAGAAAGGCCATTCTTGGCCAGGAAGGCCTCCTCAAAGCCCCAGGAGAGACTCTATAGAATTTTCAGAATATGCCAAAAATGCATGAATGCACATTTTTATTGTGTAAACGTGCACTTTTGCTTTTGTGTGGACGAGAAATTTTATTGTACGAATGTGCATTTTGGATTTGTGCAAACGCATATTTTTAATGCAAGGACGCACACTTTTGGTGCCCTGTTTTCCTTTTAGTTCAGAGATCCCTTGAGTTTTGGGCTATGCATGTAACCGCGTTTTTATTGCGCAAGCACACATTATTTGAACCCACAGAAGTGCATCCTTTGTCGTGCGAATGCACATTTTCGTGCTTAGAATTCCCCAAAATGACGCATTTTCATTTAAACACCTCCAATACTACATAAATCCATCCCTAAGCTTGAAAAACACACCCTAGCCGCCTTCCAACATTTTGTGCCCCGTCTCATATTTCTCTTCCATTTTTCCTCCTCCGCATGTTTTAGTAAGAGATTTTCATGGTTTTTGTTAGTTTTCTTCGTCCCTATTAAGTTTAGGGGTTAGGGCATTATCATACATGGTTTTCTCATGACATTCTTTATCCTTGTCATTCCCAATTCAATTCTTAGTAAATTTATCAACCATTTATGATTTCTGTGTACTCTTTGGTAGTTACCGGTGTAACCCCTAACGTATAACGAAGTATGCTCGAGTCGTATTTGGTTTTAACGTTAAAAGATCACTGCTTGGGACCTTAGCTTAACCTTGAACTTTTCAGAAATACTTAGCGGAAAATATGGGCCATTTTTTTGTTCCTTTAAAAGGACGTTACTTTAAAAAATAGAAGCCTTGGCGCGTAAATAGTATTCGACACTAAATCACATAAATGTAAGTGAACATAGAACATAATATTATCATCTAAGCACCAAGACAATCTCAAGCCTATTAGATGAAATACCTTGATATATATATATATATATAATCTAGCATAAGAGCCTCAATAGCTCACAAGATATCGAATATGTATACAATTATGCCACAATGCACAACCACATAAGCCGTCTATTAAAGTTGAGGTTCATAGCAGTAAAAAATGTAATAGATAAGCATGTCAAACGGCCACATAGGTCTGGCATACATTAATCCAAGTCAAAATGACAATCATATGCCAAGAGATATAAGCAGGGTAACTATCTAATAATCCTAGCAATGTCTCCAGCGTATCTATCTCTATTTGTCCGGAAACTCAAACATTAGTTGCCGACATGTCCTGCTCGTCTAGAAATGTACATGGAAATTTAAAAAGGGGTGAGAATTCTAATGAATCTCAGTAATAGTAAAACTTATATGGTGCATCATGGTATGTCTCCAGCCCACTTGGTTTATTGTAGAAAAGGTGTTCATGCCATAATGTAATCCAAATTTAGAGCTTTTACAAATGTTATTATCAAGTGGACATTTCATTTTAATATGGTCTTGATCATGAATGCATCATGTTAGGTAAGCATATGCATAATAATGGTTCCGCACTAAAATATACTTTTCATGAGGGCATGCATGCATGGAAAGAATAAACATAACATTCAGGCCACATGCATGCATGAAAGAATGAAACATAATCTCGTAAGCACATGCATGCATAAAAAGAGATGAACATAATCCTGTACACATACATGCATGTATGAAAGAAGCGAACATAAATGGTGAGCGAGAACAAGATCATAACTTTCTTGAAACATAGATCATTATCACTTAAGCGTTAACCTTAGGACCCATAGGCTATGAGCTCATACCTAATATATATATATATAGGTGATCACTCGTCATTGAACCTCGATCAATACCAAACATCGACTAGTCATAAATAATTTTCATCATTATGATGTATAAACGCAATTAGTTGTCACTAAACCTCGATCGGCACTAAACCTAGTGTAAAGGGGTGTGAGTTCTCTTTTAGACATATAAACATTCATACTTTGTTCGCCATGGTTCGTGCCATGCTGTAACACTTAGTGTATCCGACGCCTACTCGATCCATTTTCCTTACTTCATAAGTGGGCCCAAATGCACTATGGGGTACACCATAGCAGTGTCCCAGCTCATGATTTCCTTTATCCATGTTTTAATACATACTTGACTCAACACATACTTTACTATTCCAGAACCCACTTTTATAGCTTCACACCCAAAACTTAGTTTTTGCATAAAACTCCTAAACTTTGTAACATTAGTTTGACCCCTAAACTTTGCTAAAATTGCAAAACAATCCCAAAACTCATTTTTTTTCTTCCAAACGCATACATTACTGTTCAGATTCTATTTTGACATTACACACTAAAAAAATTCAGTTTTATATAAAAGCCCCTTAACTTTGTAAAATTACATTTTTAGCCCAAAATCTCTACATAATCACAAAAATACCTATATCACATGCACCCACTACATTTTTCATGTAGATTCCAAATATGTGGTTAGTTTTAAAAACAAAATTTTCTTTCTATATGGACAATCCCAGGCTGAACACTAACACCCCAAAATCCAAGCTTTTGCAAAACTTTGAAACACGCATGAATGTGCTCCTTTTATGTGTAGATTCTAAATATGAACATAGTTTTTGAAGCAAACATTACCAACATAATAAACCCTCTAAATCAGTGACCTAACTCAAAAATATTAAAGCTTACTGAAAATTTTCATAAAATACATGAAAGTGCACTTTTAAAGAGTAGAGTAAAGTTATAGTGCTAGATTTGGAAACAAAAATCTCTACCCATACAACATGGTGAAGGCCGCAACTTGAAGAAGAGAAAATGATGAGCTCTTCAAATATTTTTAAAAGAAAGGAAGAGTTTGAGCAAAAAGACCAACTTTCAAGCTTACACATTTATCAAGACTCAAACCTTTTTAGCGAAAATCTGAACATAGAATAAGGAAACAAGTTTGAACACAAACCCCTACAAAAAAAGGTCTTTGTTGGAGATCAAGGTAGTCACAACCTCCTTGAAGCTCAAGCTCTAAAGAAAGGAAGCAAAAATGTCTTTCATTTTTACAACAACAATTCAGCCACAATAGAAACAGGTAGATGGAGGTTTTTCTTGAAAACCTAATGGTGGATTTGGTTTGTTGGGTGGATTATCTATGGAAAAGTGTCTTTGTTTGTTGGATTTGGTGGGAAAATGAAGAAGCTATGAGGTTAGAAGTGATGGAGGAAATGGTGGAAATGAGAGAAAATGAGAGTGGAATGTTCTTTGCAAGAAAAAAATTGAACCTGATGATAATGGGTAGAGAGCGTGGCGGCCAAGAGGGGTAAGAAGGAAGGGTGGAGTGGTTGGATTAGGTGTAGGGGTATTTTAGGGTTTAGACAAAAGAAGGTGGGGTAGTTTAGGTAGAAAGTATACTAAATAGGGATAGTTTAGTAAAAGCAATGGTCAAAATAGGATTAACTAGCTCCAATCAAGATTAATTTAAATTAATCATCATTAAGGTGTCATTAGTCATAATAAAGTAGCTTTTGTCTTTAAGAGTAAGATTAAGTTTCTCTAATCATTCTTGGACTTCAATTAACTGAAAATAATTATTTTGACTCAAGATTAATTAATAAAAAAATAAATTATCTTTAATTAGAGCCTAATATAGCCTATATTCTCTTAATTACTATAATTAGGCATAATTAGCATTGACTAGGGTAAAATGGTAATTTTACACAGAAACTCTCCAAGACTCACTAAAACATCAAGTATCCCCTCAAATTAACATATCCAACTCCAAGTGATGACTAGGTCCTCATCACTTAATCCCACATTAAATTGCCATAAGGGCAATTTGGTAATTTTACGCATGAAAAAAATTAGGAATTGCAAATTTCGCATTGATTGCCATCTAAAACACATATAGTCCCCTTCAAACTAACCCATTAAGGATGGCTGTATCGGTCCTCAATTCTCATGCAAAAATGACCTCAGGTCATTTTGATCATTTTGCACAAAAGGGAAAATAGGGGCATTACACCCGTCTCATTCCTATAATACCTCAATTTTCATTTTATCTTGATTGTATGTTAGTTGTGGTTAATTAAGGATAAATGAGTCTAATTAAGAACTTACTTCCTTAATTAAATAAACGACAAACAATTAATCATTCCTAATCAAATTTAACCTCTTAGTTTAATTACATATTTATGTTAATTGTTGTATTTAATTATTTCAGGTTGAGGATTGGTGCATTTTGAAAATCTGGACTCCTTCCAATATAAATTCAAATTCCCTCCAAAATTTCAGTTTCAAGACACCTTATTAAAATATAATAGATTTGAATTTAAGCTACATGAAAATATTATTTTTAGTGAATGTCTTTTAAGTTGTTTTAATTTATTTGTGAGTGTGTGTGTGTGTGTGTGTGTATAGAATTTCTAAACTACCATTGTCCTATATTACACTAACACCCCCTCACCACATTACACTTACACCTGTCCCACCCATTTTCAAAGGGCAAGACACATAAATAAAATAATAGTTTTTTGAATTAGAAGTATGTATGAAAATAATATTTAAATTTGAATCATATAATTATTTTCATACTTATTATGTGAAATTCTCAAATTGCCCTTATTAACACACTTATTTACACATCTACCCCTCACTCGCTCACCCACATTGTCACAACTAAGTGAAAAAAAAAACTCAAAACCCCTATTCCCTCACTCGTACATGTAGCCACACACATACATTAGACATACGCAACACACTTTTCACTAATACCCCATGAAATTTCCTTTCCCTTTATAAACCAAATCCTTGGCCATCAACCCTAAAAATATTCATCTCATTTTCTTCTTAAAAGACCTAACATATACCTATCCAGATTCTTTTTCTCCTTCTTTTATCTTCTCCATTCTTCCATAACCCATCACCATTAATCAAGGACCATAACCTCCAGCTCTTACACTTCAGCATATGCAAAGCCCCAACATTTGGACCTCTCCTTCCTCCCCATTTTGGAGCATCAAAGTCGTGACCAAGGAGAGAGCATAAAGCATGTGTTTTTTTTTTTTTTGCTCTCAATCCATTACCACTTTAGAGAGTTCCTACCACCTTGTGGCTTCTTAGGTATGGGTTTCTTTCTCAAAAATCCTTTCTTTGCCCTCTATTTTTGCTTTAAGATGAAGTTGAAAGAAAAAAAAACTTTTTGTTATAGTGCTTTAGAAACCGAAAAATGATGTGTTGGAGTGTTTTTTTTTTTTTTGGGATAGGCTCATAGTATGAGTTGTTTTCATGTTCCTTTATGGCATTCAAGGATTTTATGACGCGGCATAGGTTTTGTTGTGATTTTTTTCGTCTAGAAATAATATGACTTAATGGCAAAACATGGATGGATATTGTTTCTGAAGAGTCTTGGAATTTTATTTTTGAGCTCTAAAAGTATGTATAAAATTTTAGTTTTGAGATTTAAGGGTGGGGTTATGGTTTTAATTGTATCTCTTGGCAAATACATTGTCAAAATTGATAGATTTCATTCAAAAAATTGATTTCAACAATAGTATAGGAGTTATAAAAAAAAATTGTCTTGCTTATGAGACACAAACGGTGTGAATATGAAAGTCTTATGTTAAGTTTTTGTGAATACTTGTGTAGAAAAAATTTCTTTTTCTAGCCCTCTAATTTTTAGAACATTTTCAGCCTTGGTCTGCTAAATAGGGGTTGTTTGGTGTGCAGAAAAGTTTAGGGACTGTTCTATGTCAATAATTTATTTACTTAGGTGTAGAAAACTAATTCTGTGTGCTGTAATTTATTTGGAATGTGCAGAAATTTATTTTTGGGATGATATTTGACAAACTAAAGTGCTAGAAAGTTTGACATCAACTATGATTTTAATGCAAAGTGATTGTTTGGGTCTTTAAAAAGGGATTTAGAGTTGGGTTGTGAGTTTTGTTGATTTTGTTGTCTCTCTTGTCGTATTATTTAGAAAAATGATAAATTTTGAGACCAAAAGAAGCTTTATTCTTGATGCTTTTATTGAAAGAAAAAAATTCTGGTTAGTCAGAGCACATATATGTGGCAATTTTGACTTCCATTAGAGGAAGAGTTGAGTTGAGTTGTGTTCTATTAATTAAGGGTGATAGAAAGGGGTCTCAAGGTTAGGTTACAAATTAACCTTGAATGACGAATTAGGGTATTTACAAAAGAGAATTATGGGCTATTTTTCCAAAGATTTTGGTTTGCTGGAAATATTGGTTGTGTTTTTTAAATTTTGAGTTAGGATAATTATTAGTATGTGAAAATATGAATTTTAAAGTTAAAATGAAATCTTCGGGTTTGTTTTAATTAAGGAGCGAGTGCTGTTTGGTTCTTTTATTTAAACTCGATATATTGGTTGAATTACGTTGGAAATTGCTTTATTGTGAGCTAATGGAAAAGTTTCATGAGTTTGGTTTATGTTTACTATATAAATGGTTTTGTTGTGCTCTCTTGAAGTATGGAAATAAGTCATTAGGACTCTTAGCTTAAGCTTAATATTCTTGATGTTGTTGTTGTTGGCTCTATGGTTAATAAACTTTGAATAGGAAATATGCTAGTTGAGACCGGTCCTTTTATCCGACAATTAGTTTAGGCATTGTTTGTGTTTTTGCATTGATTTATTCTTAATTAGATTGTTAAATTGTTTGAAATATGTTCTTGGATGTTACTTGAATAAGGAGTGTTCCATGGCTATGACATGGCACAACTCATTGTAATGCGAAGTGAGGATCGGAGCATTAGCATGTTAAGTGAAAATCCTAAGCTTTGTCATTGAAGTGCATAAAAGTTATGCTTATGTCTCTTAATAATTTATGAGAATTTCCATTATGTTGCATGGTATGATGTGAAAGAGTTAAGTTAAAAGTTTACATCAAGATTTCCCCTCTAACCCAATTTAAATTTAGCGATGGCTAGTTAGGTTGAACTTTTCCTAAGCGGTAGGTGATGTGGAGTATTGGTGACAATTGAATCACCAGGGCGATGATTTGGTAGGCCAATGTGGCATGAGATAGGGTGGCATGTTTAAGAAAAGAAAGTCTAAAGAAATAAAAGTGTTAGAGAATGTGTCATATCTTGTTTCCTCACATATTATGTATTCCTCATGCTAGATGTTTGACATGTTAGAAGTATTATGCCTTTCATTTTATTATTGGTTAACCAAGGGATTTTCTTAAGATTCAAAATATGTGTCACTTAATTGTAGTTTGTGAACTAATTAAATGAATTAAAGCATGCCAATTTGTCTTATAATCAAACCAAAGTGACTGGAGACAATAATGATGGCATTTGAATTGTTTTTATATAGCTACTAAGTTTCCTTTTGGATTCTCACCTTATTCCTTTGTTTTTCCATGTCATTTTTAGACGAGCTTGCTCACATCGATGGAGGGGTTCCTTGAGTTTAGATTGAGATTTTCTAGTGTATGTTTGAGAGCTTGGATGTTATCTTTGTTGCCTATCATTATTATGTTCTCAGTAGGTAGACTATTGCTTCTTGGACTTATGTTTCTATTATGTATTAAGAGATTTTTTTTCTATTTGGGATTACTAAATTTGAGACCAGACTCTAATACTGGCTCTTAGTTAGGATTTGTTATGTTATGCTTTGATATAGAATTCTTTATGTTATGTCAGGCATTGGGTTGTAACAGGTGTAAGTGTCCTTCATGGACCCGTATCCTTTATGATACTTTTGTATTTACTATATTATAATATGATTACTATGATTTTTAAAGTATGAGACTATCTGGATGACTTCTATGAAAATTGATTGTTATGTCCAGGAATTATTTTTATTTGTGTGTTTGGTTAAATAAGGATTTATCTTTACAATTTATCATATGTTTCATGTATTTGCATTAGTGCATGAGGCTCTTGCCATTTTAAGTTTTCAAAAAAAAAAAATCACACTATTTTATGCATAAGTATTTTGGAAGAAATCCTAATGAATGAAATCAAAACGTAATTAACTAATAATTAGCTGATTATGGCTTAAGGACAAGAAGCTAATTATTAGGGTGCACAACTCTTGCTCCTCAAAGTCAAGTTGGTTCTGCAAGCACAATCTCGTTACCAACAGTGAGTCAGTTTAAGTTCATGACTGAACTTTTGGTCATTATTAGTGCTCTCCTAGCATTTTGTAAATTGTTTATGAAATTCTAAAATAATTTATGCTTAATATATGCTTTCACGAATTATGCCAATGTTAGAGAAAATATTGTTTTTTACATTTATTATGAAAATGTTATTTAGAAAGCTCATAGGACTTTACTTGTTGTCCGTATGCTTTAGAACTATTTTTCTAAGTTTATGAAATATATGAAACCCAGTTTAGTGTAAACGACATAAACATTTGGTTATCATGAATGCTAGTTTTTAGCTAGTAATTAGTGAGAAATAGATCAAATAGTGAGTTAATGGCTACATAATCATTAACCTTTATATCAAGTGGTCTGTTAGAGGACTAGCACAATCCCAGTCATAGTTACGAAACCCATTGAGGTGTCCACATTATGGGACATAGTTAGGTGCCCTTTAGTTTCAGTATTAGCTTAGTACAATTAATTTATTCAGTTAACTCATGTTTCTCCGTTAGTTACCTTATGAGTCCAACTGAAATATGTTTTTCAATATATATATATATATATATATATATATATATATACATTTTATGTTAGCTGCAGTAGATGTTATGTATTATTTATTATTGTTCCACGTGTGTTGTGAGTAGAGACCTACTCATTGAGTTTTGATGAGCTCATCCCTCTTTTCCCTCCTTTATAGAATATAGCTATAAGTTCAGCTGCACCATAGGATCCATCTTGGTAATGTTGTAGGTTCTTTTGGGTGAGCTTCGCTTCAAGAAAAACTTGTAATAAGTTAATTCATGTAAATTTTAGTAGTGTCTTACTAGTTGTGTAGACCAATAGACATGCATAGGTTTATATTTATTTATTTTCAACTTACAATTATTTTATTAATTATATTTGACTATGGCCCAAATTAGTATTATTTAGTTTTATATTTAGGATTTATGTTTTGAAGATACTTAGGATTATAAATTTTCAATTGAGATTTGATTATTTGGAGCTGATTTATAATAATCATTTATGCAAAATTTAAGCTTTGGAATGCAAATATATCTTATTATGCATTTTAGCCACCATGTTACCAGAGGCTTTAGTGAGGACCTAGTCCCTCGAATGCTCACATTCCCAAATTGGCTCGTGATAATGCAGGCCTTATCTGGGTCATCTTGGATTTTAGTTAATGTTTTGATTGAAAAATGAGTTGTAAATATTCAAGATTTGCTCCATAAACCATATGGAGGGTTAGCTCTCATTGTGAATTATGTGCTTATAGTAAGTTTAGAATAGAAGAATATCAATGTTTTTGTTGGGATTGTGAGCTAGTTGAGAGACTCTAGCAGGCTGTACTAGGTCTATGTATGTAGGTTAGTTTATTCCATAGGTTTTCAATATCGAGAAGTGAAAAAAAATAGAAGATACTCTCCCATTTTTGTAAGAATTTTAGCAGGCCTACAAGGATGCCAACTTCTCTAGTGCATGGTCGCAATATGACCCGAGTCAAATTGTAATATTTACTAATGATTTTGTACCAAAAAGGAAAGAAACATTATATTTCTATAGTTTTATTAAAAATGGAGCAAAAAATCAAACATTTTTTTAAAAAAAAAGGCCTAAACCATTAATAAATAGTAGTATCAATCTTTGAAAAATAGCACATTTGTAAGCTCCAAAAGTGATAAATGATAACATAATCCAATTAAAACATGCTTAAATGATTATAGAGACAAAGATGAATACGCTAAACTACAAAGACATTAACAGTTTTGGGAATTTAATTGGTACTTATTGTAATTAACTGATAAAAAAGTAATAACATAATAGTAATCAATTAAATTCAACTGTAACTCTCTCTTTTAACCTCATAGTCCACATATATAAATATACATATGAAGAAGCTTACTTTGTCCAAGGTCCTTCAAGATAACAGTTAATAATTAATACCGAAGCATTTCCTTGCTTTTGCATCAGTAAAAGATGGTAAGCCTTAATATCGAGTCACTCGTGATCTTGTTACTTATGTGTACAGTCATTCAAGTTACTACATGTCAAAGAATGCATTGGTATCGCCATCAATTGGCACTAGAACCTCAGCCTGATCATGAACCGTTAGAACGTTGTACCACTATACACAAATGTAGAAATGAGGCTTCAGATTATATTTCAAAAGAGGGAAAACAAAAATGAGTAGAGATTGTCTTGATCACTTTGTTAAACCGTGCAAGGAGTTTTCAATCGATAGAAAGGGGAAAGGTTGCGAACTTTCATCGGTATTGGTAAAGAGGTTCTTAAAGCGAGTGAAGGTGCTAGTGATCAACAAAATACACAATAGTAAGAACAATAACCTTGATTGGTTAAGATTCTAAGAGAACTACTTCTACAAAAGCAGAATCAAAAGCAAAACCCAAAAGAGATGCATAAATTTGTTTTATAATGTACTTTTAGTAATAAAAAAAGTTATTCCATTATGACAAATATAGAAGTACTTTTCTTATAAAATTATAAATGATGAGGATATGAAAAATTAAGGTCTTAAGAAATATGGTTAGATGGAAATGTATATTCTATGCATGATAATATTTTTAAAAATTAAAATTAATTTATAATCATCTTTTATAATTTAAAATCATTTAATTAAATATAATAATTAAAAACTGTAGCTAACAAAAAAATTTATTTTAATAAAGGCGTTTTATATGTGGAATAAAGAGTATATTACATTTATATGGTTTCATATGGGATGTTCAATTTCATTTCCATGCTCAATTCAAACACTATACAAGTCATAAAAGATAATATATATGTAATAATTCATGTTCATTTTTATTATTTCATACTCATTCATTTTTTTTCTCATATACATATATCTATAGTGTGACTTATTATTAACAAAGGATAAAGTTTCATTTATGTTCTTCACATTTTATCAAGATTTTTATTTGGTGCCAAAGGTGTTTTTTGTTCAATTTATGTCTCTAATGTCTGAAACAAGTAAATGACACCCAAATTTTAAACGTAAACTTGAAATTTTATATTTTATTGTGATCTCACCAGTAATATGACTTTTTATATTTTTTACAACCTTTTGATTCTATAATTTGGCCTCTACATCAATTTTTTCATCTATGATTTGAATGTTATCTATTGAAAGGGAAAGATTGAAATATTTTGAAAGTGTTAAGTATATATATAGAATGAAAGAAATCCAAAAATTAAGTCAAAATCTTGGAAAAATACCAGAGATGTAAATAAAGTTTCACCCTGAAAAAATAGGAAATAATATTTTGTTTCCACGAAAAATCATAATCTCAAAATTCTATAAAGTAAACATAAAGAAAAAAAAATAGTCCATTTGTCATAAGTAAGACATGAGTACTATTTTTTTGGATGATTAAAATCATCAAGTTTGAAATTATATGAATAATATGAAAATATGTCTATTATTTAAGCATAAATTAATTTAACATAACAAAAGAGAATTGTTTTTAAATGATAGATAAATACAAAAGAAAAACTAAATGTTCATATTCTAATATACGTAATAGTTTCATACAAAGTCATGATATTTCTATAATGTTTTTCATAAATGGGGTGAAAAACATTTCTCATAAAAAAAATAAGGTATAGGCCATCAAAAAACATTGGTCACATTTGTAAACTCCAAATATGATAAATGATAGTAACATATTCCAATTAAAACGTACTTGTTTTGGGTTTTCCAGGAGGTATATATCCAATTAAAACATATTTAAAGATAATATGGATAGATTGAGATGAATACGCAAAACTATAATAATGGGAGTCTATTAATTTCAACAATTACTCTCTCTTTTCACCTTGCAATCCACATATACATAAAGAAGTTTAGTTTGTCCATGGCTCGTCAAGATTATCAAAAACTGAAGCATTTTTCTTGCATTTGATAAAAATCACAAAATAAGGGAAAGTATGGAAAGGAGATTTCTAATTACATATTTAAATAAGGGAGAATAGAAATCAATAGAAATTATGGCGATCATGTTGCTGAAGCATGTGAGAAACTCTCAATAGATGCACCTTTTTACAAGGATTGGCTTATCATGTTGGGATGAAAGAAAAGACATATTCAAAAGGATGTTAATTGGGGAACACTCGGTTTCTCTTCAGATAATGATTGTTATCAAAAGATAAAATGAATTAGCTTCTAATAAATAATTCTAATAGGCATGTTAAAACCCCAAAAACACATTATATTCCTTATTATTTCTTTTCCTTCCCTATCATAGAATTTTGTTTGAATATATTATATGCAAAGTTTATGATTCCATGGAATGTAACATGAAAAATGAAATAAATATAATTGTTTAATATGATATGTTCACACTAGCCATTTTGAGCTCAACAATGATCAAACGTTTTTTTTTTTACTTCAGCAATGAACCCTTTTTGCCACATTGCTATTATAAATATGTCTTTCAAATTCTTTAATAATCTAAAATTTGCTATGTACTAGCTAATCAAATACACATTAACATATCAAATAATAAATTAAATTAAAACTATTTAAAGCGTTATCAATAAATCATAGATATACGAACTTTAGGAGCTGAAATATTTTATTTTGGACCATGCCAACATTATCATTTTCGACCATTAGGTTAGCCTATAGCTTTTTGCTTGACAAATTATTAAGATATGTTGTTCATCGAAGCCAATGAACACCCACAAAAGCTAAAGTTAATGATATGATTAAGGCACATACAAGTGTATTGATTTTAACATATTGCCATGCATTTTAGCACAAATAAGGATTTTTTTGTTGGTAATGTCAATACAAACAAAATTGATTTTTTCTGCTAAAGGTTGGTAAATAAAAATAAAATTTATCTAAGTTTAGAAGGCCACGAAAATATTATAATAACAATCCTTATTACGTATCAACCAGCCAACTAAATTCACTATTATCCTGAATAACATTCTAGGATTTTAGAAATTCTGGGCCTGTTCAATCATTATCACAAGTGATATTGGTTCAGTTTAAGAGTTTATATTCAGCCTATTTTAAATATTTGTTCATTTTAGAAGAAAATTATATATAGTGACATAAAATATTTATTTGTTTCGTAAGGTTTTTTTGAAAAAATAATACAAATTTGAATAGGTGGTAGTAATAGCTCGTAGACTCACATGGATTTATTTAGTGTAATAAACAACCCCACTTTTAGCTATCAAGTTGGCTTAGCACCCATTTACTTTGAAAATGACATCTCATATTGCATTTTTGAACAGATAAGGAACTGAAGGATTTCAATTATTTTATATATTGATTTGTTTTTCTGATACCTTGGATATTTGATCATTATATATATACATAATTATGTGTTTTGGTATTCTAAATTCTGATAGTGAGGAAATGCATTTATATGAGGATTGAATAAAGATTTTAGAATAGTAATGCAAGCTCTTCAGCTTACGATGATTTATTAAACTAATATTTGATGACGAATATTAGATCTTTGTTTGAAGTTTGCTTTGACGAGAAACAATTCTTAACCCATATTTTTTCGAGAATCATATTTTGTATTGGAAATGTGTGGAACTCCATGGGGAAAAGACCTCATTCCTAATCCCCACCCCATTTAATAAACGAAGACTATGCCCTTTTCCCTGGGACTAGAGACTTGTCACAGTCCTCATCCCCATTATGGGTAACCCCTACATGTGTCTCTTCAGTGGGTGTTTTTGCCATCCCTAATTTTGTTTATACCCTAGTTTACTACTAGGACTTGTAATCGTTTCTTATAGACTATTTGCCCTTTACTGGTTCAACTAGACTCATTGCTCCCTTCTTTCATATTTCATATTTAAGTACATATCATTGGATAGTCTGTCCCAACTTTGAAGAGTTTAGAAGTTACTCGAATTCAACATATTCGTCTATGTGTGTGATGTTCCAGGTCTAAGTACCCTTAGACCAAGAAGGCCTTCCCAAAGTCCCAGGACAACTCTATAGAATTTTGCAGAATATGCCAAAAATGCACAAATGCACATTTTTACTATGCAAACGTGCATTTTTGTTTTGTGTGGACGAGCACTTTTATTGTACGAATGTGTATTTTGGTTTTGCGCAAACACATATTTTTAATGAATGGATGCACACTTTTGGTGCCCTGTTTTCCCTTTAGTTCCAGAGATCCCTTGATTTTTGGGCTATGCATGTAACCACATTTTTATTGCTCAAGCACACATTATTTGAACCCACAAAAGTGCATCCTTTTTCGAGCGGATGCACGTTTTTGTGCTTAGAATTCCGCAAAATGATGCATTTTCATTTAAACACCTCCAATACTACATAAATCCATCCCTAAGCTCGAGAAACATACCCTAGCCGCCTTCCAACATTTTGTGCCCTACTCTCATATTTCTCCTCCATTCTTCCTCCTCCACATGTTTTAGTAAGAGATTTTCATGGTTTTGTTAGTTTTCTTCCTCCCCATCAAGTTTAGGGGTTAGGGCATTGTGATACATAGTTTTCTCATAACATTCTTTATCCTTGTCATTCCAAATTCAATTCTTAGTAAATTTATCTGCAATTTATGATTTCTCTGTACTCTTTGGTAGTTACCGGTATAACCCCCTAACGTATAATGAAGTACGCTCGAGTCGTATTTGGTTTTAACGTTAAAAGATCACTGCTTGGGACCTTAGCTTAACCTTGAACTTTTCAAAAATACTTAGCGGAAAATATGGGCCAATTTTTTTGTTCCTTTAAAGCGATGTTACTTTCAAAAATAGAAGCTTTGGCGTGTAAATAGTATTTGACACCAAATCACATAATTGTAAGTGAACATAAAACATAATATTATCATCTAAGCACTAAGACAATCTCAAGCCCATTAGATGAAATACCTCTCTCTCTCTCTCTCTCTATATATATATATATATATAGCATAAGATATCCGAATATGTATATAATTATGCCACAATGCACAACCACCTAAGCGTCTATTAAAGTCGAGGTTCATAGCAGTAAAAGTGTAATAGATAAGCATGTCATACATTAATCCAAGTCAAAATGACAATCATATGCCAAGAGATATAAGCAAGGTAACTATCTAATAATCCTAGCAATGTCTCTGACATATCTATCTCTATTTGTCCGAAAACTTAAACATCAGTGCGACATGTCCTGCTCGTCTAGAAATGTACATGGAAATTTAAAAAGCGGTGAGAATCCTAATGAATCTCAATAGTAAAACTTATATGGTGCATCATGGTATGTCTCCAGCCCACTTGGTTTATTGTAGAAAAGGTGTTCATGCCATAATGTAATCCAAATTTAGAGCTTTTGCAAATGTTATTATCAATTGGACATTTCATTTTAATATAGTCTTGATCATGAATGCATCAAGTTAGGTAAGCATATGCATAATAATGGTTCCGCACTAAAATATACTTTCATGAGGGCATGCATGCATGGAGAGAATAAACATAACATTCAGGCCACATGCATGCATGAAAGAATGAAACATAATCTCGTAAGCACATGCATGCATGAAAAGAGATGAACATAATCTTGTACACATACAAGCATGCATGAAAGAAGAGAACATAAATGGTGAGCGGGAACAAGATCATAACTTTCTTGAAACATAGATCATTATCACTTAATCATTAACCTCTCAGGACCCATAGGCTATGAGCTCATATATATATATATATATATATATATATATGCGATCACCCATCATTGAACCTCGATTAGTACCAAACATCAACTAGTCATAAATACTTTTCATCATTATTATGTATAAATGCAATCAGTTGTCACTAAACCTCGATCGACACTGAACCTAGTGTAAAGGGGTGTGAGTTCTCTTTTAGACATATAAACATTTATACTTTTGTTCTCCAAGGTTTGTGCCATGCTGTAACACTTAGTGCATCCATGCTTTACTAGATCCACTTTCCTTACTTCGTAAGTGGGCCCGCAAATGCACTATGGGGTACACCATAGCAATGTCCCAAGCTCATGATTTCCTTTATCCATGTCTTAATGTATACTTGACTCAACACATACTTTACTATTCCATAACCCTTTTTTATAGCTTTACACCCAAAATTTAGTTTTTGCATAAAACCCCTAAACTTTGTAACATTACAGTTTGACCTCCTAAACTTTGCTAAAATTGCAAAACAATTCCAAACGCATACATTACTTTCAGATTCTATTTTGACAGGATTACACACTAAAAAAATTCAGTTTTACATAAAAGCCCCTTAATTTTGCAAAATTACATTTTTAGCCCAAAATCTCTACATAATCACAAAAATACCTATATCACATGCACCCACTACATTTTTCATGTAGATTCCAAATATGTGGTTAGTTTTAAAAAAAAAATTCTTTCTATATGGAAAATCCCAGGCTGAACACTAACACCCCAAAATCCAAGCTTTTGCAAAACTTTGAAACATGCATGAATGTGCTCCTTTTATGTGTAGATTCTAAATATGAACACAGTTTTTGAAGCAAACATTGCCAACATAACAAACCCTCTAAATCAGTGACCTAACTCAAAAATATTAAAGCTTACTGAAAATTTTCATAAAATACATGAAAGTGCACTTTTAAATAGTAAAGTAAAGCTATAGTGCTAGATTTGGAAACAAAAATCTCTACCCATACAACATGGTGAAGGCCGCAACATGAAGAAGAGAAAATGATGAGCTCTTCAAATATTTTTAAAAGAAAGGAAGAGTTTGAGCAAAAAGACCAATTTTCAAGCTTAAACATTCATCAAGACTCAAACCTTTTTAGCGAAAATCTGAACATAAAATAAGGAAACAAGTTTGAACACAAACCCCTACACAAAAAAGGTCTTTGTTGGAGATCAAGGTAGCCACAACCTCCTTGATGCTCAAGCTCTAAAGAAAGGAAGCAAAAATCTCTTCCGTTTTTACAACAACAATTCGGCCGCAATAGAAACAAGTAGATAGAGGCTTTTTCTTGAAAACCTAATGGTGGATTTGGGTTTGTTGGGTGGATTAGCTATAGAAAAGTGTCTTTGTTTGTTGGGATTGGTGGGAAAATGAAGAAGCTATGAGGTTAGAGGTGATGGAGGAAATGGTAGAGATGAGAGGAAATGAAAGTGAAGTGTTCTTTACAAGAAAGAAAATTGAACTTGATGATAATGGGTAGAGAGGGTGGCAGCCAAGAGGGGTAAGAAGGAAGGGTGGAGTGGTTAGATTAAGTGTACGGGTATTTTAGGGTTTAGACAAAAAAATGTTGGGGTAGTTGAGGTAGAAAGTATACTAAGTAGGGGTAGTTTAGTAAAAGCAATGGTCAAAATAGGATTAACTAGGTCTAATCAAGATTAATTTAAATTAATTATCATTAAGGTGTCATTAGTCATAATAAAGTAGCTTTTGTCTTTAAGAGTAAGATTAAGCTTCTCTAATCTTTTTTGGGCCTCAATTAACTGAAAATAATTATTTTGACTCAAGATTAATTAATAAAAAAATAAATTATTTTTAATTAAAGCCTAATATAGCCTATATTCTATTAATTACTGTAACTAGGCTTAATTAGCATTGACTAGGGTAAAATGGTAATTTTACATAGAAACTCTCCAAGACTCATCAAAATATCAAATATCCCCTCAAATTAACACATCCAACTCCTGTGAGAAAGGTCTGATCATCACTTAATCCCGCGTTAAATTGTCATAAGGGCAATTTGGTAATTTTACACATGAAAAAATCAGGAATTGTAAATTTCGCACTGATTGTCATCTAAAACACATATAGTCTCCTTCAAACTAACCCATTAAGGATGGCTGAGACGCCCTTTTTACTCTCATGCGAAAATGACCTCAGGTCATTTTGATCATTTTGCACAAAAGGGAAATAGGGGCATTACACCCGATCTCATTCCTATAATACCTTGATTTTCATTTTATCTTGATTGTATGTTAGTTGTGGCTAATTAAGGATAAATAAGTCTAATTAAGAGTTTACTTCCTTAATTAAATAAATAACAAACAATTAATCATTCCTAATCAAATTTAACCTCTTAGCAGTTTAATTACATATTTATGTTAATTGTTGTATTTAATTATTTCAGGTTGAGGGTTGGTGCATTTTGAAAATTTGGACTCCTTCCAATATAAATTCAAATTCCCTCCCAAAATTTCGAGTTTCAAGACACTTTATTAAAATATAATATATTTGAATTTAAGCTACATGAAAATATTATTTTTAGTGAATGTCGTATAAGTTGTTTTAATTTATTTGTGAGAGCGTGTGTGTGTGTGTATAGAATTTCCAAACTACCATTGTCCTATATTACACTAACACCCCCTCACCATATTACCTGTCCCACCCATTTTCAAATGGTAAGACACATAAATAAAATAATAGTTTTTTGAATTAGGCTCATAATATGAGTTGTTCTCATGTTCCTTTATGGCATTCAAGGATTTTATGATGCGGCTTAGGTTTTGTTGTGATTTTTTTCGTCTAGGAATAATATGACTTAATGGCAAAACTTGGATGGATATTGTTTCTGGAGAGTCTTGGAATTTTATTTTTGAGCTCTAAAAGTATGTATAAAATTTTAGTTTTGAGATTCAAGGGTGGGGTTATGGTTTTTATTGTATCTCTTGGCAAATACATTGTCAAAATTGATAGATTTCAAGCAAAAAATTGATTTCAATACTAATATAGGAGTTATAAAAAAATTGTCTTGTTTATGAGACACAAACGGTGTGAATATGAAAGTCTTCTGTTGAGTTTTTGTGAATACTTTTGCAGAAAAAATTTCTTTTGTGAATACATTTTCAGCCTTAGTCTGCTAAATGGGGGTTGTTTGGTGTGTAGAAAAGTTTAAGGATTGTTATGTATCAATAATTTGTTTACTTAGGTGTAGAAAACTAATTCTGTGTGCTGTAATTTATTTGGAATGTGCATATATTTATTTTTGGGATGATATTTGACAAACTAAAGTGCTGGAAATTTGACATCAACTATGATTTTAATGCAAAGTGATTGTTTGGGTCTTTAAAAAGGGATTTAGAGTTGGGTTGTGAGTTTTGTTGATTTTGTTGTCTCTTGTCATATTATTCAGAAAATTGATAAATTTTAAGACCAAAAGTAGCTTTATTGTTGATGCTTTTATTGAAAGAAAAAAATTCTAGTTGTGTTAGAACACATATATGTGGCAATTTTGACTTCCATTAGAGGAAGAGTTGAGTTGAGTTGTGTTCTATTAATTAAGGGTGATAGAAAGAGGTCTCAAGGTTAGGTTACAAATTAAACTTGAATGATGAATTAGGGTATTTACAAAAGAGAATTATAGGCTATTTTTCCAAAGATTTTGCTTTGTTGGAAATATTGGTTGTTTTTTTGAAATTTTGAGTTAGGATAATTATTAGTTTGTTAAAATGTGAATTTTAAAGTTAAAATGAAAACTTCGGGTTTGTTTTAATTAAGGAGCGAGTGTTGTTTGGTTCTTTTCTCTAAACTTGATATATTGGTTGAATTACATTGGAAATTGCTTTATTGTGAATCAATGGAAAGGTTTCATGAGTTTGGTTGTTGTTTCCTATATAAATGGTTTTTTTGTGCTCTCTTGAAGTATGGAAATAAGTCATTAGGACTCTTAGCTTAAGCTTAATATTCTTGATGTTGTTGTTGTTGGCTCTATGGTTAATAAACTTTGAATGGGAAATATGCTAGTTTAGACCGGTCCTTTTATTCAACAATTAGTTTAGGCATTGTTTGTGTTTTGGCATTGATTTATTCCTAATTAGATTGTTAATGTCACGACCCGACTTGGGAACATGACCGGCACGTGGGGAATACCATTCCACGTAAGCCTCATGACCTCTAGTCTCTACATGCATATTTCATATTCAATCCATTTAATAAACATCATTTCCATTTCTAAGAAACCTTTGGATCTTTGAAAACATAATCATCATTAATAGCATATCATAATCATTTCTAACATAGTTCTCTGAAATTAGAAAACAATCATTTCTCAAACTCTAAACATATCCTTGTGACTCAAAATATATGAGTCTCCCTATACAAAGTATACATAAAACTGAAATCATGTAATTACAAAATAATCATGATAAATCAATGCCACTCTATTTCTATGGTCCGGACCTCGCCGTCACGTACACTTGGAGCACTATATTTCTAAACAAAATACCAAAAGACACTTCACTTCAAAGTGAAGCTCGCCAACTGGAACTTTCTACCTGGGAATAAGGTGGATGAAGGACCCGAGCAGCTAACGTATCTGTAATGGAAGAAGGGAGAGGGTGAGTTTCATCTAAAACTCATGAGCAGGCCTCACCCATAACCCTCTCATGGGACAACCAAGAACATAAATAATCATATATAATCATCAGACTGGTTAGTACAATATCTCTGAAATTATATTCATAGAAAACATCTCTAAATTCTTACTCTATCGAGAAATCATTCTCTGTACATATACATAACTTTTAAATCAAATATTCTCTTAAAAGCATCAATATTCTCTAAAAATATAAATAACAGGTCTACTAGAGAAACAAATCTCTGGTTATGCACAATTCATGTGACATAACAATATCTCTTAACTCTGGGCACCTAACTAGGTCCCATTTCTGATTTCTCTAGCCCTGGGCGACTTGGTATACCAAGGTTAACAGATTAACCCGTTAACACACAACCGTTTCTATAGCCACTCTAACTCAATCAGAAATCTAAATCTTTTCTCAAAGTCTTCTACCCTAGAGTTCACAAGCTCTGTATATAAAATCAATAAATTCTGAAATTCATATAATCATTACAACATCTCTAATCATTTCTCTTAAAACTCTATTCTTGAAATCTTAAAATCTCTATTATGTATAAAATTATTTAAACATGAAAACTCTTGAAACTCTAAAGCTTTGGTCTCATATGACTTAACAATCTGACTTTAGCATAACTTGACTATGAAATCATGCCCAAGGGATCACCTCTTTGCAGGCATTTCGATTTCAAGCCCATAGAATATGTATCTGGCAATTATTATGAATCATATTGAATTCCATACTTCTGAGCATCATAAAAAATACTTATTTTCTCTAAAAACCCTATCATATACTTGTGCTCTACTCTGGAAATCATCATAATATTTCATAAATCTCTAAATATAATCATATTCATACTCTTGCTCTTTAATAAAAATCACTTTTAACAATAATGGTCCCATGAGTTTTCAAAAAACATATATTTCATGCTTTCATTTCTAATATCATATGGCCATGTCATAATTTACTGAAATTAATTCTAATGATCAACATAAGGATCATAGGATCTGAACCCACTCACCGTTTGAAGCCGGGAGTATGTGGGCCCCACCAATGGAGAACTTGGAATGGCACCAACAACTGCCATAGAGCAATTATAACTCTAGATTAAACTCTAATAATCTCTAGAGGGCTCTATCCTAACAAAATTGGGGAGGACTCCTACTTGATAACAATGAAAGAAATGATCGGTCCAAATCCAAGATTATGAAGAAATAAAGACATAATCTAACGGCATATACTCACCTTGAAGCTTGGAAATGATGGATTTGAGAGAGAGAAGAAATTGATGAAGAAGAAGAAGGGAACGCGTTCTGCGCGTTTGGAGCCCGAAACATTGCTTTTTATAAACTTTTACCGCCTGGGCGGTGAATGACCGCCTGGGCGGTCCCTCTTTCCAGCTAGACCACACTTCTCTCGTGACCGCCTGGGCAAAATGACCGCCTGGCGGTCTTCAGGAGGTTTCTCTACGAGCCTTTGCTCACCGCCTGGGCGGTCCCATGACGCCGGGCCTCCAGGAGGTTCACTTATTTAGTTAATCATTTATTTTACTTTCCATTAACTTTAAAATATAAATGTAAATAAGGAAATACCCCCCATTTGGATTCAAATAAAATATCTAAAAAATTAAAATCCTAACAACTTAGAATCCAAAATTTGGGTTTTAGTTCAAATCCGAGAATTTCCGAGATTTTCTAAACTTGTGGGCTAAAAATGAAACACTTAAAGGTTTGATAAAATTTATTAAAAATCACTCTTCAACTTATTTTCCCTCTATGAACCATTACCGGGACTTTGAATTCCAAGAATACCTTCTATCATATAGCCCTCCAATGAGATGTAGGATCCTCACTTAGCGAAATTCAGGACCCGCGAGTCTCTGAAACTCCTGAGGCTATACAGAACCTTACTACTACCCTGTGTACCTCGGTATCACAGTTAAATTGTTTGAAATATGTTCTTGGATGTTACCTAAATAGGGAGTGTTCCATGGTTGTGATATGGCATAACTCATTATAATGCGAAGTGAGGATCGGAGCCTTAGCATGTTAAGTGAAAATCCTAGGATTTGTCATTGAAGTGCATAAAAGTTGTGCTTATGTCTCTTAATAATTCATGAGACTTTCCATTATGTTGCATGGTAAGATGTGAAAGAGTTAAGTTAAAAGTTTACGTCAAGTTTTCCCCTATAACCCAATTAAATTTAGCGATGGCTAATTAGGTTGAACTTTTCTTAGGCGATAGGTGATGTGGAGTATTGGTGAAGTTGAATCACCAGGGCGATGATATGGTGGGTCAAGATGACATGAGATAGGGCATGTTTAAGAAAAGAAAGTCTGAAGAAATAAAAGTGCTAGAGAATGTGTCATATCTTGTTTCCTCACATATTATGTATTCTTCATGCTAGATGTTTGATATGTTAGAAGTATTATGCTTTTCATTTTATTATTGGTTAACCAAGGGATTTCCTTAATATTCAAAATATGTGTCACTTCAAAATTATAGTTTGCGAACTAATTAAATGAATTAAAGCATGCCAATTTGTTTCATAATCAAACCAAAGTGACTGGAAACAATAATGATAGCATTTGAAGTGTTTTTATATAACTACTAAGTTTCCTTTTGGATTCTCACCTTATTCCTTTATTTTTCCATGTCGTCTTTATATGAGCTTGTTGACATTGATGGAGGGGTTTGTTCAGTTAGATTGAGATTTTCTAGTGTCTGTTGAGAGCTTGGATGTTATCTTTGTTGCCTACTTTATTATGTTCTCAGGACATAGACTATTGCTTCTTGGACTTATGTTTCTATTATGCATTAAGAGAATTTTTTTTCTATTTGGGATTACTAAATTTGAGACCAAACTCTAATACTGGCTCTTAGTTAGGATTTGTTCATGTTATGCTTTCATATAGGATTCCTTTATGTTATGCCAGGCATTGGGCTTGTAACAGCTGAAGTGTCCTTCATGGACCCATGTCCTTCATGATACTTTAGTATTTACTATATTATAATATGATTACTATTCTTCTTGAAGTATGAGACTATGTGGATGACTTATGAGAAAAGTGATTGTTATGTTTAGGAATTATTTTTATTTTTGTGTTTGGTTACATGAGGATTTATCTTTACAGTTTGATATGTTTCTTGTATTTGCATTTATATCACGAGGCTCTTGCCGTTTTAAGTTTTCAAAAAAAAATCACACTATTTTATGCGATAAGTATTTTGAAAGAAATCCTAATGAATGAAATCAAAACATAATTAACCAATAATTACCTGATTATGGCTTAAGTACAAGAAGCTAACTATTAGGGTGTCACAACTCTTGCTCCCCAAAGTCAAGTTGGTTCTGGAAGCACAATCTCTGTACCAACATGAGTGGGTTTAAGTTCATGACTGAACTTTTGGTCATTGTTAGTGCTCTCCTAGCATTTTGTAAATTGTTTATGAAATTCTAGAATGATTTATGCATAATGTATGCTTTCACGAATTATGCCAATGTTAGAGAAAATATTATTTTTTACATTTATTATGAAAATGTTATTTAGAAAGTCATAGGACTTTACTTGTTGTCCGTATGCTTTAGAACTATTTTTCTAAGCTTATAAAATATATGAAACCCCAGTTTAGTATAAAAAACATAAACATTTGATCATCATGAATGCTGTTTTTAACTAGTAATTAGTTAGAAATAGATCAAATAGTGAGTTAATGGCTACATGATCGTTAACCTTTATATCAAGTGGTCTGTAGAGGACTAGCTCAATCTCAATCATAGTTATGGAACCCAATGAGGTGTCCACATTATGGGATGTAGTTAGGTGCTCTTTAGTTTCAGTTATTAGCTTAGGACAATTAATTTATTCTGTTAACTCATGTTTCTCCAGTTATTGTTTACGAGTCCAACTAAAATATGTTTTTCAATACATATATATATATATATATATATATATATATATATAAATGTTTTATGTTAGCTGTAAGTAGACTTTATGTGTTATTTGTTGTTGTTCCATGTGCATTGTGAGTGGGGACCCACTCATTCAATTTTGATGAGCTCACTCCTATAACACCCTAATATTTAACCCAATATGCCTAGGATGCATTTAAGTTAATTATTAGAATTTACTCTTTTGTTCCAATCTTTGTCTTAACTCTTGAAATTACTTTAGTAAAAATATAGGTATTTTTTTTTGAACTTTGAAAATAAAACGTGAGCCACGCGTACTAAGAAAAACCCATTATTTGTCTCACACACGTAGAAGAGAAATAAAAACAATTCACTCACGCATACAATGCAAACACAACAAACTTGAGAACATAAGCACATCATCATAAATATTTATAGCATAAGTATTAACCGTTCCACATCACGCATCAAAATAAACTACTAAAAGATATCATGCCCACCAATAGAGGTTGGGCTAGGTACAATCCGGAAAAGTCATAAATAGTATATGGATAGAAACTAAAACAACCTACTAAAACCTCTCCTCCCACTACTCCTACTGGACACGCCTAGAGTAGATAGCCTCTAACAAAATATCAAAAGAAGGCTACCCTCTCCATGATATGCACAAGCGCTCCAAGGGGTCCACCATCATCATCCACAAACGACACTCCCGAGAGGGAGGCATATAGCTGAGCACGCAACCAAGGTCGGTAGGAGTAGCAAGACGACCCACAAGATAAACATGAGCTCCCCGCGTGGATGAGTGGCTCCCGACGAGTGTGCTAGGCTCCTCTCATGGGCTGCGACACACTAGCCTCCCCATCACTACTACTTCCCTCTTCTATGGGAACAGTGGGTGCGGAATCTCTCGAAGAGTGCTGGGACGGTGACTCCTCTAATGGGTTTGACCATGGCTCTGGAGGACAAGGGGTGATCAAGGCATGTAAGCAGGGAAGTCACAGATGGGCGGAGGGCAGCCATGAGGGAACTACTCCATACATGGACGTGCACGTTCGAAAGCAAAGTTGTCAATAAAAGGAGTAGCGGTCGAAAACCAAAAGCTAGTGACTGGGTGCGTGAAAGGACGGTTCAAGGAGACAAACAAACAAATGGCACATTAACCCACAAAAGTGATAAGACTAGTTAGCAGAATCAAAGTGCATCTCCCAGGTGGATACATCAACGTAGATCACGAACGTCACCATCACCTTCTGAAGACGAGATGGAAAGAAAGAGAGAAAGGGAATGAGAAACTTGAACAAGAATCTCAGTAGGGCTTTCACCTCCTTGCAAATGTCATCATCTTCGTCCTCAGGAACCTTGGGTTTCATTACGAAAATGGTGAACATGCATACGATTAATTTAATAAGTTCCAAATACCCTTAGCCAAGGCCCGTGTCTTTTAGCATGAATCTTAGTGTCATTTATGCATCATACCATATTATGAATGCATGTCAATACTTAATGCAATATATCACAAGAGCCATAGTAACTTAACATAGCATAAGATGCATAGAGTAACATAACATAATCCTTCTCTCTTGTTCACTTAGGTGACTTAACCTTCTCATTCTTTTTCATATGGTCACCCTAATACTCTCTCCTCTTGAGAGTTTCTAGGTTATGAGCTGATACCTAACTAGTCATCACTAGCCCACACTTATCCTCTCGATAAGCAAATTCCCAACTCCCAAAGTGCGGATAGGGGGCATAGGATCACCTTTCACAACCATTAATTCCTGGAGTCTAAAGGATTACCTTATTGGATCACCTCTCCTAACCATTAATTCCTAGAGTCTAGAGGGTCATCTCCATGTGTCTTAGATCAACTTTAATCTTAGCATTCTATTTAGAGATTCAAACATAAGCATATAATCATAGCCATCATCATAACTTATCATTTAACATTTCATGCTCATAACTTCATAATTTTTTTAAGTCCACAAATTTGCTAGAAATCCGCAGCATAATGGCTGGGAATAGAGCTTCCATAAATTTGCTTCATTCCATAGAACACATCAATCATGCATCTCAATCATTCGTACATAATCATAACATGCCATAATTCATCATGTAATTGATCACACAAGTATGCATCGCCTTCTTTGCATATATCCATAAACATATTATCATCAATGTCTCATTGAAAAGTAAACATGCTCCTACCCAGGATGCCAGATATCATGGATCAGACTCAGCTAATGTATATGCCATGTTCAACAGGATATATACAACATAATCAAAATCATTACTTGCATAGTTCAATAATCAAGCATGCATAGTCATCAACAGCACAATTATTTCAAGTCATATAATTTCCAACCAAATCATTTGAGCATAGCCTTCATAACATATCAATCACATCAATATCATCAAGTTATTGATAATTACTCTTTAGCCCCAAAAGGCGTCAAAATTGCAATTTTTAAGAGTTTGTGGTCAAAGTGTAAATGTCTCATTTCAACATATTTTCTCAAACTAATGATCCTCAAAATTAATTTACACTTTTAAGAGACCTATACCACTTAGAAATTATTTAAATTCATCATAAAAACCATTTTGGGTCATTGGCCAAATTTTGCTAGCTTTTAGGGGTCAAAGTGCAAAATTTCTCATTCTTGACACTTAGCAAGTACCAATGTTTCTAAAACTTTTTCTAAACATCATAAATGGTATTTTGAATACATGGACACATCCAAAATCATTACTAACTCTAAATCAATTTGGCCAAAATTCCATGATGACAATTTCAAGCACAACTTTTCGCATTTAGCAAAACGGTGAAAACTAATAATTATAATTATTCTTTTAAGCACCCAAGACACCAAAAATAATTCTTAAAACAATTATTAATGAATTTTATGTATGTAAACAGTAGTGAACAGTGCCAAAATTTACTATTCCATAAGCTATAGGAAATTACATTTTGACCCTTTCCAATTACTAGTTTTTCCTAAAATGCTAGAAATAATTTTTACAACACTTATTAATAATATTTATGTATATGAACAGTAAAATACAGTAATGAACAGTAGTTAACAGTACACAAAAATTAAAATTTCAAAAGCTTTGGAAAAGTACATTTTAAATCATTTCGAGTTACTAATTTTTCCCAAAAGCCCTTCTAAGACATCAAAGATATATGAAACAATTTTTAACACATTTTTGACTTTATGAACAGTAACATACAGTAGTAAACAGTGGCATACAATAATGAATAGTAACCAAATTGATAAAAATTCAAGAGTCATAGAAATTACATTTTTAATCCTTTCTAGTTACTAGTTTATCTAAAAAAACTATTCTAAGACACCAAAAACATTTGAAATCATGTTGTCCCTCTTAGAAATTAATTGTTATCATTTAAATTAGTAGCAAAACTTAAAGTTTTATAAATAAGGTTTTCTACTCACTTAAAATCACATTTTTGTCTCTTTTAAATTCCTATTTCTTTCGAAATTTCTTGATCAAAATTTTCATTTAAGACAAAGGGGACAAGTCTTGAGCTTTAGAGACTTAGGTGATGATGGCTAAAATCATAAGCATGCCATGTAAATTATTTTAAATCTTTAACATTTAAGGTGACAACTTGAAAATATAAACATGATATGCAAGATTTGAAATATAAACATGAGAGTGCAAATCTATTTTTAAGTCTTCAAAACTATAAGGTGATATCATGAAATGCAAGACTTGAACTATAAACATGAAGATGTAAGTTCATTTTTGAATCTTTAACATTTAGGGTGAAAACTTGGAAATATAAACATGACATGTAAGGCATTGAAACATAAACATGAGCATGAAAGACTTGAAACATAAATATGAATGCAAGTCCATTTTTACATCTTATTAAAGCTCATCAACTTAAGACTTTAAAGAGTGAAACTTGCAACCCATAAATCTCAACAAAATGAAAATGAGTTTTAGAGTCCTTCATTCCCATGGTTCAAAGAACCTCATTTCTTGGACTTATCATTAAACTCAAAGACAACAAAGAAACCAAATGAGCATTCTTTAACCTTTTTCTTTCAAAAGCAAAGGATCAAACTTTGGGCTCTAGAGGTCATGAACATGATGGCCTTACAACCATACTCAAGAACCATCATCATCAAGCCATTGTCTTGACTTCCAACAAAGGAACAAAAACCGAAAAAGAAAAGAGAGAATAAGAGGAAGAACATAAAACAAAATCCCTACCAAGATGGTTTCTTGTTTGCAAGAGTGAAAGCTTAGTCTTTTATGAAGAAAAGAAAAGAAAAATCTTCGCTTGGGCCAGGTGAAGTTTCGGCCAAGAGGGAAGAAATAGGAGGAGGATTTTTCTTGTGTTCTTATGTATGGGGATTGTACGCCCAATTTTTACTGTCGTTAGAAATTACCGAATTACTCTAGGTAATTCTTACATAAAATTTGAGACCAAACAATCCTCAAAAATGGAATATAACATTAGAAGAGAAGTTAGGAGTGATTCGTACGAGAGTCGCAAACCCCGAATTTCTGTACGTGTAAAATGACCAAAATGCCCTTGAGGTTATTTTACTCAGAAAATGAGGATCTTGGGCCCCCATCCTCAAGGGGATGTTTTGATGATAATAAAAGATTGTTTGTGTTATGTGTGTTAATAGAGGAAAGAATCTAATTTTGAATTTCGACACAAAAATTATGAAAATGCCCCTATGGCCGTTTTAATTTATTGCGTGACTTAGCCTAACCTCACTAAAATGTTTTAAAAGGTGTTTTTAAGTTATGATTGACCCTTGGTTAAGTCCGGATGGTCTCGGGCAGTTTTTGAGTAAAATTACCATCTTGCCCCTGTTTGTAGTTTTGCAAATTTTGAGATTTTCGATTCATCTAGCGAAACCTAAGCAATATTAGGCTCAAATTAAAAGTTATTAAATTCTAATTACTAATTTAGAGTCAAAATTATTTATTTAGGGTGATTAGAACCTAAAATTACTTAAAAACACCCAAATTGCTTACTAATTCACCTAAGCCCTTAATTGTAAATTCTCTAAATTACAAAGATACCTACCTACACCTATATAATACATGAAACACACAAATTTTCACCTCCATGGGGCTGTAATGGCTGAATTATTGGTGCCTCCATGCATCAGAAAATTTGTCAAAGAATGCACAAAATTCAAGGTATGAAAACAAGGAACCATGAAAACATGATTCCATGTTTTAAGCCACCAACCAAGATGATTTTTCTTCCTTGCTTTTCCTCTAAAATCCACCAGCCTTCCTCCTCCATTTTCCATTTATGAGCTTCAAAATCTCTATAAATAGGCATGCTTAAGGATGTTTTAGAGGCCTTAGTTCATACATGCACATTTCTAGTTTTTACAAACACCTAAAGCTTTCTTTCCTCCTCCCCCTTGCCTGAAACTTCTTCTTCACTTTCTCAAAGAGATTTTCTTTCATTTCACTCCAAGAAATCAAGTTCTTTTCCTTTCCTTCAAACCAAATTAGGTAGGGTGTTGTTTCTAAGTTCATTTGATGCTATGACAAGTTGTGTTTCTAGCTCAAAATGTTGAATCAATGAACCTTTTCTATGGCTTTATCAATTCAGTTTTCCTTCCCTTTTCTTTAATGGTTTCAGCCAAATGGCCTAAGTAGGAATGAAATGATGGCTTGATGATGAGGACCTTGAGTGTGGGTTGTAAATCTATCACCAGATAGGCCTCTAAAGCTTAAAAGTTTCACTTGATGGAAAACTTTAAGGAATAATGTTTTTATGCTAACCTTGAACTTAAAACTCTGTGTAAAAATAGTTTTCATTATGATTGATTTCAAAAAATATTGATGTTCATCTTTTAATCCATTTCTTTGAGCTTGATGATGAGGTTCAAGCTATAAGGTTGTCTTTGACACTTTGGCATAAAGAACTCTAAAGTTCACTTTGTCTTGCTAAGATATATTAGGTTGAATTTATATTTCTCTAAAGTCTTGAAGGAGCTCTAGTAAAGAAATAAAATGAACTTGCATTCATGTTTAAGTTTATGCCTTGCATAACCATGTTTACTTTCTATGTCATCACTAAATTCTCAAGAATGAATAAATGAACTTGCATTCTCATGTTTAAATTTCCAAGCTTGCATTTCATGTTTATGTTTCAAGTTGTCACTTAATCTCTAAAGATGATAAAAGGTTGCATTTCATATTTATTTTATACTCTCACTTTATTTTATAATGGCTAAAAGAATCAACACATGACATGTTTATTATTATGTCATCACCTAAGAATCCTAGAGCTCAAAGACTTGCCCAAGTATCACAAGCAAAGTTGGAACTATGATAATAGGAACTCTAAAGCTCACTTTCAATTTCCTTGAGATTATTGGAGTCAAAGAATTCATTCTTTAAGAAGTCTTGAGTTTGGAGCTTAATAAGATGTAATAAGAATTCTCTTCTCTTCACGGTCCAGGACGAACTACCACCACTCCTTTTTCTTATTTTTCTTTTATAAAGATTCTCTTCTCTCTCCACTTGTCCAGTGACTACCACCGCTCCAGTTTCTTATTCATTTCAAGCACTTGCATCATGTTTAAATTTCAAGTCTTGCATATCATGTTTAATTTCCAAGTCATCACCTTAAATCTTAAAGATAAAGAAAGGGATTTGCATATTATGTTTATGATTCTAGTTATCACCTAAATCTCTAAAGCTCAAGACTTGCTCCTTTAATCTTAAGTGAAAATTTTAATCATGAACATTCTTTCAATGTATAAATCGGCCTCATGATTAAGGAAGGCCTAAAGTCCTATGATTTCTTTCAATTTTAACAAAAAGAATTAGTTTCTAAAGGAGTTTCGAGGTTTTACAAATATTTTACGATAAACTAGTATCACATGTATACTTGAAATGTGACTTTAAGCAATTATATGAGATTCATGATTCGGCCACTAATCTGAGTTTAGTACTACTGTATGATGATGGTTTAATATGTTTGAAGTTGTGATAATTTTGGTTTATTGCTAAAGGAATGATTCTATATATGTTAGAGATAAAACTAGCTTCCTAGAAAATCATAAAAGCAAGATTTCTAGGACTCTAGAGAATGAAATTTATACATTCTGTCCAGAACCCTTAAAAGCTATAAGAATCAGATTTTATTATGTCTAGATAAGTGAAAATGATTTGTAATTGGTTCAGTAATTAATTTTAGTATCATAGGGAAAGCCAGGAACAAGAAAGGGTTAAAGATGCAACTTCTAGCACACTTAAAGCCTTAAATATAACCTACCGCCTAAGTTGTCCCATGTGGTTTACTAATGTACTTGAAGGATATAATTAAGGGTAATAATGATAATGAATCCCTTAGATGCATAAGAAAGTAAGATAATGATTGAGGTTACCTGATTCTAAAGTGGCTTGTTTAAGGGAGTTTTTTAGGATTTATGATAATGCCTCTTTTATATTTGAAATGATAAGTCTATGTAGTGATTTGATGCTTATTAAGTATTTGATTTCATTGAATGACTTCATGGTTTGCATGTTATAGTTGCTGTTGCAAACAATAAGAATGTTTATGCATCCTGATGATTATGAATTGGGAGTTGTATTATGATATAACATGCAAAAATTTAATGGTGACTTAAACTTATGAGGAAATGATCCTTTGGACCCATCAGACTAGAGGTGGTGAAAAGGTGATTCTTGCCCCCTAAACCATTCTCTCAAAAGGGTAGAGTCGAGATTTTAACTTATCAAAAAGGATAAGTATATGCTAGTGACGACTAGTAAGGTATGAGCTCATAACCTATATTACTCCTAAAAGGGTGGAGTATAGGGTGGCCTAGGAAAATGATGATGAAAGTAACTTTAAGTCACCTAAGGAACTAAGTAATGCATTGTGTAAATATGATGTTCTTCTATTCATAGTATTTATGAAATGATAATAAGGAATATGATGTGGTTGTATGTATAACTATGTTATTATATATGAAAGGAAAAGTTCATTATAAACATGACATGCTAAGTTTATGATGCATTATAAGACGCATGATTAAAATGACGGACCTCGGTAAAGTATATTTCCGAACTAAATAAATGAATCTTAGCATGCTCACATTTTTATAATGAAACCCGAGGTTCCTAGGGACGATGATGATGACACGATGCATATGAGGTGAGTACCCTACTAAGATTCTTTTATAAGTTTCTCATTCCCTCTTTCTTTCTTTTCATCTCGTCTTTAGAAAGTGATGGTGATACGTGATTCCCGTTGATGCTCTCACCTGGTAGATGCACATGATCTTGTGAACCAGCTTATTATCCTTGAGAAACGTATCGCTAGACCTTGAGTGTGAACTTGGATACCTATTCCTATCTCTGAGTGTTATTAATAGGTGCCGATTAATAGATGTTTTTGCATCCATATATTATTCATGTTTTGTTTGATTGCCTACATCTAGCTTAACTCGTTGTTAGGCAAAATATCTATGTGATATGTAATTATGGATGTCATATGATGGAGCCAATATGATGTGTTCTTCATGATATGTCTGTTCATTTTCTATTTTATCTTGATTATTGTTCACGATATGCGCTCACATTTTCAATTATGTTTTTTTTTTTAAATTGCTCGTAATTTCACTAAGTATTTTCAAAGCATGATTAAGGAACTAAAGCAAATAGTAAAGTCTAGTAATTAATCAGACCTAGGTGCATTGGGTTAATTATTAGGGTGTTACAGGATGGAAAGGGTCGGTGTTTTAGAGTTGATCTATGGTGGTGGTATGTTGGTTTGACCTTGGAAGCTTGGTTATGGAGCAACAATAGTGTCTTTTGAAGGTTGAAGATGATGAAGAGGAAAGCTTGAGTTGAGAGAGAATAAGAGTGTTTTTTTTTACAAGTCTTCATGAGCAAGACTTCACCAAAAAAGTGGATAGTAGGAATGAAAGTTTTTGTAAGTGTGTAAGTGTTAAAAAAATAAAAAATGAGAAAAGGAAAGGGTGTGTGGCCACCAGCCACATGGAGGCTTTAAGGGGAAATTTCATTTCATTTGGGTATAGGAATTAGGGTTTTTAGGTAATTATAATTAGGGGTTTGGTTAGAAATTGATAATTTGGTGTCAGGAGTTGTAATGTGGTGGTTAAGGCTTTCAAGACATGTTTAAGGAGTGGTTTTGCTTGTTTATTTGAGTTAATCTTGATTAATTTGAAATTCAAACACCAACCTTGTTCCTAATCTTTAGGGAAAAAAGAAAGAGAAAGTGTTTTTTGTCTCTACTTTATGCTATTTGGTCTCACGAGCATTCTTTGAATAAGAAAGGGGTTTAAACTTTTCTTAATCAACCTTGGGCCTTAATTAACCTCAAATAATTACTTTGCCTCAAAATTAATAAACAAAATTAATTTATCTTTCATTAGAGCCTAATATTGCCTATATTTCCTTAATTACTCTAATTAAGCCTAATTAGCACTAACTCGGGACAAAATAGTAATTTTACACAAAGTCCTCGAGACCATTCTAGATATCACATACACTCTTTAATTAAGTTTCTCAACTCTCGAGTGATGATCAGGTTCAGCCGTCACTTAATTCCGCGTTAAATTACCTTAGGGGTGTTTTGGTAATTTTGCGCATAGGAAAAACTAGGAATTGAGATTTCCTCATCTACTGTCATCCAAAACACATCTAGTCCCATTCAAACATCAAACTAACCCCTCAAGGAAGTTCTGTCCAACCGTGCTTGATTTTTGGGTAAAATAACCTCAGGGCATTTTGGTCATTTTGCATAGTAGGAAAATTGGGCGTTACATATCTCCCCTTCTTAAAAAGAATGTCATCCTAAAAATTCATTACCCTGAAAAGTTCAGGATATTGCGACTTCATTTCTGATTCCAATTCCCACGTAAATTCCTTCGCCTTTTCTCCCCATGCTACTTAGACCAAAGGTACAGTCTTATTCCTCAATTGCTTAACTCCTTTGTCCACGATCCTTGTAGGTGGAAGGCTAAAGGTCAGGTCCCCCCTTAATTATACTTTTGCTTGCTCTAACACATGACTGGGGTTGGACTAGTATTTTCTCAACTGGAGACATGGAAGACATCATGAAGGTTAAACAGATTAGGTGACAAGGCTATTCGATATGCCACTGACCTGACTCTATCAAGGATTTCAAAGGGACCAAGAAATCTGGGCTTAACTTTTTGACTCTCATAGCTCGTCCTATGCCTGCGTGAGGATGATCCTAAGGAATACATGCTTTTCCTCTTGAAATTCCAATGGCTTTCGCCGTTTATCTGCATAGTTTTTCTCTACTTTGAGCAGTAAGGATCCTATCCTTGATCTCTGGATTTGTTCCGTTGTTTCCCTTACAACTTCGGGTCCTAACATTTTTTGCTCACCGGCTCAAACCAACACAAAGGGGATTAACACTTCCTTCCGTATAAAGCCTCATACGTGCCATACCGATACTTGCATGAGAATTGTTGTTATATGCAAACTCGATCAACGGCAACTATTTATCCCAACTTCCCCTCTAGTCCAAGACACACACTCTCAACATATCTTCCAAGGTTTAAATGGTCCTCTATTGCCCAGCCGTTTGAGGGTAATATGCCGTGCTCAAGCACAGCTTCGAACTAAACGCCTTCTGAAAAGGCTCCCTAAACATATGACATAAATCACGGATCATGATCCAAGATTATCATCGACACTCCATGTAACTTCACGATCTCTTGGATATATAACTGAGCTAACTTATCCAAGGAATAAGTCACCTTAATGGGTAAAAAGTGAGCCGACTTTGTAGTCAATCCACAATCACCCATATGGCATCGTGGCCAGGTTGGGTCTTAGGTAGACCTTCACGAAATCCATCGAGATACTATCCCATTCCATTTAGGAATTGACAAGGGTTACAACATTCCAAGGTTTTTGGTGCTCAATTTTCACCTTTTGACAGACTAGCAGTTACTTACCCATGTGGCCATGTCTCTCTTCAAACGGGCCATCAAAACATCTTCTTTTTCAAGTCCTGTATATCTTGTTGGTACCAAGGTGAATGGTGAAATGGCTCTTATGAGCCTCCTCCAAAATCTCTTTTCGAAGGTCACCACTTGTCAGCACACAAATTTTGCCTTCAAACCTCCATAACTTATCAGTTCCAAGGATGAATCCCTTCAACTTTTCCACCTCTATCGCTTCTAAGGTCTCCTTAAACTCCTCATCCTCTTGTTGAGCTTGAGTAATTCTCTCTTTGAAGTCACTCGTCACTCAGATGACACATCTTTATGCTCTCAGTGGTCAAAGTCATCCCCAAGTTTAGGTTTCTAAACCTCTCAATCAAACTCCATTTCCTTAACTATCATCTGAGACAGGTGTAATGACTTTCGACTCAAGGCATGAGCCACTACATTAGCCTTGCTGGGATGATAGTTTAACCCAAAATCATAGTCCTTCAAGAATTTCATCCACTTTCTCTGCCTCATATTCAACTTCTTCTAATCAAAGAGATACTTGAGACTCTTGTGATTAGAGAACACCTCAAATTTAACTCCATACAGATGATGTCTCTACACCTTTAAGGCAAACACTACAGCTGCTAACTCTAGGTCATGGGTAGGGTTGTTTACTTCATTAGGCTTGAGTTTCCTAGATGCATAGGCCACATCTTGCCTATTTTGCATCAACATAGCCCAAACCTTTCCCCAAAGCATTATAATACACCTCAAAAGGCGCATTGGGGCGTGGCAAAACTAACACTTGGGGTTATGGTTAACTTCACCTTTAACTCTTGGAAGCTCTTTTCACACTCTGGAGTCCAAACGAAAGGGGCATCCTTCCTAGTAAGCTTGGTCAAGGGTAAGGAAATTTGAGAAAATCCCTTAATAAACCTAGAGTAATAGCTAGCTAGTCCTAAAAAGCTTTGTATCTCCGTTATCATGGTTGGTCTCTTCCAGCTCGTCACAGCCTCTATCTTACTAGGATCTACTGCGATACCTCCTTTTGACACTGCATGTCCTAAGAATTTCGCTTCTTCCAACCAAAATTCATACTTAGACAACTTTGCATACAACTTCTTCTCAAAATCTCTAAATCCAACCTCAAATGACGCTCATGCTCCTCATGGATCTTCGAATAGATGAGTATATCATCTATGAAAACAACCACGAATTGATCTAAATAGGGTCTAAAGATCCTATTCATATAATCCATGAATACAGCAGGAGCATTGGTCAATCCAAACGATATAACTGTGAACTGAAAGTGACCATACCGGGTCCTAAAAGTAGTCTTGGGTATGTCCTCATCCCTCACTCTAATCTGGTGATATCCTAACCTCAAATCAATCTTTGAAAACACCACCGCTCCCCTTAACTAATCTATCAAATCATCAATCCTAGGTAAGGGGTACTTGTTCTTCACGTCACTCAATTCAATTGCCTATAGTCTATACAAAGCCTCATACTCTCGTCTTTCTTTTTAATGAACAAACTGGGGCTCCCATGGTGATGCACTAGGTCTCACAAACTTCTTTTTCAAAAGCTCTTCTAGCTTGAGTCTTCAACTCAGTTAACTCTAGGGTGACATCCTATAGGATGGTATGGATATTGGCCCTATTCCTAGGGCCAAATCTATAGAGAACTCTATCTATCTCACCAGGAAGCTCAGGTATCTCATCTAGAAATACCTCAGGATAGTCTCTTACTTTAAGCACATCATCAATATTCTGCTCAAGGTCTTCCTCACTAGTGGCTAGGAGAACATATCCCTTACTTTATTCCCCATAACAATTGACTTCTCCAGCATTTAAGTAAAGACTTAGAAGTTTACTAGGCACACTGGGGGTAGGGAAAAAGATGATAGACTTTGTATAATAGTTTAACATTACACAGTTAGCATAAAGCCAATCCATGTGGAGAATTATATCTAGACCATGCATAGGTAAACAAACTAGATTTAGAATAAAAGGTCTACCTTCAATAATGAAATGGCAATTTAAGCAACATCTACAAGTCCTAAAATGTTTGCCAGTGGGTGTAGAAACGGAAGATCAAAAGGAAGTTCTGATACATGCAGTTGCAAAGACTTGACAATATCATGTGATATGAATGAGTGAGTTGTGCCAGAGTCATATAAGGTCCTACCATTCATTTCACACTTACCTTCTATGAGGCTTCTAGACTTCGTTGAGTCTTCCACATTGAGGGTAAAGGCCCTCCCTTGACGTTGTGGTCTTAGGTTAAGGGTCGTTGAGTTCCTCTCAGCACTCCCAAGCATAGTGACCGGGCTTCCCACACTTGTAACAAACTTTTGGCCCATCAAGTAAGGTCGATCTCCATGTGGCTTCCCACATTTAGGACATAATGTAGTAGGTGCAGGTCTTGGGGTGTAACCGTGGCCCTATAGGTGCCTTGCCCTTGGGACCACTGGATCTTCCATGATGAAAATTCTTCTTGGAGCCTTGTGGCTTGAACTACGGCCTGAATTGCAATTTGAATCTCGAGCTTGCGGTGCCAGCTTCTGGTAAAATTCTCAGCCCTTGATACGCTCAACTTTTTGTGGCCTTCCTCAATGATGCGACATTTGTTGACTAGGGTAGGAAAGTCCCTAATCTCCAAATGTGCAACGACGACAGTGATCTTTGCCTTCAGCCCAGCTTCATACTTGACACACTTCTAGAACTCATCGAGGTTTCCCTGAAAATCTTGAAAACTTAATCAGCTCCTCAAACTTCACAGGATACTACGCAATGCTCATCCCTCCTTAGGTCAACTACATGAACTCCACATCCTTGGCATTCCTCACCAATGCTGGAAACTACTTCTTGTAGAAGCAAGTCTTGAACATTTCCCAGTTGATCATGGTGCCAGATGCCTCCAACAGTCTTCGGGTGCCAACCTACCAGAGTTAGCATTTGCCTCAAGCACATAGGTAGCGAAAGTCACCTTCTATTCCTTGGTGCAAGTGATCACAAAAGACCTTTTCCATACTCTTGATCCATTTGTTAGCTTGGTTGGGATTTAAAGTTCCTCTAAAAGATGGCGGGTTCGCCTTGTGAAACTCTCCGAATCGGCATGCTCGTGACCATCGGCAGCATTGGGGCCACTACCATCATCACCTTGGCAATCCATCCGTTCAAACATCATTTGCAGAGCCATTGCCATGTCCCTGAGAGCTTGCTCTCATTACTCTTCACCTCCGCCTAGGTCCCATCCTATCATGGTCGTGCCATCAGTCCCTAAGCATCAGAGAACAGCAAACACTAAGGTCATCATGCTCAATACTTTATGCAAAGTGAGCTAGTTACTATGGAACACACACACACATAGGGGTCATGCATCTCTATTTTATAGCTTACCCTATCAAGAAAGCACTACACATGACATAACTATCGCATCATGCTTAAGAAGCATAGTCAGTCTAATTCTCAAGCTCAATGAGAACCAAACTGCTCTAATACCAAAATGTAACACCCTAATATTTAACCCAACACACCTAGGATGCATTTAAGTTAATTATTAGAATTTACTATTTTGTCCCAATCTTTGTTTTAACTCTTGAAATTACTTTAGTAAAAATACTGATAAATTTTTTTTGAACTTTGAAAACAAAATGTGAGCCGCGTACGAAGAAAAACCCATCATTTGTCTCACACACATAGAAGAGAAATAAAAACAATTCACGACACGCATACAATACAAACACAACAAACTTGTGAACATAAGCACATCACATATATATTTATAGTATAAGTATTAACCATTCTACATCATAGACTAAAATAAACTACTAAAAGATATCATGCCCACCAACAGAGGTTGGGTTAGGTACAGTATCCGAAAAGTCATAAATAGTATGTGGATAGAAACTAAAACAACTTGCTAAAACCTCTCCTCCCACTACTTCTACTAGGACACGCCTAGAGTAGCTAGCCTCTAACAAAATATCAAAAGAAGGCTACCCTCTCCATGATATGCACAAGCACTCCAAGAGGTTCACCATCATCATCTACTAACGACGCTTCCAAGAGAGAGGCATGTAGCCGAGCACGCGAGCAAGGTCAGGAGTAGCAAGATAACCTACAAGATAAACATGAGCTCCCCATAGACGAATGGCTCCCCTACAAGTATGCTGAGGTCCTCTCATGGACTACAACACAATAGCCTTCCCATCACTACTACTTCCCACCTCCATGGGAACGGGTGTAGAATCTCCTGAAGAGTGCTAAGACGGTGACTCCTCTAATGCGTTTGACCATGGCTCCGTAGGACGAGATGGTGATCGAGGCATGTAAGCAGGGAAGTCATGGATGGCTAAAGCGAGAGGCAGCCACGAGGGAACTACTCCATACGTGGATGTGCACGCTCAAAAGCAAAGTCATCAGTAAATGAGTAACGAAAACCAAAAGCTAGCGACTGGGTGCGCAAAAGGACAGTCCAAGAAGACGAACAACGAACAGCACATTGACCTACAAAATGATAAAATTGGTTGGTAGCATCGAAGTGCATCTCCCAAGTGGGTGAATCAACATAGATTGTAACATCCTCCCAAGTACAACCTCATCCTTAAGTTATGACATCATACTCGAGAGTTATAACTTATTAATTAGCGGACCTTTCTTAAATATCTATAGCAACCTCGATTAACGTGTGTAATAACTAAGCGAAATTCTATTAAAATATATAACAAAGAAACATAACATTTATTGAATACATAGTTAAGTACAAAAGGAAGCTCTTCTAAGAGCTTTAATACATTTATGTTCTCTATTACATTTACATACATATAACTCCAACTAAGTAGTAAAGTAAAAACATCAAGTACTAAATTACTGCAATTATGAGTTCTTTCACGTTGCGGCCGCATCGTTCTCTAGATCAACCTGGAGGTGACACGGGAACACAAAAATACATAAGGGGTGAGAATTATACAATTCTCAGTAGGGTAACTCCATAATTACACAATCATAATGTCATTGTCATCGCCCAGCCACTTCGGTTTATGAAGAAAATATGATCATGCAATACATATTAAAGATTCATTTTAAAGTTCTAAAATTATCCCTCTGAAGTAGGTAGCTTTTAACAATCAATCACTTAGTGCACATATATCATGAAGCTCAAACACATAGTAAGTAATTCTAATCAAGAGATTACATAATATGATTATGGATATGTTAAATGTAGTGAAATTATCCCAAAGTGACCTGGTTTCACTTATAGCCATAGAAATCAAATCAATGCATTTTCTCTTTTCATTGACATAGGAAGAACTTAGTTTTAAACTCTTAGTTTATACCACATGGTATTTATAGTAGATCACACCACACAAGGGAAATAGACTTGCTATCAGGACTGAGCTCATTCCTATATGTGATAATCGAACTTCATTTTTTCCTCTTCTGAATCAAGGTTCTATTCCTAGCCGATATGTCTACCGACTCAAAATATCTTTAGGGAAGTTCCTCTTTTTGCCTTCCCTTTTCCCAACATAAGTCTTTTGTTTTTTTGTCCATATGTCAGAATATGCACGATTGAAGTTTATACATTCTTTTTTCTTTTTCTAAATGCATGCATAAAGCACATGTAGGCATTCATTCACAATACAATTTCAATCATGTCTCATAAACCACTCTTTACTTCCTCTAGCATGAATTTATATGTCACAAGTCATATGGCTAAATAGTTAACATCAAGTATTCATGTCATACTAGAACCAAAATACCATTACATTATCAATTCAAGGCTTGGGTTCATTTCCAGCAATTGGACAGATTTCACACCATTTTAGCACGAATTTATTTGCTAATCAAACAATCAATTCAAAGGCTATAAAAATTACCCAATACATTTCAATGTTTCCATAAGGCTCCATAAAAATTTTAGAGCAAAAAGAGTTCTCTAACTATGTTAACAAAATTAAACACATTTGGTGCTCAGAAACCACTTAACCTCAACTTAAACCCTGATATTCATAATTTTTAACATACAAGATGATTGAATCAATTGAAAAAAATATTCATAGTTACACTTCAAGATGTTGTCAACAAACTATAAAAATTTCAAAGGAAAATTCGATCATTTACTGTGGTAAAAAAATTAGACAAAGTTAGGATTCAGTTCCAATAATCCAGGCAGCATAGATGCACTTTTGGTTCTTGATTTTTTTTTAAAGCATTAGAAGTCAAACACAAAGCTCAAGAAAATTTTTGGAACTAGCCTAGGATGTTAGATTCAACATATATTTTTTCTAGCTCATGAAAATACCCAAAATTTCCTCAGAAAATTCATGATTAGTGGCTGCCAATACAAAAATCGAAAATCCAGCAGCATGACTCAAAATCTCTTTTCACAAAAATGCATTTTTCACAACAATAAACTACTCCACCCATGCACATACATCAATATCTAGGTGTAACCTCACATTAGAACAAGAATTTATCAATTTAAAATAATCCAAAACCTGCAAGAACAGGAAAACACAAAACAAGACACAAGAAACACTACTTTGGTAGCTTTAGGGATCTTGGCTCCAAGGGTGATCCAAAAGGATTTTGCTCACTTTAAGGCCTCCAAACTAACATCAAAACCTCCCTTAGGAAGAAGGATATGAGATATCAATAGTAAGTCACTCCTTTTTGGCTAATGCCACTCTCTATTTAATGTAAATTTATTTGATTGTTCAAAAATACCCTTCATTCTCATTCATACTTAAACTAACAATCTATTATTACTTAAATACTATTTAAACCCATTATTACTAATATATATTGTGGTTTGTGTTTTAATATTTTTTATTTTGCAAAAAAAATTCATAATAAATTTATTAAATCTTGTTAATAATAACTAATTTAGTTTTTAAAAATATTTTATTATTTTTTATATAATATTATAGTCAAAATAGTGTTCATATTATTTTTATGTAATTAAATATATTATTAAATAAACATATTATATTAACATTTGACATGTTAATCTTTGAAATTTTATTATAACTTTTACTTTTGTTATTTTTCATAAAAATTAAGGTAATCTAATATGTTAAGTTAGCTATTCACTTCATAATTATATACATGTTAAATTGTATACAAATATTTGATGATATATTTTCACAAAATTTAACGTGTTTTAACTGGATATGAGATATTAAGTTAATTAAATAAAATGACAAAATAACATTAGATGATAGTACAATTTTTTTGTGTTGACCATAAATATTAAATATAATTTAAAATTATTAGTGATAAGTTTTTCATTTCATGAACATTTATCATGTTTTATTTTCTTAACTTAATTTTACTTTTGGTCATATTTATAGAATATTAAAATAAAAAGGACAAAAATATTATTATGGTTGAAAAGTTTATCTGAAGTAAAAGAAAAAACTTAATCCAATTTAAAAACTATTATTAAGATTAAGAGAATCAATTTATTACATAATTGTATTTTTTGTATTTATGTTATATGTTTCATAAGAAAATTAAATAAAAAATATTTTCATAAAATAAAATATTGCATAAGTAAAATATTTCAAGAAAATGTTACTAATAAAAAATATATATAGATTATAAATAATATAATTGATTAAGTAGTTTATAAAAGAGGAATATGGGTATTTGTAGACAATTAAAGAAAACATCATTTATTAGAGAATGACATTAGCCAAAATGGAATGGCACATCATTGTTATCGTTGGTTTTATTTTATCAGGATCATCTTTGAAATCTCAATGCACGGCAACATTTAAGATTCAATTGAAATCCTTTAAATTATAAAAATATATATATATATATATATATATATATATATATATATATATACTTTTAAAACATAAAGATTCAAATCAAAAATTTTGAAAACAGCATTAGAATTTACAAATTATTTATTTTTTCAAAAAAAATTAATGTGTGATTTTTTTAATATGAAATTCACGTGACTGATCTATCATGAAAAAGTCAAATCAAATTGTAGTTATTGTACCTTAATCCTTGTTAAGTCTCTTCTAAGTTTAATCTGACACTTTAATGCCACAAACCTCACTGTATCTGCAATGAAAAACGGAAGTTGTGGACAAGTCAAATCAAACAGCTGCTTCCCTTGTGGAGTGGGAGATGCTGAGTTTCCGAATGCATGCATGTCCTTTACTAATCCTTCAGGCTTAAAAAATCACAATGTTTTTCTTGAGCCCACCTTTGAATGGATCTCTCAAGGCCCACATACTTGCGAGTTGCAATGGCACAGGATTTTGGTTAACAGATATTCTATCATATTGACCAATCCATTATGTGGCTCTTTCTCCTGTCGTAGGCATAAATAGTAGAACGACCAGAGCCACAATTAGTTTCTGATGGTGAATGGTTACTAGAAATTAAGAATAAAGTTATAAAAATATTTTCTTTATGGTTATTATTTTACAATATGTGATTATTGTTCTCATATTTTATTAAAGATATTTTAGTTTTTAAAATAAAATTTAGTAGTCCTGCTTTCAGAATAAATTAAATATTATCTTATTAGTCCTTAACATCAATTTTTCTAACGTTAAAGAATCACTACCCAAATGCAATTGGTTTATCTCTTTCATTTTTTATGGGCTTAAATTTGGTTTCGTTTCTGACTTTTTTCGTTGATAAATTATTTATAAAATATTGTGGTAAACAGGGGTACATATTTCTCAAGTCATTTATTGTTATGTAAAAGATAAAAATTAAAAAAATTTAAAAATTTAAAATAATTAATAAATATATGATATTTATTTTTCATATGATAATAAATAATTGATAATTGATAGAATAAGGTAAGTGACGTCATTGGGTGTGTGGTGGTTTCCATTCAATTTGTATCAGAGAATTTGTCTTGACAATAAATTGGGAAAACCTTTCCATAATAAGTTTTCTTAAATAATAATTCTTTTTTGGTTGTATACAAAGTCTACTGTTGATATCAATGATTAATCTCTTTAAAGCTAAAGCTCCTCTAAATGTATAAACCTCTAGCCACAAGATCTTCTTTAAACATATTTTTAATATTTAAATCTCTAATTAGATGGGAGCAAGTTGCACTGATGTAACTTTAGCATAGTTATACCACTTAATAATTTTTTATAAAATAATTTTTTTGACAATCCAATCATTTAATTACAATTATGATAAATTTCATAAAAATTAAATATAAAAAGAATGTAATCATATAACTCTTATTATTACTCATTTTAAACATATATATCACGTTGACATTGGTATATATTATGTTAAGTAGTTTTAGATTAATTTAATATTTTATAAATATTATTTATAAGATGTGAGCTTCTAATCTAATCTAAATGTGATTTTATAAAAAAAAATAATATACCAATAAAAAGTTATTAATAATTACTTAAAGTTATCGATATAGCTTGATTTAATCCATAACAATTTATAGAATAAATATTTTGCCTTTAAACCTGATTCACACTGACAAAGGTGCATAATACACAAACCAGTGACCAGGCTATTTCATAACACAAAGGGCAATATTCTTCCACAAGTGACATAGAGGCCAGAGCTTGTTGGTAAAGTTGACAGTGAAATGAAAGAGAAAAAATAATAAAAATGGGAGAACATACATTCCTTGTAAACTAACACCTCATCTGCACCCTGAAAAGCAAGTGTATCACGCATGACTTTTTCTTCCATGAGACAGTAACACTGAGTCACTGAGATATTGCAATTTTCTACAAATGGGGTACTCACACATGCTCCACTCACCTTACACCAGCACTCAAAAATGTTCCAATTAGAGGAATCACTTGTTTTGTGATCCCAAATACGAATTGCACTGTTGATAACTCGAGTCAATTAACATTGAGACAAAGCAAAATGGCTTTGTCATTTGTGATTCCCTCGATAATGGGCCGACCAGAGCAATCTCAACAATTACTGTTCACCTTTTTTTTTCTCTAAAATCTCTTACCAAGAACAAAGTCAGAGAAGTTGTCCTATTACTTTTTGTCTAATAGAGACAACATCTGTCCTTGATCACTAAGCATGATGACCCTGAACCACTGATGACCAACTTATTGAAATCAGTTTCAATTTCACAAAGCAAAATCAGAAGTCTCTGACCAATTTTTCTTTTCCTTCATTTCAAACTATACATTGAATCAGACAAATGTGTGTATGGCCAGAAAATAGGAGACCCCAGATGAAATCTCCGCGAAAATTTACTCCCTTTGTTTCATCATTTAATTGAATTTCTAAGTTTAGGTGAGAGAGCACAAAAAAATTGTAGCCGTCTATTAATTATTCATCAATCTAATTGCATCAATTAAGGCACTCCTTATGTTGTTGTTCTTCCATTGCAATGATTCCACACCCCATATTAGCGTATAATTGGGTTATGGATTCTACCTGATGCAAGCTTACTAGAGCCCACATGAGACCAAAAGCTAACAAAATACAAGTGGTCCTCTCATATACCGAAATGAGTCCAAGAATTGAATATATAGGCAACAAGATACTATAGACTTGGCATGAAGAAAGGCATACAAATTTACATGCTATTAAGATCTATGTGGGAGAAAGGTACACATGGAGCAATTATAAACTTTAGCTGCCTTAACTGGTAGGCGACCTTACAACCACCTCAACCCACAAAATTTTTATCTTGAACAATAAAGAAGCTTGTTTCCTCATAGTTCTACAAACTAATTATCCCTCGTCAAATCTTTAACCACAAGAATAATCCAACAACCACTTTGATCTTTTTTCAGTGGCAAAGCATTAGGACTAGTTAAACAAAGAAACTTTTTGTTGAGGGAACCAAGCAGCCTCCTCCTAGACCTTTACCTTCTAATAGGCGCCACACATGTCACGGGCACAGTGGGGTTGACCATAGTGCTCAACTCGATGTTAAAGGGACTGCTACACTTGGGCACGAGACATTCTTGTACTGTGTAGCTTAGTTTAAATTTGAAAGAAACAAAAAAGAAATATATTGCTTATTTAGCTCTAAGAAAACCATTACCTTTTAAACTTTGTAATGCCTCTCCCACCTCCAAGGACTTTTCTTTAGTTTTAACAACTTTTATGGCACTATTTAAAGGTGGTGGTTCCTAATCTTTTTCAAGAACAACACGCAACTAAAAAGCAAGTTTTGGCCACAAGTTGAGAGAGAGAGATAGAGAGACTAAAATCCTTCTTCCATAATCATGCCTCCCAAAAGACAAGTCACGGACTGCAAAGGAGAACTGAGATCTAGACAGTGGGGGTGTAAAATGAAAGACCACTATTTAAGTAAATGGTTATCATGGATAATAGGTATCATACATTGGCCACCGATTAGTAAAGCAATGTTATCTATATTTCCTTTGATGGAGGATGGAAAATTGGAAGACCCCAACATGAAGAAGAGAAACATTCTCAATACAAATTGAAGCAGCGAAGGGTGAACTTTAACATTTGCAGCAAGGGAATATAATTCTTAAAAGAGTATAGTTGTACTTGGATATAGGAAGAAACAAAAATTTCAATTTCAGAGACTACCAAATTGTCTTTCTCCATGAACATGAAAGGGAACAACTATCTCCTACCAAGTAATGGATCTAAGGCCTTAAAAAACAAAGGAAAAAAAAAATCAATTAACCACTTTTCTGTACATTACCATTGCTTTGACCACATGGGGACAAAGACAAAAGGTACTCAGAATTCCAGACATTCAGCTACTACCTCCATAGCAAATGCTTCGAAATGGTGCAAACTGCAAAACCCAGCATGAACCATTTTCCCTATTCATCAACAGGGGCCGGTAGATTGAGATCAATTAGGCAAGGAACAACAGGAGCAGCAGCCGGAGCACCTGGTCTTATCACCAGAGTGTTCTCATCCGAAACTCCAACAAAATGGGATCTTTTGTGACCTCCCAAGGCTTGGCCTGACCTGAAAATTTTGTTGCAGATGGGGCACTCATGTTCCTTGCTTTTCTTTGACTTCAATTTCTTCTTCTTGCCCTTGCCGGACTTCTTCGCGCCGAGGTTCTTGCTGGGGTGGGGCTTGGGATCAGGATAGGACTCAGTGTCTGTGCTCTTTTCATCACTCTCATATGCCGAATCATCAGAACCATTGTCCCTTTCACTGGTCAAGCACTCATATTTCCAACCTTTTCCACCATGCTCAAAGACTTCATCATTGACAAAACCATTTGCTGTCTTCTTGCTAGAAACCGCAAATGAATTTTGACCAAAAGAATCATAGTTCGGCCTCCTCCTTGAATCAAACCTCCTTGAAGCTCCATCTTCCCTTCCATTCACCGAATCCTCCAACACTAATTTCTTGAACGCAGTGTTCCTGGTTCCTCCTCTGCTCAGCATCTTCCTCGATTCAACATCATAACCCCCAAACACTTTTGAAGCCTTAACTTCATTCCTGAAAAACCCTTCATTTGAATCATCAGAATCCACCTCTTTGGGACCATATCTGAAATACCCGGAATCTGAATTATCAGAGTCATAATCAATCTCAGCATACTTGAACTTCATGTCCCTGTGCTTGTGCAGCTTCTTCTCCACAACCCCACAGCCATTAGACACAGAGTCCTTAACCTTACCGTTGTTGATAGCAGCAGTAACCTTGGTGTCAAGAGAAGGCGATTTTGATTTCGATTTTGCCTCAAGAACAACGGAATTGTTATCAGAAGACTCAGTGAACAAAGCAAAACGACCCTTGTGGCTGTTATCCTTGGACAGCATCATCAAGCACCTAGCAACCTCTTCTTGCTCCTGTTCAACCTCTGAAACAGAAGAAGAGCCATTCGCCAAAGGAGGAGCAATAGCAGCACCAGAAGAAGATGGGCGTTGGTGGTTGCTGCTGAGGTTCTTGAACCTCATCATCCTCATGGATCTCCTTGGAGCTGAAGTCTCAGTATCAGATTGGCTATCCATAACCGATTTCTGCTTCTCACTGATCCCAGAATTGTTATTATTATCAAACCTGTTGTTGTTGTTGTTGCAGCTGCTGTTGTTGGTTCCCTTCTCCTTTTCTGAGTGACAAGCCATGTGACCACAGAGAGCCTTCAGTGATGGGAAACCTTTCCCACATTCCTTGCAGAACTTGTCAAGCTGCAAAGTGGCATTGGAATGCACAAACCTCATGGTTTTCTTGGGGTTCTCTCAGGCCATAAATGAGGTTCCCACCAGCAGCACCACCACCATCAACACCAACACCAAAACCAGCATCAGCATCTTCAGACACAAACAAATCCCTCTTCCTCTTCCTCACAGCTTCATACTTGAGCACAGCAGCAGTAGTAGCATTGGCATGATGAGCATGAGCTGAGTGCTGCTCACTCATGTGGGTCCTGATGTGTCCACCAAGAGACTTCCCACAAGGGAACCTCTGTTGCAATACTTGCAAACAAACTTCCTCTCCTCCATTGAAAGATTTGAATCTGAATCTGATCCAAAACACACCCACTAGAAACAAAAAACAAGATCAGCAACTTACCTTAGAATCTGCAAGGGACTATGCACATTCCATGATCATGTGCCAATTGAACAAAAACAGCCCAAGCGGTGAGAGCACGGCGTGCGGGAGATAGAGATAGATAAGAGATATAGGTATAGAGAGAGGTTGAGAGTGCTAAGGGACAAAATTCAGATCAAGTTCAGAAACAGATCACGAAGCTTCTTGCTTTTTAACCAGGTGATTGATCAGAAGAGAATCAAAGTGTTCAGATGTGACAGTTCTATAAGTACAAAGATCAGACCCACAGAAAAAAGGCACCAAGAAGAGAGAAGAGACCCCTTTTAATTTTCCGTTTTTCACGAGCTACGAAAATTTAATGGTGTGTACCAGTGGAAGAGAAAAAATCGAATTTTGATGAGATGGGGTTGGTTGCTACTAGTGAGGGGCTTTGAACAAGCCCTGAAGAACAACAAGAGCTAACCATCACACTCTCTTTCTCTCTCTCTTTGGTTTTCTCTTGGTGGTGTTGTAGTTGGAGGAGAATTCCATGCATGGAACAAAATAAATTAAAGGGTATAAATTAATTGTTTGAATAAATTAATATACAAAAAAAAATATAAAAAATAGAAAAAGGAAAAGGGCCAAGGAATGATAGGAAGCACGTGTACTTTGGTTGAGAACAATTCGGTGTGTTGAACTGGACGGCCAAGATTTGAGGTTTGTTTTGAGGATCTCTAGGCCTGCGGGGAGTACCAGATATGGCAAACCAAAATCTGGAACATCCAAACTATGCCTTAAATTGTCTTGCTTCTAATCTCACACAAGTGAAAGGTTGGAAATCTCCAACTGCTATTGTTTGGAGCTGAGCTCCTTCACTTGCATCCCCTCCCCCTCATCTACCCATTGAAAACGATTTGTTTAATTGCATTTATGATATTTACTTATTGTAACCTTTGTGGTTTTAATACCCTGTTTTTACCATATCTTCTCCTTATTCCTTAGGGTCACCTTGTGTTTCTTTCTTCGAGCAATGTTATATATTTAAAAAAAATATACATATAATTTTTTATTGAAATTATAGTGATAGATGGAGGAAAAGAAATAGTATGACTCATTAATTTATCTTTTTTTTATGCATTTAGAGTATCCATTATTAAAAGCATAACTAATTCTCTTGAGATATAAAGTTCACAAATGTAGATTTTAATTATGGCCATGACACCCTTTTCATACACATGAACTCATTAATTTATCAATAGACTAACAATAATAACACATTATTCTGAAAACAAAGTTCTAGCAAAATTTTTGGTCACATAATAATTTTTTTTACTCCATTTTTTATTTTGGGTTAGGGGATAATTGTATCCTGAATTTTGGTACCGAATAAAATATTTGAAAGAGACATGGAATTTAGATCCAAGAAATATTTATATATTTATTATGCACATGGTATTCTATTGGACTGATTACGTCCATTCTCTTCATTGATTGAAATTTTCAATGAGGTCTATTTGATGAGCTTACTCAAGCGCAGATATATTCGTTTTAATGATAATTACATTCCTGAAATGTGCTCCTACCTAATTAATTTTTTATTATCATAGATTTATTTGAGAAGGCCTTTAATTAAGTGCTAAAATGATAGTAAGAGTGCTACTCCAAATCTTGAAATCATCTCCCTGATTTCGCCCATGGTATTTTAATTACTAATCAGCATAATCATTGTCGCTATCTGAGTTCAACTCATTGTTCTTAGATCAAAGAGGAGAGACAAGCTTGTATAGCACAATCACATAAAAATTTCATGATGGAACCATGAAGGCAAGAAAGTGTGGGGCTGCTTCATCCAAGCGCCGTTTGGAGTTTTATCGAACAATGTTGGTTCAGAATATGTGCCACATGTTTGATGGACGCTTTGGTGCCCCGAATGTGTGTAACTTCCCCTTGGATTTAGTCAACCCAGTAATTGTAGAGATGTGCTTTGCTTGTCACAACATGCAACTCTGATGCTTCTTCTCATGGAATACCTACTTTGGCATCTAGCACTACTATTTGGGCTGCATTTTCTAACCCGACATAGCCTAAGGAGGTCGCATGCTGGTGTTGATTAGTTAGTGAATCTGATTTTAATTTTGCCCTGAACTTTAGCCACCTTTTTATACGATTCTTTATGTTATTAAGCGCACAAGCAATTGTTCTCGTTTACGTTAATTTTGTTCAACCAATTACGCAAAATCATTTATTTAGAAGGTGAAGAAATAGCATTAGTTTTTCACCCTTACGAATTTGATTATAGATTTTAAAAAAAAAAGTGGTAGATCAGATAATAAGATACTGTACAGATAAAATAAGGTCTAACAATATATACATGTAAATTTCTATAAATTTATAGTCGGTTTGTTATTTCGTCGTAAGCATAAAAATTTATTAATGTTCACTTAAAAAAAATATCAATATTATTCAATTCAATTATAGATATTGTCACATTAATAATAGTGCATGATTCTTATAATAACAATCTTAACAACCTACATTTAATAATAGAGTTTAATTTATATGCACTAATAATATAATTTTTTTATACAATTATCCGATCAAATCATTCAATTTATATGACTTTTTAAATAGTGAATGTAATACTTAATTGAATGACACTCGTAGCATAGAAATTAAACTCTTAATAATATATAACTAACTAATAGAATAAAATCTTATATTAATTATATATCAATATAAAACTCAGCTATTTATTAAACAACTACAGATAGCAGCAAAAAACAACTACAGACAAATAGTTCGTATTAAATTAAATGTTTACTAAATAAAAAATGTCCTTCATTAGTTGAAATTCAAGGTCTTGATTATGTAGTACGAAAATGTAGTACGAAAGGGAGGAAGAGAATGAAAACTCTCGGTGCTCCTAAAGTCTAGTGCTCAATGCCAAAAAGATTTGGTCTCGAGAAATATAACAGCCTTAGGCTATATTTGGTTATAGGATGAAACCATGAACAAATTTTGTATGATTAAGTTTTATGTATAAAATTATATATGAAATTTAATCATAAAAAATTTACTCATTTTTTTATTCTCTAATCAAACACATTCTTAATGTTTAATAATTAATATTGTGTGTCAAAAATACTTATGGATGGGAGTATTGCTAAATATCCCTAAAGATTACGATATTAATATTTACCTTGTATTAAACATATAAATATTAATATAAAATAGATAATATCCATAATAAATCAAAATCCGTTATCAAATCTTAAAAATAAAAAAATTACAAGCTAAATATAACTTAAATCCCGATGATACTCCATCCGTTGATAATGGTGCATCATCATCAACTCCAATGCTCGGGTTCGATTTCTTCCTGGTGACATTTTAGCATTATGTTATTTATATGCAACTTCCTTTCTTTTAAACTTTTCTCAACAAATAAAACTTATTAATTTAGGCCGTTGCCTTTTTTTTTTAATCATATGTTACGTTGTATATATTCACTAAAACTTTTAAGTTCTATGGCAAAATATTCTTTCAAACCTTAATTTAAGCCAAGGATATGGTACACCAAATATAGTATAGTGTACACACACTAGACATTTAGTTATATTTATAACATGTTACTAAATACATTTAAAAGTATATTGAATAAATTTAGTCACATTTTTCAATGAATATAGCTAAATTTATGTGTAGGAGTGTTCATGACCAGTTTGCCCATTAATCCGGCCCAACCTAAAGCTTATTGCGGCGGTTTAGTTCTTGAAATTTGACCTGGTACACTATTCAAGCAGGTTTAGGTCATACATGGGGTTGGGTTAACCCTTGAAGTCAAATAATTCTTTAAAAAATATATATTTTTATTATAATTTGTGAAAAATTATAAAACTTTAAAGTTCAATTAATATATTTTATATAACTTGATGTTATTTTTATATTGATATAATTTATTTTGAATCATTTATTATAAAAATATCTCTTAAATTTTATTTCTTACTTATAAAATTTTATAACTTTACTATGTGTAATGTCTAAATTCTCATATATTGTTTGAATGTAGTTACTGGATTCATAGTCGAGTCATTATTGAGTAAGGTAAAGTTTCAAAAATTTACACAATCTAAAAATCGAGCTAAAATTGGTTTTGTCTAGCCTGGTCCATCATACACTCCCCTGTTTATATGTGCTTAGACACACTTTTCAATGTTTAGCCACACTTAATAAATATGCATGATTAAATGATTGATGTGTGGTACACCATATTTCACTTGATATACTATAGACAAAACCTTAATGGGAAATGTTAGCTATACAACATTTTGTTAGAATTTTTCAAGTTTGGGCTGCTATTGATTGGTGGGTATTTTAATTTTGTACGAGTTGAACTATTAGTCTAATTGTTCCTGAATACCTATGTTATTATTATGTAATTTGTTATGGGTTTGGATTCACCATGTGTTATTAGACTTGGGTCCAATAGTGAGTGCGCTGAAGGGCGTTAAAACCCAACTAACCCAAATTCATGATGGGCATGACCTGATTATTATATATTGATTCTTTGGACAGGATCTCCACTCCATTCTGAACAACACTCTTGATTGTTATTGCTCCATCGATGCCTGTCTGTCATAGGAGACAAAGAAAAAGTGGAAGACCTATACCTAGCATACACAATTGTGTATGATTTTCTCTTGCAATGGAATTTGTTGATGTTAATAATGATCTAGCTAATGTGAATCACACAAGTACACACCGTTATTTGTTTGTATATTTCTATTGGTATTCTAATTTCTAATATATGATCTTGTAAATTTAACACATATTTTTACAGTAGATTTACACCTTTATAGTATAAAAACACTTAAAGACAAAACAAATGTGGAATTCAACAAAGTGTCTTGTTTTCAAATATAAACTTGTTATAAAGAAATATTGCTAATTTAAACTATGAAAATGAGAAAGAGAGAATGGGTCAGTTTTGACCTATTTATCTTCATTTTAATGAATGGGTCAGTTTATTCTTTTCTCGCATGTTGATCGTTTTTCCACTTTAATCCCATTATGGCAAATTAAACTTATACATTTGATTTAAATATTTTTTATTTTTATAAATATAAATAATTTTAATTTAAAAAATCTTTTTGGTTTTGATCCATTTTTCAAGATTTCGTTTTTGGTCTCTCTGCACTATAAATTATAAGTTCTTACAAGTAGTTTAGAATATGTATTTAATCCTTATGAATATTGAAAATTTTGTTTTTTGTCCTTATACATATCTTAAAAAATCGTTCTTTGTTCCTTATTAATATACTTACCAGTGTAAACTATCGGTCAAACAAAAATATATAATATTAGAATAATAAAGGACTAAAAACTCAAAAAGTAAAATTTAGAGAGATTAAAACTAAAATGATCTATATATATTTATAGAAAAAAACTTTTAACCTATACAGTTTTTATATTATAACATAATTGATTTAGAGTCATGTTGTTGGAAGTACAGGGAATTGTCACTCTATACAAATCCTAATATACGGTCTGTTTATTTCATATTTTGAAAAAATTGATTATAAAAGCTAAATTTTATATAACTGAAAAAATTAAAAATTAATTTTTTTTCAAAAGCTACTAATTTTAACTTATACAAAAAAACTGAAAATTATTTTTTTAAAATTTTGAATAATTTTTAAAAATTATCCAAATATATGAAAAGTAATTTTTTTTAGACAAAAAAGTGATTATTTATCAAAATAATCACAAATAAATGCACTTATAATATCATTTCATCTAGTAACATCATAACATATTAATTTTTTATAATAATAAAGGGAATATTTTTTGGGTATTTGTAAATTTAAAAGTAAGGGGTACTTCTAAATTTAAGATCAAAATTTACCTTCCAATTGAAACTCAAGTCCTACAATTATTATAAGGAAAATCAAATGTGCTAATCCTATTCATGGCAATATGATTTCCGTTGCGGCATCTCTTTTCCTCCATCCTCTGGACCAATTGATCTATTGCGCTAAATTCGCTAGCCGGTTTGTTTGTCCACTCCTCCATTGTTTATTTGGAATTGTGATCTTCTGTGCCTAATTTCCTGTCCTTTTCTCTATCTTCCTTCACTCATGTATTAACAAGTGTCTCATTATATAGAATAATTTTTATACTTTTTTAAAATTAACTTTTAATAATTACTCATAACTCATACATATTACTTTTTTTTATTGATAGATAGAAAATGAGACACCAAATTTTGAGACAGGATTTTTTCCGTTTATTTGACGCAATGGTAAGATACATAGCATATTCCCCTGTCGCACTGTGTGAGACATTTATAGTAGGCAAAGCGACAATAATTTCCTAAAACATATGAAAATAAACATAAAAATAATAATATGGGGAGCCCTTTCTGAAGAATGTGGACAAAAAAAATAAAGCCCACTAACTCGTTTGAACATTGAAAGAACATTTATTTTTTCAAAATAAAAAATGTGTGGATACTTATTTATAAGCAAGCTTCTGAAAAATGTTAAATAGACAAAATCTTTTAGAGATAATTAAAGTATAAAATATCTACCCAAACATGGTTGGCCCTAGTGAAAGTGAATTACAATCTTGCTCAGATGACTTTTACATATTGCAATGAACGAAGGTTCAAATCCTATAGTACCTAATTGCCACTCCCGGCCCGAAATTGTTTGAACAATGCTAAAATTGAAAAAATATATATAATGCCTAAGAAATAAGGAAAGTTCAATTATAATTAATTAGTAAAAACTATAAATATATGAAATAATGTCAATATAAGCTTCTCTTGGTATTGCTGTCCTAATTCCAACTTATGTAAGTTAATCTAAGTTATCCTCTCAATTGCTATTAAGGAAAGTGATACCATGCCAACTACACTAAAGTATGTGTCTATTCAATAAAAAAATTCCATCGTCTCTTGTAAAGCATTGACCAATATTTCACTCAATTTTATAATGATCCATTGCTGGCGAATGAAATGGCCGGCACTCCCACAAAGCCTAAAGCATGTCTGGTGCCTGTTTGTCTCTCTCCTCAAAGCACAATGATGCATAGAAATGCCAAAAGAAGAGGAAAGAGCTAAGTAAATCACCCTATAAGACACAACAGTGATACAAAATATTGTACAACCTGTTCATAAGCTGTTAATGATGTAACTGCATTTCACTTTCAAATAGTCTCGTTGAATTTTCTTTTGCTTTCTTCTAAAACATTGATCATCTCCTTTAATTTTGTGGTGATTAGTCTCATTAATATTCTTCTCATCAAACTCTAATGCAACTATATGTATATCTAATATCTGCATATAGCTTGTGAAAAAAAAAAAAGGTACTTCTGATTGTGGAAAGATATCAATCTTGGAGAAGTCAGCATGTTCACCTCAACTAGTCCAAGTTGGTTAATAGTAACATAGCATGTGGTATAGCATTATGATCGAAGTATGCCGTTTACAGATACGTACATGTACATGAAAAAAACAAGGGTCATGCTTCGTTTTCTTCTTTAAGCACTCCCCCATAAAGCGAGGAAGGTACCTTTTTTTTTCACCTTTTGATTAGTTAGATGTCATTCAAAACTCCCAATTAACCAAGGAACGGGTTTTTACCTAGCGGATACAAGCAAAAGGACAATGACACTTACAAAATGAATTGCCACCGTTAAGAAAAAGAAATCAAGATTATCTGCACAAACTTAACAGAAAAAATTATTGGATGATTGTGGAAGATAATGTAGGATAATGGTAACTAACTAGGAATTATAATAACTAACTACTATGATTTGTCTCTCAAAATTTTATCGATTAGCAGTATAAAATTAATTTACACTTACACTGTCAGTGTGTTATGATTTGTCACTTTCTATAAAGTTATTAGCTAGTAGTGTAAAATTATTTTCTAATGTTAGTACACAGAAATTACTCTCCAAAAGAAATAAGGGTCATTTCAATGGTTTTTTTGTTAAAAAATTCCTAGTGATTTATATCATCTCTAATGTATTCCCAAGATGGTAAAGACTAGAAGGTCCAAGAAATGTCAAGACTTGAGAAACTTGTGCCTTCACCCTCTACAGGGACCTAGTTAGGAACAAAGAGACTTGAGCAATAGATCAGACGAGGTCAGATAGGGGTGATGCCTACCTCATGAAGACTTAGCCAAAAGAGTTCAGGCGCTATGGAGGCAATGGTCCTGTACTTTGCTACTGTTGACAATTTTGCAACATATAATTTCTATCCCCGATAATATGCTTGGATTGGTGAAGCATGGTAGAATAAAACGGAGTGAAATAGAATGGAGGAGAGTGGAACAGAGCAAAGTGAAATAAGTGTTTTGCTTCATTATTTGGGTATTTTTTACCTGATCCCATTTCTCCCAATTTCAAGAGAAGCAAATTGTGAAGAATAGATAGAATTGGATGAAATGGAGTCTATCCATCTACACTTCATTCCATCTAAGTTCAACAAATCTAAATGATGGAGTAAGTTAAAATACCACTCGCTCCGCTTCACCCAACTCCATCAATCCAAACATATCCTTAAGTAGAAGAGATGGACTTGATGTTAAGATAGGCAGTGTAGACCAAAAGAGGATTTTTTGAAATTTCGTTAAGCCTTCTGTCTTTTTTTTTTTTAATAAAACTCCACTTTAATCCCTCAGATTTAGAAAGTCTTATTGTAGCCCCTCAAATTTTAAAAATGGGAATAAATTAGTCTTTCAATTTGAAAAATCTTGTCATGATCCCTCAAATTTTAAAAATGGGCATAAGTTAGTCCCTAGTCAAATTGCCTCTGAGCCATTAATGGAAGTGTCCATGTATTTTGTTAACTTACTTATGTATACTATTAAGTTTCATGATGGATCCTAACTTGGTCACGAGGAGCATTTAGAGAGAGACAATACTATACCACCCATGTTTTTTGGGAAGAGAAATACAAGATATTGAAGAAATTTTCTTATGAGAGTAATATAAAGATAACAACGTAGAAACCTCAGTCTTTGCAAAACAAAAGATAAAATAAAGTCAAAATCTTCTTTTTGAGTAGACAACTATGATGAGAGAGAAGATGAAGAAAAAGGTTTAAATAACCTCATTTAGAGGAGCAAGGCAAGTTATGACCCATTGTGAAAATTAACAGGACACGTAAACAAGTTAACATGACACGTGAATATTTCCTCTACGGTTCAGATGGCAATTTGGTAGAGGGATGTCACGACCTAACCTAAGAACGTGACCGACACGTAAGGAATCCTATCCACATGTAAGTCTCGTGACCTCTGAGTCTTTCTATATGTATATTATAATGATAAAATCCATCTTCAAAACATAAATTTATCTCTATCATAGATCTCTTTCTCTTTGGAAATCAAACCATCATAAATAATTTTCATAAACAAGCTCTAAATCTATGTAATACAAAGTATATGAGTTGTTCTCTGGACAAAATAACTAGGAAATCTATAGTCATGTAAATTGGATCATGGTAAAACAAAATGCAAAACATCTCTATATCCTGACCCCTATAATGACACTGGAGCACTCTATCTATATACAAAACGCATAAGACATTTCACTTCGAAGTGAAACTCACCAATTGGATATCTCTACTGGGGAGGAGGTGATGAGATGAACTCACAACAGCTAGTGTATTTGTAATAGAGAAAAGAAAAGGGTGAGTTTTATCCAAAACTCAGTTAGTGAATCCTCACTTGTAACCCCCTTCATGGGACAACAACCCAGATGAATAAAATCATGATAATAATAACAGTAAACAAGCTCTAAAACAATTCCATGAACTTCTCTGAATCATAAATAACAATACTCTGAATATAATAAATATATACATAAGAATGATAATAACTATTTGTAAATATCTCTGTCTCTAGGCACCTCACTAGGTCCTAAACTCCTTTGATCTCTGAAAACCTCCTCCATGGCCGCTTAACATATTGCCTCCATGGCAGCCAGGTGCTAAGGTTAAGGTTTTAAAGGATTGCCTCCATGGTTGCTTGGTATATCACCTCCTTATCAGTTAGGTATACCAAGGTTAACATCTCATAAGACTACCTCCATGGCCGCTGTACACCTCCTCCTTAGCAATTAGATGCACTAAGGTTAATGACTTTCTAACCATGAATCGTATATTACTTAATTGAAAGGGATAAAATCAACAATAAACTCATAGTACTTTGATAGCTCTAAAGCCATGTAACTCCAACACTTTGACCTTAGCATAACTGTGGCTATGAAATCATGTTTAATGGATTATCCGTTTATAGACATTGTGATTTTTAAAGCCTATAGAGTATGTAGCCGCCATCTGTCATGAATCATACAAAGATTCGTACTCCAAAATCCTTTTAACTGAATTTCTAAATCATATATCAAGCTAGCATATATTTTTCTTTCTTTTAATAAACTGGACAACTCTAATATCATACTTCAACCATCGGGTTCAAAATCTTGAAAACTCTGAAATCAAGATAGCATATATATTCAAAAAGCTAAATCATACTCTTTGTTCAACATTTTCCAAAATATCTCAACTAGTATCTTACGAACATATTCTAAAATCTGACGTCTTGAAAACATAATAATATCATAACCTCATAAAAGCACTTTTGATGAAATAGTCAACTTGCTACGATACATATTTTCCTAATAAATCCTTTCTTGTGCACACAAAGCATTTTCATAGCATATGACGTATCGATTATGGTCCCATAGTTTTCCAAACATATTGTTCATGCTATTTCAAAAACTAAAATTTCCATAAACTCGATAGATCAATAATAATCTCTAAAATCTTTGAAATGTTCTCTAAAATCATACATCCATGCCACATTTTAATAAAAATAATTCTAATGATCAACATAGAGATTACAAGATTGAACTTACTCACCTAGAAGGGGGAAGCGCGACTTCAACATCAATTGAGCTGCTGAGCGGGGATGGCACCAACAATTGTCATAACCATCACAAAACTCTAGGTTAATCTCTAATACCCTCTAGTTAGCTCTAAATCAACTCTAACAATATTGGGGAGCACCCCACTTGACAACAATAAAGAACAACAACACCCCAAATCCTAGAACATGAAATGGAGAAGGAGATGATAAACCAACAAGATCTCTTACCTTTGAGCTTGGAATATGAAGATTGGAATGGAGTTTGGAGTAAGGAAGGTAGAAGAAAGTTGGAGAAGGAAAGGTTTCAGTTTTGGGGATAAAATCCCTAGTATAGGGGTTTAAAAGGAGTAAAGGGTCACTTATCAAAACTATGTCATTTTCTATTGTGCTAACATCGGGGTCCTCACCTGATGAGACTGTGACCAAAACTTGGACAAAAAGGTCGCTTGTTCCGCTGCGAGTATAGCTCGCTACAGTGAATTTCTGCATAATTCTACAAAACTTGCAACTACAACATGGTTTCTGCAATCAAGGTCTTCCCAACTACACGAATAGGTCTTAGGAGATCCTGGGCGATACTAGATTTGTCTACGCACACGTGTACTTGAGGCATTATAAGGGACAAATTTGTCTCCATTTCTAAAATTTAAGAGACCATAATGAGACTTTCAAATCTGAGAACTAAATTGAGATTTTTAGTCTTCTTTCTTTTTGATAAAATACACTTATCTCCTTGAAGTCTCAAGAAATGATACTCCACCCTATTACACTGAAAGTGTATTTGGAACATTCTCTTTTATGATTCATTTTTTAATAAATTGTATACTAAATAATAAAAATAATTATAAAATAAGTAATAATTTTAATTTCTATACACTGATAGTATGAAGTAAAATATTGGTAGATAACTCTTTATCGAATTTGACATTTCTTATTTTTTATCGTTCACAAGTTAAAACTATTTTATACTCTAAGTTCATAGAAACTTAATTCAAAAATAATATTAAAATTATTAAAAACTTTAATAATTATTATTTTAATTAAAAAATTAATAATTAGCATTTAAACGAAAAAGATATAAAAACTAAAAAAGTATTTACAATAATATTAAATATATAAATAAATATTAATTATTTTAAAAATAAATAATATTAGTAATAAATAATATTAATATAAAATGTCATTATATAAATGAGATTCAAAATATTAAAAACTAATTTTTGTAAATCAATAATTTAATTATTATAGTTAATAGTTAGTTATCTAGCATGACATGACACTATTTTGAGTTTTTATTAGTTTGGATGTAAACCTTCAACTAAATATTCAAGCAATTGTCAAACCATGGAGGGTAGTTATCATAGTAGGCAATTATCTACTAGTCTAAGTTGATATTTTTTAAATTTCTGTAGATTGATTATTTTACAATTATTATGTTATGAATTTAATTTTGACGTTCTAATGGTATAGATGAATTCTATAATGTATTGAAACATATATTGTCATGTGATCAAAATAATTTACTTCTATATCTACTACTTGAAAAGACATTTAAATGTAATATAAAAACTTATTACACTATTAATGTATCAAAATTAAATTCTTATTTTTAATAATTATTTTTGTGATATTTTATTTTCATATAATATCAAATATAATATATATATATATCATTTTTTTTTTATATTTCCAACTTCTACATTTTTATCATAATACATGTAATGAACATAAAAAAAAATACCAAATTAATATTATTCACGAAAAATTTAAAGATAAATTTTAAAAAAATGATAATTAAAATATTAATTTTCATAATTATTTAAATTTTTATTTTTATTATATATAATTATATTTTATATGAAATGTTATATTATTTATCATGTGTTATAAATTTATATATTAATTTTATTAATTTCTGTATTTTAATATTGTTTTAAATAGTTATTTGATTATTCATTTAAAATATTAATTATTAAATTTTTAATTGAAATAATGATTTAATTCTAAATTTTAAAATTGTCTACCATTCTAATATATAAGAAGCGATCATGATAGATAAGTTATTTAATATATTGTAGGCATCGAACAACATGATATCAATGCATAGAAATTAAATTTATTATTTATTGTGTAATTATTTATATTATTTAATATGTAATTTATAAAAATCAAATAATGCAATAGAATACAACAAATACACCCTTAATGAAATGAGGTAGAGTGTAAATTTTTCAAATAATTGGGATGAAGTGTCATTTCTTAATACCTCAAGGGAGTAAGTAGGAGACAACCACAAGATATATTAAGATGGGAGATTAATTTTACTGTAATTTTAATGATAAGTATTTTGTGCTGTCAATTCAATATATCGTATGTTAGATTTTTAAATTTCAGTTTTGAAATTTAATATGAAGCGGTTCCATATTTTCTACAGTAAACCACTTCTTCACTAAGTCATATTTGTTGACTCATTAAGAAAAGAAAGTGAGACTATCTAAACTAGCTGTTGAGTGAAAATATGGGATTAAGGATATCCACTAAACTGAAAACATGAACCCTATAAACATGAAGTCATTTTTTATTTTATTATTTTTTTTATGGACAAATAACCGATTCACTACGTAAAACTCCCATAGAGTCCCAAATTTAAGTCTGTGAAGCAGTACTCATTCCATCAGAAAAACACACCTAAGTAATATTTGGTATGTGTCCCAGGATAGCAGGAGACATATAAAATACTATATTTGTATTGTATTTGATTGTAGGGTATAAAATATGATAACTATCTCGCTCCTTGAAAATACGAGGACAAAACAATAGATACATCATAAAAAACATTATGTACCCCCACAGACTCCACTACCTTGCTAGGCTGTCGATGCAGGTTGCTAGACTGCCACCATTAGCCATCGGACCACCATGGCCAATCTTGGACCACCACGCATCACCTATGATTGTGAGGACACATAGGGAAATATTAAATATATATACCGTATTATTAGAAAAAAAATATTAAATTTTTTATATTTCTGTCTCAATTATTCTATCCTCTATTTCTATCTCTATCATCAAACACTTGTATCTCCTATGTTTCTACATTTCTGTCCAAGGATATCTGCAGGAGTTGTTGTGCTGTGTTGCAATTCTACGAACCAAAATTAGAGCAAATTAAAAATGGCTATGCTTGGAGGGTAGCTTTCAATTTTTGAGAAAATGCATGTGGTTGTTTCATGTAATTAATTGGTCTTATATTTTGTTTCGGAGCCTCATCACCCTCTGTCTAGCCTTTAGAAACATGCGTGTTTATGTGATTGTTTTGTTCCTAACAAGTAAGATAGCAAACCACGCACAATGAAATAAAATACGACATCTATAATGCATGTTCGTTCTCATTTTATCTTCCTAAATTTTATCACAAATAAAACAGCGTATATGTTATTTGTATTTAATAATTTTTCTCTGCATATGATATTGTGTTGAGTTCATTGTTAATTAAGGAGCAGCCACAACATCCTTGATTGTATTTGTTCTTAATGAAATCACATAATGTGTAATATGATATATATTGTAATTATTGTGACTGGTATGATAAATTTACGCACGAAGATTCATTGTATTTTATAATTAATTAGGATGGAATAATGAATCGTATTGTCTCTTAATTAGCTCACGGGTATTAGATCATAATGATAATTTATTAGTTTCATCATAAAGAAAATTTTATGAATATGTTTTGTGTTAGAATCTTAGCCCACAGGTAGACTTTGACGACATATTGATTCATGTATGCGTATAACTTGCATTGGTGAGGAGTTGTATTTTCTTGCCTTGAATTATTGAATAATGTAAGCATAATTTATTTATTTATTTATTTATTTGTAGTGGTTGCTGTGAATTGTCACTACTCGCAACAAATTAAAACTATTGTAATTATTAAATTATACAAAAAATGTAGTTAGGATACAACTCATATCGTTTTATATGGAAGTGTTCTAGTTAATTAATTCAAGAAAGGGGGTTTGAATTTGTTAAGAATAAAAATTAATAGGGAAAATAATTTGAGAAGAATTACCTTCACAAGGATTCTTTTAGATTAAGAGTTTTTCACCATTTGGTTCAAAGGATTAATTCATTGTGGTAGTTACTTTTATTAATTATGCTTTCAAACAACAATGATGCAATTTTACTTAATGGTCACATGAATGCACTCTCACTAAGGGTTTGACTAACACGAATTGGTGATCCACTATCGTGGTTCTATGAACCTATGTCAGTTCAATTATCAATTACAACAACCTAATTTCCAAATAGAGTTAATTTCAATCATTTGCCAAATGGGTGTAAATTAGTCGATTGACCAAATACACCAACGAAATCCAAATTATGCATGCAACTCACAACGTGAATGAACACACAATCCAATAGCTCTTAAAAACACAATTGCAATAATTCTTACAATTAATATTAAAGAGAGATAACAAGAGGGAAAGAAAAACCAACCACAAATCGTGATTAAAATTGGAATCTCAAGGATAATTCTCAATCCTCAGTTATCCTTGTACAAGGTGAAAGGATCACTCCTCAATAGGTGGAGGATCATAATCAATGTTAAGGAAAAGGGCAATTGCAATCCTAAGAGCCAAAACAAGGATTAGAAGCTCCCAAAATCTAGAGAGAGTAGAAAGATGAAGAAAGAGAGAGTGCTTGACAACACAAATAAAATTCGTGAACAAAAAGTATTTATAATGTTTGACTTATACTTATTTATATTGTAGCAAAAATAAAATAAAAAGTGGGTCCAAAAGAGGTTAAATTGCGTGTCGCGATGCTAGGCTGCAAGCGTGTGATCGCTGGCGGTCAACCAAAATCTGAAAGCTCACATTGTTGCTGTCCACCGCCAGGGCAGCATAGGATCACTGGGGTGGTCAATTGTTGAGGCGGTCTCGCCTTCAATCCTTGTTTGTGCCTTCTCGTTGATTGCTGGGGCAGTCATGGATTGCTGTGGAGTGTGCTTGAAAATTGCTTTGAGTCCTTTTTGGTCCAATGCATCAACTTGGGAAGTTCTTGTCACCAAATAATACTCATACGAAGAGATTAAAAACACAGGTAATTTCAAAATATAATTATTCATTAGAAATGGTGCTAATAGCCTTGAATCTATCCAATGATGCATGATAAGGATGAAATACAAATCAACCATTTGTCAATTAATTAAGTACAGATAGAATGCAAAATGCCTAGAGTAGAGGAAAAGGGGTACATAAATACAACCCATCAATGGTTATCTCTGGTAACAAAAATAGTGTTCCTATTCTGCCTAGAGACAACTATAAGGAATGGAAGGAGAAGGTTCTTCTTCATTTGGGGGATGTAGACCTTGATTATGCTCTTCGTAAAGATGAGGGGTGTGTGGACCTTGATTATACTCTTGTTAAAGATGAGCTTGCTGGACTCATTAGATCGGAAGAGGTTACATTGTACGAATGTTAGGAAAGATATAACTGTCTTTCAATCATGTCCATCAAGTCACGTATTTCCTCTAGTATCCATGAGTCAATTCCTAATTGCTAGAACGTCAAAGAATACCTTAAAGCCATTGATGAGCGCAGTTTGAATCATCCAAAAGGCATTGGCAAGCACCCTTATGGAAAGGTTGTCCTCCAAGAAGCTTACTAGAGTCAAAGGTGCGAGAAATTGCATCTTGAAAATGAGGGACATTGCATCCAAGTTGAAGTTACTGGAGATAGATATTTTTATTCCTTTCCTTGTGCACTTAATCCTGAATTCACTCTCGAGTCCTATTGGGCCTTTGAAGGTCTCCTATACACACATAAGGGTAAGTGGTCAATTAATGAACTCTTGATCTTGTATGGCCAAGAAGAAGGCATGCTTGTTCAGGAAATGGTGAAACTGCATTTACAGGGACCCACCGCCAATATTAAGCAAGAGTCTAGGTGCTTCTTTTGTAACAAGAAGGGGCACATGAAGAAAGTTGCAACAAGCATAAGGCTTGGTTCAAAAGGAAAGGTAAAGCCATATCTTCTGTATGTTATGAATCCAATATAGTTGATATTTGTCATGACAATTGGTGGATTGACTATGGTTCTTCAATCCATGTTTATAAAACCATGCAAGGCTTCATAAGTAAGTGGGAGCCAATGGGAAGTGAACGATTTGTCTACTTAGGAACTAGGATGTGTTCACATGTAGCTGCTGTTCGCACATTGAAAAGTGAGATTTTGGACATATATTTTGTTCCATTTTCTTAGTCACAGCCTTATTTTAAGCTTAAGTTTATATCTCTGCATCATTTTTGAGCTTGGACATCAATTTGAGCTTTAACAAGAATTTCCTGCATAATTCTATTTATTTCACTATTTATGTATTTTGATCATAAATTTTATTGTAGACCTCTAAAAATTGTGTTCCTTGACTAGGAAAGCTAAGATTATTATCTACAACTTTTATAAATGGTGCAAAAGCTAGGTCAGATGTCTCAATGGTCAAATTATACCCGGAAGTCAAATCAGGGGTGGTAAGATATCATATTCATCATGCTAGAAAGATTGGATCATATCTCCCTCATCTGAACCCCAAATGAGGCAAATAAGGTATTTACGTTGAAGAGCCAAAAAATATTTTCATCTTTCATATAGACATCGAAAGCTAATTCGGCAGATTTAGGGATCAAAAGGGCCAAGAATTTACTAGGAAAAGGAAATTCTGCAGAAAAGTTGCAGCAATCATCACGCTCCAGCATGGCAAATTCACGTTATAGCGCGTGATAGACTCTGGTTCGTTGGAGCATGGCACCATTACGTCAAAGAGTGATGCACAATTCTGAACCTGAGAAAAATCACTTAAGCTTTGGTCCAGCATAGCTATTCTTGCCTTGGAGTGTGAACGTGTGATTTAAACATTTGGACAGGGCTTTGTACTTGCCAATTTCAGCCCATCTTTGGTATTGTTAAGGGTCCTCATGCATGAAAATCATCACCATTCTACTCACCTCATCAAACCTAATTAGGAAAGAAAGCTTGGAGGCTTGGAAGCTCAAGGCCATTGGGGCTCAAGAGGAGAAGGAAACTCTCTTCTTGGTTCTTCAAACACTTGTTCCTCTTTTGTTCAATGAGTCATTCTGCTCCTTTTTATGTTTTTGTTATTTTTTATTCTATTTTTACAATGTGTAATTAAAACCTTTTGTTAGGGTGATTTAAGGAGCCCAATTGTTTGACATCATGCCAACGGGAATGGAAATTATATCTTGTTCTTATTGATTATGAGTGTTACATTTAATTTGTTTGATATTAAATTGCTTGATCATCGATTTATGATACTAGGGGTTTATGCTAATTTGAGGAACTGTGCATGAAACTAGCTCATGAATGTAATACTATGAGCTGAATGAAACTGAGATAAGCAAACATGATTCACGTAGTAATTGAGGACTTGTGCATTCATACCACTTTAATTGGATTTAAATGTGTTAAGAGATTAGGTGTTTGATTCCAATTGAGTACAATTATGTGACCTTGAGAAAGGCTCCTATGACTAGAGAGATTATATCATCACTTAATTGAACTAGAACAAGATTAATTTAAGTTTGTGTTGCATAATGTCTACAAGAAGGTGAAGTGGATTGATCACCTTAGCATCTCATTCCATCTTACCTCATTCTAAAATCTTCTCATTTTAGTCTTTAGTCCTTTAATTCTCATTCACACCATATCTTTTGAATTGTCCTACTTGTTGTTCTAATTAATTGATAACGGTATTTGAATTATCTCTGTATACCACATTTCATTTATATTCTCTATTACTTGATGACTTAATGCACTTGCTAGTGTCACTCATTCCCTCTATTGGGAGTGAGCGTATCAAGATTTTGGCACCATTGTCGAGGATAATTCAATATCACCTTTGGTTAATTGGAAGCTAGATTGGACTTATACTTTCTTGTTCATTTCCTTATTCTTTCTTTCCTTGTCACTTGTTGGTTCTTCAAGTCTTGTTGTTCTTTTCTCTTTTTTGCAGTTTATGCAAAGACATTTGTCTTTGAGTGACCTTCCCTATAATCCAAAGATTCAAAGACTTCTATGGAAGCTAAGACAATAGAAAAGGTCAGCTGAACAAGAATCTAGCCTGTTGAATGGCCAAAGAATGAATGACCAATCTCTTAACAATTAATCATTGAATAGCCCATTGAGAGGCCAACTCCACCATCGTAGGACCCATTTCCCCGGCTAGCTTTGGATTTTATTAAATTTGGTTGTTAAGGTTATAAAAAAAGAAGATTGGATTCTCTCATGTTAGCTTTTCACATGTCACTTAGGGTTCATTTGTCACACATGATAAGATAAAGGCTAATAATATAATACCTAAGTGCCTATTTGCTACACTATATTAGGCTGGATAATATAAATTAATACAATACATTATGAACTTATCTAGTGTTTGTGTACCCAATGTATTGTATAAGCCTATAGGTGTATTCCTCTTATACAGCATTTCACTGGATAACTCTATCAAGTCTCAGGGGTAGGATTAGGCCTATTATGTTTTCGATGCATTGGTCCAACTACATATTTCCATTTTACGTCCTAATGCCATGACTACTCTCCCCATTGTCTTCTTTATATCTCCATCTTGCTACCATCTCCTCCTTCCATCTTGAAAAGGTTCTTTCTTCTTCATCTCGTTACTACCATCTCCTCCTTTCTTTTACACATGTTTCTCCTTCACCTCGTTACTTCCATCTTGAAGAGGTTCTTTTTGTCCAATCTTTTTTTAAATTCATAGCATAAATTTTTTTTCTCTTCTTTGTGAGCTTCAAGCTGTTTCTTCTTCTCAACCAAATTCTTTCTCATCCGATCTTTTTTTGAAAAGGTAGGAAAAATCTTTCCTTTTTTTTCTCTGATCCATTAGCATTTTTCTTCCTATTTTCATTTTAAATTTTTGGGTCAGTGTGGGTTTCTATTTGTATGATAAAGATGCATAAAAAAAAATTTCGTAGATTTTTGTTGAGATGATGTTATATTGCTTCACCTACATTGTTGTCTTTTAGGTGTTTGCCATTTTCCGTATCCAAAATCTTCATCCTTTTGTAATATGTGTTGGGTCTCTATTTTGTTCTGTCTTTTTTTTTTTTTTTTTTTATCTTTTGCAATCTTTAGGAAGAATAAAGAAAAATACTCTTGATTGTTCACTATTTCAATGATTCAAACCCATGTTCATATGTTTGGTCAATTTGGTATAAAAAACAAGTCAATAAGGCCTAATAGTATAAGACTTAATAAACTTTTAATACTATACATGTTGGGTATAACATTGTATAAAATATTATATTTTATATCCTATAATATTAGCATTTATTTACAAATAATTCTAATATTATAAGTAAATAGTAAATAAAATAAAATAATAATTAAATACAAAATTTCTATTAATTATTTAACTATAATTTTCAAATATTATATTTGTGTAAATATTTATTAATTAAAATTTAATTTATACTAAATAGTCAATACTTTATAACTATTTATTATTTCAATAAATTATATAAATATAAAATATACTCTTATGTATCATACTATTTTAATTTTTTAATCATGATTATTTAAATTTTAATTTAAAAATAAATATTAAACCAAATATTTTAATTATTAATCCATTTTTATACATCACATATTATTTACTATTTATTTATATATTTTACTATTTAATAATTTTTAATTTTTATATTATACATTGTTTATTATTTATTTAAAATATTTATTTGTTATTTTATTTGTTCTTTGTTAATTATAATTTTTATTTTTATTACATATAACTAAATTGATGTCATATATTTACAATATTTATTTATTATGAAATAATATTTTCAAGAATTATTTTATTTTAATAAAATATTAAAAATAAAAGTAATTTTTATGTTAAAAGCTAATTAGGCCTAATTAACCTTTAACTAGATATCATTTGACGTATAAGGGGTTATGATGGATAAACTTATATAATACATTGCATCTACCAAACAATGAAGAAAGGTATAATGTATAGCATTATCTTATCTCATCATGCCTAATACATCACACTTATATCACACTTCTAGGTCTATTTGTCATGCTTGATAGTATAAGGGCTGGTTATATAAGACTTGATAGAATAAAGTTTGATAATATAAAGCATAATAAATTTTTAATACTACACAATGTTTGGTGTAGTATTATATAAGATATTATATTTTATGTTTTATAATATTATTATTTATTTATAAATAATTCTAATGTTATAAGTCAATATTAAATAAAATAAAAATAAAATAAGAAATTTTTATTGATGAGTTAAATAAATTTTAAAATATTATATTTATGCAAATAGTTATTAATTAAAATTTAATTTATATTAAATATTAACATTTATTTTAATATTTTATAATTATTTATCGTTTCAATAGATTTTATAAATATTAAATATACTCCTTTATATATTTTAATATTTTCTATTTTTATTCATAATTATTTAAATTTTAATTTAAAAATAAATATTAACTCAAAAAAATTATTATTAATCCTTAATTTTATATATTATGCATTATTTATTATTTATTTTAAATATTTATATTTATTTGTTATTAACTATTATTATTTTATTTTATTTATTATTTATTAATCATAAGTATTTTTATTTATATATTTATAGCTTAATTGATATCATATAATATTTTTTAACACTTTATTTATTATGAAATAATTTTATTAAGAATTCTTTTTATTTGTAACTTATGTTATTATTATTTATTTAAGAATTATTTTATTTTATAAAATATTCAAAAATAAAAATGATCTTATATATTAAAAGCTAATCAAACCCCTTATGTTGTATTAAGTTATACAACATTTTGACATATAAGAGATTATGATATATATGCATATATAATACGTTGTCTATGTACAACAATAAAAATATAACATATAGTAGAAGCTTATATTATCATACCTAATATAAATACCAAACACATCTTATAATCATTACTTGAAAGATTATGCAAGGAAGAAAATAATTGAACCACAACATAAAAACCGACACATCAAATATAAAGTCACACATTCATTCTTTGTAATAGTGAAAATAAAGTTCTGAAAATAACTTTTTTTTTTTGTGACGTGAAAATAACATTATTATTGAATGAAAGGGAGTAAGGAAAATAACATTTGCCCTCTTGTGGCACCAAACAGAAAATTTATAACCCTAGGAGCGTAGCAGTATATCATAACCACCTGCTACAAAAAGTATACACGAGAAAACAAGTGTCTTAATTTAATTTATTCTTTTATTTTTGTGCTTTGAGCATGAGAACATGAGACAATGAGACCATGAGACTATATACAATTCATGTTCGTTTTCCACAACATAATACAAATTGGGGGTGGTAATAGATATAATTTAAAAGGTGGGACCCTAGAGTTTAGGGGAATGCCATGAGATCTAAGACGAATATATACAAGTTAACACCAGATGTACATGCACCCTCACCCGCTCCTTGCATAAATGAAAATAATAATAAATCAGAAAGAAAAGAATTTGGCTTCCTACTCCAGCCTCAAAATGTGTTCTGCAACAAAACCACCAACACCATTAAGAAGCTCCTCTTGTTACATCATAGAACCATAACAATGAGCCTCATCCAACTTACCCCTGCTCTATGCATTAGAAACACTAGAGCTGATATCTCAGTCATTTCTGGTCTTCTCATCAGGGGTACGATGACCAAAAAACTCTTCAATCAAATTGGACGTCGATAAGAGATCAATATCTGTAGTTGGACCTTCTGAGTACCCAGAATACCAATCTTTAGCATCACAGGGATCTAACAGATATGCTTGGTCCATCATGTGGCCAGGCAAATCGAGGTTGCCGGGTACGTGTGGGCTCTGATCACACTTGAATCCCCCAGCATGCAAAGCAGGACTAGCATCAACAAGACCGCATGGGTAACAAGACAAATCCATATTGGTCTGATACCCAAAGGACAAGCAGGAGTCATCCTGGATGCCAAAATCCTTCTTAGGAATCCCTGGAGGCCCATCCATGTTGGTCTGACACTCAAAGGACATGCAGGAGTCGTCTTGGCCAACAAAATCCCCCTTAGGAATCCCTGAAGTCCCATCAACATGCTGAAGGGGAGTACCCCAGCTCTCAACCTGCGAGTTCACCTTGCGTTTCAATGACCTTTGCTCAGTCATGCCCTCGTCCTCAGTGGTTTCTTCCAGGTAATATCCAGCAAAATCCAAATTATTGTGTTGATTGTCACAATCACTGGTGTCATCATCACTATCATCGTCATCAGAATAATTATCTTGGTTCCCTACATGGACATCTTGTTCATCAAGAGACTCAATGGCAGAGTCATCATCTTCTGAAACTTCGAAGCCTGCATTGCTTGTTTGGCATTCATCGTCATCACTGTCAATTTCCAAAAATCTGGATCTGTTCTGAGTAGCTCTCTTCCGAAGCATAAAGACATTAAAGTAGTAGCTGACAATTTGCTTTTGGGTTCGAGATGGGAATGCCACCGACAAATGCTTCCAAAAATTTCTACCTGATGATGCAAGATTGGAGTAGACAACCTCATGAAATATTGCTTCCTCTTCATCACTCCATTTGAGTGCAACCTCCTCTCCCATGTCACAAAACCCCAAGTTTACAAAATTTTCATTCCCAAGAGTCTTTCTCATAATTTTGCGTGCTTCCCTGATATGCTGTTGAACACACCTGATGGAGCCCTGATCAAGGCAGTTACATTCTGTTCTGCCTTGTCCAAACTCCTTACACTTAGAATAACAAAAGCATGTGTCAGGCATTGTGAGCACAGAAGTCCCCATCAGCCTCCTTTCGTTGTCATCAACAGTATTTAGAGGAACCAGACCAGAGGAGGGACTGTTATCATTGTATGTGCCAGTGAACTCTCTTGCCTTATTCACTCTTCCCTTCCAGTCTGGAATGGTGGCTTGATAATTTGGTCCAACAGGAACTGGTTTTCTTGGGGAATGATCAAGAGCTGAATAAACATCATCCAAAGGTAAAAATGCTTTCTGTGGAATGTCAAATTCCAAACAATCTGAAGAACCAGATGATAATACTGTTGCCCCAGAACCAGTATCAGTATCATCCTTACTAGAATTGCTTCGCACATGGCTGCTGTCCTTGACATCCTTGTCACCATCCTGAGGAATTTCAGCAGCAATAACTGCTTCAGGTGCATCATACCACCGAATATTATAGAATCCAACCTCATCTTCACATATGTAAAAATTTAAGATCATTTATTATCATACATCAACAAGGTGACATAAACTTCAATCAGGGCAAAGCTAATTAAACTAAACCTGCTTCAAAAAAGCAAAACAAAACATAAACTGATAAAAGTAACAAGAAAACACCATTTACCTGAAATTACAGGTTTCACAAAGGTACTGTTTGGAGTATCAACATCAGCAAATGAAATCAGTTCAGTGCTGCATTCAAAACGCTTTGCCTTGCTAATGGAAGAATCCTCAAACTCATTTGTGGGAAGACACCTCTTATATCCCATTCTGCTCCAATGAAATAACATTTAGGCATTAATACCAACAAAATACAAACAAAAGCTGACCCCATAAACTGGGTGTGCATTTGTTGCCTCAGTTTATAGTGTGCCAGAGAGGGTGCAACTAGCAGACACTAATCTCATTTATGTTTAAACAGTAACCTTCTTCAAAAGGGACTAGAATTTTTTAGAATTAACAATCTTATGTTACACATAAAATGCAACGCATTGTTTTGACAGATAAACAAAATTGAAATAAGAAATAACCACAGCTAATATCACCATTAGCTGTATTTCCATTACCACAACCTCACCATGCCACCCCAGCAATGCTATGAAGGGATACAATACAATACAAGCTGCTTAATAAGTGATAACATGTCCTCTTCTCTTCTACAAAAAAAAAAAAAAAAATTGTCCTCTTCTGTTTTCAGTTGTTACCTTTAATGCCTTTGACTTGTTTTTATTCACAATATTATTGTTTTGTTCCATAGAAACTAAACTACCCGTCACACTCATAGCATTTAACACCCTGACTTTTCCCTCTTCTAAAAGTTGAAACCTTTGTAGCCACAGAGAGAGAGAGAGAGAGAGAGAGAGAGAGAGAGAGAATATAAATAAAATTTTGCTCTAGTTTTATCTCACGTGTCCAGAAAAAAAAAATAACAAAAAAAAACTGCTACAATTTATGCTTTTCCCTGAATTTTCGGTTCTGTTGCAATAAACCCCCCCCCCCCAAAAAAAAATCAAAACAAAATCAAAACAAGAGAAATAAAAACAAATAAAATAAAATAAAGTGCAATAACAAATAAAACAAATTCAAAATCCCCTCAGTTTCCTAACAGAAATTTGAAATCTGTGAAAAATTAGAAGAACAAAACCTAGAACAACAGGCTCCGAAAGTTCCAAACGTTTGAGTCAAATTCACCTCTACGTACGCGTAATAGTCTCTCTTCGATTGATAAAGCAGCGTGCCCCAACCCTAATTCGCTTGATTCGAAATCTGGGAAACTGGCAGGGACGCGATCGGTGATTGAGCAAAGGCGGTGCGAAACGCGGATTAAAAAGAGGAATGAAGGTCGAAAGAGAGAGAAGGAAATTAGGGTTCCTGTGGGCTCCACAGCAATAGAAAGAGACACGATAAAATTATTGTGAGTTCCCGGTGGAATTCAATATTCATATTTGCGTCGGGGCATCCTTTTTGGATTTAGATCGATAATGAGGCTATTTTGGAAATATTTTATATCCAATTTTTATTTTAATTATGAAATTTATAGATGATCAAGGCATGTATAAAATTTTACCTTTCACGTGTAAAATATGCACCTAACTCCTTTCTTATTCCACTAATGTTCTACGGTATTGAGTTTCCTATACTCAAATATAACATGTGTACATTTATCTTGAAATAAGTAATTTAAAAATTAAAAATATTCACTTTTTTAAATATCATAACACTTTGGTGGTTGAAAGAAGATAGTCAAAATTAATTTTCCATATTTATTGAATAGGTGGTGTGAATAAAAAGGATAATCTCCAATGCTCCTTTATAATCAAAATACAAGTTGCTCTATAACGTCTTGTCATGAGGCCATTTTGTTCACATATATGCTTTGAATATGTAATTTCCTTCTGACAATTCAAGATATTTTTTATCAACACTATATAAGTCTATCTTTAACTTCATTAATCTATTAGAATATTACTATGCTTGCCCAAAAGGGTAAAAATGGTAGAAAAATTTTGACACCAAATTAAGGAGAATTCTCTTTATTATATTGTATTAATTTATTATATTGTATAGATGAAGTTCATTTACGTAATTTTTATTTTCATTTTTACTCTCAAACCAAGCATATCCTGCTATTTTTGGTTGGAAGGTAAAAATCACATAAATATATTTTATGTAAAAATAGCATATGAAACTAATTTATGTAATTTTTACACTTATTTTACCCCTCAACCAAACACACCCTAAGAGTAAATAATCTTTTTTGTCATAATATTTTTAATTTGACATTAATTTAGTTACATTAGTTTATTATGAACATTTTTTACTTTTGACATAAATGTAGTTATTGTTGGATTTCCACTTTGTTAGAATGACTAAATTGATATCGAAATATAAAATGTTATGACTAGATTAATATCAAAAATAAAAATGTTTGGATTAAATTGGTGAAATTTTTTTGTTATAATCAAATTGATGTAAACAATTTTATCAAGCTAAATTGATGTCAAATTGAAAATAGTAAGGCAAAATATAGTGTTAACCCTAATAATAATGTTATTAGGGTAAACAATCATTTTAGTCCTAACTTTTTTAATTTGACATAAATTGATCCTAATAAAAACTTTTCCATCAATTTAATCCAAAGAAAATTTTTTACATTAATTTAGTTCAAACTTTTTTAGTTTTGACATAAATTCAGTTCTAATATTTTTTATTTTGACATTAATTTAATGATTCAATCACAGTGAGATCCAATAAATTAAAATGATTAAATTAATGTCAAAATAAACAATGTTCAAAATATAAAAAAATTTGTTAGCACAAAATTGACATGAAAATTCCCTAAATGCTCATTTGGTGAGTGGAACTAAGTATGGAATTGGGGCTTGGAAATGAAATTAGATGGCCCAATTTCAAACTTTATGTTTGGTAGTCCTTTTATAATTAAAATCATAATTTCATACAACAATTTCGTGGAATTAAAAAATAACTAACCCAAGCACTTTTTCAATTCTTAACTCATACCTTAAAAATTGCCAAATTTAAATCTCATAATTTTATCCTTCTCAAACTATAAACACCTTTCATCGCCGCCACTGTGGTTGCCCGCTCACAGTCGTGGCCATTGATGGCCCACCTGCCGCGTGGCCAACCGCCCACCCACTACAGGTTGCCGACCACCCGCCATTGGTATAAGCCACCGATGTCCTACCAATCATTGTCATTGTCCACTTGCTGCAAACTTAAGATGGTGGAAATATTTTGGAGTTATAAATCATATATCAAAGGAATAGAAATAGAATTGAAGTTAGAATTCTAGTTCTAGATCTAATTCTTTATAAGAGCCAAACATAAAATTTAAGGTTCTAGGTAATTCCAATTCTAACAGAACTGGAATTGAATTTAAATTACACGCGCCAAACAAAAACAATATTATTGAGTTTGATTATCGTGAATGAAAAAGACTAAATTTTAGAAAGCTTAATCTCATAATAGGTTGACTTATCTCAAATTAGATTAATATCAAAATCTTAAAAAATGACTGCTCATATTTAGCCTAACTTCCAATGGATCAACCTAAATAAGTCAGTCTAACTGATGTTGTTAACGTTTGTATATAGATTGTTTGATAGGATATATTTTATTAAGACTAAGGCAATTGTACGATACACTCTATGATTATTTTAATTTGTACAAGAAGTTTTTAAGTCTTATTGAACAAATTTTTCGAAATTTTTTATATACTTTAGCCATTTTAGATTCTTCAAGAATTTTCGTAAATTTCGCTATCTAATAAGCTATTTAAGTAGGTTGTAACAACATCTATAGACATATATCTAATTTTTCATGTAGTGCCAGCCTAATAAGATATCTAAGTCTAATTAAATCCACCACAGGAGAATATGTCTCCATATAGTCAATATCAGGTTTTTGTGAGAACAAATGTGGTAGAATCATGCTTTATATATTTCATTTTCATTTTTCTCATTTCATTTTTGCATGAAAATCCACTTGTAACCCCAATGGTTTTACACCTTCAGATATTTTGACCATAGGTCTAAAAGCTTCACACTTTCCAAACAAGGTTAATTTCGATTGAATTACATCTTTCCATTTTGGCCAATCATTTCTCTGTCTACATTCTTCAATAGATTTTGTTTCACGATCCTTATCCTAATTTATTATTTTAATTGCAATATTATATGTATAAATGTTTTGTGGACAACAATGTATGTTGAAAAGTGCACGAGAAGGGTGAATCATGCTTTGACTTTTCTTTCCTATTCAGATTCTGAAAACTTAAACAAGTACTATCAAGTATGAACTTGAAGTGCAGTGGAAATAACGATAGTATATGTCAGAAAGTGACTTTCTGAACTAAAAGGGAGATATGAAAAAAAAGTTAAAGAAAGTTTTTTAGAAAAGCAAATATAATAGGCACAAAACAAAATGTAGAGGAGATTCAAGGAAGTAGAAGATCCTACAAGAGTTTTTATATTAGTTCGGTCAACTTGCCTACATCAAGTTCTCAACAACTATTAAATTCAACTAGTCAACCCTTTCTTAACCCCAAGAAAGTCAAATAGTCTTTTAATAGTCTTCTTAATCTATCTCATGTAACCAGGACCTCACTCTACTATCACTTCCAAGTAGTCTTTGACTAGCATTTTTAAGCTACCTTATAATGATCACTACTGGATCAGGTTACGAAGAATATGTTTGGGATAGTTCACTCAAACAAACAAACATTCAAGTTTTCTCTAGATGAAACAGAGTACAAGTTAAAAACTTGGGTGATTTCTTTCTAACTATTCTTTCTAGAAAGAAAGTATAATCTAATAACAACTTAGAAAGAAAATTTTTCACAAAGATGAAACTAATTACAAGCTGTAATAGTTTTACAAAAGATGAAGGAAAATTTCTTCAATGTTTCAGGATATTATAATGATCAGAAGTTCTAAAGATATAAGCACACTATCTCCTTATTATACTTGATCTTCCATAAATGACCATTACCCTTGATTAGTTTTCCTAGTGACACGTGTTGATCTACTTTTTGTGTCTTGGCAAAGCAATCTAGAAAAGTAGCTCGCATGTCAGAGTTACTTTTGCAGTTGTAGAAGCCGTTGTCTAATAGAGGTTTCTGAATCCACCTTTAGAAACTACTTTTTACTTTCTGAACTTTTTCTTCTAGAAACTGGAACGATTGACCAAGTTGAAAAGATGAATGTCACATAAGCCCTTGACGGGTTTGACTTTAATTTGAATTTTGAATTTTCCTTTCTACTTCTATAAAGTGCACCGTTTACAGTAAACGTTCTTTTTGAAGTGTTGTATCATTTTTTGGACTTTCTTTTTTCTGCTTCAATTCAGAGCTTGTTGTAAAGGAAATATTACGATCATGATAATTGAAGGTGGTAAATACACTTTACTTCGGAGTTTAATTGAAATCTTCACTTGAATAACACTTTCTAAAGTCGTGGTATACTTTCTAAATATCTGCACCTTGATTTCTTGATTAGAAAAAAAAATCTTTCATGCGTTGAGCATAAAAACGTCCATTTCAAGGATTATTTTTCATTTCCTTTAAGCTCTAAATCTCTTTGAATGAGATTAATCATGTTTGCACATGTTACTTGTGAAAATAACCTTGTTTTAAGGACATGTATGCTAACATGAATGGTCTTGTTTAGTACTCAAGAAACTCAGGAAAAGATTAGTCCTTCTAAAATATATTTTCACGAAATTGATTTTGTTGTCACTCAAAACATTAAGCACTATAGCTTTCTGAAGGGTTATGAAGCTAACAAACAATATGCTTTCAATGCCATATTCTTCCTATAATGACATTAACTTATGGGGATCTCTTTACCTCTATCACTTTCAGGTACCTGAGCCTTTTGCGGGTTCATCAATAATTTTGTCTTTGTACTCTTTTTAAGAAGTTGCCTCCATTTTGACGATCTTTATCACTTGTCTCTTTCCTTTTTGGAGGACTTTAATCTTTGGAACCAATTGGTCCTCCATGCTTCAAGAGTGGCTTAATTTCATTTGCACTAATAGGTTGTTCTTCTAGATGTCAAATCAAATGGAGCATTTGCAACTGGTATATGAGATTTTGTAATTCTCTTAAGTCAGCAAATGCACCTAGCAGTGATTTGTAATATTCTACAAATAAATTATCTTTTGTATTTCTAATTCTCATTGCCCTATATGAGGATCTAACTAAGATAATTAATGATGATATATTCCATATAATTTTCTTTTTAGCTTGTTTATTTTCTCCCCTCTAATATAGGGAAAATTGCTTTATCAAAATGGCAATCGAAAATCTTGCCTGTAATAAATCTCCAGTCATTGATTCAAGATATTTTATGATAGGAGATTCATATCTAAATACATTACCAATCTTCTTTGTGGCCCATCTTTGTGCATTGTGGTGGAGCATTTGGTACATAAACTGCATTTCAAAAATTCTAAGATGGGAAATATTTGGCTCCTGACCAAAAGCCAATTGTAATAGGGAGAATTTATGATAACTTATTCGCCTAATGTGTACAAGTGTTGTTGCATATAACAAAAAATGTCTCCATGCTGAAATAGAGAGTTTCATTATCATAAGCTAGACCATTTTATGTATGAACGTGGGCAATAGCCTTTTCAACTGTTATTCTAGTTGATATATAATAATTGTTAAATGCTTGAGATGTAAACTCATTAGCATTATAAAACTAATTTTCTTAATTGTATAATTAAGAAATTGTGCTCTTAATTTTATTATTTGAGCAAGTAGTCTCGCAAATGCCATGTTACGATCGATAATAAAGACATGTGACCATCATGTTGATGCATCTCTATTAAAACCATACAATCTCTAAATGGTCCATATGGTGGGTGAATGAGCCCACATATATCACCTTGAATACGTTCCAACAAATTGGATGATTCAATTTCTCATAATTAATTTTTCTTAGAACAAGCAACACACAAGAATTCCTTACATTGAAGAATCTTCTAGTTCTTTATTGGATGTCTATGTGAATTCTCAATAATTCTTTGCATCATAATTGAAGCAATGACCTGACCAATCAAGCCAAATGATAAAAGTATTTGGGTCAACAAATTCTAGTTTAATGAGGAATAAGTTTCAATCGTCCTAATATTGGTATAGTACAAATCGGAAACAAAACAAATAGTTTTTCTAATACACATTTCCTGCCCTAAGTAATAGCCGTGACATAGAGACACTCAATGTTATTCTCATTTATGGTCTCAATATAATATCCATTTTGACAAATATCTTTTAAACAAAATAAATTTCATTGAGACTTACTAGATAATAAGTCACATACTAAATAATAACCCACTAATGATAACAAATTTAATTTTGTTCCTCTAAGTAGTATTATGTTGGCTCTTCTTGCTTGCACTAACATTAGCTTTTTTTCATAATAAGGGAGTAAAATATGCATTTTATCTCTAAGTATTGTATGTATTGTAGTACTACCAATGAGACATACATCTTCTTTGTTGGCCTTAGGTCTTGATAAAGACTAGGAAATATCTCTATATTCTTCATTTGAAAACAAAATGAGAAACATCAACGAGAATATAGTAACAAAAAAAGGATAAAAAATTACAATAAAGAAAGAAGAATACAATAGTAAAATAATAAACTCTCAAAAGAAATCTCCTACATCCAAATGTGTGGTATCCTACTAGCTAACAATATTAATTATGATATCAAGGCCTACAAAGGCATCATTGGATGGGTTTGAGATTTACTTCAACATCATTTGGCTCAACTTCATTATTGTAGAAGTTAGATTGGTCTAAAATTGTAATACCTGGTATACGTGTCAGGAGTTAAGTTTTGTAAGCTACCCAGGTCCTAAACTTCTTAAGTACCCTACACCTCCTTAGAGGGCTATATGTTTTTGAGATCAAAAGTCCTGTAATTATTCCTTGAGGAAAAATAAGTTGAAGAGTGATTTTTAATGAATTTTATGAAACCTTTAAACTTCTCTTTTAGCCCACAAGTTTATAAAATCTCGAAACTTTCGATTTAACTAAAACCCAAATTTTAGATTTTGCATGGTTAGGATTTTGATTTTTTTGATATTTTATTTGAATCCAAATGGGGAGGTATTTCCTTATTTATATTTATGTTTTAAAGTTAATGCGAATTTAACTTAAAATTAAGAAATATGAATAAGTGAAGTAAGTATTAGACAACCAGATGCCATATAACAGGATGCTAAGAGTGGGTTGCTATCACTGCTATAGTCCAGGATTTATAGCGATTGCAAGAGGGTGATTTCACGTGTTCAGTGGATTATAATAAGTGCAGGACAAGAGCACGATAAACCGTTTCCTTGAACAATACCCAAAAAGCAATGCCATTTCATTTTTGGCCCCTTTTAAAAACCTCAATCGGGCTTTCCCCTGATTCTTCCTCCATCAATTTTTCTAATCACATGTCAATCTAGCTTCCCAAATCATCAAGGTATGTTTATGTTGATAGATTTTGGTCTCTTCTTCCATTCTTTCATAATCTTGGATTGAGTTTGGTTATTTTTCTCATTATTATTACCCAAAGTTGTTGGTGTATGTTTAGCTATTTTCCATAAGTTATTTATAAGTTTTATTGATTCAATGATAGATATTGGTGTCATTCCTGGGTTCCCTCACGTTCTCCCCTCCAGGTGAGTGGGTTTGACCCCATAGCCTTAGTTTTCTCATCATGAATATGTTTCTCACATGATGATTATCGAATATGAAATTTGAAATAAGAAAAAGTATAGAAAATGATTTTACATGATTATGTCAAGCTAGAAAAATTATGATTTATGATGATAGCATAAAAAAAATAAGTTTTTCAAAACCATTGGACCATGATTGCTATATTGTGTGTATGGAAAATGTTTTATAGGCTAATGAAATAATTGTTGGAAGAATATATGATTTTATCTAGTTGCTATTTTAACAAATATATTTTAAGAGTTATGATATCATTACGTATATACTGGAGACTTTGGATTTCAGAAAGCTTTTAGAACATTAAGTTAATTTATTATAAAATTTATATGAAAGAGTTTTGAGCCTAAAGTAGTAAATTTTTAGAGAAAGAAATTCTGCTATTATGATTATAAACCCTAGTGTTTGAACTATGATTTTAGATTTATCAAGTATATGAAAAGATATGTTAGTTTAAGTTTTGAAATTAGAACTTTAACATATGGTACAAAGAAGTATGGAATTCAGAATGATTCATAGAACTGCCAAATACATACTACGTGTTCTTGAAATCAAATGCCTACAAGCGGTGATCCCTTGGGCATAATTTCATAGCAACGGTTATGTTAAAGTCAGATTGTTAGAATTATTAGTCAGAACTCTCAAAGCACTAATAATTTAGTGGCTCCTTCGCCAGGGAATATCCACTTTTTAGCTATAGCTTTCCTTTTGTCGAAACTAGTTTAGATGGTAGAGAGCAGGAAACAAACAGTTAGTTAACGACTATTAAGATCATTAACCTTGGTACCAAGTTGTTCGTTAGAGGATAATATAGCCCCCAGGAGTTATAGAAACGGGACCTAGTTAGATGCCTAAGCTGTCCACAAGGACTATTATGATTTCAGCAAGTGCTCTTATCCAGAGGGACTGACCACCACTTTACAGCTTTAGTTATTATATATGTATTTATCCAGTTTAGCAAATACTGTTTCCCAGGCTATACCGCACCCTTAGTTAAAATGATTTCATGTTTGATTATGAGTTTATAAATGGTTGTTTGTGAACCTATGGAATGAAAAGTGTTTTCCTAGCTAGCTATGTATACAAATATCAAATTATTTATACTGCGCATGTATATTGCATTTTATATATATATATATATATATATATATATCTGTGTGTGTGTGTGTGTGTGTGTGTGTTCCTTGGTTGTCCCATGTGGGTGATGGGTGAGAACCCACTCACTGAGTCCATTGACTCTCCCATCTCGCTTCCTCTTATAGTTGCAAGTGCGGATATCTCTACGTCACTAATCCAGTTGTCCCTACCCTTTGGTGAGCTTTGCATTGCTGTAAAGCTTAATTTAGAATCATGTTAGTTGTAAAAGTGCTCCTGGAGTATTAATGCAGGATCTAGCCAAGCATGTGTTTTGAGATACTATAATTATTTTCAAAGTTTAGATTATATTGTATTTGTATGATTATAGCTTTCATGATTATTTTGTACAGAGGATTTATACACCTTGTATTACAGGGATAGATTTAGAAAATGGTTATGAACTTGTCATCCATAATTTTTTGATTTCCAAGAGAAAGATTTATATTAGAAATGAAGTGGCGTTTCATTTAAACGGATTTTATAAATAAAATATGTATATAGTACGTAGGAATCACAAGGCTTATGTGGGATGAGATTTCTCACGTGCTTACGTTCCCAAACGAGTCGTGACAAAAATGTTCAGGCGTACAACAAGTACGTGACTAATGACCTCTCATTCCAAATTAATAGCATTTCTCTCTTCCCTCCGTCCAACAATAATAGCCACATAGGGAAATTGAGAGAAATTGGTACATTAAAAATCTACGAGTGTGTTTGGTTTGCGAAAATATTTCTTGTTTCCATTTTCAGAAAATGATTTTTATTTTCAGTTTTTCAAATTTTAAGAAAGGTGTTTGGTTTGCAAAAGTAGGTCATGTTTTCAAATAGAAAAAAAATAATGAAAATACATTTGGTATGTTTGTTTTCAAAATGAAATTCAAAATAATACAATTATTTTATCATTAAGTAATAAAAAATATGTATCCAAGGATGAAAAATACAATTTATTCAAATTTCTAAAATACTTATTTATTAGTTATAAATATTTTAAATATTAAATATTTTTTAATATAATCATAATCTGTATTGAATATTATTTATTCTATAATACTAAATACTGTTTCACTCATTTATTGTATTTTATGTAAGTAAAAAATAACACGAAAGGGGGTGAATCGTGTTTTTAACTTCTTTTTAGTTTCTAGAAGACTAAACAAAAACTATCAAGTTTTCACTTGAAGACGCGGAAACAAGAGTTAGTATACTTCAGAAAGTGGCTTTCTGAGCAATTAAATAAACTTCAAAAACTATTTTAAAAGGAATTTCAGAAAACACACAACAAAAATAGAAATGAATGCTGAAAAATAAAGAGATAAGGAGATAAAGATGTTACTCAAGAATTTTACACTGGTTCGGTAAACACTACCTACATCTAGCTCACAATAAACTTGTTGAGTTCCACTAAACAAACACTTTTCCAAGCTTGAGAAAGTAAGATATTTTTTGAATAGTCATCTCAAGCTATCTCTAATGAAGGAGTTCCAATTCACTCTTACTTACAAGTAGTCTTTGTCCTAACTTCTTCAAGCTAAGCTCACTTGATCACTACTAGATCAGGGTACAAGGATAAGATTTAAGTTGGTACTCTCCAGCAAAGAACACTCAAGTCTTTCTAAAGATAAAACATGTTTGAGTGATAAGACTAGAAAGACTTCTTTTTAAATTCTTCCTAAGAAGAAAATGTTAGCTAATGATCACAAAAAAGAAGATTTTCTATATAGAAACTGATTACAAAGAAAATGATGAACTTTAGAAAGTATTAGAAGCTTTCAGCTTGTTCTACAAAAGTTCCTTTACGTTTGAAGGCTTCATCCTTTTATACTTGGATTTTGAATTAGATCGTTGTCCCTTGATTTCGCCTCCTCATGACATATGTTGATCTTCTTTTTGTGTCCTAGGTGCTATCTTCTGGAACTTAGCTAAGTTGTGTCAAATCGTCATTGTTGGTGTAGAAATATTGACATTTAGTTTCTGAATAATCCTTTAGAAACAACTTTTACTTTCTGAACGTAGTTTCTGAACCTTTTCTTCTAGAATATGAGGAATTGTCCAAGTACAAAGATGATGTGTCACTATCAATACTATTCTAATATTGACTAAATTTTAAATTTGAATTTTCTTCAATTTATGTTGACTCATGTGAATACTTGAAGTAAACATGTTTGCTGAAGTGATTCCACACTTTCTAAGCTTCATGTTTATCTTCTGAGCTTAATAATGATCTTCTCAACTTGTGGGTATTCTCCAGAGATATTAGCCAAAGTGATTGTTGCGCGATGATGATATAATCATGAGAAATCCCTTTCTCAATTAGATATCCACTTTTTGAACACGCTAATCTCTTTCTGAAAATCCAGACTTAATTTCTCAAGATGTATAAAGCTTTCTCAGTTTCTCATATGTCGTTCACTATCTAAACTATTTTTCACATTATTATAGCACTTAATCTCTTTGAGTGAGACTATGATCATGTTAAAACATGATTTAGTGAAAAATACATCATAAGTTGAACTTAAATGTTATGAGAAAGATCATGTTAAGTGCTATAGAAATTCAACTAAAATAGTAGCCTTTTCTTCAAAATATTTTACCAAAATTTGCTTTCTTGTCACTCAAAATATATTCAGTTAATACTTTCTGAAGGTTCTGAAGCTAATATTTATGACTTTTTATATTATTTTGAATAATTATTTTTATATTAAATTTATTTATTATTAAATAACTTTATTTTAAAATATATTTTATTTATTTAGTTTAATAAATTTTAGAAATTATAGCCCTAATACCAATTCAGTCCCCTCCGTTCCCACTCCAATCTCCATTTGTGTGTCCCTTCTCCTCAATCCATTCTCTTGCAGGCTTCTTACACCACCGTAGAAGTTGTCATTATGTCACTTCCCATAACACCACAAATCGTCCGTGTTGCTCGCTCCATTGCTGGCTTGCAATGCACTACCCACACAACTACGTTGCTGAACCAATTATGAACACTGCGCATCGAACTTGCCATATATAGCCATTGAAGACTAAGAAGAAGTGGTTGTCAGGGGCTGGAACCGAACAATGTGTAGATGTAGAGTTATCCTAGTTTGCCTCATCGAGTGATGGAGGTGAATGTGTGATAGCGTCATTGTTGATGCTGGAGGCAACTCTGTCGGCGTAGGTGTCGACGATGTAGACATGTGAGTAAATGCAGCCCATTACATAGATGCCATAGTTGTTGGTATCAAGCTGCTTCTTCTTCTTCTAACATAGACACTATGTGTATATGTATGTGTATGTGTATGTGCGTGGGTGTTTGGTTTGCAGAAAATTAGGGGTGAGTGTGAGGCGAAATCTCCATTATGAGATAATTTTTGGCATGGCGCCACCACGAGAGTGAATGACCAGAGACAGAGAGCATGGCTCTGTTAAGTGAGAAGGAGTAAGCGTGTTGGAGAAGGAAACCGTGATTATTTGAGAAAGAAACAAAGTTCATCTTAATCACAATCGAGTCACTGCGTTTTCTCCGAAAATGTTTTCATCAAATATGAAAATATGTAGATGAAAAGAGTGAAAATGTTAAAATGACGTTTTCAGATCTTCAAGAAATTTAGGAAATAGTTCATGAAAATATTTTCAATAGAATCATATCAAACACATTTTCATCCTTATTTCTTGTTTCTAGTGAAAATGAAACTGAAAATGTGCAAACCAAACGCACTCTAATATATCCTGTTATAATTTGTAGCTTATACATTAAATTTTTTATGTATCAATTTCTCTCAAATTCCCTAGGTAACTATTATTGTTTAACAGAAGGAGTATATTCTTTGAAGAATAACTTGATGCCCTTTTATTTTCTCTAAGTTATGATTATTATTCTACTTTTGGTGCTAAGAGCAAAATTTTTTGTGACATTGCGGTTACTCTGATTATTAGGGCCCTTACCACGTCCACAATCATGACCATAGCTAAAGCCATGGTTTTGTCCTCTTTTAGATTTATGAGTCACTACATCCAATTCTAGGAATGAGTAGAGCCAATAGGAATGGTTTCACAGTTTTTCATTAGTAACTTATTATTTTGCTCAGCTACTAGAAGACATGATATCAATTCAATGTATTTTTCTAAACTTTTTACGTAATATTGTTGTTGTTGGAGGACATTTGAAGAGTGAAAAGTGGGAAAAAAAATTTCTAGCAAATCCTCATCGGCAATCTTTTCACCACATAATTGCAATTGAAAACTTATCTTAAAAGACTGTGAGTTGTACTCATTAACAACTTTAAAATCTTGTAACGTCAAATGCATCCATTCATAAAGAGCTATAAACAAAATCATCATCTTTTGGTAATCATATATTTTGTTTAAGTTGTTCCACAATTTCAATTGATCTTTCACGGTTAAGTTTTCTACCTTTAATCCTTCATGAAGATGATGATGCAAAAAAATCATAGCCTTAGCTTTGTCTTGGCTTGATGTTTGTTTTCTTTTTAAATAATGTCTCCAATGCCTTTAGCTTCCAGATGTATTCCAACATCAAGAACCCATAATAAATAGTTAGTGTCAGTTATGTTGAGCTCAACAAACTCAAGTTTTGTCAAATTTGACATAGTGTAAACTAGCACATAAAATGATAATGAATATTAAAAGTGAATTCAATAAATAAAAATATTAAAATAATGCAAAAACAATTAAAAGATTTAGTGACCAAATTGCTTCTGAAAATAAATAATGAATACATTATATTAGTCTCTTTGGAAGAGTATGAGCACTAAATTATAAATACCCAAAATAAAAAAATCAATCAATTATAAATATTCAAAACTCATCCTTACATTCACGTTGGGAAATGCAAAAGTTTATCAATATTAATCCAAATGAATATAATAACTGACTTTGGATTGTAACATTAAATCACATATAATAACACACATTTAAGGTAATTTGTTTAATAAAATTTATTCACTTCCAAGAATAGTTACGAATTCACTTCTAGAAATATGTAAATATCTTTATAAGTGGAGAAATAACCATATTTTATATGTGTGTGTGTGTGTGTGTTTCAGATAGTTTTGAATAATAATAATTCATTCACTTTAGGGAATGATTATCTGGATATAAGTATCACTTACTTCTGGAAATAATTACCCTCTCTTATTGTATGGATAAATAGTGATGGGGATGCTTCTATTGAGGTGAACACACTCAATAATTCACTTGAAAAAAATAATGACAGATCAACTTCTTATTTTTCAATTTAGACAACATACTCGTGGTGATAATATATTATAAAATAAATGGAAGAGAAAAGAACAAACAAGAATAAGAATTTTATCCCGTTCACCATTTGTAGAACAATATCATCATAGGTCTTCATTTATAGACCCTTGATTGCAATAAAAATGCAAGGATTTATTACATAATAATATTAATTGACAAGAAATGAAATCCTAATCAATTATATAAATATGGTAACATACATCTAGGAAATATTTAATTTATAACATAATATTTTTTATTAGTATAATCATATGTATGTCAAAGATTGTGTCAATTTTTTTATACCAGTAATACATGAAATCATATGGTACCGCATGATTGTACATTGTACAATAGATCCGACTTATAAAATAAGATTTGGTTGTTATTGTATTGCATCAAAATTAAATTAACGACAACACACTTCACCAACTTGGGTCGTGATAAAAATATTAAAAACAAGTCTAAAGAATCAATATTAAGTTATATCAATGGCACCAAGTCTCTTAAAAGACAGAAAATGGATGGGAAAGAGACTACATGGACACTGTAAATCATTGCATGCTGTCCTTATTTACCCCAAATAAAGAATTTAGAAAACCCGTTCGCCCCACGAGGTATATTATTATAATTCGATTTATAGAGATTGATTTCTCTATATAAGCCAATGACTAAAATCCAAAAATTCAATGCAGTGCCTGAACAAAAGTGAAAGACAACATTCCTCATTTGATATAAACTCAGGAAAGAATGCAATTGCTTCAGTACTAAAAAATATAAGAGTAAGAAGCTGAAAATACACTAAAATATTATTTTCCGACTCATCTTAAGTTTATTCAATAGCAGAATTTTACAGATAATGATATATCTACCTTGGAAAGAGAGCCAATAGGTTTCAATTTTCAATTTTTATTTTTAGTAATTTCTAAAAAAAACTGAAAATAAAAATTAAATTTTATAGTTTTCATAGTTTTCTATATTTTCTTTAAAAATTTGAAAAATAAAAAATAAAAATTAAAAATTGAAATCAAACAAGCCAGTTGCTAGCAAAATGCAGATTCATCAAGGCGAACATTCTTAATTAATTTCTGTGAAGGTTTTGCTTCCTCGGGTTGCTGATTTGTTTGCCTCCAATTCTTGATTTATTTATGCACTAGCACCCTTTCTCCAAGGAGCAGCGAGTCCCCCTTCAGAATATAAAAAATACTGCATCCCAAGTAAACTGACGGAAGAAGCATAAAAGAAATGATGTCCATTGTTTAAAATTTCCTCCAGTACTGATTTATTACATTAAAGCAGGTCAACAAATAAGGATTTTTAGCTAGCTAAAGACAATATTTAGGCAATTGGGCTCTAACATGCCATAACACCTGATCATATCAAAGTAACAACAAGAGACAACAAAAGCATATATCTAAACTACTAAGAATAGCAAGATAATACATCAGGATCGGGCATTCTCTCTGAAGGTCTCCACAAATTCCACCCCTAAAGACAGTTTTAAGCCACTGCAGGCATATCCTTGAGCCATGCGTCGAGTGGTTTGCCAACTGAATAAACTATGAACCCAATTTCCCTCAGCTGCTTAACATCCACAACATTCCTTCCATCAAATATGAATGCTGGCTTCTGCATGCTGTCATAAACTTTTTGGTAATCCAGCTTCTTGAACTCATCCCACTCAGTCAGAATGCAAATGCCATGTGCATCCTTTATTGCCTCATATGCATCCCACACCACAGTCACTTGCTTGTTGTTTGTTGGGCTCAATGGTTGAAGATGTGCAGGGTGATCCCAATCAAACTTCTTCATTGCCAGATCCCTCACGATTTGATCCTCAGTGACCTGAGGATCATATATGCTCAACTTAGCCTTGTCCCCCAACAGCCCCTTGCACACATCAATGGCCGGGGTCTCCCTAGTGTCGCCAGTGTCCTTCTTGAAGGCGAAACCCAAAATAGCGATCTTCTTGCCAGAGACTGTGTTGAACATCGAAGAAACCACCCGGTTCACAAACCGATTTTTCTGGTAGTCATTCACCTTAATGACTTGTTTCCAGTAATTAGCTACCTCAGGAAGGCCATTGCACTCGCAGATATAAACCAAGTTCAATATGTCCTTTTGGAAGCAGGAGCCGCCAAAACCCACACTGGCATTCAAGAACTTGGGTCCAATTCTCGAGTCTGTGCCAATGGAGTGAGACACCTGAGTGACATCGGCACCGGTTGCCTCGCAAAGGGCAGAAATGGCATTCACCGAGGAGATCCTCTGCGCCAGAAAAGCATTGGCTGCAAGCTTTGAGAGTTCAGCAGACCACAAGTTGGTGCAAAGGATTCTTTCAACAGGGACCCAATGGGCATAAACATCTCTCAGAGCATGAATAGCCTTTTGGCCTTCTGGGGTCTCCTGCCTCCGATCAGCACTCGATCTGGATTGAAAAGGTCCTTGATCGCGGTACCCTCAGCGAGGAACTCAGGGTTCGACAGGATTGTGAAGTTGATCCCTTTCCTGTTGTGAGTAAGAATCCTCTCAATTGCCTCGGCTGTCTTAACAGGGACAGTTGATTTCTCAACCACGATCTTGTCCGATTTCGAAACATCGGCGATCATCCTAGCAGCACTCTCCCAATAAGTTAGATCAGCAGCCTTGCCGGCTCCAAGACCCTGAGTTTTCGTCGGCGTGTTCACCGATACAAAGACTATGTCTGCCTCAGCAACATGTTTCTCCACATCAGTGCTGAAGAAGAGGTTCTTCCCCTGCACTCCTTCACCACATCATCGAGGCCCGGCTCATAGATAGGGAGGTGCTCGCTGTTCCAGGCATTGATCCTCGGCACCGAGATATCCACCACGGCTACCTCAATCTCAGGACACTTCAAGGCAATGACTGCCATGGTTGGGCCACCAACATACCCAGCCCCAATGCAGCAAATCTTCACCATTTTTTTTTTGCTTTTATTAGTTCTCAACAGAGAAGCCTGCATCACACGGTGAAAAATTCCAAACTCAAAACACCACATAAGGAAATTGACCAATTAAAAATTCACTCTCAGAATGTCCATAACCATTATAACAAGGTAACCATATCAATATCCAAAGTTAAGTAGCTGAAAAGACCAATCAACAAACAGAATTTCACCCAAAATACAGAGTGTACATAACATAAACATTACAGAACACAAGAATTGTTAGAAATCATGAGTACCACCTACACAGAGAGCAAGATCTAAAAATTTCACGTGAAAAATCATAAAAAAGGACTTAGATCCAGACGATACTTACAAAATGGTTAAAGAAATAAAAATAAAAAATTTTAAAAAAATTGTTGAAAATGTTCAGCTCAGTTATTCCATGATCCTAGGTTTCTTCCTCTACACACACATGCACGAAACAAAGAGACAAATTGTGGAATCCGAATCTCCAGACAGTGAATTCAGCTATCAGATCTAACGGCAATTCGCAACGGAAACAGCCAACACAGCGGATCCACCACACGAAAACAATTCCACAGCACCACACCCCAAGTTATATTAGTATAACAGAAAGAGCAAAAAAGAAAGGCATTTTAACCCAAAGCGAGAATAAGACACCCCCAAAAAAAATAAGAAAAATAAAAAGAAAAGAAACGAAAGGAAACAAGAAAACGCGAAATGGGTATGAAGTGAAAAAAAAGAGAAAAGAACTCATCACTTGCTGCATAGAAAACTAAAATCGGAGAGAAATGGGGTGGGGTGGGGGGGGGTTAAGGAAAATGAAAGAAATGGAGGAAGGTTTGACGAAGAGATGGAAGTGGTTGGGTTACCTTTGGTTGAGATCGAAGGAATGGAGAAGAGAGAGATCTGAAAGAGGAAGAAAAAATCAAAGGAGGGAATGGGTAATGGAATGGGAAGAAATTGAAGACGCGTCACAATTTATATTGAGAGAGGAGAGGGGCAGAGAGAGAGAGAGACATATAATATAATAAGCATTTTTATTTTAGCATCATTAGTAGCAGCCGGGGAGTGACCAAAAACGAGATCTAACCATCTTCTTTTCATTTCATACACCCATTGTTTCCGTGAAGAAAAAACAAAAAAACATTATTGCCATTGTGCCCAACACGTTTTCCCCCTTTTACCTCGTTCTTCGCATACTGTGCTAACCAGTACACATCCATTTCACTTTTGGACTATTACACGAAAATTACGATAATGATAGAAACTTATTAAGGGCCGTTTGAGTTATTTTTTTTTAGAATTATTTTTAAAAGAATTAGATAAAATATTTATTTTAATTTCTCTAAAATTTCAAATCAAATAAATTGATTCATGTAAACTTAAATAAATTAATCCATGTAAAAAAAATCTTTCAAATTGGTTCATGTAAAAATGAATTGTCAAGCAAGTTAATTCCCTAGCCTAATTTAATAAAGAGCTAACTTGCTTGATTATTTAATTTTGGTATTACCAATATTCTACCTTTCAATTTTGTAAGGACTAATTTAATAATTTTTTTATAGAAACCAATTTATTTGACTTAAATTTTAAAGGGACTAAAATGAGTATTTTGTCAAAGAATTAAATTGAAAAAAATTACTTTTGTAGAAATTACTTTTAAAAGAATTAATTTGTATTTGGTTTTAATATATCAAAAGTAAGTTTAAGGGAATGATTTTTATTTGGAAAAGACAAGGTAAAATTAATTTTAGTTATTAATGTAAGAGTAATAATAAAATATTATCTTAAAAGTACTTTTCCTTTAATGAAAAGTATTTTAGGAATATTTCTTCCAAAAGTACCTTTAATTGCTTAAAAAATATTTTTAGTAAAATGAAAAAACTTATCAAATACATTTAGTATTGTGTATTCTTATTCTCATTCCCCAAGAAGTACATTTGGACTTGCAAACTAAACAAACACTTAATTTTCCAAAGAATGAAAGTAAAAATTATAAATACTCTTTTATATAGAGTGGTGCTATTTAAATACCTAAAAAATAGGTATTTATTGAAATACTTACTTTCAGAACTATGAGATGTGATGTATATAATAGATAAGTGTGTGGAACTATTATCACATCCAATAGTTTAAAATGTGTTTAATATTTAAATAACATTTTTATATTACTTATTCATCACTCATTTTCTTTTTAATTAAATACTCAAATAAACCTACTTTCACCCATCTTTGCAATTAAATAGAAACGGTAAAACAGATATAAAATAATTAATATTTTTAGTTATAAGACTACTTTATAACTATTCTTCACGGAAATAAAAGAGTGCTTCTTAAATAATCTTTTATGTTCCAATTTACCTAACTTTATATTGCTTCTAATTATCTGTGTTAAAAATATGATATATTTGCATCACGGTATTTTATATATATATGGTGTGTGTGTTGAACTGCTTCTCCAATATATTTTAAAAATATTATTATACTCACAATAAAATAAAATAAAATAAATATAACATAGGGTTAAATTAACTTGTTTTCTGTCAAAATAATTTAAAATTATAAATTTTTTTATATAATTAAAAAATTAATTATTTAACAAAATCAAAAATAAAATGTCTATCTATAATATCTTTTTTACTAAAGGGTCTATTACCAATGTGAAATATGTGATGCTGAGGTAAATTGGATATTTGAAACTCAAGCTTGATTTTGACCCAAAAAAACAAGAAAACTCAAGCTTGATTTCTGAAAAAAAGATTGTACTCAAATTTAGCTCCATCGTTTAAAGTGCGTGGAATTTAAGACTCTAGATTCACGATAAAAAACGAAATTGAAAATATCATATACATGTTGACAACTTAGAGCATCAATTTTTCTAATAACTTAGTATGATATGGCATCTTCACATAATTTTGGTTTTATTTTTTCAGTCACACGTTGTCTTAATTGGACTTTATGTTTTCTTCATAATGAGAGCCTGAATTAACAGGGGAATAGAGCCAAGGACAAAGGTTGGCACCTTATATCTACGTGATCATATAATGTTATGTTTTTCATAATATACTTTTAATGAACTCTCTTAATTGGTATATATTATATATTATATTATATTACAGATTTAAATATATTTTTTGGTTCTGAAAAAATCAATGAATTTTGATTTTAGTTGTTGAAAAAAAAGAGGATTTTGGTCCACATTTCCAAAATTATTTGGCTTTAGTTCTTGGAGTTGTTCTATCTCCAATAAATGCTAAGTTGACTAATAGAGAACTATATTCTCCAATCTTATATGATAGTCAATAATTGTATACAACATATAGGGGCGAAACCTCCTTGTTACCCCTCCCCCCCTCCCAACACAAGGATTTCTATTTTTTTTGGGTTAATTTTTTTAGTTTGGTCCCCTTCAAAAAAATTTATTTGTACAATTCTGATTAAATTTTTTAACTAAACGTTTAAGTATTGTAATAAATAATATGTTATATACATATGTGTATTTTTTTTGTTTTGATTGTCAAATATTTATTTCTTTCATATATAATTTTTTATTTCAATTTTCACAAAAAAATAAAAATTATAAGATATATATCTTTACATGAAATTAACTATTAAATATTGGTCTCTCTTGAAAAAATAGTGAGCTTGCCCTTGGTAGCACATATATATCAAGATCCTATAAATCAAAACCCTCACCCAATTACCTATTAGACCCAATTCATTAACTCATCTTACCTAGTATAATAACTTATTTCATAGTAGGGTTTTGGCACATATCATGATGATATATCATGTATATTAGCTACCATATAGGATTAGATAATAACTTGATTTTTTGTTGGTTAACTTATATTAAATGAAGACAGACTAACTACAAAGACTAAAACTAGATAATTTGGAAAGGGTTTGGTCCAAAACCAATTTTGTTTTAGAGACCAAAGTCAAAACTTACTTTGGCAAAAATAAATAATTAAACCTATATTATATTATGAGTTTAATTTTGATGCACCAATAAAGTAAAATTTTTTGCACAATAATTTGATTATATATTGTCATATCAATAAAAAATAATTTATATTTACTCAACTACTTCGAAAGTCATAATATGAAAAAATTTGATTAGATGATAATATAAAAATATTTTATATTATTAGTATAAATAAATTAAATCCATATATTATATAGTTTATTGTATTCAATTTTCTATATTTATATTAAGAACAATGTCATGATTAATTGCTAAGAAGACTTTGTCCCAATGTAATCAGCAACACAAGTTACCACCAAATTAAAGGTAAGGGGGTTTGATCCCCAACCCCTTAGGTTATGCTTGTAAGTAAAATTCTGAAAGTTTACTTTATAAACCTCTCCATTTCCCTCTTTTCTTTGCAAAAGTTGAACTCACAAACGCTTTTAATTTCCTATGAAAATTTGAATTGATAAATTGAAAATAATTCAAATAGTTAGGAAAGTTGGCTTCTATATATTTTCATGAGATATAGATTGATTTTATTTATTAATATCCTTTAAATGTGTATCCTTGAGATGTGTTATATCCTAAGATGTGTATCCTTAAATTTATAAATATTTTAATTAAGGATATGTGAAGTATATTAGGGTATGCGAAATATGTTACGGATATGTGAAATTTGTTAAAGATATGTGAAATTTATCAGGATGTGGGAAATCTTTTAGGATGTGAAATCTGTTTAAATTTGGAAAATATGTTAGGATTTAAAATAAGGAGTCTTGTTGATTTTTGGGTGAGTAGGTCTTTACTAATCCTAGCTAGTTAGCAACAATGGAGTGTTACATTGTCATCCTAGTCACTAATCAAGTGTGCCACATGTCTAGATATATAAAACTTTTGTTTCCTTCTATGTTGTCATCCTTTGCAAGAATATTCATTTTTCTCATTGCAAAAGTTTCACCTATACTTTTACAAGTTTTCTTCACCTTTTAACCACTAGTAAGTTCCAATTTTTGTGTCCTATATTGAGAATTTTTTGTATCATATTTTTGTGTGTTGCTTTCCATTCATGAACCTCAAAATAAGGGATTTTTTCTATGTAGTATTGGTGGTGGTTTTGTTATAGGTTGAGTAAGAAGACCACTTTAGGCCTCTTCCATGGATGGAGGAAGTGGTCATAATGTCCATATCATTCATCATGAAGGAGTATATTCCCAAATTTCGAAGTGTTTGATGATCATTCCCAACCATGACAATAAGGTTTATTGGATTGCGCTAAGATCCACAATGGATAAAGTATGTTTCACCAGCTGACCTTGAGAACCCTACATCTTGTATATGTATTTAGTAGCTTAGGTTCTCAGCTCCCTTTTTCCAACTTTCAAACAAAGGTTCTAAGTGCCTTGCAAGTTGCTTACTCATAGTTGCATGTGAATAGTTGGGCCATGATTTGGGGTTTCGAGCTAGTTTGTCAAGGTTTTCTTCTTTCTCTTGTGATTGAGTCTTCCTTCTAAGAAGGGCATAAGGTTGGCTGGCTCTCTATTCAAGTTTGCCCTAATCAAAAGGTCTTTCAACCTTATGAAGAATCCCATCATCGGATTCAAGATTAATTATGCTAAGTTATTTGGGGTCTTTGAGACTATTCCATTCTTCTCTAGCCAAATGGCATGCATGCCCAAACTCCAATTGTACTAGAATCAGGATATTTTTTTTTTCTTCTTTTCTGAGAGATGAAGTAGATTCACCATACTCTATTACATCACAGGAGGACATTGCTAAGTTCTTTTCGCATTCTTTGTTGGAAAATCATTTGAGCTTGAGGATTTTAGATGAAGATTTCATTACAGATGCTTTTACCCATTATGGTGTTTTAATTTTCTAAGTGTGATTATCATTTTTAGAAACCTTTCTTTTACATTTTAAATCACTATTATTCTCTTAAGATGTGGTTGCTCATAAAGGTTGAAGCAGAATTGAGGGCATCAAGTAACAAGTTCAAAATCAATAAGAAAACTTTACACTCTTAGAACAATTATCATAACAGAAGAAATCATAGAGATGAGTAACAACTCTCATAGAAGTAATCTATCCTAGGACCCATAATGCGTAATGCAAGGAATGTAATCAAATCTAAAGGGAAGGGGGAATAACTTATTTGATTAAGGACAAAGAGTAAGAATGAAGTTGAATGGAGCTAGAAAGAAATCACAAAAATGAAACCACTACAATTGCAAAAGAGAGCTCTAGAGAAATTTTAATAAACAATGAAATGGGAAATGAAGAATGAAAGAGAAAAAGGAAAAATAAATTGGAGGTGATACTTGAGATCCAATGGTCAATGAAAAATCCAATCATTTAATAGTCAATTTTCATCATCAAGCTAATCTATGGCAGGGTTGTGGAAATAGAATCCAATCAATGGCTAAGAATTGCCATAAACTTGGCAATGATAATCATTATAGACTTAGACAACATTGAATGAGTCGTAGGGTGATATGTGTTCTCGAAAAAGTTATAGCTTAACAACCTTCATAAGCTCATATCATCGCCTCAAATGATGACTAACCTAGCTAGGGGCTGTGGACTAGACTATGTTTTGAGCCTATAGCTCGACCTAAGAACCTTATGGGACTTTTGACAAGTGAATTGGGTTATACAAGTAATAAAAAAGTGAGCAGGAATATCATTTCTACAAGGATTGACTCAACCAATTACCTTCCATAACTTAAAAAATATTTAGACTTGCTAACCAAAGTAACAAACCAAAAAAAAAAGATCAAATAAAACAAGAACACAAAAGAAATATGGAAGATCACAAAGGTTCCTTCTTGATGTCTCTGAAATTGACCTAAGAGACCAAAGGTCACCCCCAAAACACCCTCCTTTATCTTTAACATGTTGTATGTATAGCTCTTATTATTTTTTAGGGTTTGATTAAGCCTTAATTGCATATAATAGACCCAATACATTTAATTTCGTACTCCTTTGAGCATAAGATTGGGCCAATTCATGTTTTTATGAAAAGTATCTTTAAGGTGTTTTACAAATTCCTAATCAAGAAATGGTTTAGCTCCCTATGGTGGAGCAGTTAAATTTCCTTGTCATTAACACCTAGATAAATGTATTATTTTTTCAATTCATTGTCTCATGCCCAGTGCATACATTGATCCCTCACTGAGTTGTAAATTCACTTCGTTATTACTATTGTCTCTCTTTTCATATTCAGTTACTAAGGCGAGTTCCTTCGAGACCTTAGCGACTTCATGATTCTCCTATTTAGTGAGCCCATGTAACTGGACCTATGTTGTGGTATTGCTATAAGGCCAAATACAGCCAATTCCTATTTGTTTAGCAGGGTTGTATATATAGAGGATTATGGATTATAATGTATCATGTGTTTATATAAACTTTATTATGCATTTGTTATTGTTCGGATGGGCAATGAACCCAAGTTGGATCATGTATGTTGTGTACACTATTGTGTTGGATGTGTGGAAACATATATATAAATGCATGTGTTGATGTATCAGGTAATGTTGAGGAGACAGAATATCAATGAATGCCCAACTTTCAAGGGATATGTTGCCTGGTCTCTAGGAAAGTAGAGGTTAGGCTTGCTAGGGATCCCTATGTACTTATCATGGTCTAGGGTTGTCGAGATAGTAGACTTGGAGAAGGAAAGAGTTAGGTCAAAAACACTTAGTTTGCAATTCCTTGTGAGAAGATGAAAATTGAATTCAAACTTTTGAAGTTAAGGAAATAGATCATAAGTATATTTAGAATTTTAAGGGCTTGTTTCATTTTAGAAAATATTTCTTATTTTCATTTTCAACTTTTAATAAATTACAAAATTGCAACTTGTTTCTATTTTGTTTCATATTTTCAGGATTTTGTAAAAGAAACAATGGAAACAAGATTTCATTATTTTTACCATTTCTTTCATAAAATCTTAAAAATAAGAAATAAATTGAAAATAATGTGATTTTTTTGTAATTAATTTTAAAATAGAAAATAAAAATTGAAAATATTTTCTAAAAGCCATATAGGCCCTAAAATTCCTTTGTATTAACACATAAATAGAAAATTATATATATTGATTCAGACAAACAAACAACACCTAACCCTTATTAGTTATCATACTAGGTGGAGTTAGCTACATGAATTGAACAACACCATAATACTATATCACATATCTTATTGATGTCATGTTTAAACCGTTAACATTTAAATCTCTTCTAGTTGTTTTACGTTATAATTTTCTAGGTTTCCCCTATCTTTAGTTCAGAACTACCCTTCCTTGATCTATTATCCTTAATTACTTAGGTCTCAGGATCTTCCATATATGTCCCAATATCATTTCAACAAACACATTACCTTCTAAAAATACTCCATTTAAGAACTATCTAAAATAATAATACACCAAAAAATAATAACTAGTTTATATAAATGAAGTTTTCTTAATTGCTATATTAAAAATTTTGCTTGTGATTGAAATTCACACATGATGAATTTCCATTATATAATCATTAATTTATTTGAGTTGGCGAATCTTTCTATGGTGAAATAGTTGTGGTTGATCGAAAACCAAGGGTATCATACACAAGGTAAACACATGGCACTACACAACAAACATTTAGCCACATTCAATAAGTGTAGTCGGATATTAAAAAATAATATAGCTAAATATTTGTAAATTTAACCACATTTATATATATAAAAAAGAATATGATTAAATTTATTATAATTACACTTTATATTTAGCCATATAAATGTGGCTTTTACCTTGTATGTGATGCACCTTACTTTCACCCAATTTACCATAGACAAACCCTTAATGTAAAATGACTTTATACATTATATGTAATGGTTTAAAACTCGTTTAAAAGTACCTTTTAGTTAGGTTAAAGTTGACGTTAAGACTTTGTTTACAAGTGAAAAGAATTACAAAAAAAGGAAAAAAACCATCGCTGAGGCACTTTCCTAACAAACATGTACTCAAAATCTATATATAATTTGACATGCTAGTCTAAAATGATCATTTATCGAATCTCCATATGAATGATATTAGCATGTACCTAGACATCTTTGAGAAACTTCAAGTTCAAGTTCAACACTTGGAATGAGATTTTTGTAGCCCCCATCTAACAAAAGAAACCATAGAAAAATATTGAAAATTAAACAAAGCATGAGGAAGCTTTCATTTCTTCCCTTTTTTTCTAAAACTGAGGCAACTTTAAACTTCAGGAAAGTTAGTATATCACATGGACAGAGCAATTGAGTAACATGGAAGGTAGAGTTCAACACAACAAATGTGGCAATTGCGGAGAGTTAGAGATCCAGAATGACATAAGAAATATTTAGGTGCAATAAGAGTACAAAATAACACTTGTTCTGATATATTTATTAATTGATACGTAAATTTTATAAGTCATTATTGTCTCCCACCTTCCCTACATTTGTAATGCAATAGCTGATTTATCAATCACTAAATAGATCAGAGCAAATATTTTATCTTACTCAAAAAACACCTAAGAATTTCTCGAATGACATTTTTTGTTGTTGCAGAAAATGACATATTGTTTGAGCCTACAAAAGGAACTAGAACAATAGTTTGCTATGTCATTATAACATATACTTTTGTATCATTATATGGAAACAAGGAGTACTCAATCACTAGAATATATTTTAAAGTAAATTTTGTCTTAAGTATTTCCTTCTCATGCACACAATTACAAAGCACTACCATTGTTGTTGGTATATGTAAGAGCATAACACCTAAAAGTGGATATAATTGGGACATTCATTCTATCTTTGGATGTAATGAATAAATAGAAAAATTAAAGTCACCATCACATCTAATGATGATGGAATATGTATCTTAATTGGACACCCACTTTGAACTATTAAAATAGCATTTTTGGTATATGAAAAGTAAAATTGCTATTTAGACACTTAGAAGTGGGTGTCCATTGGAATAGCCACTTAACAATCATTTGATATGATGTGATGAATAAAATGTGTAGAATCTACTATCACATTTAATAATTATTAAATTGGTATTCTAATGGGAAATTGATTTTGTTATGGGCAATGGATGGTTAAATAACAATAATATGAGATTTGGGAAAAAATTACACCCAGTGTGGAGTTTTAAATCTCGCATAATGCGAGATTATACACTTCAAAACTAATGATTTATCATCCTTTTACGTGCAACATGTGAAATGCTAGTCAGCACGTTAGCCTCGTCATGTTAGAAATTCAGAGACAAGGACACGTGTCGCCATGCCATTTGCCCCCAAAAAATCTCGCATGGAGCGAGATTTTCAGCTGTCCAATCTTGAGTCCTACATGCCACACGGAGCTCGTGGAGGCACCCTAAAAAGCTCGCATGGTGCGAGATTCAAGCGTTGTCCCGTCTGCAGGCCACGCTGTGTCGTCCTCCTGCATGCATGCCACACGGCGGCTCCCAGTTGCACAAGGAAGCTCGCATGGTGCGAGATTCAGGCATTGTCCCTCTGCTAGGCCACATGATGTCATCTTCCTCCTGCATGCATGCCACATGACGGCTTCCGCTACACATAGGAAGCGCGCATAGTGCGAGATTTACCATAGCGTCCCATCCTGTTAGGCACACGGAGTTGATCCTCTGCATGCATTCACGCGCGCCTCCCAGTGGCTCCTCACTTGTCCTTGGCTAGTGCACAAGCATGAGAATCTTCAGGGGAGAACGTGCTGCACTGTAGCTAGCCTTGCCCGCCTATAAAATGATATGGAAGGAGAGTATGCGAAGAGAATTACAAAAGAGTGAGGAAAGGGAAGGTTGTTCTAGTTGAGGCTTTGGTAGTGTGTCCTCTATATAGCTTGTTGTGAGGCAATGTGCTTCTAGGTGTTGTGAGGAAGTATTAAAAAAAATAATGAAAAGGAAAAATGCCAATTGATAATACAATAATTTCTAGTAAGCATATATCGATGAAAATTTGTCAAAATATTGTAAGTTAATTTATATTTTCCTATCAAAATATTTTTATAATTTTTAGTTAGATGAAGAATAAGTTGAGTTTTATAATGTTTAATTTGAATTATTTTTAAAATCTTTATTTGTTACATTTTAAAATACACCGAAACTCATTCACTCCCTCCCTTACATTCTAATATTTAAAAATGGTTTACTATACGTGGTGTTAATCTTTTATTAGAATTTTTTTTTCAAAAAATTGTCTTGAGATTATTGAGTATATGGTATTATAATTGAGGGATTCTTTAAACAATTATATATTTTTTATTGTTAAAAACTCAAGTTGAAAATATCATGTTAGATTAATGGACAATACTTTTATATGCTTTTGTCTCTAAAATATCCCATCCAGCACCATCAAAGCTTCCCCATGAAAATTATCTTATCTCGTGAAGCTTAATATGCTTTTGGTAGCTCTTGTGCATTATATATTAACTCAAACAAAATTTGAACTAAATACATTTTATTATTAAATACTGAAAAATTATTATTTATTACATGAGAGGGAACTGTTGAAGCCCCATCATTTATTCATGGAACCACGGTGCATATACATGAGCATCTACAACAAGCCGCTTTTCCCCATGTTGCGCGTATTTGCCAAATGGGGATAAATAAATATCTTATAAGCGCATTAGTTAAAAGATGGAGGCCAGAAACACACACATTTCACTTTCCTTGTGGGGAGTGTTCAATTACACTAGAGGATGTCGCAATTGTGCTTGGGTTTCGTATTGAAGGTTTATCGGTTATTGAAGCACTAACGGCAACTCAAAAGTAATTAGGAATATGTGTGAGCAACTACTTGGTGGTCAGGACCAACCAATGTTGTTCCTGGTGAAATAAAATTTGACTGGCTTACAATTCATTTAAATTCACTTTCATATGATATTGCAGAGTGGATAGCATGCCATGCCTGTGGCTATATCTTATCTATGTTGGGTCATTTTTTTAATTCCGAATAAAAGCACAAGCATGGTGCATGGAAAGTTCCTGCACTCTGAAAATTTGGAACATATTGGGTTGTATAGTTGGGGCTCAGCATGTCTCTGCACTTTATCATGGGCTAGATCATGCTTCACGCAATAATACAAAAGAAGTTACTGGTTGCATGGTACTATTGCAAGCGTGGGCATGACAACGTTCCCATGGTTAGCTCCTTTGGCAACCATGCCATTTACTTCTCCCCTTCCTATAAGGTAAAAATATTTTAAATAAATATTTCTGTTGTTATGAAGATTATATGTAAACTAAAAAATATTTCACAGATGGAAGCATTATCAATATCCACGTAACACTCCATACAATGATCTCCATGATATCAGGCTTGCATTAGATCAAATGCAATTTGATCAGGTAGATATTAATATAGCAAACACTTCCTTTTATTGTCAAATTAAATATTATTTGTACATATTATGTAACTTGTTTATTAATGCAGTTTGTGTGGCAACCATATCAAGACCCAGCAATTGATGGCCACATTCCAAATGATGTGCGGATTGAGCATCCTTAATGGTCAACAGTTAGTCCACTGAGATATTTTTAGACAATAGAGTGGCATGTGACTGCCGTGTGATGCGTCAATTCGGGTTTGATCAGCCAATTCCTGCCCCCTCGTAATCTAGGAGCATCTCATAATAAAGACTTACAGGTAGAAAACTAATGAGCTGGAAGAGAAGCATCAAGAGTGGGTTACGTTGTGGAGTCTCACATGACTGTTTATTGCAGGGACAACCCACTAACAAAGTAACAATTATGTCCCATCAATGATTACCTGGACTGATATAGAATATGCAAGAAATTGGTTATGGCTGCCAGGTGCAGGCCAAGCCAATCCTCAACACGCCCAATCCTTCAACACCAGAGCACAAGCCAGACCAGGCATTCCCATAGTACCATCATTCCCACATCACCAGACGGACCAGTTGTGGACACAGGATCATCAATTTCCAACATATGAGCCATTCTCATAGGACCAGTCGTCCCTACAATTTCAGCCATTCCTTGTGCCTTTGCCACCCTTTCATCAGGAGGATGTCTATGTACCCTTGCCTGTTACAAATGATGATGTGGATCAATGGTTGAATTTGAGTGGGAATATTCAGGTTTCCCCAATGCAAAGCCAACATATTGTTGAGATGCAGAGCGACGAAGTTCAAGGAGCCTTATGAGTCGAGGAAGAAGGTCCGTTGAGAACAGTGGCACTGACTTTAGGATGAATACTTCTTACCACCTTGATGATGTCACATCTACACCTGTGTGACTTTGACCTTAATATGATGGCTAGTGAACATAGTATACAAGGAGATGTGTACCAATCTCCAATGCTCTCTCCCAGGTAGACATACATCTACCCAGCCTATAGGAGGGCACATCTACATCTTCGATATGACAACACCTAAATCTAAATCTCAGGAGATGTCACTGGAGGGGAGGAAGGGGGGAGGGATGGGGAGGAGAAACAGGAGGAGGAGAAGTAGTAGTCCTAGCACACATTTTCAGAAGGGTTGGCTCCGGTTACGAGAAAAGGTTTGGTCACCTTTCAGATGGTTTCCTTTGAGAAAAACCGTAAGGGAAAATAGTCATTAATGTTCTTATTTTATCATTTTTGTATGACATGTACTTTTTTGTGGTTCGATGTAATGTGAATATTGTAATGTCTTTAAATTCTTTTTGTATGTAATTTATATAATTTACATGTACTACTGTATTATTTTTTGGTTAGTTATATTTCTTTTGTTGTGTAAAATACTACTTTAGTATAAAAATAGTTATTGTATTAATATTTTATTATTTTAAAATTTTAAATCACACATTTATATATAAAATTATAATTAAATCTAAAATTAAAATTTGTTTTTATATTTCTTAACAAATTTAAACATAAGATTTAAAATTTTAAGTTCATCTTAATTATTTTAAAATTTTGTATTACAATCTTAAATTTGACATTGTGGCAAACTAGAAAATGAAATTAACAGTGAAGATTTGAAACATCAATTAGATAGGATTTCAAAGGAGACATTACTAAAATTAATATGAAGACAAACTAATCAGCTATTACAAACAACACTAATTAAATTTTATAGGATAACTAAATGATATGAGTAATTATAATCCTTTAAATTTAACTATTAATATTTTTTTAGGAAAAAATATTGCCTACTAATTATTTGAAGAGCGTAGCAGTGACCACTTTGTTTTTTTTAATATTAAATAAAAATGAATAAAAATAACTGTCTATTAACAAATTATAATTTTCACCATATGCATGTATGCTATTTAATATACAGTGTTTACATAATTAAATAATTAAAAAATCCAATAAATGCTAGTGACAAATTATATTTTGCTATAGTTTTTTATTTGTTATTGTTTCTTAAGACAATGAATTAGTTATTATTCATAAAATGAGTTTAAATTTTTTTTTTTTTGGTCTTCCTATCCGTATACACATGCGCACAGTTAGAAGCTCTATGTTAATATTTTTATAATTCTCACACTATGCGAGATTTGGATAAAATATTTTAAAAATTATTCATTTAATTATCTCGCACAATGCGAAATTTTATAAACTCCACACCACCATAATTTTTCCTTAAATTTCATATTATTGTACAATCAACACTCAAAACCATATTAAAACAACTGACCCTATTCTAATGGACATCCATTTTAAGTATTTGAATTGCACCGCTCATGTGAAAATGTGTGTTCTTTGCTGCCCATTAGAGATGTCAAAACTGTCAATTTCAGCATTAAGTTTAAAAACTTCAACCCGCCTACTCCCCTTAACCCTATATGTATTTTTTTAAAAAATTCATAATTTATTGGTAAAAAATAAGAAATATATGACCAAAAAATAAAAAAAGTAAAAAATATATATACTTACCAATACAATATCATTTATAGTTGATATTATTCACTCAAAGTTAAAACTTAAAAATAAAATATGTCATAACTCACAAATAGCACTATTAATAATAACATTTTTTAGTTAAGTTAGTGTATAATTGTTATTAACCTTGAAAATTGGGTATACATAAATAAAAAATATTTTTTAAAAAAATTCATCAAAACATTAAAAAATATTTTTTTGAATTTTTTTTTAATTTTTTGGCGGTTGGCGTACATAAATAAAATATTTTTTAAAAAAAAATTCATCAAAACATTAAAAAATATTTTGAATTTTTTTTTAATTTTGACTTCTCTTTCATTTATTTTGGCCAGGTGCGGTGCCATTTTGATCTTATGCCCAATGGTGCTTATAGGAGGTGCCTCATTATAAGATGACAAGTGGAGGTCAAAACGTCAGCTCAGAAATTAAGATTATTAAATATTAAGGGTAAATTACAAAATTATACCCTTCCTCTTCACTCCCCTCAGCATTTCCCCTCTCTCTTATTGCCTCTCACACCCATATTTTCCACCATCACCATCCACCGGAATGCCGTTGTTGCTTCTTCCTCCATCATAGGCCTCCAACGATATGCCTTTTTCTTAGAGCTTAGCAGCCACCCTGCATGTGGCGGGTCACGACAGAGCCAGGGCCAGCAGTGGCATGCAGAGGCCAGCTCGAGTGCTGTAGTGTAGATTTAGTGCTTTCCAAGACACAGTAAACTCAGCAAGACACGAACCTGGGGTTTTTAAAAATAAAATCCTGGTTTTTATTTTTTTGGATATGTAAAAATCCTAGTTTCTTGGACACCATGGATTGAACATGCTTTTTATTTTCTAGATGAACACTATTATCAGTTCATAACTAATTAACATAATAGTTCTTCACTGATTACCCCTTTGAGGAAGCCCAAAATGAAAGAAGATTCAAGGGGTTTAGTTAATAGATGTTGGTTTTATTGATTCGAATAGTAACTGCAACATGAAACGGAGCAAATTAAAACTTGATCTTCATGAGCTCTTAACATTAAGCATCGATGGCACCAGCAAGCTAGTGTTAGTAAAAGAACAAAAAATTGTACCTAAAAGAACACAAATAATTATGGGTGTGGAAGGCAGTCACAGAGACTCAGAGAGAGAGAGAGAGAGAGAGAGAGAGAGAGAGAGAGGGTTAGAAGAACAAAAAATTGTACCTAAAAGAACACAAATAATTATGGGTGTGAAGGCAGTCACAGAGACTCAGAGAGAGAGAGAGAGAGAGAGAGAGAGGGTAGGACGGTTAGGGGAGTGAAGAAGAAGGGGATATTTTTGTTAGACACAACACCCATTTTTATTCCTCTAAAATTTTAAGTTGTATAAATTGATTCTTATAAAAAAAATTTAAATTGGTTCCTATAAATTGAATAGTTGAATAAATTAGTTTTTAAAAAAAAAATCTTTCAAATTAGTTTATGCAAAAGTGAATTTTCAGATAAGCTAATGCTTCTTTCCTCACTTATTAAATGGATTAATTTTACTGATTATTCAATTTTATTGAGGATACATTTGTCCAATTTAAAATTTTATAGAAACTAATTTAAGAAATTTTTTTAAGAATTAATTTATCCAACTATTCAATTTTATAATGATCAATTTAAAATTTTATTTACAAAAACTGATTTATTTTACTTAAAATTTTAAAAGAAATAAAATGAATATTTTGTCTTTTTGTTATTTATTCTCAATATTTAATAATTCTAATTTTTGAACTGAAATTTTGACCTCACATCTCACCTTATAATAAGGCCACCTTGTATCGGCATCATTAGGCCCCATTGTTGATAGGCACAGGAGAACACGCCAAACGAAATATATATATATATATACACGTACTTAATTTGTGTGCGATAGTATATCAATTCATATCTCATTTATTATTGGATATGAAAATGAATCTCATTTAAGTAGGTTTATACCAATTCAATGATAGATTAAATGTGAGTTGATAAAATCAAAAATGATATTAGTTAAGACAATGGCGGCCATGACCCCCCAAAATTTTTAAAAAAATTATATATGTGTGTGTGTGAGAGAGAGAGAGAGAGAGAGAATTTAATTTTTATGTATTGTCAATGTAATTTTTTTTGCACAAATATCTAATTATGTATTGTTATATCTTGACTGAGTCAATTGCTATTTTAAAAGTCTTATAATCTATTTTTAATTTTTAAATATAAGATCATATGAATAGTTTCTATAAAAAGTAACTTTTAAATTTTTTTTACTTAAAAAATGTTTTTCTGTAAAAAAAATAAAACAAATGCATACATAGAGATAAGTTTTGTATAATAAATAGATTTAAAGTCCAAATATACTACTTTGTATAGATAATGTCACTCAATATAAATGGGCTTCTTTCACTCAAAAAATCTATTAAGACATTTTTGAATTAAAAAATAGAAATAAAAAATCATGTCACAATTGAACGTCATTTTAGAGATAAATATTTCTTGTTATAATAAATCAACAATTACAAGATTTTAATAGCAACAAATTTAATAATTAAATAATGAATTTATTAATTCTAAACTCTATTTTGATGACTAATAATGATTACAAAAAATTTAACATAATTTGGCGTATGTTCTGAAATGCCAAAAAAAAAATAATAATAGTCAAATATTACAAAATATAAATAAATTATTTCATATAATTTTTTTATAATTTATCACACCAAATCAATTATTTTCATATAATCTAAGCATAACACAATGCTCTTTTAATTTAATGTCTCAAAACATAAAATTAATTTTTAAATAATCAATTATTAAAAATTAATTATACTTACAATCAATTATTGAAAAAATTTTAGATTGGGCTCCACTAATTCAAGTACGTATTAACATTTATCTTATCAATTATTTACTTTAAAATATATATAATATGTAATTAATTTTAATTTAATTATCATCATCTAATTTACATATCAAAATTGTTAGCCCCTTGAAAATTTTATTGAAGCTTCGCCACTGAATACGATACCCTATATATCATTAGTACAATTGCCATTAGTACAATTGCCATTTCTCAGTAACATAAGTCAAACGGAAACTGCATGAATCTCGTGGAACACGATAGAACTTGATCAGCTGAGTGAAAGTGACATAACATGGGAGGAAATTTGATTTTAAATTATTTAAACGAGTAAAAGTACGCCATGGCCGCAGCTATTTTTGTGCAAATGTAATGATATATAGCTAATAGAAACGAATCAATTTAATTTTATATTTTATATTTTTTTCTTGTTTTATATTATGTAGTTATCATCGGACTAGCTAAGGTTTTTAAAATATACTACCTCCATTTTATAGTATTAGTCATTTTGAACAAATTAAATTCATTGAAAAATCAATGTATTTAAAACATTGATTTTTTAATAAACTAAAATTGTTCAAAATGACTATTATTGCAAAATGGAAGGAGTAGTATTTTATTAATACATGTGAATGTAATTAATAGCTCAATTTATTGATATTATAATATTTTTTATTTATCAGAATATCTTTTTACTAGATAAATGATAGACTATTTTCTTAAAATATGATTAAAAAATTGAAGTAAAGATCCATCTCAACAATATTTTTTTGACATATACATAAACCCCAGGATCAAATCATAAACCTCATGGTTAAAAGACCTAAGTCTTTTCCACTTGATCTAACACCTTAATCATTTTGATATTATTATAATTAACATATGGAAATCAATACTTGTCATTTAATTTTTTATTTCTTATATTTGTATTTAAATGAGTAATGAGAGTATTCCGAGAGAACAAAGGTAGATATCAAAATGCGAAATGTATTATATAATAATAATAATAATAATAATAAGAATAATAAATAAATAAATAATAGAAGAAGAGAAACCAAAAGTGATACAGAATGCCATATATCCTTATAAAATCCAATCATGGTTCCCTTTGAAGTCCATCAAAGTTAAAACCAAGTACAACAATGATTAGTTCTCCAATAGATCCTGATTTGGTGCACTCTTCATGAGAGTTTGGTTTGGAGTGGTATATATATATATAACGTTTAGTAATAGCACAAAATCATGTGTAAAAGTATAAAAAAATATGGGTATAACACCAAAATACTTATCCCAACAAATAACTTGTTCCGAGACCTGATTAACTATGGGCACATTTTTTCTTCCGTCACTATAACATTCAGTGACAAGGCCGTCAAGGGTCATGGACAAATACCCATGGTTGTTCGGTCGTCACTCTAGGTTTTAGTGACAATTCTAAAAACCATCACTATCATAAGTTTTAGTCACGGTCACAAAAACCATCACTATAGCTTTTAGTGACTGTACCACAAACCGTCACTATATTCTTCAGTGATAGAGTTTAAAAAAATTATATATTTCGTGGGTATAGCTTGTAGTTTTTTTTTTTAATATTATCATTGAGGAAACTGTAGGTATATGTTTGTAACCCTTTTTATCACTTATATATATATATATATATATATATATATATATATATTATAATCCTCAAATATTACAATAACATAAGAAACCTTCAATTTTATTGAAAATAAAATTGAATCCTAAAATAGAAGGTATAAATATAGCGCAGGGAAATGTAATTATAGTAGGCATCAACATCTTCGAGAAATGAAACAATAGGTGTTAACAACACAGAGAAATAAAATTATGTCCATCAAAAGAGTTACAAATACTCAATTGTTATAAAGTTTACATGGTGAGTAGAAAATACAACTTCAAACATGATGGCCTTGAATCATCAAGTCTTGACACAGTTGAACAACTTAATTAACTTCTAATTTTTACCTGCCAATTGTAATAAAAATTAATATAGTGTAAGCCATTAATGAAATTAATATCAATCTCAATAAGAATAACCAAAGTAAATATGTACCATTTTCATTCAATTCATTATTTTCAAAACTAGATTTTGAATGGTTTTAATAATTTGGGACAATAATAAAGGCACTTGGAACCTAAGAAAAAGATTGCACAAATAAGTTTCAAAACCCTAGTACATTTTGAAAGTCTTTAATAGAGTGAAAACTAACATTCTAATTGAACTATATAGTTATTAACTCCTTACACTATTAGAAATCCATGAGATAATAACGGACACTATTGACGAATACGCACACATCGGTAATTACCGATGGTATCTCCAATCCTTGTCCATTTGTGTTATCAAACATTTTATTATTAATTTACATGATAGTTTGTTGGTAAACCCGTCGGTAAATAATGGAGCCACTTAGCACCACTTGGCGCGCACAATTTTGATGGTTTACCAACAGGTTATTTATATTTATATATTTTTATTTTTGCTTTTAAATTACCGATGGTGTACTGAGGTAATTAATATTTTGTTTTTATTTATCTTTTTCTTTAATTATCGATAGGTTTACTGACGGTTTACTAATAGGCCAGTAATTTATATTTATATTTTATTTATTATTGCCATTAAATTATCAACGGGTATACTTACAGTAATTAATATTTTATTTTTTATTTATCATTTTCTTTAATTACCGATGGGTATTTTTAATTTTTTCATTAATTACCGACGGGTTTTTGAAAATTTTGCATGTTAGCGCCCAACTCTTGGTATCCACTAGACTCATCAATAAACCCGTCGGTAATTACTAAATTGTAAAACAAAGTGTTTCACTTAAATTTAGCGACAGTGTACTCGTCGGTTACCCACAAATATGTTTCCCCACGCTTCTTCTTCTTGCTCATTTCTCTCTTCACTCTCTCTTTCTCTCTTCCCTTCCTCGTCCATCACTCCTGCCATTGGAGCTTCGTTTGCGAACGAAAACCACCATTGCGATCCTCATATGTTGTTGAACATTTTAATCGGTTTAGTTTTTTTAATTTGGCTTAGTTTTCGCTCATTTGTGAGTGTTTATAGTGTTGTTTCTTAATGCATTGGACATTAATTATTGCTATTATTTTGTTAATGTAGGTGTTGTGTTGACCCTTAAGTGAGTTATTGACGTTGATAGTGGACATTGAGAGTAGTTTTTGTCTTTTTATTTTATAATTTGTATATATAAATGTTGACAATTTGTGAAATTAAATATTTGTTCATGTTCGATTTTTAGGATTTGATTTGGTTCTACGTAGGGAGTTAGCTTTCAGATTCTTTGTTTTTTTTTTTCATTGCAGTAGAGGTTAGTAACAAAGTCCTTATTATTTATATTATTTATTATGTATGTAGGATATATTTTCTAGGTAGAGTTGTAGGAAATGAGAATTGCATGACTTGGAGAAAGGGCATAGAGGTCCTTCCCCAACTTATTTGAATTGTTTGCTATGAGATTTTTTGTGTTTGGAGATAGTCAGGATGCATGTTATGGAGTTATAATTATAGGGGATGCACAAAAGAACGATTTTTATAATTATGTGAATTATATGTGATTATTAAAAGTACGTAACTGTTAACTATGTCTATTTTGATGTTGATCTTTAATAACATCTATTATTGTTGAATTGACTGAAATATCTGATAATGAAAACTCCTAATTTAAGAGAAATACTGTCAAAATTTTATAAAACTTTTATTAGGGAAATAATATTATAATATTAAAAGTAGTTGTAGAGTTGTGACTAGATACATTGGTTGGTTTGTTTTCTTGTCTTGAATTGGTATTGGACTTGAATCATGGTTTTAAAAAAATGGGGCATTTTGATTGATATCTATGGTGGCTTTTGTTCTTATGTTTGGATTTGCAGGTACTAGATTCAGGCTATTGTCATTCAACATACCCAAGCAACTTTTTCCTTTGGCTAGACAACCCATGGTTCATCACCCAATTTCTGCTTGTAAAGGGGTATACATGCTATCCAAAATCAAAGACAATCAATCACTATTGTGAAAATTTCAAATCATGTGTAATCCTCCGTGTTGTTTTAACTGTTGTTTTTTGTGTTGGCAGATTCCTAATTTGGCTCAGATTTATCTTCTTGGTTTCTGTGAAGATCGAACGCGAATTCGCATTGTATGTCTCCTCCATTTCAAATGAGCTTAAAGTTCCTGTTAGGTAAGCTGTATGTTCCTTCTAATCATCATGTAATTTTTCAAGGGGTTTCGATTTTATGTATATTGATCACATTGGCCACTTACGTAATCCATGCTGACAATAGACACTTGAAGGTAGACAAGCCACATGGGTCAGCTGGTGGTCTTTATAAATTTAGAGATCTAATCATGGAGGACGATCCGGTTTTTATCTTTACCTATGACTATGTCCATATTTGATTATAAGAAACTTGGGTACATAGTTTTGCTCTATGATGATATGACTTAAATGTTTTATCTCACTTTGTATAATTGTATATTATATTATATTTTATATATATATATATATATATATTAAAAAAGAGAAATTGATTTTAATATATAGGCTACAAGTTGTACGATAATTATAAAATGATAAAAGAGTTAGTGAAATAAAAGTAGAAGTTTTTAACAAATATTCAAGAAAAATTATAGTAATTATGAATGTTTTGACAAAGAAGTTCTTAATAAAAAATTATTAAAATGAAAAATGACATAAAAGTCAAAATAAATTATAAAGAATAATAAACTTTTTTATGCTATTGGAAAGGAGTAAAAACCATATATATTTTTTTCGATAATTATTATTCACCACCAAAATGGGGATGAAGATATAGAACAATAGAATAATAGTCTCATTCACAAAATATTAGTCAAAACTCTGAGACTATCTAATGAAAATATAAAAAATATTATCAAAACATATAGCTCACCTCCTACTAATCTTCCATATGGATCAAAAGACAATTTCACATAAGGAGATTTACACAGCTAAATAATAGCACTATTTGTATAAGGTACAAGTTGCAGGACTTGCCATTGTACCTGTATATAACCTTCACAATACGAAAATACCTTCCATTATATTTAACTGAGATACCAAAGGCTAAAATCATTAAATCCTATGTAATCAGCTAGTGTCACAAGGCAAAATTGAAAACATTATGATTAGGCATTCAACTCAACTCCGATAAACAAAATTCCTTCATGCCAAAGCCAGAATTCTTGCCACAACATAGCGTTACCACCTCGTTGGTCATGCTAGGTAGAGTCTTCAATAACATGTCCACAAGTTGACCCCAGCATAGCCATCAAGGTCACTTATAGAACTAAAGAGCATACATGCTATTTCTTTCACATCATCAATCAGAAATGGCATTCAATAAGTTCATTTTCATAGTCTCATTTATAGAATATGTTACTTCTTTGCATTGACACGCATACAACAGAAGAATGAGCAATACTTTTGCAAATACACACACCAAAATTAACTGTTTTCTCCACACCCAACAATAGTACCCATAGTACATTTCCTCACGTTGATATGTACATTAAGTCACACATTCAAATACTAATAGGAAAATCCTCACAGTGTATACCACTCATTTCTCATTTGTGTATCACTTCTCACAATATATTACTACATTCCTCACTGTGTATCACTCCAATTCCTGCCTAAAGGTATCGCCATAATTCCACACCACCTCCCAGTAATGAACCTCCAATTTGCAAAAACCAAACTTTTGTATAATAACATGACTATTAGTTCATGATAATCTCTTTATCTTTGAAGCCACATTATCCTTTGATTGACCTCACCACTCTCAACACTTTCCTATCCTGGCAATGTGTATCGCTTTGGTGTATGTATTTCACTCCTTAAGACCTCACTACACTCAATCAAATACCTCATAGTGTATCACTCATGTGCCATAGCACATGGCTTGTATGCTTCTGTGTTTAGCAATACACAAAAACACTATTCCTGTATTCTGAAAGCTTTATGAACATATAATTTCATCATACTCTAATACCACAAGAAAAATAAAATAAAGTATCCAATTAATTCCATACACATGCATATTCCTGGATTTACATTTAAGGCTTCTATGTTGACCATTCTCTCAGCCATATTCACGGCCTCTTCATGGCTACACATCTTTTTTCAAATATGATATTGTTTATACATTTCCATATCAACCAATTAGAAACAAAGAAAACTCTTATCCATTTCTTTCTCTCATCCCTCCTCACTTTCATTCCCAACCAAGACTCCAAGGCTATTTTCATATCAAATGGAAGAACCTATGCCACATTCCATTTTTTTCAACCATATTCCCCACACTGTCCATGCAAACTAACATGCTAGAAAGACGTGACACAAATCCTCTCCCTTAGTACCACACATTGGACATATATTTTGTTCTTCTTGCATAATGCCCAACCTACAAAGCCTATCTCTCATATTTAATCTTCCAACCAGCAAACCAATTCATCACCTCCACTCTAGGTGGCACAAGCCCTTTCCAAACCTTACTAGCATAGTTGAAGCTGCTTATTTCTTGCGGCTTGGCACCCATTGATCAATTTTTGCATCAGGACTTAATAGAAGACACCTTTCTTGTCAAACTTCCATATCAACTTATCCACCTTGTTCTCATTAAGCCTCATTGTATTCAACAATTGGTGTAATTCATCTAACATTGTCTCCTCTCTTGGCAACAAGGATCTCTTCCATTGAAGACTCCAAATCCATTCATGTTCATCCCAAAAGCCACATTCACTCACCTTTGATCCCTCTTATCAGTTATTCGAAACAACCTGGGAATTGCATTCTTAAGGGCACCTACTTCTAATCAATAGTCCTTCAGAATCTAATCACCTTACCGTTCCCAATCTCCTTCCTTATTCCCTTAGACAAATTGATCATGATGCCTCCTTGAGCTCTCCCCATATTATGTATTGTTTCTCATACCCCTCTTTTATTTTTAGGTTGTTGATCACTTAGCTGCTCATTAAGTTGAATATTATTACACGAGCAAATAATCCTCTTCCATAATGGACACTCCTCCTTTGCAAATCTCCACCACCACTTAAATAGAAGTGCCATATTTTTTAGCACTATGTCTCCTACCCCTAGTCCACCTAGATGTTTTGGTCTCTAAACTATGTCCCAACTTACTAATGCCATTCCTTTTTTACCTACTTGTTTTCCCCATAAAAGATCCCTTTGCAAGGAAATTACTTTCTTGGAGACCTCCTTTGACATCCTAAACAGACTAAGGTAATACATTAGTAGGCTATTAAGAACAACAGTCTTGATCAAAATGATTTTTCCTGCTTTTGTGAAAAATTTTGCTTTCCATGTACTCAACTTTTCTTAAATTCTATTTATAATGGGGTCCCATGTTGCAACTCTTTTGGGGTTAGCCCCAAGAGGTATGTCTAGATACTTAATGGGTACCTTAACCACACAAATATTTTATAATTACTAATTAAAAACAGAGAGTTTCCTTAATATTTAAAAACATTTCATTAAAATTATGTTATTTTCATTACGAAAAAAAATACAATTAACACCTTTAAACTTTAGTGCAGATGCACTTTAGCCCCGGGAACTGATCGAGTTCCTTATCATCCCCAAGACTAGTGTGTCCAAAGGCAGGGTACTTGGCCACGACATTTCTGGGGCTAGGCCAAGTAGGTGTCCATCTTGGGCAGCTGGTTAATCGGCATGGCAAACCACAAGCACGTCACATGTGCCAACACAGTTGCTCGTACAGCGAGTGCACTAGAATCTCCGCCTTGTACCTCACACTTGCCTATAAAATTATGCACGTGACTGACATATGACACTTTAATGGAGAAATCGGATGCCAAGTTAAGAGAAGTTGTGTTTCATATCGTTTGAAAATATAGGATATCAAGTTACACTTTGTGAAAAGTGGCTAAATGTTTTGTGGGTTAATTACATTTGTCCCTTTTCATTAATATTTTTTCATTTATTTATAATTTTATAGCTATTTATATAGTTTTAATGTGAATTATTTTAACATAAATATTTATTTTAAATTTAAATATATTTTATTTAAATTTTGGAAAATAATTATAAAATATAAATAAGATGAAAAAATAAAACAATCATGTAAAAAAAAAGAAGCTTTCAGTGAAATAAACTTAGAAATATAATTGAAATAAAAAATTATAGCCCGCAAATCTTTACATCAAAATTTATGATAAAAACTATTAAAAGAAACGTAAAAGACATAGAAAATTCAGATAAAAATAAAAATCAGAGTTTCTATAATCAATGAATACCCTTAACAAAAAAGTTTAGATTCTATAATTAGTTAAATTCTTTCTTAATTGATTATCAGATTTAGTATTTTTTATTAAAATTTTAATTTGATAAATTTATTATTCTCCTTTTTCATTAAATTGGATCATTTAAAATCATTTGAAAAGGCAAAGTTTTGGGATGGTCAGAATGTCCAAATGTTTTAATGCAGTGATGCCTAAAGTGCTGATTACACGTGTTGAAGATGAAGAGTTGCGTGGTTAGGTAGAGTTAGAGCCATGCCGCCAAATGCCAATGCAAAAATCAAGTCGCAATAGGCGGAGTGGTCACCTGACTAGCAATAATTATTCAAAAGTTTTTTTTATAAAAAATACTGACTAAGAATTTCAGAAAGTAAATTTTTTATATTTAAAGATAAGTTTTTATATTTTTAATACATAAAACTAATTAAAAGCTTTTAAAACTCATTTTTAGTAGCACTGGCTAGAAACCCTTTAGACATTATAACAACATACTTAATGAATTAATGACGATATAATAATCACCATCCGCGTGGCTTTGGCCCTGTTTTGTATCAAAAAATAATTACTATCTGCTAAACAATTAATGCAGTCCTCTTTTTTTCGTTTTAAGTTCAAGTACTCCAACAGAAAACAAATAAATGTGACTTCCAACATCAGGATCACATAAGCAAATTTTAATAGCTTTATAATACATTTTTTGATAAATTAAAATAATTCTAACCATTGTCAATGTAATTTTTTTCACACAAATATGCTATATAAGCAAAAGTTTTATATTTAATCACCCACTTCTTTGAAAGTTTTAAAATGAAAGCATATGATTGAATGAAACTACCGATGTATTAAAATTAAATTCTTTGACAAAAACATAAAGCTAGTACTTGGCTATCTAATTATCAATATATGTTCGATTTTTATATCAAAGAAAAAATATAAAAAAAAATTAATGGTGAGACTCTTTAATAATAAAAACAAATAATTTTAAAAATTCAACGATTTCAATATTTGTTATTAATAGTTTTTTATTTTACAAGAAAAAAAAATGATTAACCAACCTTGTGGATATCTTGTTTTGATATGCAACCAAAATCAAAGATGTGATGACTAATCCGTGTTTCCGAAACTGCTGGCTAGACTAACGTAATTCAAATTCTCTAACAAGTCATGCGAGGTTGGTGATACATCATTAAGCGAGCTCTGCCATAGACCTCTTTTCGTGGGATGCCGCTGAACTTTAGCCGCTTTCTGACCCTTTTTGGAGTTTTCACTCCATCTGACTTGTGATAAAGTTGACCACGTTCTCAGGAAAAAAATACTAAGGTCCCGGTTCCAGCGAAAGTGAAGGGCCAAAAAAACTTTTAAATGTCTTTTAAAGAGATTTTTAATGTTTGACTGAAAAATTATATGTAAAAGTACCTTTTTAATCGCAAGCTTATTGAAGAGTATCTCCGGCCTTGAAAATTCACGGTCCCATTTCCTTATTTTTGGTCCGTCTCAAGCCATTGGATGTTGTATTTTAATAACATCATTTTAATTTTATTTCAAAGCTAAATTAAGATTTGAGTTTGTTATTATTAAATATTATTAAAATAAGACTTGCCACGTTTCTTCCTTGGAATTGGCTTTTAATTATGTGTAAAGACGAATTTTTTATTTTGAGCAAGTCCTGTTTTAAGCATTGAAGCAATATATCCACGTTGCTTAATGGACTTGGTTTGTTGATGAAAGCACCATGTTGATTCCTATTTTTAACCCTTTCAATTCTCGATTTTATTTTGTAAAAATATCTCATCTGTTTGACAGAGAGACTTACACAGTCTATTTCTTCATCAACTCGAAAAGAGACTCAAGCAGTTTGTTTTTTCAGTTTTCATTGCACACATAAATATTTTCTTCTTCCATTCATTCTCTAGTTTCTTGAGCAATCCAAAAGAGTTATTCTATAGTAGCCTCACTAGTTCAAGCAAGAGTTAGTGGAAAGTGATTATTGTATCTTGGGAGTATTATCCATGAAGGCTATATGTATTGGCCTTTAAGCTTGATGGCAAAATACTCTTAAACTCTGCTAACATGGCTCAACCATTGATCACAATAAGCCATATCTTTTGTTCTTTTTTGTTTATTTATTTGATTCTTCATTTTGTATTCTTGTACTGAATTAATGATTTATTATTTGTAATTAATGGTTGTTTCTATCTATCTATTAATAAATTGTTATTTCAGATTAATTTTGACCAACAATCTTAAGAGTATTTTGATTGGTCTTGCTTCTTTGGTCTACCCTCTATCTCATTACTTTTCAACTCCATCAAAAAAAGCTTCTAAGGTTGCTATTATTAATACATTTGAAAAAGAAAAAAAAAGATAAAAAGATTGTCAGAGAGTGAGAAGACAAAGATGAAGAACGCAAAGGAATTACCGCAACTAATCCAAGAAGAATTAGAAGCTCAAAGACATATGGTCAATCTAACAGATAAGTTTTATATTTCTGAAAAGTATAAAAACCATATTGCTCAATATAAATACAAGAATAAATTGAACTTTGTGGTAATTTCTCCTGAAATTAATTTTTTGATAGAGGAAAAATATTGGGTGGTAGACTCTGGGCTACCAGGCATATTTGTGCAAACAAAAATGCTTTTACCTCCTACAATGATGTTGGGGAAGGAGAGGAAATTGTATATGTAGGTGACTCAAAAAGAGTTGTGGTTCCTGAAAGGAACAATAAATTTAAAACTCTCATATGAGAAAATCCTCTCATTAAATGATGTCCTCTATGTGCCTGAAATGCAATATAATTTGGTTTCTATCTTTATTGAGTAAAGTTGATGTTAAAGTAATTTTTGAGGATGATGAAGTTGTGCTCACTAAATGTGGAAATTTTGTAGGAAAAGGAAATCATAATAATGGTTTATTTCTGTTGAATGTTTCTCATGTTATGAATGAAATTGCATGTTCTAGTGTTTATTTAATTGACTCTATTGATTTATGACATGGTAGATTAGGACATGTTAATTTTTCTTACTTAAAGAAAATGAAAGAATTATGAATTATAAATAATATGTCAATAACGATAATGATAAATCCCAATATGTGTAGAAGCAAAATGTACAAAGAAAATATGTAAGCTCGTAGAGTTTTATGAGACAATTTATTAGGCTTAATGCACTTGATATAGGTGGTTTAAAATTCACAATGACTAGAGGAGGTAAGAAATTTTACATAATTTTTATAGATGATTTTTCAAGATACTCCTATGTTTATTTGCTAAGGAGTAAAGATGAAGTAGAAGAAAAATTTAAAATATATAAAGCTAAGTAGAGAACAAATTGAATAAGAAAATTAAAAAACTAAGATCTAACAGAAGAGGAGAATATGAATCAAGTTCCTTTAATAATTTTTGTGAACAATATGAAATAATTCATGAGGTAACACCACCCTATTCACCAGAATCTAATGGAATAGCTGAACAAAAAAATAGAACACTGAAAGAAATGATGAATGCTATGCTAATAAGTTCTTGTGCACCTCCAAGCTTGTGAAGGGAAGCTATTCTTTCTACATGTCACATACAAAATGGAATAATATTTACAAAACAGGAAAAACACTTTTTGAGCTTTGGGAGAAAAGATTACCTAACTTAAAATATCTTAAAGTGTAAGGGTGTTTAGCAAAAGTTCTATTGCCTGAACCAAAGAAAAGGAAAATTGGATCTAAAACTTGTGATTGCATATTTATTAGCTATGCTGAAAATAGTGCTGCATATAGATTTTTGGTGTTGAAAAGTGATGTGTTTGATGTAAACATAATAATTGAATCTAAAAATGCTGAGTTCTTTGAAAATGTGTTTCCTCTAAAAGGTTCAATAAGAAAACCTTTATCCAATGATGCTTGTGAACCTAGTAGTTCTAAGAATAATGAAATTGAGCTTAGAAGAAGTAAAAGAGAAAGGAAAGAAACTAATTTTGGTGATGATTTTTACACCTTTTTAATGGATGTAGATCCTTTAACATATAAGGAAGCAATATCATCTCCAGATGCTCACTTATGGAAAAAGCTGTTAATAATGAAATAGAATTAATAATGAGTAATCACAAATGGAAAATTGTAGACTTGCCTAATGGTGCAAAACCAATAGGATGTAAGTAGATTTTTAAAATAAAATTAAGACTTGATATCTCAGTTGAAAAATACAAAGCTAGATTGGTAGCTAACGGATATACACAAACGAAAGATTTAGATTATTTTGATACATATTCACATGTGGCAAGAATTACTTCTATTAGAGTTTTAATAGTGTTGGCTTCTATCCATAATTTGTTAATACACCAAATGGATGTTAAGATAGCTTTCCTTAATGGAGATTTAAGGAAGAATATATGTGATAGAACTTGAAGGTTCTATGATTCCTGGTAATGAGAATAAAGTGTGGAGATTAATTAAATTTTTATATGGTCTCAAACAAGCACCTAAACAATGGTATGAAAAATTTGATAATGTGATATTGTCTGATGGATATGAAGTGAATGATTTTGATAAGTGTATTTAAGCAAATTTGATGATAATTTAAATGGTGTTATTGTTGGTATATATGTTGATGATATGCGTATATTGGAAACCAAGATATATGTGATTAAGGAGACTAAGTTATTTTTATCATCAAAATTTCATATGAAAGATTTAGGAGAAGCTAACTTAATTTTGGGAATTAAGTTAATGAAATTAAAAAATGGTTTGAGAATATCTCAAGAACATTTTATTGAGAAAATGTCAAGGAAATTTGATTTTCATGATTCTAGACCTTGAGCACTTCATATGATGGTAGTTTATATTTGAAAAAGAATAATGGGAACGCTGTGTCACAAGCTCAATATGCTCAAATAATTGGTAGCCTTATGTACTTGATGAATAGTTCAAGGCTTGACATTGCTTATGCTGTGAATAGATTAAGTAGATATACATATAATCCTAATAAAGACCATTGGGCTGCTTTGTGTAGAGTTATGAAGTACCTTTGGGGTACCACATACTATAGTCTATGTTATGAGGGATATCCAGATGTACTTGAAGGATACTCTAATGCTAACTGGATCTTGATTCCACTACAAGAAATGCAGGAAATTGATGTCATTACCAATGGGTTTTTCGATGGATAGTATTTATACGATGGATATACCAACGGACAAGGCCATCAGTTTCAGGCCATCAATGAATATTACCAACGGTACAATAAAACTCATTAGTAGTTATCGACACGTGTTCCAACGGGTGTTAAAATACTTAGCCGTCAGGACAATTAGATAAAAGGCGTCACCATGGCTGTTAGAGACATATAAATACCGACGGGTTTATTTATTTTTACCGACGAAATTTGAAATAAAAAAATAATTCTTTTACTCATTAACCGATGGGTTTACCAACAGTATTTTGATTTTTAGAAAATAATTTTATTTTATAAATATTACATTTATCGACGGACATACCGTCATAATGATTTAATTTTTTTTAAAAAATTTCCCTATTTAATTATGAAGTGATTGGTAATTTATTATTTATTTATATAATAACTTAATTATCAATTAAACTGATATTAAATAAGAAAATAATAAAATGAAAAAATTAACTGATTAAATAAAATAGAAAATTATGATAATAAAATATATACAAATTACAATAAATATAAAAAATATCCATAAAGCAAAAAAGATGAAGCTAGATAAAAACTAAGCTGAACTCTTGGGTGTTAGCATCGCCCGACGTCGCAATCATCATCATCATGTGGACCATCATCGTCATCTTGAGTGGCCCTCAAAGGTGAAGGGGAATGGGATATGGGGGATGGGATCTGAAGGAGCGTCTTGCCAGAAGGAAGGATCTCGAAGCTGCATGTCTAAAGAAGGTTATCACATCTGAGTGATCTTCTATTGCATCTTCAGAACTGAGCCTTCTCCTTCTTTACTTTCTCCTTCCTAGCTCCAAGGAGAGCTTAAGCTCTCGGATCTCTCTCAGCCGCTCCACAGTTGCTCGCCCTGCCTACTGCTCTTGGAGCTATTGAAGGAGTTGTGCCTGCGCTTCTCCTCCGGATCAATGCTGCTGCTCCTAGCTCCTGGTTGAGGGCATACATACACTTCCTCAAGGCATCATCCCCAGTAGCTAACCTAGTGGAGGATGATGGGATATACTCTCTGGATAGTACCCATCCCACATATGCGGCCCTTGTAAGGGTAACCAACCACCTGGGCCCAGGCATCCTCCTCATTTGGAGGAGGAGATATGAGCATAAGCAAAGCCTCAACTATCTAGGTCTAGTATTGGGTTTGTGCCTACTCCGGAGGTTTGTAACTCACGTTGTAAAGGAAAAAATATAAAACACATTGTAAGTAATAATTATGACATAAATTAAATGATAATAAAAATTAAGTAAAGATATGTCTAAATTAAAACTTACATAGGTCGCCTCAAGAATGAGGGTCTACCCAGACCTCTCCAGGTTCCTCCCTTTGCTCATCCTTTCAGGTGTGGGTTTCCCAAATAGCTCCCCCTGTTGAAGGGTGGCTCAACTCCCTTGTTTGCACAAATAAACACAATAAAGTCATAAAAATATAATATTTGCCATAATTCAAATATAGTAAATGTTATTATAAATTTGAGAAAGGTTAAAGAATTACCAATCGCTTCTGGGTCCCTCCTAGGTGCTCGACCTACCTGTGTTGACCGCCTTCTGTGAGGCGCAATTTGTCTTTCCCTTATTTGACTTACCCTTGAAGGTCGGGTTGCTGGCCAAGTGGCGCTGCTTAGCCAAGGTGGCATCATTCAGCGGCGAGCGTTCATGTGTCCCTTATGGACATCATGAAACATATCACGCATTCGCTTGGAGGACCTAATCCTCCAAGCCCTCTAAACTGTGGGCTCATACTTAGGCTGAATGTATAAGGATTATATATAAGCATATATTTTAACAAAAGCGAATAAATTATAAAATTACCTTCTATTCCTTTCACCATGACTCCTTGACATTAGGAGGGATGTCAAACCATGTGGGCCACGGATGGTTATATCGACTCTATATAATCTCCGTGATCCTGTGAGCCATTGCAAATGGATGAAAACTATTACATAAATGAAATATATAAAAAAAAATCAAAATTACTTAAATATCATAAGCAATGTAAAATTAAAATGTAATAAAAAAACATGTTTCAACTTACTTGCCTTTACCGTCTGGCCTAATTTGTCGGGGCAGCTATGAGGCCAAGTGGCTTGCCATCTGGGCCGAGAGGCCTCCCATCAGCGTCCCGTGCCTGTGACCCGTCGATGAATGAGGAGTTGAGAAGATATGTGGCTGGAGTCTGTGCAATGGTAAGGCTAGGGGAGGGACGCTGATGCGAGTGGGCTGTGAGTGTGAATACAAGGGAGGTGGGGGCTTGGCATACCCAGGAGTGGGCATCATCCTAAAGCCTGGGGGGTTGATGGTAGGACTAAGGTGGAGGTGATGGAAAGGGAGGTAGTGAAAAGGATGGTGGCGGAGGTGGAGGAGGGGGCGGTGACGGAGGTGGTAGGAGGGGTGGCTGAGGTGGTGGTGGGAAAATTAACCTTCCGAGATCGGCCTTTGTCTCTACCAGCCATCCTGAAATAATTAAAAAATAATCCACAAAAAAAAACATTAATTGAATAAGGAAATTTCAAATAATTTCATAATAATATCGCATAAAATATTGAAAACCTTAATTAATATGAAAATGCAGGCGTTTTCATCATCACCCGTTGTTGATCACTAGGTGAATCATCACTACTATCACTTATTTCATCTTTGTGATTTCTGATTGGGTAGTTACTTATGCATTCAATTATGTCAACTTTCCCAGTCAACAGAATAGGTTTTCAGGATTGTCCATCGATTACCCCGTGAATGGAGTGGATCATCTATTATTCCATAAAAAAAGACTCTTATTTACTTAAAAAAAGTTAACAAAATTTTGACAGCATATCCCCTTAAATTAGAAGCTTCTGTCATAGATATTTATTTTACTTGGTTTTTAAAACACACTCAATTGGTCTTTAAGTTTTATTTAAATTATTATTTTTCAAGCAAATTCAATTGGCTTTTAAGTTTTCTTTTAATATATTTACTCTTATTTAATCTATTATTCCTTAAAAGAAAGTTAACAAAATTTCGAAGCATTCCCCCTTAAATTAGGAGCTTTCGTCGTAGATATTTATTTTACTTTGTCCTTAAAACACATTCAATTGATCTGTAAGTTTTATTTAAATAATTATTGTTTAAGCAGCCTCAATTGGCTTTTAAGTATTTTTTCAATATAGCTACTCTTATTTAATCTATTATTCCTTAAAAAAAAGTTAACAAAATTTCAAAGAATCTCCCCTTAAATTAGGAGCTTCTTGTCAAATATTTATTTTACTTCGTCTTTAAAACACATTTAATTGGTCTTAAGTTTTATTTACATTCACACATTTTTAACCAAATTTAACTAGCTTTTAAGTTTTTCTAAATATAGTTATTTTTTTTAATTTGTTATTCCTAGACAAAATTTAAACAAAATTTCAATAGCATCCCCCTTAAATTAGGAGCTTCCATCGTTAGATATTTCAGTCAATTCAACAATTATAAATATTATTATAAAAATCAACAATAGAATAGATTCAACAATTACATTTTAATCTTTACATGCAATTCACATAATCCTAAAAACCGTTTTGTTGTGCATCCCTTATAACTCTATAACATGTATCCTGCAATCTCCGCAAACACAAATAATCCAAATAATACAAACAAGTTGGGGAAGGACATCTACACCCTTTCCCCAGTCATGCAATTCCCATTTTCTACAACTATATTCTAGAAAATATAAGTCTCTATATATCGTACATACATATTAAACCATTCAACCATATAAACAATAAGGATTTAGTTACTAACCTCTATAGTAATAAAAAATCCAAGAATATGAAAACTCTTTGCGTCCAACCAAATCCAATCCTCACAATCCAATATGATAACTTTAAATCAACACACTTATATACTTACAAAACATAAAATAACACAAGGAAGAAGAATGGCAAATCAATTTCCAAATCAATAATCCCTATCACCTTGAAACAACACTCCTACATTAACAAAGTAACAACCATAATTACTCAATAATGCAACAAAACACAACACAATGGGCACCTATAAATGAACAAAAAAACTAAATCAAATTAAAAAACTAAATTGATTAAAATGCTCACCAAAGCCCCTAGATCGCAATGGTGGTCTCTGTTTCGAACGGAGCTCTGGTGGCGCGCACGAGTAGCAAAATGGGCTGCGGCGAGGTTTAGAGAGTGAGTGAGTGAAGAGAGAGAGAGAGCTTCACGGAGTGGGGAAGAAAAGGGTTCCAGGGGGGATAAATGCAGGTTACGACGAGTACCCATTTAATGAAACGATGCGTTTCGCTAACTAGTAATTACCGACGGATTTACCGATGGAAATTTAGAAATCCCAAAGGTTGCGCGCAACTTGTGAAATTTCAAAAACCCGTAAGTTAACCTATCCATAATAAATAACAAATAATAATTTTAAAAATATTAATTAATAATTTTAAAAAATAAACCCGTTGGTAATAAATAATTAATAAATATACTTAAAATTATAACAAATATCCGTCGGTAATATTTAACAAAAATATATGAAAATAAATTATTAAACACCCGTTGGTATACCAAGTCGATAAATGTAATAAAAATTAAAAATAAAACATATTGTTAAATATACCTCTCGTACCCATCGGTAATATTTAATAAAAATAATTAAAAAATAAATTGTTAATTATCCATCAAACAATATGCGCGCCTAGTGGCGCGTATTGGTGCCAACACTCATCGACGGTGTTATGACAAGTATGTGTCTCACACCTACAACAACCATAATTATTTCCAAAAACATGACAGCCCATTTGAGATACCCTCGGTAACTACGGTTCGTACTCATCAGGATTTTCGGTATCCCACATGTTTCTAGTAGTGTTTGGACAAGACTAAATCCACAAGTGGATTTATTTTTACCTTTGATGGTGGTGTTGTCGCTTGGAAATCATCCAAGTAGATCTATAGCCAGATCCACTATGGAGGCTAAGTTTATTGCTCTTGACCTAGCGAGATCTAAGGTTGAGTGGCTAAGAAATCTCTTAGCAAATATTCCTTTGTGGAAGAAACCTTTGTCTTCCATATCTATACATTGTGATTGCCAAGCGGCAATAGCCAGAGCAAATAATAAAGTATATAATGGGAAACAGGGACATATACATATACATCATAATTTTGTGAAGGCTGCTACAAGATGGAATTATTTCTTTAAATTATGTAAGGTTAGAGATGAATTTGGCAGATCCTTGACAAAGTCACTAAGCAGAAAGCTAGTGAACGATACATTGAGGGGGATAGAACTTATGCCCAATTCAGAGATTGAGAGTGATAATAACCCATCCTAAATTTGGGAATTCCTTAATTGCTAGGTTCATATGGGTAATAACAAGTCACTTGTCAATCGAGACACTATCCAATGTAGTTCATCCTTATGGTGTATAAATATGTGAAGGATAGTGTGGTGACTACAACATTAGAGGTTGAGTTTATACCCTTAATGAATCTATTGCTCTTACATGAGTGGTGTGCTTGACTGAGTGTACACCTGATAGATTCACCTGGATGAGTGGTCAAGGTGGGGCCACCTCTATGAGAGTTTAGGTGAACTCTCTAGAGCTATTCATGAAATCCAAGTAACAGTGTAAGGCCAAAATGCACCACACCACATTGAACAACTTTGGATGAGAAAACAGTGTGAGTAATAAGATCATCGAGTCACATATGAAATAAAGGTTCATAGAGGTTATAATCTCACCGATATTTTAGTGGTTTACATTTCTTTTGCTTTATGTACTAGTTCATAGTCCAAAAGACACTAGTGTTTATACATGAATTCTTATGCTCAAAGGAACTAATATAAAATTAACTTTGAAATATGTGGAAGAATGTGGTATTTTAGTAATCTTATTTTAATTTTATGTCAAAGTTAAATTAAGTTTTGAGTTTGTTACTATTAAATATTATTAAAATAAGGCTTGCCACGTTTCTTCTCTGGACTTAGCTTTTAACTATGTGTAAAGACGAACTTTTTATTTTGACCAAGTCCTGTTTTAAGCGTTGAAGCAATATACCCATGTTGCTTAATGGACTTGGTTTTTTGACGTTAAAGCACCATGTTGATTCCCCATTTTTAAGTCTTTCAATTCTCGATTATATTTTCTAAAAATATCTCATCCGTTTGACAGAGAGACTTACACAGCCTATTTCTTCATCAACTCGAAAAAGACTGAAGCAGTTTTGCTTTTTAGTTTTCACAGCACATATAAATATTTTCTTCCATTCATTCTCTAGTTCCTTGAGCAATTCAAAAGAGTTATTCTATAGTAGTCTCACTAGTTCAAGTGCAGAGTTAGTGGAGTGTTGCTATCCTGAGGTATTAGCCGTGAAGACCATATGCAGGCCTTTAAGCTCGTGGTGAATACTCTTAAGCCTGCCTAGCACCTTAGCCATTGATCACAATAAGCCATCTCTTTTGTTCTTTTTTGTTTATTTCTTTGATTCTTCATTTTGTATTCTTATAGAATTGATAATTTATTATTTGTAATTAATTATGGTTTCTATTTATCTATTTATCTATTAATAAAGTGTTATTTTAGGTTAATTTTGACCAACATTGGATAGAAAAAATTGAGATATAGTGACAAATTAAAAGTGGGTTGCATCTAGGGTGGAAGTAGGCCAGGCTATCTGAGGTCTTCGACTTGGCCTATAATTGGCCCAATTTGATCTGTCTATTTAGCAAACAAGCTAGACTTAGACTTTTCAAAAAGTATTTTTAGTTAAATAGGCCAGACTTTGGGCTTAATAGACTAGTCTACTTATATTATTATTAATAATAATATTATTTAATAACATTTAATGATAATATAAATATTTAATTTGTTCAAAAATGTTTTTTTAACTTTCTTAAGAAGTCTTTTAGCAAATTTCAAAATATATTTTTTAACATATTTAGAAGTCCTTTGACTTATATAAAAATAGGCATTTTGGTTTTTTAACAAAAAAAATTATAATTAAGTATACCTTTAAATGAGCTTTTTGGTCAAGTTAGACTTTCTAGAAGGTTAGGTTAAGGCCATAAAAAAAACACATGACATATGATAGGCTCATACTCAGGCTATCTTTAAAATGTAGGTCAAGCATATTTAAATCAAAATCTGACCTAGCCTAGCCCAACATATTTGTACCCCTAGTTGCATGCCATGCAAGTGAAATTAGTCTCTTTGGACTAACAAGCTATTCACATGACGAAATAACCTTTAATGAAGCTGAATTTCTATATATAGGCCATAATTGTGATGTAAGTTAACCTTTTTTATTGGAGACAAGAGTATCATATCATTCTTATAACTTTTTTACTTTGGATTGGTCTAAAATAGGTAAGTTAATAAATTTTATCATGGACCACACATCTTAAAAATTTAACATTCATATTTCTCAATGAAAAAATACCCTTTTTAAATTCTTAACTAGAGCAATAGCTGAAAAAAAAACCTTTTACTTTTATGCTGCATTGACTATGACATTGATGTAACAAATAGTTGGCTGAAAAATGGATACAGTATGGGATTACATCCTAGGGCAAATTATAAGGTGGACCTCATATATTTAGGTCCACCATCGTCCTCTTATTATTTTCTTTGAATGGTTTGACCCAATGATCAATAACCCAAATATATAAAGTCCACCATAAAACCCACCTATATCCTAGATGCTTCAAGAGTACATGTGAAAATACTTTTTTCAACTACATATAAAAAAGTACTTGAAATATATTAAAACTAGTATTTATTAGGTTTTCTTTTTTTGCATATGGGATTTGGATGTATTTAAATTAATATGGTGTTTTGAAAAAACATCACACAATATAGTATTTTTAATATGGAATCCGTCAAAGGCAGATTAAATGTAAAAAACATTAATGGTTGTGTTGTTTATTTTTACATGTCCCTGGAAAATTTTTTTATTTGGTTGAGGTATAAGAATTTTTACATGTCTCTTGGTCATGGTGTTTTGGTTCACGGTGCAGCTAGGACAGAAACCACACAAGAACTACGCACGCTCCTCCATCATCACCATTCAATAGCCAAGAACAACCATGCACCTTTGCCACGAAACCACTATGCCTCCTATCCAGCCACATAGCCGCCACCAGAGATTGCTTTTCTCCACCACCATGAGCGGTTCTAGTCCCATCATTGATGTCATGAACCATCAGACCACCATTGTCGAGCCTACAAACTATCCGTCACTACAACGATTTGGGATTACCTTTTCCTTTTCCTCCATTTGGTGCAGTTAGGATTGGGGAAAGATTTAGGTTAAGGTAGGGTTTGGTTGGAAATTTCATAAAAGGGGAAAGGCAATTTTGTGAACAAATGTGTGTCACGTGACATGTATGTGACCAATTAACGTGGAAATGGATGTCAACTTAACAAAAGTTTTTTGCACAGTTTAAAAGTCTAGAGTGTCAAATTGCACATTTTGAAAAGTATGACCTAAAATATAAGGGATAAAATACATTTAAACCCTTTTAATATTAAGGTAGTATTAATTTTCTTTTCTTTCAATAAAACCCTTAATCTAATTAATTGCATTAATGAGAGTAATATGTCGATGAAGTAGAATATTAATTGTATTAAGGAAAGTGGGAAGGAGAAATTTCGTGTACTTATAAATTTTATACTAGTACAGACCAATTTATTAATTTTCTTAATTTGTGTGTTTTATTATTTTATTAAATATATAAACTGAAATGGAGAGAGTACATTAATTTTATCTTTTATACCCTTATTAAATACTCTATCCGTTCATCTTATTTGTTAATTTTTTATTTTCTTTTGTTTAAAAATATCAATCAATTTGTCATATCAAGGAAGCATTAATTTTCTTACCAATGTTATTCTTAGTGTAATTAATTGTATTCACTTACTTTTATTTATCGTATTTACTTACTTTTGTTTTATAATATAGATAATCTTATCTGCTTATACTACTTTATACTATTACAAAGATTCATTATTTATTACTTTCTTAATATATGTGTTTTTCGGTTTTTGACAAATACAGTACATGAAACAGAGGAAGTGTCGGAGGGACAATAAGTAAAGGAATTGAGTATTATAGAGATTGTTAAGAAATAAAGAATAATTAAGTGATAAGGATAATTTTGTAAAATATACTTGAATTCTCTTAACATATGAGGTCATTCAATCATTTTCTTAATTTATGTGCATAAATAAAATGAACACTTGTCAAAAAATAAAGGGAGTGTAATTATTAAACATAAGGCCCTATTTGATACATAGGATAAGACATAATTGTATTAGCTAATAGCCTAATACTATAAAGTTATCTTTATCACATGTTTGATATCACATAGGATAGAATAATGTTACATGGTCAAACCATTGTTGTCCTACATATGGGATAAAATTATCATATTCCAAGAAATCAGATTACACCTTATAGTATTATCTTTAGTAGTCAATTCCAAACTAACCCAAGCTTACTTTTTTGCGTCAACGCCCAACCCCGCCTGCTTATTGCCATGCCACCACCCACTACCTGCTTGCTAGCTCATCTGGCACACCAAACACCAAACATACCTTATACTATTATATCTAATACTATTAGGCCCTATTTTGCACTATGCACGAAACAAGGCCTAAAGTGTCAATTTACAACAACAAGTGACATACACATATCGTGGACCAATTATGCCGCTTAAAAACATGACACAATTTTTATTAAAAAAATTGACAAATTTTAAGAAATGTTATTTCCTTTGTCAAAATTCCTCAATCAAATATATGTTTTCTTTGTGAAAATAATTGTCCAATTTTAAATGTATACAAAAATTTAAAAAAATAAAAATATCTTAATATTAATAAATAATATATTTTATAATACTACTCTTAATACTAATATCTTTTTTTTTTAATTATTTCTTCTCATTTATCTCTCTCTTTGTTGATAAAGAGTATAAATGATAAGGGATGTCATTGTAAAAGTTGAGTAAGGATGTTTTTGGTCAAAATCATTTTGAAGTATACTTTTTAAATATTTTTAGTAGATGAACATTGGAACTTTTTAATATTGTTAGTAATTTTTTAAAATTTTACCCAAACATATAAATAATATAGAAAGATATATTTAAAAATAATTTTTTTTAATCTAAAAAGGACTTCCAAATGAACGTAAATAAATTTTATTCGTAATGTAAAAAATTTATTAAAACTATTTGGTGGTAGAGTTCTTGTAGGTACACATCCCCTATTCGAGTATTGGGATACCTGCCATTACAAAAACTATTATTAAATTCAATTTTACTACATTGTTAGTTTAAATTTTTCACATAATATTTGATCATCTATATTATTAAGTTAGCTAAATAATCCGTTTAGATAGCACAACTTATAGCTCTTTTTTTTTAACCTTTTAAAAGTCACAATTTAACAAGTTGTATCATTTGACTATATAGTTTATTACTTTCCAAATATAATTTTTAGTGTTTTTTGAGATGTTAAAATATGTGACTTCTCAAGAAGTACTTTTTTAAACACTCAAAATAAGCATTTTTTATTACTATATATTTAAATACAAAATAACTTATTTATAAATTACTTTTCAAAAATTACTTTTACATAAACTCTTGAATAAGTTATTTACTCAAACAAACCCAAAATATTTTATTTATATTAATATTGTCAAATAATAACATATAATTGAATGATAACATGAAATTTTTTACATTGTGTAACCGAATTAATCTCTATGTTAAATTATTTTATTTAGTCACTATTAAGCGAATAAATCATTAAGACCAAAAAAATAATTAAAGTTTAATTTTCAAAATTTTAGTACAAAACTGAAGTTTATATCTTTAGCGGAGATCTGATAATTAGGAGCATTCCCATGATTAAGCATAATCTTGTGGGAAAGCAACACACCCCACATGTAGTTTCACTTGGATTTTAGTCCAATGAAGGTTAAAATAATGGCCCACTAATTTACTCAGCGTGGCATTTTACGTTACATAACAAAAGTATGATACGTACGTAAACAAATGAACGAAATTTAACTGGGAGCGTTTGAGTGACATGACGTGCTTATATCTGAAGAAACGGGTTTCATGTTCAATATAGAAATATTGATTGAGTATGAAATGCGTTAGTATAATGACAAAATTATCACGTCACTGATGGTACTTTTAATGCAAAGAAAGGAATTCTATGGAAGAAAAGGAATGTAGTTTGATGATATGAAATTCACAGTTTGGTACCGATTAAAAATGAAATGGTGTGGGCATGGATTAGTGTATATACATATCAATGTGTATTATTTAAATAAATATTTAATAGTGTACAGAAAATTTTGATCAAAAAATAAAAATAAAAGTGGTAAAATATCCAACAATTTATATATAGAAAACATAAAATAGTATGTGCTTTGACATGTTTGGCTTAAGATTTGCGGATTATTGTTCAAACTTATTACAATGTCTACAGAAGACTTATAAAAGACTTTGGCATCTAAGTCAATAAATAAATGTGTAAGGGTGATAGAAATGGCTTTTTTTTTTAGGCGCCTAGTGCTTGGTACACCATATTTTACCACATGTACTATATAGTATTGGCTAATCATGTAAGTTATTTTATAAATTAAATATGAGCATATTAGGATAAATTTATATTTTATTTCACAAAAACATGACATTTGATTCAGAACAAGAATTTTGTTTCATATTATTTATCTTTCGGAAACGTAAGAGCATTTTAATTACAAGATTAAAAGTGTACCTACCCCCCCCCCCCCAAAAAAAAATACAAGATTAAAAGCAAAATGATATTCCTTTCTTTCATACCGAACACAATAGGAATAACAAGACGAAAATTCTATACGAATTATAAAAGATAAATAAATAGGATTTAATTTGAGTATATTATAGTTTAAAATAATTTTATACCAACAATATATAAAATTAAATATAAAAGGATATTATTATAATTACAAAAAAAAAATACCATATATTCGAAGACTCATTTTGCAAGTCAATGCGTTCAACTTCAAAACAAATATCTGCATTCTCAATGAAAAATTCTATGACATTTCACTATCACCCCTTGCACTTGAGTAGTGACTTTCATAGTATCGATTTCTTATTTATTCAGGTGACGAATGTATTGCGTGACAAAAACCAGACAGTTGTGTCATTTTCCCATACGAACTTTTTCTTCCGCAAATAGAGCATTGCATTTATTTGCAATCAATTATTAGTAACGAGCTTTCTCTTCTCATCTTCGTAACCCCAAACCAAAAGTAGAGAAACGATATCTTCAATTGTTCCATTGTAGTTATCATCACCAGCTTGTGCGTTACTTGCGGCATGAATTGGTGGTGTAATTCTATTAACTAGATGTATTGGTAACTTGTACACATGCCCCCCGTTTAAAACAAAGTAATTAAGCAAAGGTACTCGTATAATATATGCCAAAAATAGCTTTCACAAATTGCGTAGTCAACTTGTAGATTGGACGTAATCAAGGCCATGTACCCAGCTCTAACAACAAATTTGTTGACTGTTGAACATTTTGCTTTCGGATTTAGGCCACTCAGCAAAATTATTTCTTCAACATCACCTGTTAGAGAGAAATTATTTTTCATTGACTATCATATGACTGAAAAATCAGGCTAAAATTTGAACATTGCTTTCTCCTATTCTTTTGTGAAAGACCCACCTAAATTCTTGAAGTACCTAATCAACTCTTTTCAATGTTCTTTTGGACTTATAAGAATCTACATAGTCGACATGAGACAAATACTTTCAAGACTCATAAAGAATATATTAGACAGCAGGGGCCGATGCCTCTTATTTACTTCCTGAAATATTACGGCCAAATTATTGGTATTCAATTCAAGACTTCAACTTTCAATATCTGGGATATATCTTTGATAGGGAGGAAAAAACGAGATAAAATTTTTGTAGATAGACTTTACACAATATCTTATATGCACCTTACATAAGGTGCATCATGCACGTCATAAGATTAAAGATGGATGAGTGGAGGAGTATTTATACACTTTTTACATATGATGCATTATAATTTTTTTTTTAAATTTTACTATATTTTATAAATTTGATTAAATGCGTTTTTAAAGTGATTAGATTTTTTTTTTTTTTGCAAATGTCCAAAAAATTTTGTTTGATTTAGAGTTATGCAGATAAAATTTGATCACTTCATAAGTGATCAAATTTTAGCTGCATAATAATAAAAAAAAATCTAGCTAATTTCAAAATTGTTGAAAACCTAAATCTGATCATCACTTAAATGCATTTTTTTTTGTACTTATAGAATTATATTGATTGTAATGAGATTTAAACCTAAGACTTTATGTATACTACCCAAACCCTTCACCATTAGACTAATATTAACAATTTTGTGTCAATTTGACTAAATTTAAAAAAAATGCTATAATACACCATATACAAAAGGTGTATGGATCCACCATTAATCTTGCAAGGTGCATGATACACCTTGCAAGTAAGGTCCATTATAGCATCCACCATGTGTAAAATTATAAACAAAACTTTTTTATGAAAATTTTTACCTTATTTTTATCTAGGTGTGTCTAGTTTAAAGCAAAATTGAGACTAAAAATCTCATAAATAAACTCCATCTGTATTTGAAATTTAATGGACTCCATCGTTAATTAGCTTTTTCTTTGCTTACAAGATTTAAATCTCAAATCTTGTTTAAGAAGAACACATACCAATATTTTTTTTAAACTGGCCAAATATTGATTAAAAATAAAGGAATCAGGTTTTTTTTTCCAGCGAAAATCGAATTTCATTTGTGTTTGGGTCGACTCAACTATCACTTTAACAAAGGGACATACCCAACATGTTCAGCCCATATAGTGTTCCTGTAACCAAGCCCGTAGCGAATGATAGCTCTAACTGCAGCCTGACCCATTTTGAGTTTTTCGTGCCGTTCATGATCCACTAAATAACTTGGGCTTAATTATTCAGGATGCTGCTACCATATACACACATGCTAGAATGATGACGCATGTGACAGAAATTCATTGATTTTTTTCCCCATGGAGTACCTCCTATCTTATATCACGTTATTTTATATAACAATTATCCTTATTTTCTATTTAAAAATTGTCTTTTATTTATTTTTTTTTTTTGTAGATGATGAAAATGAGTTTTGAATTTGGAGTCAATTATGCACAGAGAGAGAAAGATATAATAATAATAATAATAATTTTGTAACACTCTTGATACATTTGTATTACTAGTTACATCGGTAATTAATTGCACAATTTTTAATAACATTTTTTAATATTTATTTCACCAAAAAAAAATACTGTAACTAAAAAACTTCTTTTAAAGAATTATTTTAGCAAATGACATGGTTGATTTATTATTTATTATTTTTATTTAGGTTATGTTTATGAGTTTAGATTTTGAAAGGAATTGAGGGATAGAAGAACTTATAGTGTAACATTATATTACAAGTTCTTTCCTTCTCTTACTTCCTCTCCAAAACCCAAACTTATAAACATATCCCTAGAAAACTTATTTGATTTGAAAACCTCAAAGCACCAAGCTATTGCAATTCATATGCTCTAAAAGCACGTTTGTAAGTTGTCACGGTTCAAATAACATCTTTATTTTATTAAAAAGTGTTAAACCATTTATTGATTAGACTAACACAAAAATGTTAATATTGAAAAGAACTTTTTAAAGAAGAAATAAAAAATGATACATTGATCAGGGAAACAATTATCTACAAATGAAACAAAGAAAATGTTTAAATTTAATTTGGATTTGATAGGGATGTGCATACCTGAGACTCTTTTGTGCAATAAGAAACTCATTGATATGCATAGTTTTAAAACTTGGACTGATTGACCAGAAATTCTGAACTAACCACCTGACTGGTTCATTTTATTGGATCGCTTCTGAGTTGAATGTGCAAATCGGTGAATCGAGTCAACCCAATGCCTCCAAGAAAATTCAAAATTTTCTCAAAAACATTAAATATGGGGTTCAAACCCCTTCCCCTACTCAAAGGGGTAGGAGGATGCTATTTTCTACCACTAGGCTAGCCAATTTTAAGTGTTATGTTTTGTTTTTTTAATATATATAACATATATTTTATTACATTAACTTGTATTTTTATATATTAATATAATTATATCAGGTTCAAAATTTAACCAACTTATCATTTAACCAGCTTAACCAGGAACTTGTATTTTTATATATTAATATAATCGTCGGTCCTTTTGAAAACTATTATGATATATCATTCTTTATAAAGTAAGAGTGGGTTTGTTGATTTTATTTTAAAAATAGATTATTTAAAACTTTCAGACACCAAGTCGTTATCATTTAAGGCTTTATTTGAATAAAAGGTAGAATAGATTTTGGCCAAAGAAAGTTGTTTTCTCCTCTCACAAAGTGTGCCTCCGAAAGCCGCATGAGTGCCTTGGAAGGCCGCATCTAATTTAAGCAAACAAGTGCCAAATATTCTAAGAGTTAATTAACAAGTCTTTATGACTGAACTGACTGCTAACGTTTAATTTCAGTAGAACACTCTCTTTTAGTAAAAAGAAAAAATTATTTGTATTCATAATATGTAGGACAATGTATTGACTCATATCTTATTTACCATTGGTGTGATGTAAACTCCATTCAAGTAAGGTTACACCTTATCCAATCTTGGATAAGATGTGAGTTGATACATATCTCATACATCATAAGTACAAATAATATAAAAATTAATGAAAGAGACACAAATCAAGCTCTTTACATGAAAATTTGAGAAATTCTTGCATATTTCTAGAATATCAAGTGGACATGCTCTATATCAAATAATTATATAATACTTCAACTAGGACTCACCCTTTAAAATACACTTTAAGTTGAAGTATATTCAATTGTTGGATGCGAAATATATATTTAGGTGATACTCTACGTGCATACAAGGATTTCTTCCCAAAACTCATTAAAGAACTTATTAAAATAGAAAAAGAAAAAAGACACAAGAACACTCCCATTTTATTTTTTTTTATCTCAAAATTAAAAGTTTGTTTTTGTCTTCATTTGAATTCATATTTATTTCAATTTCAATCATTATAAATCAATTAGTAAGATTAATGTTATGAAGGTGAATAGACCCACTACGAGAAAAGGCATTTTCCAATAATATAGTTACAACATCTTACCAGCAGTGCATATCTCCTATATATATCTGAGTGAAGAGAAATTTTATATACTTTGAGAATAAAAAATTATCTTATATAATTTATCATTTAATATATTAATTATTACATTAAAAATATGAAAACAGTAGATAATGATATTCACAAACTCAAATGTTGAATAATAAATAATAATACAAAACAAAACAACTTTTTTTCTCACACAAGAATTTCCTCGATTGATACACAACCCATGGAAGAGTCATTATACTACTTAAGAACATAAGAAATCCTTCTTTAAATCATGTCCTCGTTCAACCTTCTTTGATTTTTCAATCTTCGACTCTTCTTCATCTTCTTTACTTTTCCATATTCAAGTCTTTCCTCTTGAAATAATCTTCCATATAGTATAACAAATGGTTTTCTCACATTTCTTTGATTTTTTTAAACTTATTTTCTCATTTTCAATTTGGTCTCTGCAATCTTTTTTTTCTTTCTTTTCTGTGTCATATCATTAAACAACATAGATCTAAATATAACAATGAGTAAAATCCAGCTTGCATTCATGAAAATCATTAAAGGGCATGGTCTTGAAACAACAGCCTGTAAGAGCTGCCATTATTCATAATGCCTAAGTATTAGATGCAATGACACTCTTCTTCTCCATAGTAGTGCCTAACCAAGCAGTAATTAAGCACTATGCATGCTACTGCAACTTACTGATATTTTAATTGGCTAATCAATCATAGCTTGATTTCAAGAAATTCTTGAACCATTTCACAAACTGTTTGGGGTATCTCCTTAGATTGCCATTGCGATCAACAAAATACAAACCAAATCTTGCAGTGTATCCAACTCCCATTCCCAAACATCCAATAGTGTCCATACAAAATACCCTTTCACATTAATTACAGCTATCTTCACTGCAATTATCAAAACTTCATAATTAGTGTTATTGGTGTAAATTGTCAGCGAATGTTCCATATACACTAAATAACGGCTTATTACATACATACTTGATAGAAGCTAGTAAGCTAGATAAATAGTCACAATATGGTATTGAATGCGTGTCTCATCATTTAGAGGATTAATGGAGATAAATGGACTATATCCATCTTCATACCCTATGACAATCATGAAAGCAAGAAGGGAGATCGTTATGGTATTGTGGCCACATTTGAAAGTGGCGAGCAATTAGAGAAAGAAAATAGATATTCCATTTGTATTGAGAATAATGGAACATGGAATTTTATAATTAAAACCTCCATTGCCAAAGAATGGACAGAGAGAATTGTAGGCTTCTACCATGTAATTTTGAAATCACAACATATATATGATAATAACTGGCTATACAAAAATACTATTATTAATCATTAGGTTATGCTAGACATAATTTTCTTGTGCTAGAATCAAACACTGTGAGTTTCTAAGTGTTAGAAGATTACCATTTTCAGTGATGAAAATAGGAGGGTTCCCATACTTATCTTTGATGTAGTTTATTAAGCTTCCCATTCCTTATAGCACCGAATACAACCATATATGATTTGCCAATAAGCCAAAATTTACAAGTTACTACCATGAGTAATAGAGGAATATTCATGTGATGTTAGCTTTGACAATGTATTTAAGGGGAATGTTAATTTATAATTGGACAAAAATTAAGCCAAATACAAGAAGCACAACAAGAGAGAACTAAGGATAAGCTCTCTTTGGAACAAGGGAATTCACTTTCTTTCTTTTTTTTCTCTGATAAGTAACATGATCACCCTCACATAATTTCATAAGGGATCAAAATAGTAAACCATATGTCAGAAACAAATAACTACATAGAATACACCTTAGAACAATACTATTAGCCTATTTCCTTCACACCCAATTAACAACCTTAGGTCCCAGGATAAAAGCCATTTCCTAATAGCCAAACACAGAACATCTATTCCTTAAAGACAACAAGCAATAAGAATCTGCAGCATTTTAAGCTAAATTATGTTTTACTACTTTGGCATATAGTCAAGCAATAAGCATAACATCAGGTATTTCATCTTAATACTAAAAAAACATCAAAATAAAGTAGGCTTTTCCGCTCCATTTTTTTTTTTTTAAATTGTAGTCCCTTATCTTTATTTTTTTTTTCTATTTGATCTATTACATTATAAATTATCTACTATGCATGTGGTTATCGATGGCTTTTCTATCACAAAACTAATGGTAAATGCCATGTATGTTGCACAAATGAAACACATTCTTATGTATACTATATCAACAATGTTTGTGTTACATTAGTATTTTATATTAATTTTATGACAAAGAAGCAACTTGGGATCATATCCATAGAAAACTTTTTAGTAAGAAACCAACTTAAAAAATTTAAAAATAAAGAATCATATTGAAAAAAATTAAAGATGAGGGATAGATAAGCTAAATTTGTCGAAAAAAAAACTTGACAATTTTTAGACTTACCCATTTTCCAACAAGTTTAGTACCATTAAATACTGAAAGTAAAGAAAATAAGAAGAATTAGTTAGTGACAATAATAAAATACTCCCCTATTTTAGTGTATATGTCAATTTAGCTTCTTTTTTTTAATGGAATGGATTTTCATATGTTGCAATTTCACACAATCTTGTTTTGCATGGTTTCTTATCATTTATTTTCATGTATCACATATTATGTTTAGGTCCCACAATTTATATCAATTATCATTATTATTATTATTATTATTATTATTATTATTATTATCAAAGAGAGTATTAATGAGACTAATGGAATTAGTTTTTTTTAAGACATAGGTGATTTGGTCAAATTAGTTTATTTTGTACAAATTAAATATTGATTATATGATGTATTATTTTTCTTAATATGTCTATAAACCTAAATTGAAGTATATACTGAAATGGAGGGAGTAGCGAAATTATAAAGCACTTGATGGAGTAAAGGGTCTTGCTAAACATTATCTCAAAGGCAACAATTAATAAACTACAATTGAAAAGTCTTTCAAGTTTTTAATGTTGCGAAAACTTAAAAAAAAACATCCAAACCAAAACTTTCCACTCTTAATTATTGCCCTAGCAAAAACCTAAAGTAAATGATTGCTAGACAAGGTTGATACTTAAACTTACGGGTCATAACAATACCAAGCGATGTCTGCAAGAAAATCATTATTGAGCATGGCTCCAACTAATTTACTATAATTGTTTCTCACATAATAGATAGTGTAATGATTAATTCCCACAAAATCTAATGATCCCTTGATAAGATCAACCTCAAGTTGAGAAAATTTTGGTGTGATGACCCAAAAAATTAAAATTTTGCATATGTTTTAAAAAATAATAGTGAGCGTGATAAATAAAATAAGTGGGAACCTAATTTTGACATGAATTAAGTTAGAATAATGTTGGTGACATAGCACTAGTGGAACCCACTTCTTTTTTCCCCTTTCTTTCTTTCCTTTTCCTTTTTTTTTTTTTCTCTCCTTCCTTCTTTTTTTCCCTTCCAACGTGAAACCCCCCTCCATATTTTTCCTTTCTTATTTCTTTTCTTCCTTCTCTCTTTTTCTTCTCTTTTCTCTTTTCTTCTTTCCCTCACCTCTCTCCTCTCTCCCATACCCCTCCACCTCAACCTCCAGTCACTGAAAACCTCATCGGTGGTCTCAACTTCATCCTTCTCTCTCCATTTCGTGCTCTCTCTCCTCTTTCTTATATAGCCTCAGTTTTATCTCTTTAGAGGGAAATCTACAACCTCAAGGATTGGGGTGCTTCTTCCCTCCTCTTGCTTTTGGCAGTGTGGATAAGCTTTAATAACTCTCTGTTGATTCTATTGAGCTTTCTGTATTGTTATAGAGGATTTGGGGGAGGGGGTTTGGGAACCTTAGGATGTAAAAATTGGGGGTTTTGATATATATAACTCATGTATATTAATTGGTGGTATTGTTAGCTCAAATATATTGTTATTGTTTTGTTCCTAGAATTGTAGAGCAATTGAATGCCAATTGGAAATTTTCATTAGCTTAAGTAGTGCTCTCTAATTCCTTGGGAACCATTGTTGTGAGTAGATTTAGTATCTATAGTTAATTTATTAATCCATAAATTAGTTATGAATTTTATTGAATCACTTAGTTATTAATTTTATTGAATTACGTTGTTCCTGTTACAAATTTGCATGATTTAAGTATTTAAGAAATTTATTTGTTGTTGTTGATCACAAAATAAATGTATTTAAGTTACCACATAAGACAAATAAATAGTTTTATTCCATATTTTAAAAGGATTGGGTTGAAATATGAGTATGGATTTTAGAACGTGGAAGTTGATTTATGGATTGAGTCCTGAATTGTATTGATGGACTAGAAAGTGATTAGAATTGAAATATGCTTATAGCAATGCTTATGTTTATTATTCAGATGAAAATATTTAGAAAAACTACTAAACTATGAAAATGATTGGTTATTTTATAAATTGTTTTGGAAATGTCTAAGATAAGAACTGTAGCTAAGGCAGGTGGCGTTAGCCAGGGTGCACCTTTACTGATGAGAGTGCTACATGACCATATGTGAGAATGGTACATGATGGATAAGTGTAGGTCCACATGTTTGTGGTTCCTAATGGAAGGCGGGATCACATGACGGAATGGCGCTTATTGTGATCTCATGGAATTTTGAGGCCACTTTCCTATATTTATTTATTTGAATTATGAATATGTTTTTTCCTATGCTATTTATACAGCTTTCTAATATTATTTGTTGGAATTTGTTATTATCTCATGTGGGCTATGTATGCTTTGTCTACTCATTAAGTTATCAAACTCACTTTGTTATCTTTGGAATTAGTGGATTGAAAAGGTTTTTCTCATTATTTTAGCACTCCCACATTTTGAGAGATTATGAGAGCAGATTATCTCTCTTCCATCGATTGCATGGATGGCTAAGAAGGTTACATAGGCTTTCTACCATTGGTTGCATGGATGGTTACATGATGTTGCATGTTGCCTACAAATTCAAGTTTTTGTTCATTTGTAAAATCATTTCAAACATATAACACATTCTCTCATATAGAAGCTTGTTTCCTTTCTTCTTTGTTTTCATTAGGTTGAGAGTTTTAAGTGTATACATTTATGAGGTGTATTTGGGTTTGGGATAGTAAGAAGTATATAAACTTTTTTTTTTTTTTGTAATCTCCATTGTATTTTTTATAGAAGTTTGATGTGTGGATATAAGCTATAAGCTAAACCACATTTTGTTCTCTTAGATCAATTTTCTTCCACTATTATTATAACACTTTCCCTTTTTTCAGATTCAGGTGCTAGTTTAGATCCAATCCCTCCAGAAGGAGATTTCAACCCTCTATTTGGTAAGCCCACATTGATTCATGGGCTCTGTTAAGGGAAGAGTTTACTATCCTTAACTGATAGATGTAGCTTCTTTTTGTCAGGAGGATTAGGGATGAGTTTATGTTTTAAACTGATTTGATCAATTTAGAAGTAATGGCTATGTATTATGTTATGTTTCTTACATATGTATTTTGATATGATAACTCAGTTTTCTTTTATTTCCTAAATTTGGACATCATGGATTCACAAGTTTTATGGTATGTTATACTTTGGATTTAAAAGGATGTATTTGATGAGAAAACCTTATTTTGATACACACACACACATAGTACTCCTGTTGTGCTAGGATTTGGATATTATGAGACTATATTTTTAGAAGTTTTGTATTTGGGGAATCTCTGAAAACGAAGGAAACTATCTATTTTTCTGGAAAAATTTGTGTCTTAAGGTTAGCTAGGGAGCATGCTTGTAACACCCTAACTTTCACCTAATACGCTCGAGTCGCATTCGGCTAGTTATTAGCGGTTATGTCTTCGTTTCAGAACTTGACTTGGCTTTCTTTAAAATACGAGTACTAAAAATACAACTAAATTTTTCTTTTTGAACTTAAGACTTATAATGCGAGCCGCACATGCGTATAAGGACCAACTTCTAAACAAGAAAGCATAACAACCAAGTATACATTACCATAACAATCATGAATAAACCATAGAATAAACACAACATAACTTGTAGTATTATATTATAATCATAACAAAACAACGATGCCCTTATGAATATAAGGACACCTCAAGATACTAAATACATCAAGTAGGGTTAACTAACGCTAAACATAATTATAAACAGACTAAACTAGTCTTCAAGCTTCCATTGCGCCCTCTGTCCAATGTACGTAACTCCTATGCTCGCGCTTAAAGGAAGATCATGAACATCCGCATTAATCCCGTCTGGAGATGACACGGGAAGGAAAGACAAATGGGGTGAGAATACTTATACAAGATTCTCAATAGGGCTCCGACTTTAACACAAGTGTCATCGCCGTCGCCCCCAGCCACTTCGGGTTTCGTTACAAAGAGGTGTTCATGCATAGGTTCAATTTTAATTTCTCAAAGCTTAATATCTGAAGTGGGTTTCTTTTAGCATGAATCTTGATGGCATGAATGCAACATATATTTTATGTATGCATGGCAATGCTTGAGCATGACAGTTCATGTACTATATATTTATCACTTAATCATAAACACAAATGGAACAACTACTAAACATATGCATGTGCGTCTTTTTACTTTATCATAATTGAACTCTTCGAGTTCCTTTCTTAACTTTTTCCACCCTCATCATGGTCATCAAAATCCACCCAACATGTCGGCCCGCATTTAACATGGTCACCAAAACTCCTAATCACCCATCGCCTAGGAATGAGCTCATCCTAACTAGCCGTTGCTAGATTCATACGGGGTAAAAGAGGAGGAAACATATCTCTTTACTTGGATCACCCTACAACCCTTAACTCGGGAAGTCATAATGGGATCATTTCCTCTTTATCATATCTTGTTTGAATGCGACATGAGTATGCAACCATAGAACCTCATATGACATATCATATATTCTCATGCACTGTAAACATCGCATACCACATTATCATAGCAACATGCCACAAATACACATATAGCCTCAAGTTCATGATATCAACATATTCACATCATTATGAGTATACCCACTCGGTTTCATACTCACATCACACCTCCTATCTCATGGTGTCTTATGCTTTGACCCTTACGGGTCTTAAACTTGTGTACCAACTATCCTATCCTTCATTATGGATTTTCATAACACCTAAGGGATCATTACCTATAATTTTCCCTAATGTTTATGATTTATAACATAACCAAATAGCTCTATGTCTCTTTGGGCAGAATTTTACCTCATGATTACGGGTCTTAGAATCTTCGTTTTTGACCCTTTCTAGGTTCCGTCTTTTCCTAAGGCTTTATAATTAACTCCTAAACCAATTATGAGGGACTCCTACACATATTCACTAATTATGAACCATTTTTCTCAATTCCAATTATGCTGATATAGAATTATATTTTTGTGCATCTAAGTGTTCTAGAATTCACATTTTAATTCCTCTCTAATTACTTGTTCTTCCTAAACTTCCCTAAATCGTTCCTTGCTCCACTCAAACATAATTTTACACATTTTAATACCATAAAACAGAATTTATACAGTGGCCAATTGCATCATGCAGAACCGAAAAACATAAGCGCATGTAATCACATAATTTCATGATTTAAAAGCATATAAGTTGCTAGTTTCTCTTGGAATCATTTTAATAACTCAAAACTCATTTAGAAACCAATAAATCTCATTGAAATCATAAAAATGTATGCTAGGTCAGTAGCTAAATTATTTAGCTCAAGGAATGAATTTAAAACATAAAACTTTGTTCATAAAATTCCTTGAGTACATCTAAGCTTAGAAAAATTCCAAGACTTAGACTATGGACACTTATGATTAAATGAACTCATCCAAGTCCATCATCATCATCACAAGGCCGAGATGTGATTCCTTGAAATGCCTCCATTTTCTAAAACTTTATGCAAGATACTTGTGCAAGTCTTTGAGCTCTAGGACATTTAAGTGATGACATAAACTTAAACATGATATGCACTCATTTTATTCTTCATTAGAAAGTAAAGTGAGAGCATAAAATAAATATGAAATGCAACCTCATTATTATCTTTAAAATTAAGTGATGACTTGAAATATAAACATGAATATGCAAGCTAGAAATTTAAACATGATAATGCAAGTTCATTTATTTATTCTTGAGAGTTTAGTGATGACATCAAAGTAAACATGCTATGCAAGACATAAATGTAAACATGTGTGTAACTCATTTTATCTTAACTAGAGCTCTTACAAGACTTTCAAGGAACATCATAACCTTAACCCAATATGCATCTTAACAACATAAAGTGAGCTTTAGAGTTCTTAGCACCTAGACCTCAAAGAAGTCTTTGGCTTTTGAACTTCATCATCAAGCTCAAGAAAATAGACACAAAGCTCAACACTTTGTCTAAGCAAAATACAAAAACTAAGTCATATTCTTTATTTTATTGCTCATGGGCTTCAATCTAGAGTAAAACTCTTAGAACGCCGACCAACTTTAAGGTTGGCAAGGGTAAGCTTAGAGCTCTTTGAAAACATGTGATTAATTTTTTTCTTAGCAAAACTTGTGTGATCTACTTAACATTTTTAAAAAACCTTGTTCAAACAAAGGAAGATGAAATCGAAAACATCAAAGGGAAAAGGAAGAGAAAACCAAAATCTTAAAGGAAGGAAAGGAAGAAAACCGAAACATAAACAAGAAGAGAAAAAGGAAAACTCAAGTATGTATGGTTCAAGACCAAATTATTTCAAGCTTTAGAGGTTTCTCACAAGACATCAACAAGTCATTATCTTGAAACCTCATCATCAAGCTAAAGTTTTTCTCTTGAAAAGGCTCCAAGGCTGAAAACAAAAAGGAAGAAAGAAAGCTTTAAAACCAAGAGAAATCTAGAACTTTTCTCAAAGAAAGTAAAGAAAACTTGAAGATAAAATCCTTACCTAAGGAAGCCTTGAAAGAAATGAGAAGAAGCTTGATCTTGAAACAAGATGAGAAGAACAACTCCTTCCTTGATGCTTAAAGGAAATTCGGCCAAAGGAAAAAGAAAATGGAGAAAGGTTTGCTTGGAGTTTTTAAGCTTGGGAATGAAAAGTCTGTGTTTAATGGAAGATTTATGGTGTTTGTGTGATGGTTCTTTGTGAGCAAGAAGAAGATGAAAAGGATGGTAGAACTCTTGAATCTTTGAGAGAAAAAGAAAGAACTCAAGGTTACTCTTTGAAGCTAAACTTGGCAAATGAACAAAATGCAACCAAGTTCATCCAAGCATGGTATTTATAGAGAAATTGCAACCATGTGGCTGATTGGGGAGGAAGGCCTTGACCTCATGTTCCATGAGGTGAGAGAATTGTTTCATGGAAGTATGGTGAGGCATGGTAGAAAGCATGGCTAGGCATGGGCAAGGCATGGCTTAAGGCATGGTCTTTGAGTGAAACAAACTCACCATGTGCTACACATGGGAGGATATTTTGGCCAGATCTGGACAGCCAAGGGTGAGGAGAAATTGCTCATGTAATTGTGGTTTAATGATATGTTTAGGTGTGTCTTTGATTAGGCTTTTGATTAGGAGTTTGTAAGCAAGTGTTTAGGCGAGGTAATTGGCTAATTATGGTTGTCAAGACTTGATTAGCAGGGTAATCTTACTAGATTAACAAATTAAATTCATTTTCTTAATCAAATGAGGTATGGCACAATTCCTTAATTTAAGGAATTGGAGAGAGAAAATACTATTCAAGATTTCATGACTAGGAATCTTGAATTGAAGAATGCAATTAGAGTTTATCTAAGCAATCTTAGGTTCTAATTAACCTTAATAAATTATTTTGACTCTAGATTAATTATCGAAATAAATTAATCTTCGATTAGAGCCTAATATTGCTTAGGTTTGCTTAATTGCGTCATTAGGCTCACTGGACACGTTCTAAGGGCAAAATAGTAATTTCATACTAAAACTGTCAGGACCTCCTGGCTCAACTAAACATCAAACATCACTTAAAAACATCATTCCAAACTTCCTGGAAGTTCGGCTCAAACGACATATTTTACCCGTATAGAACACAGGAGGGGGTATGTCATTTGTACTCAAACAATAAAATTGGGTGTTACAATGCTCCTTATTGCCGGTCACAATTCAGATTGGGTCATGACATTTGGCAACCTGCTACCCACTATGTTTTTCATTGAGCGTGGATAATCTCCAAACATCAACGGATCAAGAAACCTACCATGAAACAAATTATTTTATGGTTAAATGCATTTTACCCCCTAACTTTAAATTATATGCAATTACATCTGAACTTTTTAAAATATGCATCGCAATACCCTAACTTCCTAAACTATGCAAAACACCCCTTAGCATAGTTTTTACAACTAGTGATAATATGGTTTATGTGCACTTAACTCCCTTGATGTTTCTAATTTGTGCAATTCGACACATTGTTTGTGAATTGTCATGTGCAATCAAACCCCTAATTTTTTATTGTGTGCAACCCAATACCCTATTATGACTTAAAGTTTTGCACGTTTCGAAGTAGGAGTTTTTTGCACAGTTAAATGTTCAAGGTGTGGCGATGTATGTTTTGAAAAATCAAGGTGTAAATTACATATGACCTAAAATTGAAGGGTAAAAGTGCATTTAACTCATTATTTTATGATATTTTCTACTATTACATAAACATAGTGGACACATTGAAGCATTATTTTCAAATGTAGGCGAAAGCTAAATTTTGTACAAAAATCCCACTAAAAACATAGATATCTAACATAGCTTATGACATACCAGTCAAGTTGAAAATCTAGAACTCTCTCTACAACTTCAATCTTCTTGTGTGTTTGTTTTTGGCTTGAACCAATGGGAATTTAAAGTAATCCTAAGTGATCCACCTTGTGTATTCTGTGGAATTTATAATGAATGCATTATTCTACTTATGCATTGAATTTTTCTTTTTAATGACTATATGCCATAGTGCGAGGAGAAAGGAAATATGTAATATCTGTGTATACGTGTTAGTAGATAAGTTCTGTATGGCCTCAGGGTCTCCCGGATCCACCGCTGGTCTGAACTTCACTAAGTCTGATCCTACACCTCCTTGGAGGGTTATATGTTAGAGTAACATTCTTGGGATCAAAAGTCCCGGTAATTGTTCCTAGAGGGAAAATGAGTTGAAGAGTAATTTTTAACGAATTTTATGAAACCTTTAAACGTTTCGTTTTGAGCCCCCAAGTTTAGAAAATCTTGAAAACTTCCAGATTTGAACTAAAAGTCAAAATTTGGATTTTGAATTGTTGGAGTTTTGATTTTTTTGATATTTTATTTGAATCCAAACGGGGTATTTCCTTATTTACATTTATGTTTTAAAGTTAAATGTAAATAAGTGAGATGATCTGGAAGCCGTGTGACAGGAATCAGGCGAGTTTTGGGTGAACTGTCACGCCATAGCGGCCTAGGACCGCTGAGCGGTCACAGTGGTGGCAGTAGTCGTTTAGGGCCTCTAGAGACCACTATAGCAATCATAAGTGGCACGGGGAGCGCGAGTGAGAGGACGCTGGAGCGGTCGTATACCGCTAGAGCAGGACCATTATGCTGAAAATTGAAAATGGCAACGTTTCGTGTAAGGGAGCCCCCACCCCTTTTTTTAAACACCCCATTCCTGGATTTCACTCCCTAAAATCGAACCCTAACTCTCTTCCACTCCCTTTCCCTCTCTTCCTCAAATCCTTCCTCCTCCAAGAGATCAAAGGTAAGTTTTATGGGTTTTTCTTGTTCCTTTCTTTCCCATTTCATATCTTGGTGAATGGATTGTTGTTTTCTCTCATTATTGTCAAGTGAATGCTCCCCCAATGTTGTTAGAGTGGTGTTTGAGCAATCTAGAGGTTGTTAGAGTGTAATCTGGAGTTTTGTGGCTTAATGGCAGATATTGGTACCATTTCCACTCCTCGAAATATTGTGGGTGTTGACGCTACTCCTTCCTCCCTCCAGGTGAGTGGACTCATATCCTATGATCTTTGTGTTGATCATTAGAATTATTTTCCTTGATTAGGAACTTGTTTGCATGATTTTAGAGAATAATAGAGATTTCATATGGTTATACATATTTGTGAAAATAGTTGTTTTTCAACAAGAGCATGATATATTTGTCTTGATGCAAACTCATGGAACCATTTGTTGCTAAATGATTTATTAAAAAGCTAGAGTATGATTATGACTTGATTTAGAGATTTTAAAAATTTCCATGATGATTTCAAGAGCAGTAATTATACATTATAGAGTTTTATCCCCAGAATATAGTTTTAGAGAAATGACATGATTTCATGATTTAGAGATTTGACGGTAGTCATAGAGAAACAAATAGTGAGTTAATGGCTGAAACCCGATCGTTAACCTTGGTACCAAGTTGTCCCGAGAGGACAATCTCATAGCAGAAAATGAAATCTAGTTAGGTGTCCAATTTAGATCCTAAGGGATCATAGAGCAAAGAATTCATTATGACATGGTTGACATACATAACCAGAGATCCATGTTTCTCTAGTAGAGTACTATATTTATGCTTTCTAGAGATTATTGATTTAAGAACTATTATGTACATGTAACAGAATTATTTCAAAGAAATTGTATTATCTGGTTCTAAATGGATATATATATATATATATATATATATATATATATATATATATATATGATTATTTGTCCTCTTGTTGTCCCATGAGAAGGTTATGGGTGAGGGCCTGCTCAAGTTTTAGATGAAACTCACCCCTCTCCCTTTTCCATTACAGATACGTTAGCTACTGCGGTTCTCTCATCCACCTCCTCCCTAGCAGGAGAGAGTTTCAGTGAGCTTCACTTTGGAGTGAAGTACTTTTTTTTACATTTTGATTAGAGATAGAGTGCTCCAGTGTACATGACGGAGGGTCCCAGACCATAGAGATAGAGTGCATTGATTTATCATGATTATTTTGTATTTACATGATTCTAGATTTCATATATATCTTGTATAGAGAGCAACTCATATTTTGAGTTAGAGATATGTTCAAAGATTGAGAAATGATTTGTTTTCTAACTTTAGATATTTGTGCTAGAGTTTATTATGATATGTTTTTACGATGATTATATTTTCAAAGAGCCAGAGGTTTATTAGAGATGGAAATATTGTTTTATAAATGGATTTAATATTAAAATATACATAGAGAGATGTAGAGGTCACGAGGTTTATGTGGGAATTAGGATTTCTCACGTGCCCTCACGTGTCAAGTCGAGTCGTGACAAAATATAATAATATATATGCACAAGCTTTTAAAATACATTAATTATTAAAAGATCTAACATTAACCACCAAATGAGCAACTTATTGTAAATTTCAATTTTTGAACTTTCACCTTGTTCTATCTATTGCTTTCTTTAAAATTATTTCAGCTACCATAACAAAATTCAATTCTAATTTACTTTAAGAGTAAACTCAAATTGGTTCCTGACAAAAATTAAGCTGACAAAATGCTCTCTCAAGAAAAAAAAACACATTTTTTGGTCACTCGCAATTAAAAATATAAGATAAATTAGTCATTTCTCAGTGTTTCTATGACTTATTTGTCCTATTTTTATTTTTTTATGGACTAATTTGATATATTTTTTCTAGAAAATTATAAAGCAATTTATCATATTTTAATCATGAGAGATCAAAAAGGATATTTATTATCTTGATGAACTAATTTATCCGATACTATTTTAATCTTAACCTAATTAGAGATTTACTCTTATTGTAATTTTTCACAAATAACACTTTACCTTATATTTGTTCCTGAAATATCAGCAACTACGCATGACAACGAAGGATATTGTGAGCAACAATGCAAGGTTTTTAGTTGTAGAGTTGGAGCAACACAATATGTAACCGAGATAGAGCATCGTCCAGGTGCATGGAAACCTATATCATACGCAAGTACACTATTTGTTTGAGGCTCATTAAATGTGATCCAATGCTTCACCCTATCTCAGAAATTTTTGAAAGCATGTCTCTGCATAAGATGCAAAGTCCTTTCTATAGCACAAAAATGTTAGTTATGCATATGTTATCATAACTACTAGAATTAAAAGAATGATGGTAAATCTTAATAAAGTTAAAATGTCTAACATTCTATATTCTATATACATTATATCAATGCTGAGCCAACCAATATATTTGTCTTCTAAGGTTTGAGGTAGGTCCCAATGGGAAAGGGTCACATATGGTTCAATTCCTAAGAAAGCAATGGATATAAGCAATCAAAGCATCATAATATAGGCAATTTTGATATCGGTCCCTATTGAGGTATGATACCTTATGCTTGATTGGTTATTGTCATTTGGGTATGTTAATGATGTAAACTTAACGAACATACCCCAATAGTTAATGACATATTCATAGATTAGATTTTAGTCTTTATTCATGTTTAGAATATTGGATTAGAATTGCACAGAAATAATGAGAGATATCTTTGGACAACAAAGCATTGATGAATTTATCATAATGATCTATTCTAGCCTGATTGACTTCCCCATATCCATCTAGCACATGAAATTTTTTTAATAATATTTTATCATATTCTGGAAGGTATGCGAAAGCAAACTAAAACATTCATGGCATCTTGAAATATATTTGATAGTCAATGAATCAAATTTTTTTGTGCTAAAAATATTCAACAACACGTACAAAGACAAAGGACTTGTATTTATATATAACTAGAAAGGACACAACTCTTTTGTAAATTTAGTAAAATTGCATTTGTATTTTTTATGGAAAGAGGGACATACACATACAAACACACTATGTGTCAAAAAAATTTCATGGTAGATCTACATTTTTGTCAACATATGTTAATTAACTGCACATCATGTTATCTAATTCATGTAATGGCTTCGTTTTTTCTGCTTGGAGAGTTGGAAGTGGTTGAAGAAGTTCAGAATTAGGCATAAATATATGGACAATAAAGCATATAATTCAATATCATTTTCTTCTCTAGATTTTCTCTCTTTTCTCTACACTTTTGATCCCTTTCATGGGATCAGAGCTTCTTTTTTTATCTATAACTTAGCCACCACTAGCTTCTCCAACTTTTTCCACAACTTCTTCACCTTTTATGCATATCGATCATACTTTTTTTTCTTTTTGTCCTGATCTCTTGAAAGCTCAATGATGATAATTACCTTCTGGAGAGCAAGAAGTAGTTGCTATGATTAAAAACCATGATCTTCGTGATCATTTTTTTTGGCTTTGTTTGGCCAACATATTTATGCCTAATTCGATGAGCTTACATCCCGTCCATGGTGCTTGTAATGATCATAGCCCCACAAGTTATATGTGGTGCTAACAAACTTTAAGGAAGTAAGATGACGCCTTTGCTAAGGTATAGTTTTGCCTAGTGGTAAGCACTTGATATAACAAGTGGTATTAGAGTGAGGTCATGAGTTCAAATCTCCTACTGACAATTGAGGGAAATTGTTGACTTTATTTGGCTAGTGTCAATGTTTACCTCACTAATGAAGATGTTGCAGCAAGAATAAAAAATCTTAAATTTACACACTTAGAAAGGAAAGATAATTTGTTACTCTCTTGGTTATTAGTTTCTTTGAGTGAGCAAATTGTTGGTTGTGTTTTCATACCAAGTTAGGGCAAAAATTCAATGATGCTTTGCTTCTCAAACTCTCGCCAAGACTAGACAATTAAAATTGTAGTTGTGTGCTACAAAGAAATCCTCAAACATGTGTTCTTATTTTCTGAATTGGAGAAGGTTGTGGATCAATTGGTTCCTGTTGGATCTCTCTACATACTGAAGAATACGTAAAAGCCATTCTTGATAGTCTTCTTAAGGAATATAATCCTCTTGTAACATCAATTTTTTCTTGATTATGATCCATATTTCATCGAAGAAATGGAAGCCTTGTTCTTGGCTACTAAAATGGGGATCAAGAAATTTTAGAAACCATATCCTGATTTAAGAATGACAATAGGTATCTATGAGGATAGGGACATACCCCCGCCCTCAACTCTATTTATAATTTCACCCCTCTTACCTATTTTCATCCCCATCATGTGTCCCCATTATTCCCAATTCCTCACAGAGATTTGAATCTCCACGAGTATCCATAGGCCTAGGTTTATCAAAAATATTTTTTAAAAAGAATCCAAAAAAGAGAAAAATTTTAAAGTTACTTTGAATCTCGAAATATATATAAATATCCATTATAATAAATACTACTAATACAACATAATTCAAATTAAAAATGAAAATACATACATAATGCAAATCTAATAAAGATAATTTAAAAATGAAGGTATGATAAGGTTTTCTTGGTATATATTTATATATAAGTGGATATTTAAATTATTCATATAAATGGGGAATTGGTAGGTTTTCATATGAGGCGAGAATCTCATTTCTTAATCCCTACCCTATTTAATAAAATTGGGACTGCACCTCCATCCCTATGGGAACTAAACTTGTCCTTATCCTCGTCCCTATTATGGGTAATCCCTATGGGTACCTGCTTTAGGGTATGTATATATATATATATATATATTTTGTTATCCTCATCCTTATTCCATTTCTATAACTTCATTGATTTAGGCACATGTTGATCAAACTTAACAATGGTCATCCTTCACAGCCATATGGTTCTTTTTCTTCTTTTAAAGGTTGAGGCTACGCCTCCTTTAGAGGTTGGGGCAGATCTACATGAGGTAGAGATCATTCTATGTTTCCTAACACCTATGGTCATAAAACCCTCTCTCATCCATAGTGTCAAGTCAGCGGTAGATTTAATCACTTAGCATGAGAATGTTATCACTATTTTAATCCCTACTATCAGAGGCCTTAATCTAACTTATATAATCGTAGACCTCAAGCATATCTGGCCGCTGCAATTTCTCACCTTTGAGTGATAGGCTCTAATAGCTACACCTCACACTGAAAATGATCCATTATGGTACCCCAATTCAAGTGCTTCCAGTTACCTCACAAACTAATTAAGCTGAAGTGGTTTCATACCTAAAGTATAAGAATAATATACAAATGCTCAATAATCTACAAGTAAAATGTGCTCAAGCTTATTATGTTTTTTTATGATAGTTTGGTCTATAAACAGGAACGTTAAGTACTTCTGTCGAGAACATTTATGTTTGTACTTAAGTTGACTAATGTTAAAGCCGTACTTCACTGTGTAAATTTCTAGCAATGCCTTTAGAAGGAATGAGTATTACAATAGGAATTAATTACAAATTTTTATTCATTACATGGATCTGATTATAAATTTTTAAACTATAAGGACCTAATTAAAAATTTGATTAACTAAACTACATGATAACTAATAGATTAATTAGATCTAAAAATAATAATTGGAACAAATGATATGTTATATTTGCACATTTTTTATGAACATTTTAAATATAATGGGCAACTCTCTTAATTCTAGAGGCCATGCTTTTAATTTTGAGTGAAAAAAAATGTTATAGTTTGGGGTGAGAATGAGGCAAGTTTGACTTTCAAAAACAAAAAAATAATAAATGACTATTTAATTGCTTTATAATGAAGATAATAAATTGGTTGGCAGCACTTAATGTGATAGGTCCTTTTAACACGTAAGAGTCAATTTGTCAAAGCTCTTCATTTTCAATCGTATTCCGGGTGGGTGTGGTAATAGTTTTTGAATGGGTGATTTGATTTATTAAAAGTATAAGTTAATTTTTTTCTATTTTATAAACTAAAATGTTAAAGTACTTTTGTTCCCGATTTTAAAAATATAGGGATGTTTTTGAGAGCACCTTAAAAAATAATTTTTAGAATTAGTTTTTGCATTTTAAAATATAAAAAAATTAAAAAACTAATATAATTTTAACATAAAGAGAGATGGGAGGGACATTTTCTTAGATATTGACCTCTATATTTTAGATATATACACATCTAGTTACCTTAGACATTTATAAATAAAATAATTCTCTTAAAAATTCTAGAAAACTCCATGAGTATCTTTGAAGATAGCCAATATTTTTTCTTGCTATATGACACTTCGTTTTTAGGAAAAGTTAAGTATCATTAATAAAGATAATTAAGAAAAATGACCAATTATATTAAGATTATTGAAATGACATTAAAAGTTATTCAAGGAGAACGCCAATATGTTTATACGAAGACAATATTTACCTTACATTATTGCACAATCTTTTCTATCTTTTACATTTTCAACTGCTTACTCTTAATCTCCTTGCTTAGTGGCTAACAAACCCTCTCTTTTCATTGACATGCCCTGGTTCCTATGAGCTCATCACCAACACACGTTTGTTTGTAACTTGTTTATTTTAAATGTTAATAAACATAATTTATATATATATATATATATATATATATATATATATATATATATATATAGGCCACTTTACCTATCTTCCATGACCACATTTTTTTGTGATACCTTCACTATAGGCTTGAACACACATGTGGTCGAGTTCTTATTAGTAAAATCCATTACAAAATATGAGACAAATTTTTATTTTGAATAAATTACCTTGTAATTCTACGTGAATGCTAAATGAGAGACAAAAATTTCTTTCCCATACAAGTCAACCAAGCAAAAAAAACTATTATCCAAATTCTAATTCTTGCTATTTATATTATCATCAGAAATAGTTCAATAAAATACAAATTGTGTCCCATACCGATTGCTTTTGTAAATTATGTCTATTATTGAGTTGAATTCAAGAACTTCTTGAACCATTCAACAGACGTTTTGGAAATCTCTTCAAATTGTCTTTGTAATCAACAAAGTACAAACCAAATCTAGAAGTGTATCCAGCTTGCCACTCCCAATTATCTAATAGTGACCATACAAAATAGCCTTTTACATTACATCTATCTTCACTGCAATCAAATCAAAACTTTATTAGCTTAATATGCTACCTAGGCACATAATGATACATAATGATATGCACATTAATAGAAAAATATGTAATGGAAAAGATTATTACATACACAATAGAAGCAAGTAAGTTTGTTAAATAATCATTATGGTATCTAATCCTTTTCCCATCCTTCAAAGCATCCTTAGTAGAAATAAGCACATTATTTGGATCATTCATCCCTATAAGTTATAACAAGTATAAGGAAGGGTTAGCTCACAATTCTGTTTTGAATGGATTGCATCTAAATTGATGGATTAACTAAAAATATATATACACGAGTTTTTGCCTACTTGTAACAAAATGCAATTGATGATATTTTTTATCAACTCATCAGATTACCATTTTCAGTGATAATGATTGGAGGATTCTTGTACTTTTGTTTGATATAATTCGTTGTGCTTCTCATCCCTTGTGGCACTATGTACAACCACGGAGAATTTGCCTGTAAATCATAAACAACTGATAATACTAAAGATTTATAGAAAAATCTTTCCTTCTCATGGCAAAAGAATTTTCATTCTCTAAACACGTCGTCATGATTTACATTTTAGTTTTTATGAGTGCTACAACTTTTGTAGTTTAATGGTGCAAGATCTTTCTAGGGTCCTTTAGGAAATTTATATTACTACCAAGTTTTGATAACCTAAAAGTATTAGTGCATTTATGATTGGATATTCAATTAATCTAGTATAATAAATATAGCAATGAATTTGGTTAAATATTTATTAAACAACGCTATATAAGGGACCTAGGGTTAATAATAAATTATTCTCTTTTATATAACTTACCTTTTCACCAATGACTTTGGTACCATTGATTGCTGAAAGGATTTAGAAACACAAATCAAATAACCTTTAATCAAGTGTAGTCATAAAACCAAATAGTTTATAATAGTCCAATAAACAAAAACAGTTAACATTTCAATTTTAACTTACGAATAGTAAGGGCTCCAGAATCTGCAATATAGTCATGGAGTGCCACCCCAAGTAAATTGGAAGCATTGTGCATTGCATAAAGTGTAGTATAATGATTGATGCCAACAAAATCTAATGAACCCTTCAAAAGGTCAGAATTAAGATTTAGAAAATTTTGGTAGCTTGGTACCTAATCTACTTCTCATTATGGTTGGATATTCTCCAAAAAGCAAGGGATCAAGAAACCTGAAGGAAGCCAACAACTTAGTGTATCCATATCTATCATAATACATTCATAAGACAAAAATATATGAAAATCCCAAATTTGAAATTTCAACAAAAATAAAATCAAAGATATATGCTATGGATGACATCCTAGTAGGGGGGGCAACGGGTTTCTCCTCGTTCCCGTCCCCATGACCCCAAATCCTCTCCATCAACGATCCCCACCATGAGGGTTTCCCCTTCCATCCCTAATCCCCGCTCCCCTATCAATCCTCAAGGAGTTCTCGAACTCAATAAAAAATTGTTTTGGTCCAACAACAACTACCACATATCAATTTAGCAACAGCAATAGATTATCTACCTAAACAAAACAAAGAAACAATAAGTCAACAACAGGTGCACAATAGATGATGTACTAAAAAACTCGTAAGTTAGAAGAAGAGAGCATGCACATGATAGAAAAAGCATAGATCTAAGGAGATGGTGGCGATTCACTCAAGCTCACCAGAGATGGACTAGATGGTGGCACCATTGTTGTCGTAAGGACAGATGGCCGCACTCATCGTAGGGACAGCTGCGCTACCATTCGTGGAGGAGACGATTCATGGCTGTGGATGACATGGAGGACCACCATCGATAGTGAGCTTTGGCCATTAGTGGTTGCCAAGTCACTGAATTTTGATCTCCTTCTCCACTTGGTATGATTGTGTAGTGCGATGCTAGTGCTTTCGACAAAGTTAGAGTAGAGTGTTTAGGTTAAGGGACAAGGGTTAAGGCTTTGGGTTATGTTTTATTAGGTAATTTGGGTTAGTTTTTTTTTAAAAAAATTTAACACTTTGGGCTTTCAGGTAACATAAGGTATTAAGACATTTAAAAAATCTAAATATATGAAATGTAATAGAATTATAGGTTATATGTATATATAATATGTATAATGGAAAGGTATTATGGTAATTTTATTTATATAGGGTCCTACGGGGTGAGGAATGTGATCCCCATCCCCATTCCCAAATTTGCCTCAAGGATTTATTTGCCCTCATCCCTTTCCTCGCATGGGAAAATCCTCAAACTAGGGCCCACAAATAGGGCAATTTTTCTGGGGATCCCCGTCAAATGAGGAGTTTTACCATCCCTGAACGTACATATCCAATAATGTCATTATAAAGACCAAATCCCTTTTTCTTTTTTTCTTCTGAAAAAATATGCATATCTTTCTACAAATATTATAAAACTCTCAATTTGCAAGTTTTGAAAGATAGGTACAAGCTGAAAGTCTTGAGCTCTTTGAGTTGCTTCTATGTCTTCTTCTGAATTTGTTGCTAGCTCAAACCAAGTGACATCCAAAGATATCCCAATAGATCCATTTTGAATTTTCTGTTGAATAACATCATTACCTATTATATTTGATTTCTAGCAACTATATATTAAAGATGAACATAACACATATGAGTAAATGCAAAATTGTACATGTCTAAAAGGAAATATTTCATAAACTAAATTTTTGTATAGTTATTGAACTATCAAATATTGAGTAGTTCAAAGCATATGAGTAAATGCACAGTTGTACATGCCTAAAAGGAAATATTTCATAAACAAATTTTTTGTATATTTATTGAACTATCAAGTATTGAGTAGTGCAAAGCATGAACTTTTTCTTACTTTAAGTAGCTATAAGTGACTCATCTCAAAGATATATTTATGGCATAATTTTTAAATCTCAATTTCATTTTCCCTATATCTTACCTACCTCATGGATCCAATTTCAATGTCTTTCTAATAATTGATGTAATCTTCCACTTTACAACACCACTTGTAAAACAAAATTAATTTGTTACTCACTTTACTTAGTTCTCCAAAGTTTTGGTTACTTAGTCTCTGATGAAAAGTCTTCATTACTTTACCTTGTAGTATTTATTCCTATAAATATTTACAACCATTGCATGGGAAAGAAGAACATTGTGAGCCACAATGTAAGGCTCAGGAGTAGAGTTCCCATTCTGACATAGCTGGTGAAGCAGAATGGAGCATCGCCCAGGTGCTTGAAGACCAAGATCATAACCTTGCATGGCAAGTATGGGCTCATTGAAAGTGATCCAATGCTTAACTCGTCTCCAAATTTTTGAAAGCATGTCTCAACAAATGTTGCAAAATCTTTTCTATTTCACACAAACACCAAAGATTCATACAACATTATTATCGAACCATAAGAATATTATGAGAATGTCAGCAAAAAACTCAAAAATATATATAAAAAAAACTTCTTTACATGATTGAAGGGCTGAGCCATCCTTTGTACTTGTCTTCTAAAGCTTGAGGAAGATCCCAATGGTAGAGAGTCACAAAAGGTTCAATTCCTACAAATATTATAGATCATAAAATTAAACTCTCCAAAAGCATGTATATATATGATAAATTCATGTCAATATAACTGTAATGATATCTATAAGCCTTGAAAATATTTGTGTGTTTATGAATGCTGGATTAACTTTAATTTTCAATCGATTCTTTAGTACAAATATACAAGAATGCTTAAGGAACAACTTGATGTCATGGATACATTGGGAGTAATGCATTTATGTGGATAAATTCATGTTTATCTAAAAATAAGATTCTGACTAATTGCATAAGAAAAAAGTTTACCTTTGGCTAATAAAGCATTGATAAGTTTGTTGTAGTGATCAACTCGAGTTGGTTGATTTTGCCAGATCCATCTGACATATCCAAGTCCATGGATGGTTAGAATATTCTTCAAGTTTTACAAACTTTTAGCTTAATGTTAAGGATAATGATGATTTTCAGGTTTGATACATGATACTATAGTAGCTTTCTATAACTGAAATAAGAATAATAATATTAAATAACTAAATTATTCTTCATATAATAATATTTTGGTTACTCATTTTTGTAGGTGGAAGAAATATATGTTCCTCACAAAATTACATAGAAAAGTAGTCCTAATAAATAAAACATTCAAAATGTGTTAAAATAAATATATAATTTCTTATAAGAAAAAGCAATCTATGGTCTTGTTGGAACTAATAAAAATGCATTATTTCTTTTCCCTAAGAGCAAGTTATAAGTACATGCTTCCAAAATTTTTCTTCTATTAAGATTCCTTATAGTGCTCAATACATGTCAATGTTGTCTTTTATCACTTAATATTGCAGTTTTTGTGAAGTGACTAAAGTATATAGTTTAGAATAAAGCATGAAGTAGCTAAACATTCCTTTGAATGCCAATATCAAAAGTAATAAGGAACAAGCAAAACAATTGCTTTAGAAGATTCCTTAAGATTTAGGATCATTGGCCTTATTACATTGTGCACATATAACTAATTTGTACTATTGGAGAGCAATCAACTCCATTGGCATCCTTAATTTTAATATCATTAATGCATCCATCTTCATGTGGTAATTATGTACTTGAGGAAAGCAAAGTATGTTTTGAATCAAATCTTAATAAGATTTTGTACGTGAAAATGAATTATACATATTATTACATATGAACAACCTTGATAAGTAAGATGTGTGATTCATATTAGATTTCCTTGAATGGTAGATAAAGATGTATAAAATTTAAAAGTGTAAAATAATAATTTAGTGAGAATCAAGGATAATGGGAATGTATTGATTTACACTTGTAATAGCTTACTTCTATGATTCCAAAGGTCAACAAAGGCTTTAAACTAGGTGATGAGAGGCAAGTGGACTTGGAGTTAGTCATTAAGCATGGCCATGTGGCAATGACCATTGGATACAAGGTGATGTGTAAGGGTAAGGAAAAAAAAAGCTAATAGCAAGCTCAATAACTATGTGACTTGAAGGTAAAATGTTAGGAATGGATAATAGAAAAGTCACATTCTGATGGTTCTCTTGTGTCTTGAGCCAGGATGTTCTCCTTTCCTCTTCTAAGTCATGATTCTAACTCATTGGTGATTGGAGGTGTGATCAAGGAGTCGATGGTTTTGCACGATATCTTTTTTAGTTATTGTTCTTTGCTCCATATTGTTTTATTAATACACGACTTTTTTCTTTTTTATTTATATATACTTCTAGTGTATTGAATTGTTTTTCTTTTCCATGTAATGATATATTTTCTTTCTTATTACATGTTCTGGGTGCTATATTAATGTTTTAGTTATTTACCATGGTTGATGGCACTAAAATGAAAGAGCTTTTCACATAGTTGGATACCATGAGTGCTAATTATCGTAATTAACTAAGATCTTGCCAAAGGAAGATGCAACAAACAATGAACAATTTGAGCAGAATCAAGCTACCTTACCCTTGATGCAGCAACCAAACAATAACTCTTCAAATTCATCCTATGGTGCTTGTGTCAATGGTTTTGAAGGAAATTCTCACATGGCTTCTACTTAACTATGTGCAGTACATGTTGATTTTCCCAAATTTGATGGATCAGATGTCTTATATTGGCTTTTTAGAGCAATAATTTTTTAAGGACTATCAGGTCCAATATGAATTATTAAATGCTTCTAAGTTCATTACGAAAAAGAAGTGGTCCCTTGGTTTTAGATGATACAATACACATTTTCATTCCACCTTAGATATTGATAATTGGAGGCACATTTGGCTATATGATTATATTGCCCATTTATTTCTCTTTAAATTTATTTAGATATATTACTATATCAATAATACATGGTGTACTCTTAGGAATTACACTTATGGAGAAAGTCTAAATGAAAGGATCGATTTGGTTTAAGACATAAACTCAAATTGGAAGTTGGGTCAAAACCTTGAGGTCGATCAAACAAATTAGCCACATTAAATAAAGAATGGCACAAATCTACAACTATGGCCTATTAACCTTACAACCATATACCAACATTCAGATCATTTGAGAAAGAAATTAAAACCACCACATATATTTTGGCCTTTTTCCTATTCTACAAAGGATACAAGTTGCACAAATAAACTCCCACATTTAACCAAATGCATAAAGAAGACCATGCATTGTAAAAACTACAAATTCATAAGGAAGACAACATGATCAAAAATGTTCTTATGGGTCCAAGTCTAGGGGATTAACAAATTGGCTAACTTGGGAAGATTATGAATATTAGAATTATCCTTTTTCACATTTAGGGAATGTTGTTTTCAATGCATGGGTATTGTTGTGATAGTAAAGGTTACAAGGATTTACAACAATAGACAAGAGCAACAGAACATGAAGTTAGTTACTGAGCAAGAGCCACATGGTAGTAAGCATTAAAAGCAAGTTGATAAGCAAGGGGCAAAGAAAAAAATAACTAATAGGAGTTCAAATCCCATAACTTGAACTGGTATGTTTCTCATATGTTGTGAGTTAGGATATTCTTCTTTCCTTTCTAATGCATGGTGATTGTTGGTGTGAGGATTCGATGGTTCAAGATTACTATTGAACTTGTGATTTGAGATTTCATAGTTGTTCTTTATTCCATACTGTTCTATTAAGATTGAACTTTCTTCTTTTTGTTTACATATACTTACAATGTATTGGATTGTTTCTCTTTTCAATATATTGAAGGTATTTTCTTTTTATATTACACATTCTTGGGTGCTACACTTACTTCCTAATATAGATTGCAGTTAGTTAAATGAGTTTAATTTGGATATGCTATCAATGTAAAAAAAAATTACAATGTTATCCATTCGACTCCTTTCATTTGTGTAACTTTTCAAATAATGGGTATAAGAGTCACAATTATTATTTATATGACAATACTTATTGGATCAGTATATATATATATATATATATATATATATATATATATATATATATATATATATATATATATATATATATATTGCACTACCAATGTGTTAAAATTAAATCCAATTCAAATTATTAGTAAAATAATTTCATCCCTCCTGCCACTATAAGTAGGAGTAAAAAGAAGATAAAAAGTATTCCAACATATTTACCATATTATCATAATCAACACTTCTAAGCAATGTAGAAAGGTGAACTAATATGTTTGTGTGTTAGTTGTTTAGGCTTTTCACATGTCCACTTTCATATAATTTTCATTTCAAATGTGGGAAAAATTATTATGAAATGCAAAGTGTGTCCATTTTAATTAGACTAAACTCTAAATTTAGTCCCTCAAAGATGCATGTGACATCAATTTAGTCCCTAAATAATACACATTATATCATTTTAGTCCCTAAAAGATTTTTATATCATTTTACTCTCTAAAAAAAGCATATGACATCACTTTAGGACCTGAAGGATGTACATAGCACTTATTTGATCCCCCTAATCTAAAAAATTCATGAACTTATATGATGCATATGCATTTTTCAAGTTCCAAAGTGATGTCATATATATTTTTCAAAGACTAGACTAATGTCCAAAATTTTTCAAGTATAAAACTAATGTCATGTGTATCTTTCAAGGGTTAAATTGATATAAAAAAAATTGCGTAAACTAAACTGATATCGCATGTATCTTTGAGGAATCAAATTAGTGGTTTAATCTTTTAGTTATTGTATATACCTTTCTCTTTAATATCTTACCAACATGATCATAGAATTATTTTTCATTTTCAACCCTCATTTCTTGCTCCCTACTATGAACACCCTAAATATATCAACTTCAAACATTCACTAGGAAATGAAAAAGTAGGAAAGAAGTCTTACTAGGGAAAATTCGAGGCCAAGAAATTGAAAACCTATAGGCATCCATTCCCATGTCCTTCATCAATTGTACGTCTTCCTACTCCAACAACAAAGAAATGCAAAGGTAAAATACATTTGACCAATGGTTAAAAATATGAAAAAGATATATTTGACCAAGCCATTGCATCATTCATAACTATATCTTAAGTTTCATTTAGAAATAAGACACAATAGGATAAACCTTTTAAGGAAGTGGTTTTAAGATTCTCTTTAGAACTTTCTAATATGTCCAAGCATCCATAATCATCTTCGGATCTACTAATTCCTCACATGCTAAAGATCATCCTAGCTAATCTTAGTGTAAAACATGACATGCATGTTATAGTAAAAGTTACAAAGTACAACGGTCAGAACTAAAAAATATTAATGAATATTTTGGGATTTTTAATACCTATGCTTTACAGGTTGAGTTTATAATAAAACATGTAAACATGAGTTTCTATGAATAAAATATCTACATGTTATTGGATATCCCTTGTTTAATTGCCATGCTGAAGGGGTGAATTTTTTTGTTCCCCTACGTCTCGGACATCAAAGTATGTTAAAAATCTTCATGAAAATACTAGTAAACAAAATGTCTTCGTAACCATGTTCAAAGGTGATCGATGTTGAAACTGTTGATTTTAGCAAAATATGTATAGAAAAGTTGCATGATTATTTAGCAACGTAACCAATTGAACCCAACACTGCTTACTTCATAACGATGATATTGATCCACTGCAACATTAGCATTGCTATTGTCTAGTATTTTACCTACAACAAAACGCAAGAGAAATTTCAATGAAGAAAAGTGAACATGTTGGGTACTCTATTTTGAAATTTTTTTTTATTTTTACCAGTATTTTAGCACATATTGTTTACATATCAAAGTTCACACTCTCTTGCTTTGTTATGATATTTTTAGTAACATGATTATTCCAGTATGAACTTTCAATGAATTGGATTATATTTTACTCAAGTGATTTAAAATTACATGAAATATTTCTCCAATTAACATTTTTAAGTTTAGAACCTTTGTAGTATCTCACCATGAGAATGTGAAAAAGTATCCCAAATAGATGCTCCCCTTCCATCTTCTTTTACTGCCCCTTCGTACTAGCATCAAATCAACAACATGATTTATTTAGTATCAAATTATAAATTCTTTGATCTTGTTTTTAGAACAATAGCTAGCAAATTACAAGACTTAAACCCACAATGATAAGTGATTCACTTGACTATGTTAAAGTTAATTTGATGAAAATTGTATTAGTGCATCATTGTGGTCTTAAAATTTGTTCATAAGATTAATCTTATAATGCAAATCATTAAAAGATTATGCTTGTGACAACAATAATTGATAATTTCAATTTTTTTATTAATAATATTAACGTCACGTGTTGATGCCTAATTATAATTAAATAAAAATTATTTTTGCTAAAAAGTCTGATAAATCTATCTATTATCTATATATAACTAATGGAATATCTCTAATACATACATGGAAACTCCTAAACAACAATTAAAAAAAAATATTTTTGCTAAAAGATGTTATATATATATATATATATATATATATATATGGGAATTGCTAATCTCCATACCTTCATGTGAAGGTTATCAAGCTCCTCATTTTCATTAGGGCATAAAAACCATGTTCTCTTTTGTCTAATCAAGTTATACTTAATTAGATAACAGTTTCTCTCACTTCATTAATATCTTCTTATATTTTCCTTTTTATTTTATTACTCCACTTCTTTTCCCTAATTTACAGTCTCTCTATTATTTGGTCTTTAGTTTCTTTTTTTTTTGTGGTAATTTTTCTTACTAAACGTCATTTTAAATTTTCTTCTATTAGAATTATACATTTAGTCCCAATTGAAAAACTTATAAAACACCGGTCTTCTTTTACTTGCCTATAAAATAGAAACCAGTAAAATAAAATAACAAGGATTGAAAAAAAATAAAAGTATGATTTAGATTTCAAAATCTAAACATAAATAGTAAGGCAATCAATTTATATTAAGTTCTAAATTGTTCTAAATTAATCTGTAACGTGAATTGTTTCGAATTATTGATTAGGCTTAATATATAAAACTAACTAAAAATTGTACCTAGAATTATTCTATTAATATATAGTTTCTTTATGATGAATAATATGTATTTTGTCCAAGCTTAAAGATGTTAATATGATATAATACATATCTTAATTACACTAATTTATTTTTCAGAATAAAAAAAACTTGAAACAAATGAAAGAGAGTTAGGGAAAATTAAATTTTCATATGAGCTTATGTGTAAATTTATGCATAAAATTCATCTATTAAAAAATTTTTTCTATTTTTACCCCTCAACCAAATATATTCTAACAATTTAACAGAAAAGTTCTTTTACCCCCATGTTAGGCTTGATGGAAATCAAGAAGAAATAAAATGGAAGTAGAAAAAATATGTGAAAAATGTTTTTCTTTTTCTTATTTGGATGACAAGAAATTAAAAAGAAAATTCATTTAAATATAGTTATGTTTTCTTTCTTCTCATTTGTTTCGTTCAACTAAATTAATAGCAAGAGAAAAAAAAAATTTTGTTAATTTTCTCTTTTTATCATTTTCTTCCCTCACTTTTTTTTCTCCTATTCCGAACAAAATATTGTTTAAGAACATGAAAAGAAAAAATTAAATTAAAATTTGAATATCGACGAGAAGATTCCAACCTGAAAAGATGAAGAAGCAGTGCCGAAAACAAAGCCCTTTGGAAAGCTTTGCCTGTTGATCTCTGACATGCAGACTTGAATCTTAAAAATCACAACCATTATTGCTACAATGCCTCTTCTAAACGCCATGGTTTCTCTATGATGAACAATCAACAGAGAAGGAGAAAACAAGAGGTTAATGATTAAATTCAGCTATATATTTCTTTCTATATATAGTGATTCTTTGATTCTTTTGGCCGACCTATGTAATGATTCCATAAACTATTGTAGAACATAACGACTTGGCATCTAGTGCAGCTTTTGGCAAATATCTATGTAAGGTTTTCCAATGATAGTTAATTACACAGTTCGAAATTATATTTATTATTTATGAAACTTCAATCTATCTATCACTCCGTAAAATAAGAGTGCAATTTTCAATAATATGCAGACTGCCAAAAACATTGAATCAAAGCCGTTCTCGAAATCTCTGAACCTTTTTTGTACTCAAATAATCAAATTATACATAATATATGTTCATTGTTTGCATCAATATGGAATAAACTGAAAAATACATAGGATTCAAGCAGCAGGAAAAGTCAGTAAATAATACTAAATACAGGAGGGTTAGTCCACTATCCATTACTAAGAACTTTTTGGTATTATTACCATGCTGTATTTTTCTTTTTTTTAACCCCAAAAACAGGGATATGGTTTGTCTTATATTGTTCGATGTTCATAATGTATAATTGTGCCAAGGCACCACATACAGCATGTTTGTTTGCCTGTGTCATAATGCGACAAGCGATGACTTATAGGGGCGTTTGTTTGGGATTTTTTTTTATGAAAAACCATTTTTTCACCCAAAACATTTCATATATATATTTGGGTAATTTTTTAAAAATAATCATAATCTAAAAAAAATTCATTTTCAACTTTTTTTTTGTAGAAATTAAAAGGAATATCTTATAAAAAAATATTAGTTTCAGCTCTTTTTTTCTATATATAAAATTTAAGTTTTATAATAATTTTTTCTAAAATCTGAAACAATATGCGCTCCACTCACAAGAGCTTCACTATTCTACGGGTTCTTGCATTTAATTTACTTATATTTTCATGATTTAACTAATTCGGGACAAATGCGTCGTTGTTGCCTAAGAAAAGAGATAAGGTTACCTTGAGACAGAGGTATCTACTCGTTCGAATTGCCCGATACTCATCATTATTATTGTTATCCAAGTAAGGCAATTTGTAACTAATGGCCATTAAAGAATATGGAATTAACTGATTGGCAAATGATGAAGTTGAGATGCAAGTATGCAACAATGCATTTGAGTACTTAGTTTAGCTTCAGGATAATCCAAGTGCATACAACATGAATACTATTTATTCTGATAATATCCATGCCTGCCATAAGAAGAAAGTTATTGTAGTTTTGCAGAGATGAATATTGGAAAGTATGCTGCAATTAGAGTATAGTTGTGCATGTCTTCCACATCCTCACAGATATTTATCTTCGCTCTCTTTGTACTATTTTTTCCTATGAGTTACCTATGTTTGAGCTTCCTCCTATTTTTAAAATTTTAGGAATGTAATAAAGGGAACAATGTTTTCAGTCAAATTAAAATAAGAAATGCAGCAATTGAATGTCAACCAAATTACTAAAAATATTGACTAATTTTGGTGGTCTATGCTTTCGGACCGTGGAGTTTCATCATGCCTTACTGTATTGCCTATTTTCAATTCTCTAACTACAAGAACATCCTTAAATATTTTCTTCTGAAAGTATGCTTTCATTTCTATTTACATATGGAGTAGTTGGTGCATACATAAAACCTTTATCATCAATGGTGATAAAAGAGAAGAAACTTTGGTGTCACAAGAAAAATAAATTGAAATGTGCTGTGCTATGAAGGTTTCAAATGGAAAATACTAGGATTGTTAGAGACTCCTCTTGCTACACATTTCAAATTGAGTTGCAACCAAAGTACATCAAATGAAGAAGAGAAGAAAGACATAGGAGAGATCCATATGCTTCTAGTCATGGATAGTTTGATGTATGCCATATATAGTGTGCACTAGATCAGCCATAGCTCATGTTCTTTATAGTGTTAGTCATTTTCTTTCAAACCAAGGAAGAGGTATTGGAATGCAATGAAGTGCATTGAGATATCTTTATGGTATTAATGGCTTAAAATTATGTTTCCAAAATGAGAAATCTATTCTAGTTGGTTACACTATCTCAAATATGGTAGGGGATGTTGACTCTAAAATTTCCTTCATGCTATTTAACCACATTTGGAGGTTGAGTTGTAGCTTGGCAATCCAAGTTACAAAAGTGTGTTGCTTTGTATACTATAGAGGCTAAGTTTCATGCATTAAGCGTCAAGGAGATGCTTTGGATGAAGAAGCTCTTACTGGAGCTTGGCTTCACTCAAGAGAGGTATGCGTTATTTTGTGATAGTCAAAATGCTATACATCTTGATAAAAACCCAACTTTTGTTCAAAGTCCGTACACATTGATGTGAGGTATGATTGGATACATGATTTTTTGGATGCTAAGGGCCTATTTGATTTGAATTTCCAGTTCCAGCCTTTTAATTTTGTGAAATTAAAATCCTAAAATTCTAAAACTACAAATTTCAATTTTCATTTCCAGTTCCAGGATTTCTTTCATAAAATCTTGAAAATTGAAACTTAAAATTGAAAACTTAAAACTAAAATGAGCCTTGTTAAAACTTGAAAGGTTCACAATTATGAGAATGTTTCAAACATAATGACAAAATCTTTGCCAATATGGAAATTTGAAGCTTGTTGCTTGATCATTAGATTGGTAGTTACCTCCACATTGTCAACGGGAGATTTGTTGGCAGTGGCAAAAGATGATGGAAAAATAGAGTAATGTTATATCTTCCTAACCATCATTTCTCCTAATTTTACTTACACTCATATATAATGACATGAGTTGTAATGTACACAACATTTAATGATTAATAAATATATGTTAGAGAGATTTTAAATTAAGAGAATTTTTTATACACGCTGAATTAAAAAGATTTATCATTTCTTGACATAGAAGTTTAACAAATAAATTTTACGATACTAATAGGAAAATAAAATATCTTTAAAATAACATAGAGAATATAGAAAAAGTTGTAGTTGAATTGTTTTTACACAAATTAGAAAAAAAAATCTAAAACTTTTTATATATCAGTGTATTTTTTCTTACATATAACAAGATATATTAATTTTCTAATATTCCTAATATATATATATATATATAGTTTAGAAAAATTTTGTGGGGCAGCTATCCCCCTCAAAATGAACTAAGTTCCACCACACTTGTTGGGTGAGGCTCCCATCCTATGTAGAAATGCCCAATATTTGTGTAAGCCCATAGGTTATTCTCACTTTAGTGCGGTGAATGTTATGGGCTAGATTAAGTGTCATTTTAGAAGGTTAAGAGTGTGAAAGAGTTTCAGATAAGTGGAGAAAAATAGAGAGCATTTTCGGGCACCCACTGCTGTCGTTTTCTAGTATGAGCAGTTTTGATCAAATTGACGATCGGACAGTAATTTATGGTTCGATTGAGCTGAAATTTTCCGAAGCTTGTTCGTGAGTCACGAATCGTGATACATGGTTCTTCAATCTAAATGGTGCGATTGCTAAAAGAATTCTGAAAAGTGTCATTAATGTAGTTGCTCACAATATTGCTCAGTTTTTGCATTGTGGAGTTTCTCATATTTTCTCTTCATGTTTATCAAATTTGTTGCTTGTTTTTTATAAACATTAAAGGTTGAAACTTGGTGATTGTAAACAACTGTAGTGCTTGATACTGTGTCACTATTTTGATAAAAGATCTTTTTTTTGTTTAAAAAAATGCTTTTTATGTTTTTTGACATGTTTGTGTAAATTTTGTTAGTGAAATCATAATCATCTAAGAAAGTACAATAAGATCTTTATTTTTTTCAGAAGCTATAAATTTGTGCTCGTTTTCATTAAAAAGTACTTTTAATATTTTTTTGTGCACACTTTTTCAGTAAAAGCATAATCACTAAAAAAAGGTACAAAAAGATCTTTTTTAGAAGCTATAATTTTTATATTATAGGAGAAGACCATTTTTATAACATTAAGACGATGTTTACGAATAAATAAAGATCCTTCAATTTTATATTCAAATATAAATTAATTTTACATCTAAACATATACTAACTTTTATTTTTTCAAAATATTTTATATAATAATATTATTTATAAAAAATTATTTTTCGAGAAGATCATCTAAACCGACCCTTAATCATAGTGGATTTGCTTGTTGGACTTTCAAGTCTCATGATTTTTACCCCTTACTCTGAGAGGGATTTCCACCTTAGAAATTAATCTTGGTGTCTTACTCTGTTTCTCTTTTTTTTTTTTGGTGTCATTATTTTATGTATATTGTTAGTCTTCTTATTCTTGCAAACAAGGGATTGTTGCTTTATCCCCAAATAGGTGGGTCTGGTGAGTCTTCGCTTCACTCTAATTCTTTATAGGAATGAGGGTTGCCAACAATATTAATGTGAGAATCACACTCACACCCTTTGAGTAAAATGACATTGAGTATCTTTTGTAAAATAATTTACCGGAGTTAGCTTAGTGCAATTTTTTGTAAATTAAATGATAAATAGCACATCCAAAGGATTGAAAACAACAACAACAAAAAAAGCGAGTAAATCCTTAAATTAGTCATTAACAATTTTCTCAATGGATAAATTAGTTGTTGTAAGAAAAAAATGGAGGCCTCTCATAATTACAAATAAGATATATCACACGTTTTCTTGGTTCACCTGCAACTTGATAGAGGTATGATATGTCAATTAAATGATGACGTGGGTAGGGATGCTTGCAAGAATAAGGGAGAAGAAGAAAGTTACGAGGGAGCGGATGTTTAGTAGGTGGGGTTGAGAAGAAGGTTTTAGGGGTTAGGTTTAACCATAAAAAACTAGAATGTTTTGGAGAGTAATTTTCAAAATTAAAATAATGTGTTTTTGGTAATAAGTGATAATTAGAAACTAGTGGTATCCATAGTTCTGAAAATCAATCTGAATCCTTTGATCGGAATTTTAACCTAAATATGCCTCCCATAGGAACGCTTGACTGCTTGGAACCGCCAAACTTGCCAAATCGACTAGTCTGCGAAATTTATTTCTACAATTTTTTTTTTTTATAAAAAGTTGTAAAATGACATCATTTTGAGGTTTTTTAAAAAAAAACCTAAAATCTCTTTTTTTTTTTTTATCTTTTCCTTTTCTGATATGAAAAGTAGTAACTTGAAGATTTTATCATATGGATAATATTTATTTTGATTTAAGAGATTAATTATGTTACGTTCTATTGAATTTTATTTGATACCTAATTTAATTTTTAGTTATTTTATACATATATTATATTTTATATTATTATATATTTATATAAATACAGATTTTACTATATACCAGTTATATTTCAATTAGAACTCAATTAACCCTTTAACTTCTAAACTTTATCCTGAATTAGGATGTTAGGTCTGATTTTCAGAAGTACCACATAGGCACTTATTGACACATTAGACCCTAAATCAGGACATATGGTGTCCATCTTTTACCACCGTGACGGATCTCAATATTTATTTATTTATTTATTTTTAGAGATCAATTTTTTGAAGAACTATAAAGAAAGAGTAACACGATACCGAAGCAAGAAGGCAGAGTAGAATGAAGCAGTCAAGGATGGAGCACGACGAAGAAGAAGAAGAGGACCCACCTGTTGCTGTTCAGATTCAAAACGATCGACCCATCTCTCAGCCTCAACAATACTCCTCTGTTGGGTAACCCTCATCACCGGCTATCTGGGTGCTGGCAAGTCTACCGTAAGCCTCTTTCTGTTAGCGCCTTCTCCATTTCTCTTCCGAAACACCTCATTTTATCTTCCCTGCTTGATTGTTGTGATTGGCTTTTCAGCTGGTGAATCATATCTTGAATTCCCAACACGGGAAGAGGATTGCCGTCATATTGAATGAGTTCGGTGAGGAAATTGGGGTGGAAAGGGCCATGATCAACGAAGGGGACGGGGGTGCACTTGTTGAAGAATGGGTTGAGCTTGCCAATGGCTGCATATGTTGCACGGTCAAGCACAGCTTGGTTCAAGCGCTTGAGCAGCTTGTGCAGACAAAGCAAAGGTAAGAAAAGGAAAAAAAAAAAGAAACTTTGTAAAAATTGAAGCAAACGAATATTAATTGACATACTTATGTTTAATGTTTGGTTAGAAGATAAATTTTTATGGATAAATTTTATATATATTTAATGAATATAAAATACACATTGAATTTGTCTATAAAAATTTACCTCTTATTTTTACCCAAATCAAACTTACTTTTAATGTTGTAGTATAGTGAAGTGAGTCAAGTTTGATGAAATGTTTGGTTTAATTGAGCATCTTTTCTTGTGTCTTTTTCATTGTTGTTTCTCTCTCTCTCTCTCTCTCCTTGGTGGGTGGGGGGTGTGTCTGTAGGCTCGACCATATATTACTGGAAACCACTGGGTTGGCAAATCCAGCACCTTTGGCGTCTGTTCTTTGGTTGGATGAACAGTTGGAATCGGATGTGAAGCTTGATTCTATTGTCACTGTAAGTCTCTCTTTCTGAACAAAATTCATTAGGAGTTTTCTCCTTTTTTTTCTCATTTTGCGTTTTTGGGAGCGTATATCGCTGTAGTTTTCTTCGTATAGTCTTGTACTTTTGTTTAAATCAATGCTTGATAATTTTCTGTGTAATTAAGACGTTTGGTTATAGTTGTTATTCATTACAAAATGGAACTGTTTTAGCTATTTTAGGTTTCTTACTGGCAAAATTGTACTTCCATCACCTAGAAATGATTCTGGGAGACTGAGATAGGACATAGTGTACCACTTGTCTTGCTTGTTGAGCTAGTGTATATTTATCATCTAATTCATGTTAACTTTTATGGCTTAGCTTTTTTTATTTGATGATGGAAGATATTTCCTTGATGCGCAAGAGCTTGGGTTGTTAATCATGGTCCTTTTTTAATTGAGTTTCTGCTGTACTAGGTGGTGGATGCCAAAAACCTTCGCTTCCAGCTTGATGAGCATCGCGGCTCGTCTTCATTCCCTGAAGCTTATTTTCAGATAGCCTTTGCGGTAATTCTTAATCATAGTAACTGAATTTTGGTTATGAGCTCCTAAAGTGAGGAGGTTGGTAAAGTGAGAAGTAAGGGTTAATGACCCTTAGATCATTTGGTGGGACCCACATACCATGGAAGTTATTGATCTAAAGGTGATCAAGCTCTCACCTTTTCACTTTACCAACCCACTCACCTTAGAGGAGTCCAATCTATAACTTATTTCGCTTTTTCTCCTTTCATAATAGCCAAAATTTTAGAATTTTATGGAAAGGGCAAAAAGAGATACAGAAGGAACTATATTTCACTAATGAGGCTCATATATAACATTGACCTTATACCTCTCTTTATACTAACAATTTAGTTCAAGTACAAGGGTAGTGCAACTAGTTCAAACATAGCCCAGTAACAATCATAACATGCTAACACAACAATACCATTCAATGTAGGGTTCCATAACATTCTGACAATGATATTTTTTGAAATAGTGGAATTTGGTACTTAACAGCTAATGATTTTGCTTCTTGTTTCAGGACGTTATAATTCTTAACAAGGTTGATTTGGTGTCTGCAGAGGGCTCGGGAGCTCTAGAGGAACTTGAGGAGGAAATACATAACATTAACTCCCTTGCAGAAATTGTTCATTCTGTCCGATGTCAAGTTGACTTGGCTAAGATATTGGACCGTCAAGCTTATGATACTGCAGTAAGTTATTCATATTTTTGGTTCTTCATTCTCAGTTTTTTTCTTACACCCACATATAACTAATATTTACCCTTAATCCCTCTCATGTCAGCGTGCCTCACACTTAGAAACATTGTTAGAAGAAAGTCATTCTTTGTCCTCTAAAAAACTTCATGGCAGTGGCGTGAGAACCATATGCATTTGTGAGAAGCAGACAGTTGATCTTGATAAGGTATATTTTCAATTTTCATTCTTCATGTTATTGTATAATATGTAGATTAGGTTGTCTGTAAACTCACGTGAATTTTTTCTTTTTTCTATGCCTTCTGTCAAATTTTATTCTACAATTAACAGTTCCATTAGATATCTAAAGTTAGGGGGAAAGTGGAACACTGATTTAAAAATGTTGACCTGTTTATTTCCCCACTTGGCTTCACCAGAGGCTTCCATGCATAAATTATGCAACTGGGGTTCTCCTTTTCCTTCACTTAAATCCTAAATTATTGTTTGTTTCTGCTATGCATAACAGTGAAAGTTTTGTTCTTTCTTGAAGTCACTTTTTAAATTTCAGTATTTTGAATGAACCTTTCTCTGTCTCACATTGTATTTATATATTGTATTAAACCATGAAAAAAAGACTCGAGCATGGCTTGAGGAGATTCTCTGGGAGAAGAAATACGGTATGGATGTCTATCGATGCAAAGGAGTGTTAAGTATTCAAAATTCTGATCAACTGCATACTTTGCAGGTAAATTATCATATATATTGCTGTTAAGATTTTCCTTGTTTATGATTCTACAGTGAGACCTGGATGGCTCTATTAATGTTGTTCTATTAATGTTCTGTATCCAAGTGACTTTGCGATTTTCTTGATCATTGGTGATCATGTAAAATGATCATATTTTTATAATAAAGTGTTGCTTTCCATTGGCTCCTCTAGTACTGTTTAAAAAAAGGATAGTTGATGTATAAGATGCCTTCTTTACATTGTAAATGATACTGACAAGTAATCTACATTACATTCCCCCAACAAATGCATGCTCAATTTAGTCCCTGTAGTTGCTCGCATGAGTTACTTTGGTTTTTGAAATTAAGATATAAACTTTTCAGTCCCTACACTTATAAAACGTGAGTCAAATTAATCCTGGAATACAAATTAATCAAATTAGTCCCTTAGATACACTTTATTAAATCAAATTGATCCTTCAAACTTAGAGCAATGTTGTTATTCTCAGGTATTACTTTGACTTGAAATTTAACATTTGAGGGACTAATTTGATTTATTTATATTTCAAGGACTAAGGTGACTCACGCCTTGTAATTTCATGGACTAAAAGATTAATTTAGGGAGCAAAGTGACTCACAATTACGATTTCAAGGACAAGAGTGATATTCATTCCATTTCCAACAACTAAGCTATGATGCTATTTACCTTAAGTCCCTATATTGTAGATTCTACAACAGACAGCAGTTAACTCATTTGTTGTTTAGGTACTGATGCATGTTCTTTTTTATTTACTAATTGTATAAGGAAAATATCAGTCCTGACTTAATTGCTAATTCCTAGATTTATATATTTGAGTTTGGGACGGAGGATTTAAAAAAAATGCTATAAGAAAGAATAAGGTTGACTTTATTTATATTCTGTATCTTCCAGCCATATCTTGCAAGCCTAGATTATGAAACTTCTTATTAAAACCTGATAAAAGGTTTTGCATTATCAACAATTGATTTTGAAGTTATGATGAATTAATATAACGATACCCGAAATTTGATTATGAGATGTTTGAAAAGTAATTGGCATGCTAGTGGAATTACTTTGTCCCTTAGGCTAGTTTTATATATTTATTTTTGAGGGTATTCTTGTTAAATTGTTTATTCCTGAAAATCTGGCAGGCTGTGAAGGAACTCTATGAGATTGTACCAGCTCGCAAGTGGGAACAGGAAGAAATTCCGATGAATAAGATAGTCTTTATAGGTAATTAAATGAGCTATTCTTCTGGCCGAAGCAAAATTTGAATAGTGAAAAGGCCGTTTCCAGTGTGTTAACATGCTCATTTGTTTTCTGAATGACAGGTCATAATCTGAAAGAAGATGTTCTAATTAATTCCTTCAAGGCTTGTGCAACCTGCTAAGCTATATTCATTATCATTGAGTAATAGCTGGATAATCAAATGATTTGCCTATGATTATGAGATTCAACAAAATCACAATGTGTTTAAATCTCAGGAATTTTTAGAATCCTAGGCCAAGTTGTGAGCTGCAGTTTGCTCATCTCATAAAGATTTTAAGTTTCTTAATATGGCTCTTGTAGCTTACATGGCAGGCATCATCTCTTCCCATCCCTCATTTACTATTTTCACTCGCTCTTTTTTATCTTTAACTGTTACAATGCAAACTCTAAAAGAATTGAGTTATTTTCCTATCACTGGCTGATACGTTGATACGGTAGAAGGGAATGTAGGTATATTCTTCAAGTTACCACATTGTTCTATGAGTATGCTTGATAAATGATTAAAAAAAAAAATTAAAACCCCAAATTAGCCTTTCAAATTTTTAGCCAGTCCCTTGGAATTGAAAAGTCCCATTTTAGCCCCTCAAATTTCAGAAATGAGGACAAATTAGTCACTCATTTGGAAAGTCCGTCATGGCCTCTCAAATTTTAAAATGGAGTTAGTCTCTCTATTAAATATGTTATTAGTCTCTATTAAATTGTCATTTGATACCATTAATAAAAATGTCTATATATTTTGTTAATTTGTTTATATATATTATTAATTTTTACAATGAATTTTAATTTGTCTCACAATAAGCATTCAAAGAGAGAGTATTATACTGTTCATGTCTTTTGGGAGAAGAAATACAAGAACTTCAAGAAATCTTTCTTGTGAATGCAAAAAAAGAAAGGTAAGAAGAAGGTCAAAATGATCTCATTTAGAGGAGGGAAACAAGTTAGACCTATCGTAAAAATTAATAGGACATGAAGCAACTTAATAAAGTGTATGGATATTTTTGTTAATGGGTTTGATGGTAATTAATTTAGACTAAACTTATCTCCATTTCTAAAATTTGAAGGGCCATGATAATATCTTTCAAATTTGAAAAACTAATTTGTCTTGCTATAAATCTGATGGATAAAATGTGATTTTAGTCTAAAAAAAATGAATACAGCATATATGAAAGATTTGCCCTTCATAGAGGGGAATAAAATGATAAATATAACTCATATGATTAGGATGTTTAATTGTTGAGTTTGAATTTGTTGTCGGGGTTTTTCTGAATTTGATATTGCATATATTTACTCTAGACGTGGAAAAGACTGTTTTAGTCATCTTAATAAATGAAATCTCAATTCTTCAATTTAATAAAAATAAAATAAAATATGTAGTGATTATTTGGTAATCTGAGAAAAATCAATTATTATTTGCATAAAAATCAATTTAATGTAGTACAACATAAAAATATTATAGGTCGAGGTTGATGGGCTCATTTGGATAACCAGGCAATAAGAGCAGGCCAAAACCGAACTGAAAAATAGTTCCTCCTCAAAAAGAGTGCTGTGTGAATTTATACTATTAGAAAATGAATTATTTATTATTGAGGAAGAAGCTTGCAAGTCTCATGAAAAAAATGGTCAATGTTTTAGGAGACTTTTATTAATAGGGTTATGTTTAGAATTGTGTGATTATGTATTTGAAGATTGGTTCTATCTGTTTTGGATCTTATCATCCTCAACTTAAGGGTTTTGATGCTTTGTATTTTATTATTATCTCCCTTTTATAATTGGTTGTGGGCTTTGTGCCTTTTCAAGGAATATCTCTTTTAACCAAAAAAAAAAAAGTTGACAAAAAAATTATATTTTATAAAAAATTATTTTTTAATATTTATTTAAATATATTTTAAAACAAATATTTATACACTTTAAATAATAATGAATTTTAAATACATATTAGTTTATGTCTTTTGATATTTTAATAAAATAAATTATTAAAAATAATATCTTTGAACTTTTTTTTTATTGTTTTGGTGTACAAAGAAAAGGGCAAAAAACAGAAAAGCTAACAATGCAACTACACTAAAACATCCGCATCTGCTGACAACCACACGTTCAGCATAAGACCAAGTTGGCCAGCAAAATGTCAGTTCTCATTATAGTTAGGGAAACTCTTCTGACCCAAAAAACAAAAACAAAAAAAATAATGCAATTAGAAATCCTATAGAGCCTAATTCTAGTCAAGAATGAATGCTGGTGGCATTATTTACACGCGCAATTAGGACGATAAGTGGTGTTTCTACCCGCAAATAGGTGAATATAATGCATAAAAACTATGACAAAAAAGTGCATAAGAACTTGCCCTTAAGAGGGGAACAACAGCTAAAAATGGCTATATTTGGCTATAATATCTTATGTTATGTGCTAAGCAAAAGGAGGAATCTACCAGAAGAAGAGACTTGTGCCTTATTGGTTAATTGATTATGTGAAATGTAATATTGAGGTTGCCCACATATGACCCTACTCATAATAGGTCATTATGTGGACCCTAGCCCTTGTGGCGCCTTTGTGCGAAAACCCTAACCTTTACAATGATGTGCGTATCCCACTCCCCCTACCCCCACACCTAACACCAAACTAGCGACCCTCTTCTCTTCTCCATTTCAAGAAGAGGGGCCCTATGAAGGTGGCTCAACCTCTTCATGATAGTTGTGGTAGTCCTCTTTCATGTAGTTAGTCATTTTTTTTTCTTTTTTATCTTTCTTTCCACCTTCTCCATTGCATGATGGGCAGAGTGATTTTCCATCTAATATATCTTCCATGATAGGGGAGGTTTTGGAGTCATTTGAGAAGATGTGATGATAGCTCATGCATTTATAGTTCTCGTAGTTATTGAAATGTCAAGTTGTATTTAAAGATTATGCTTCAAAGGTGATAATCTACTGCAATTGTTGTTAGTTTTAGTTGGGTTTTATTTTATTTTTTGTTAAGTCTAGAGGCTAATGGCATTTGTTTCAAGTTCTATTTGCTCTAAGTTTTTGTTATGTAGGTTAATTTCAATGTCGTTTATAGTTGTGATTCTTTTGCTAGTGTTATTTTGTTGTTTTTAGTTTCTACTTTGCCTTTGTCTTTGCTACCTCTGTTCTTACTTATATCACTAGTAGCTCTCTTACTTTGGATTATTGAGCTTGTTATTCTTAAAAAGAAAGGGATGATATTGGTGAGTTGTACCATGGTGTTGGCCAAATGGACTCTGTTATATATGTACACGATCAAGCTTCCCCCAAAGTTAGAAGAAAGAGATTTTATTCAATTCGGTTCTATAAAAGAAGATGAATTACATAGAAAAAATTCACGGAGTAAATATGTGTGCATCCTTTTGCTTAATGTATTGATGACATTAGATGAAGCTTGCAAGGTATTTTGGTATGGACTCCAAGAACAGCCAATAGTGGGATGCCCTCTCATTGGGATGTTAGTATTTCTACGTCACTTAGTATATATTAGTGATTTTTGTTTGGCCAATGGGCCTCGACTAACTGTAGGATGTCCATAAACATGTAATTTTTTATCCTCTAAATAGTTAGCATACTAAGTGAATGAATAATATTCAATTTTTTTTCAAAATAATAAAAAATAAAGTTGGACCAACCCGAATTGGCTCCTCGGTTGAGTTTGAGATGGAGATAAAAATTAAGATAAAACAAATTCTAGAGATTAGTTATTTTTTATAATTTTATTTATAAATTTAATTCATAAAATATTTTCTTTTATCGTCACTTCCTTACCAAACGTAGCTAACCGAAAGGAATAATAGCAAAAATTATGGGATGATGTCATAGAAAAAGAGTTTTAAATGATATTGAATGAAAATAGTTTACATGATTAAAACAGGTTGGTTTTATAAATTATGATTATGGCATAACCAGATAAAATATTTTAAAGAATATTGAATCATTATTTATTCAACCATTAAATTTAAAATAATTTTATACAAATATCATTTCTTTTGAATCAAATTTCAAAAAAACACGTCGGGACATACCAATCGTTAATTTTTTCCCGGAAGAAAAGAAAGCTGCATGGCAGGTGCTGATCCTACAAGAAATGATTGGAACAACTCATGACAATTAGAGCCAATCTGGAGATTCTTCCCTATAAAGTAGTATTTTGTTGCCAAGTAGTTGCCTCCCTCATATCCAATGAAAACAGCAATGTTGTCTCAGACGATCCCTGTCAAAGAGCACTTTGTACAATTCATCTCAATTTTATAAATTCATTTAATAAATTTAGATTTGTGATAAAGGTTAATTCTATCTTTATGTTTTCAATTTGGTTTTTAAATTCTAATTTTTAATTTGGCCTTTTATATTTTAAAATTTTAATTGATTTGATTTTTATTATATTTTATCAATCTAACAAAGGATTAATAAGATATCACTATTCTTAATGTCATATCATTAATACCTTTCTTTTTTATCAAAACAAATCATTGATACCTTTTTTTTTGTCATCATTATTGGTGACACTTTACTATTTTTTGTTAAGTGTATATAAAAAATTGATGTTGAATAACATTGAGAGATAGCTATAAAAGTAATGAATGAAATTAAAGAACAAAAGAAAAAAAAAAGCAATTAGGTTCTGATATAAAAAACACACCATTACTAAAAAAATATATTACACAAACAGAAGCTTAACAAAGAAAGAGGAACTTCAACATACTTTGTTCATAACATAAATTTGACAATGACTAAGTCCATTACAACATATGACATCTTGCCTTCTTATATAGATTAAAAACTTGAAATAAAATAAAGAAATTTAATGACTACATTTATTAATCAAACAAACATTTAATGCATGAAGTGATAGGTTGAAGACCATCATAAATAATAATGTTGATAATATGGCCACAATAAATGTTACATTAAATACTTTATATCTTTTTGTCTTCAACTTTATTTACTATGTAGGGTGAATGGGGATTTCCAAGCATGCTAGGCATTCAATGCTTGGTTTAAATTTTTCAACATTGCGTCCCTTAAACCAAGCATTTTAAAGTTGATCGTTCCAAGCATGTTCTTCAACTTGCAGAATAATTCATTCTTCAAAGGTTTTGTGAAAATTGGAACTGTCTTCAGGACAAGGAATCAATTAACACTTCTTTCTCATCAACCAGTTCTCGAATCTTGTGAATCGAATATCAATATGCTTGGATCTCCCATGAAACATTGAATTTTTGCAAAGTGCAATAGCAGACTTATTTTCACAAAATATTATTGTGGGAGTATTTTGCTTCTGCTTAAATGCTTTAAGAATTCTTCTAAGTCATACTACCTGTGCACAGCTGGCTACTCAATATATTCGCTTTAGCCTGGAGAGTGTAACAATTAGTTGTTTCTTTGAAGACCAAGATACTGCTTAGTCCAAGATAAAAAAACATATCCTGAAGTACTTTTTCTTGTTTCTATGTTACCTGCCCAATCACTATTTGTATATAACAAGTAGCATATTATTAGTATCACCATAAAAAATTCCATCAGTCATGGTAACTTTGATATAGTGAAGAACTCTTTTAGCCTTGCAAATGACACGTGTGCGACTCCTCCATGAACCTGCATAATTCAACTCCAAAAACTATGTTTGGTCTGTTAGCCAAATATCTCAAACTTTCAATCAAACTCTTGTAATATGTAGGATCCACAACTTTTCCTTGATCTTCCCTCATCAATTTCAACTTCTCTTCAACTGAGAATGGAGACTGGCTTTGAATTTTCCATCTAAAACTTACTCAAAATATCATTAGCATATTTCTTTTGAGAAATGAAAATGTCATGATCTTGCTAACAACTTCAATGCCTAGAAAGTAAGACATTAGACCCAGATCTGTCATTTCAAAATATTTCACCATGGCCTCCTTAAATTTTGCAATCATCTTCAAATTATTTCCAGTGAAAATCAAATCATCAACATAAAGACATACAATGAGCATATCACCAGGATTCAACAGATTTAATGTACAAAGTATGTTCAAATGGGTATCTTTGAAAATCATTCTCAATGAAATAAGAATCAATCTTCTTGTACCATGCTCTTGGTGTCTGTTTTAAACCATACAATGCTTTCTTCAATTTGTAGACTTTGTCTTCTTCTCCACATATGTCATAACCTAGGTTGCTCAACACATACTTCTTCCTCCAAGTACCATTCAAAAAAGCAGACTTGACATCCATTTGATATATCTTCCACTAATTTTGAGCAGAAAGTGAAATAATCATCCGAATTGTATCAAGTCTAGGAACAAGGGCAAATACCTCAAAGTGATCAATACCTGGCTTTTGCTTATATCCCTTTGCAACCAATCTTGCTTTGAACTCATCAATTTCACCATTGGGCTTATACTTTGTCTTATATACCCATTTCACTCCTATTGGCTTCTTACCTCAGGCAAATATGTCAACACCTAGGTATCATTTTTCTCAATTGCAAAGATCTCTTCATCCATAGCTTTTCTCCAATTCTTGTCAGTGGAGGCTTCTTCAAAGCTTGCATGTTCACAATCTGTAAATAAAATAAAATTGATAATCTCCTCATCAGAGATCATTATCATTGCTTATAACATAATCCCTCAATCTTGCTGGTAATTGATGATTCCTTTGAGGTCGACTTGATGATTCTGTTTCAATGTGCATGTCCATGTCCATCTTCTTTTCATAACTCAGGAATCACCACAGGCTCCTTCTAAGTTTTGGAAAACCAGTCCTACATTGTTTCTTCATCAAAAGTCATATCTCGACTAATGATCGTCTTCTTTGTATCTGGATTATACAATTTATATGCCTTAGAGTTCATGCTTAACCAATGAAAATACATTTCTCACATTTGTCATCCAATTTCTTCCTTAACTGATCTGTACATAAGCATATACAATACAGGTGATGAATTAAAGGCCTTCTTCCACTCCAAGCTTCTTCAAGAGTCTTATTATGAACACTCCTTGTTGATCACCTGTTAAAATATACACAACGGTAGCAATTGTTTCTGCCCAAAATTCTTTTGGCAGCTTCGAACCGCAACATGCATCTCACCATATCCATGATTGTCTTGTTCTTCCTTTCAGTGACTCCGTTTTGTTGGGGAGTGTATCTGTTGTCAACTGATCTCATGCTGCTCAAAGAAATTTGCACATGCAAGATATTCCTGTCCTCCATCCGTTCTTAGAATCTTGATTCTAGTCACTTTGATTCTCCACAAATGCCTTGAATGACTTGAAAACATCACATGCTTCTGATTTCCGCTTCAAAAAATACACCTAAGTTTTTCTAAAGTCATCAACAAAAGTAATGAAATACCTGCTTCCATTATGTGATGGAACATCAATGGTGCATAGATCTGAATGCACAATTTTCAACAACCTTTTTGCTCTCCAAGATTTTCCAACAAGAAATGATTCTCTATGCTTCTTTCCCAATTGACAAGTCTCACAAATGCAATTAGGAATTTGAACAACTAGCAAACTAGAAACAAGTTTTTTCCTTGACAGGTAATTTAATCCAGAAAATGATAATGTCCAAAATGCATGTGCCATAACCAATTATCATCAAATATCATTGAACTCAAGCAAGAAAATTTTTCATGTTGAATTTTCAATGGGAAAAGTCGTCTGAGTCATTTTTATCTTGGATATAAATCTTTCATTCTTGTCAAATAATGTGCAGGATCCTTGATAAATTTGAATGTTATAGCTTTTCTCTACAATTGTTCCAAACTCAACAAATTGTGATAAAGACTAGGAGCATAAAACACATTAGAAATAAAATTGTGAGAACCATCTTTTAATTTTATTTTTATCTACATTTTCCCAAAATCGAAATATTTGATTTGTTGCCAAATTCCACAGATGATTTTATAGTTTCATCTAATGAAGAAAATAACTCATTTTTCCCACACATATAATTGCTACAACCAGTATCTAAATACCAAATATTTTCTTCCACATCAAAAGAATTGCTTGTCAAAAATAGACTTTGTGGATTAGAATTCTCACCAATATCTTGACACTAATTTTCGGCAACATTTGCTTGAGTGCTATTGCTTTGATTCATTTGTCTAAATTTGCAATCTGAGCTTTATGCTCAAACTTGTCATACTTAAAACAATCAAAGTTTGTTCTTTCTTGATAAAAATTATCTCTTCCTCTTGCTCAATTAGCAGGTCCAAAATTATTTCCTACTCTTCCTTGATTGTATGGTCTGAAATTATTGCATCTTCCTTTATTGTAATTAGTGTCACGACCTCTTTCTCTAAAATTTCCTCTGCGCCTTAGCCATAACTTCTTTCTTCTCCTTCATGGCTTGATTCAGGAAATTCGTTTAAATTCACCCGACTCTTCAAGGCTTCTTATGCTGATTTTTCTATCTTCTCCAACATCATCCTAACATGACTTTCTATGCTTCTCTGAATTCTGAATTGTCATTCTGTCTATATCGTGTGACTCAATTATTGTAGTCATCACATGATCAAATTTGATTGGCATAGTGTAGAGGATTTTCTCAACCACCTTGTTGTCTTCTATATTTTCTCCATATATTCTTATCTTATTAACAAGGTCAATGACATGAGAAAATATTGTTCAATAGTTTCTAAGCTTGATATTTCATACCTTTCATATTCTCTGAAAGACTATAGTTTGGATTTTTGCGCCTTCTCTACACCTTTGTAAGAAGCTTTAGAGTATCCTATGGTTCTTTGGCAATTTTGGCATTTTCAATTTTGCCAAACATCGAATAATTCACTCCTTGATGAATTTGTGACAACGCCAATTGGTCTCTTCTTTGAGTTGTTTGATCTGCTCCTTCTTGAATGTCTGGTTCAACAAAGCTCCAAATATTGTGAGCTTTTAAACGAATGCACATTAAAGTCTCCCAATAATAATAATAATAATCAAGTTTCCTATCTAATTGGAATTTAACCAAATAATATTATAATTGTTTGTCATACTGACTCAAAAAAAGTGTATGAGACCACTCTTATTTCTCACAAACTCTCTAAAAATTGGCGTTGGATTTAACCAGCTATACCAATATGATATCAAAACACACAATCACTCAAAAGATAATATTGTACAAATTGAAGCTTAACAAAGAAAGAGGAACTTCAACAAACTTTGTTCATAATATAAATTTTACAATGCCTTAGTCCATTACAACATATGACATCTTGCCTTTTTATATAGACTAGAGACTTGAAATAAAACAAAAAAATTTAATGAGTACATTTATTGATCAAACAAACATTTAATGCATGAAGTGATAGATTATTAAAGACTATCATAAATGATAATGTTGACAATATGGTCACAATAAATGCTACATTAAATGCTTCATATCTATTTGTCTTCAACTTTATTTATTGTGTAGGGTGAGCTAAGAATTTCCAAACATGCTAGGCATTATTTGGTTTAAATTTTTCAACGTGTTCAAATTTAAAAAGAAAAAAGGCAAACAAATTATTTATTTTGCTTAAATTTAGTTTAGTTATAGATTTTTCGCGAGGAAAAGTTTTAGAGTAAGTAAGGTTGTCCTTTTTTTATGGGTTCTATTAATTAGTAAAGACAAGTTACACGTTTTAATGATAATTCACAGTGATAATTATAGATAAACTGATAAAGAACCACCGGTGTTGAGAAAAAATGGATAGAGTAATTCAAAGAGTGAAGAGAAAGCAAAGAATACGAGAACCTATTTGAACTTTATTTTTATATCCTGCTTTTAGTCACTATTTTTTTTTATAATTTTGTAAAACATTAGAAAAAAAAAGAAACATGATTTTAATCCAAGCTCTAAAAGAACCATTGATCTTAAATCTCAACTAAACAAATCCAACTTTAAACTTCTAATGTCCCTTTGTTTGTCAGCATGATTCTTCCCATTTTTTTTTTTTTTGGTCTCTTATTGATTCCAAAATACACGTGCGTCACACTGTTCTATGAAGCACCAAAAAGAGCCTGTAGACATTGCGGCTGTTAAAAAAAAAAAAATGGTAAAGGAAAAGAACAGAGGTTAATGCACCAACCGTAATGGAAAACAATTAGATTGCTTACTTTCTAATTCTATAAGTAAATGACGGTTGAAGCCTTGCTTGGACCACATCAACCTCACCTGACCCCTTTTGGATTTGGCAAATTTTGCTTCTAGGTTCCACATTGAAACGTTACCTACAATTAAAGTGAGAAACAAGCAATGCTACAAAATATAGTACTCCTTGATGCGACACTTTCACCATTTTTTTCTTTCCTTCTTTAATAATAATGAGATGAATATTAGTGATTACTCATAGGTTTTTTGTAAAAGGACACTAGTTAAAGAAAAAAAATTCAAAACTTTTTCATAGATCACATGCATTAAAAACATAAAAATTGATCTTTTCAATATAAATATTTTCTTTTCTAATTATTTAATCAGTTTATTTAGGATACACATTAAACAAATCTTTCCTTATATTGTTCTACTTTACGTATATTGAAATACATGAACAAATTATTATTAGCCTTTGTTTGATATTGAAGTGAGTTTTTAGAGTTGGTGAGCTTTTTGGACTCTCCAAAAACTACTCTTAAGAAGTCATTAGCATTATTTGATAAATGTAAAAACTACTCTCAACAAGGGAGAAACCACAATATAGTATTTGATAAATATTATAAAGTTGCTCTTAAAATCTAAAATAACTATAATAAATACAAATATTAAAGAAATAATTTTTATTTTTATTATCATTAAATATGAAATGAGATTATATTAATTTTTTACATTTTACAAAACAGAAATAAATTTAAAAAAGCGCTCCATAAGATAAAGTACCTGATGACTTTTAAAAGTTAACAGTAAAAAAAAAGCCTGGTTCATGCTTTTCATTAACAAGAATACCCTCAGAGAACATTAGCACTCCAACCCTTACTCTAACGACATATATATCTGAATCTGATCAAATTTAGTCAAAAGCAAAATCCCAAACTTTTTAAATGGCATAAAAGCGGGACTCGCAACAAACGCCATTACTAAAGGAATTGGCCAGTGACTGAAAACAAGATAATGGAGCTACATAGAGTAATTTATAAACTGCCTCATCTCTCTTACTTTAGAATATGTTGATTTTCTCCAATCAATTAATCTGAAAACTAAGCACGTGTTTATGATACGGAAATATCAGGGAGTGCTACTTAGATATCGCCTCTCTCTCTCTCTCTCTCGCGCTAAGAAACCCTGAATTACGTATTATATATTATGATTTTGCATTATAAATGTGGCATAATGGCACCAATTAGAGCTGGACATGCACCTGAAAGAACGGCTTTGAGCTGTACAACAAATATAAAAATGAAATACATGGTCATTAGGATTCATGTACTACATGGTCATTAAAATTAATTTTGGATATATTAGGCCATGTCTTAGAGAAATATAGGTTTAACTTTAGGATTTAATTGGAATGCATTCATAATGTAAAAATATTTTATATATTCATCCAATCATGTAATGACATATTAGTAAATATGATTAATTTCAACCCCTAGTACTTGAATAGTCATAAAAAAAAGATTTAATTGAATGATAATGTAAAACTCTTTTACATTTTCAGTGTATCAAAATTATATTAAACTCTTAATTTTATTTTGCATTGTGAGTTCAAGACTTTATAAAAGCATCATGTGTGTTTTTTCACAAGAGAATACATGAATGAGAGTAAAGGTTCATTTTCGTCTCATAAATTATATGTGTGATACATTTTAGTCCTAAAATTGAGAAAGAATAAATTTAGCCCAAGAAATTATAAAAAGTGATTCAACTTAATACTTTTAGTTATCAAGTTAGTCCCATAAATAGTAGTATAAGAATTAATTTAATTTTTTTTTGCAATTTTAGGAAATAAAATGATATTTTATTAGTTTCAGGGAATTAAAGTGAATTACATATACAATTTTAGATATCAAAGTGAACTTTTACTCACACAAATGAACTTGCTGCAGTGTTGGATTGATAGATTCTACACAGACATTAATCATGCATTTTTTGTACGAAAGAAATTATTTTTTCTCCCATAATATCATGTTATATAAAAGTTTATATCATCAAACCAAGCATTATTATATTGTGAAAGAAAATTGACTACAACTGATACATGAATCTCGAAGTTCTCAAGTTTCAGACCAAACTAATAACTAATATGAAGATACTCGGACCTCCTATAAAATCTCAAATATGCTCGAATCATAGTAAACGGATAGATATGTGAAGTGCGAACCTGAATAAAAAATTCCATCATAGGGTTAGAACTTTGATCATGAAAGTGAGGAAGCACCTACATTACAACTAAGTCAATCTCATATTTGTGTTATTATGCTTCATTATTTATATATAATATATATTTAGTTACATTAAATTATATTTTTATATATTGATTTAATTATATTCCGTTCAATCAATGATTTATTGGTTGAACAAGTGACCTAATGCTTTAGTTGAGTTCGATCATTTGGTCGAGTTTGATAACTATGGATTGGATATGATTATTTCTAGTAAAAGGAGACTAATGGAAAATCAGAATTAAAAAAAAAACTAATTAATATTTATTAACAATTTCTTGGCGCATGGGATACACTATTTTGAGGTTAGATACATGCCATAAACCACGGCAAAGACTTCAAGAATTGTGCTCATTATAAACATAGAATCTAAAGGTATGTTTGTAAGTTTAATTTTGAAGGAAAAATGAGGAAAGGGAAGGACTTATAGTATAAATCTCACAAACTTACCCTTAGGATTTAATTAGTTTTAATTTTCAATTTTTATTTTTAATTTTTTTAGTTTTTAGAATTTCATAAATAACATACTGAAAATTAAAAACAAAAGCTGAAAGCTAAATTTTATAGTTTTCAAAATTTTTAATATTTTTTTCATAAAATCCTAAAAACTTAAAAAACTAAACAAAAACTAAAAGTTAAAACCAAACTGTTCGAGGAAAGTGCAGTCAAAATTGGACACTAATAAAAACTATCTTAAAAATATTTTTGGAATGGAACATTTCAATTATATATGAACTGGTCCGTTAAGGCGAAAGTGACCATTCCAAATAAACATAGTGAGCGACGTTTATGACTTTTGCACTAAATATGTGAATTATGATTGGTTGTACCAAACAATTGCTCCCGTTCCGACAAACATGTGCACGTAATTATTAATTTATTAGCCATCCATTCTGCTGACAGCAAGATCTCCAAATGCACCACTATCAAGACGCTATGTCACTCTAGCCTTCCATACCTGGCTCTCTATTTATTTAATAGTGATAGATTTAGTTCAATAAATAAATCATCAATCATGTTTTATTCAATTAAGTGAGTTTAGTTATATAAATTAAACGAATTTTATCACAAATCATGTTAATATAACTAACTATTTATATTATTTTATCCAACTAGTTGGGTCAATTAAATAAGCTATTATATAAAATTAAGATAAAATATCTAAATTTATCCTTAAAATATATTATTAGAATAAATTAGTTTCATATTATAAAAATCTTAAATTGATCCTCACATTTCAAAAAGAGTAAATTTGCCTCCTAAGTTTTGTATAGTTAAAAAGGGACAAATTGATGAAATTATACCAAGGACAATTTGTCCCTTTTTTGAACAGGACATTTGGAAAACCAAGAATTCAATTTCATCAAGAATTGAATTGAATTCTACGCTTTGAAAAGTAAATGAATTGAATTCTCATGAATTGAAATCCAAAAAATAAGGAATTGAAATCAAACCCAAAGGGGTATGATTTGGTGAATTGAATTCCAACAAATGAAAATACCAAAATAATCTTACTTGAATATAACGTTTTATTCCTAATCTATTAATGAAGGATAAAATAGTAAAAACAATTAAACTCATTCATTTTTAGACCCATTCCAAATCAAGGATTTGAATTCAATTCTTTAATTTATCTTCATTTCAAACACAAGAATTCAATTAAATTCCATCTCATTAAAGGTTCCAAATGCCCTGAAATGTAGGGATCAATTTAGGACTTTCAAAATTGAAAACTAACTTATCCCTTGATGCATTTTTGAGACTAATTTAAATATTTAGTCTAAAATTAATTAATTAATTAAATTATCAAATAAGTTTGTGATTTATTATAGTAATTTTTTAATTAATAATTTAATTTCTACACACTACAAAATAATATTTTTACATTGTTAAATAATATAATTTCATTAATATGACAAATCATAAAAATAATTATCCATTATCACAATCACCTACCATGATTTGTCATTTTGATGAAATTTTATTAATTGATATTATAAAATTATTTTATATTGTCAATACATAAAAATATAAATCCTTTGATTAATTCATTTTGGTAACTAATTAAAAAAATATATTTTCATTCTACTAAAATTATTATGTATACGTGATAGGGAGAACCATCACTTTAACTTTTTAAATATCATATCATTCACAAAATAGTCTAAAAAAACTAGTTTCACATGTGACCGTTCAAAAGATCTATTTTGTTTAGCAAATTCACCAAAATATCAATTGATCTCCATTTTTACTAACAAAAGTGATTCTTTTGAGTATTATTTTGTTAAATTTTTAATCTTTTGGGTCAAAGTGGTGATTCAACCATGTTAACTGGCATAAAAGAGGCTATTTTGTTAATGATATGATATTTTGAAAATAAAGTGATTATTCTATAATGTCAACTTAGCATAAAAGGTGCCATGTAATAACTTTCGTTACCAAAAACAGAGATCAATTTACTTTTGAGTGAATTTGTCAAACGAAATTGATTCTTGAAGGGTCTTAAACAACTATAATTTCTTTTAAGGGCTATTTTGGTAGTGAAATAATTTTTTGAGATCAAATAGTAGTTCTTCCTCTCTGTCCTTATAACAATGAAGGCACTATTGAGCAACCAAAAAAAAAGAAAAAAGTATAAATATTATATAATTAAAAAGAATTGTCAAAATTTTAAATTGAAAACCTTAAATATAATTTTGGTCTTCAGATAGTGAGCTCATATTGGCTTTAGTCCCTAAAAAGTTTTTATCTAATTTAGTCCAAATATTTTTAAAATTGCTTAATTTTAATTCCTATCATGTATTATTACGAATTGTCATGTGAAACTAAATGACTTACCCTTTGTAGCCCAATATTTGAAATAAGCAGTTTAATTATATGAACTAATACCAAATAGTTTTAAAAATATTTAGACCAAAACTAATAAAAAAAAATTTAGGGATTAAAATCAAAATTTATTTATTTTTAAAAACCAAAAACATATTTTAGTGAAGCAGAAAATATAAGAGGTTGTTGAATAAAATGAAGCGATATACTAGTATATTCTATATATTTATCTAAAAATTAATATTATATCACTTCTTTCTACCAAAATTTCGAACTCTCTTCTCCGAAAACTCAGAAACAAAACCACAACAACATCAATTATTGTTCGTTGTTTTTTTTTTCGTTTTCCATTCAATGCCTTTGTTGTTTTCATTTTTGGATCTGATTTAAGAATGATTGTTGGCATATAAATGGCAAATGCAGACACAGCATAAAAGCCATAAAACAACACAACAAAACTGCAGTCAAGCTTCCTTCCCCAATTGGCTCTCTGAATCTTAGTCTCTTGTTGTTCTTCTTAACCAACACAACTTCCTTGGTACCTACTCAAAACCCTAGCTCTCCATTTTCCCTTTTCTCCTTTTCAGCTTCTTACAACTTTGATCTGATCTATTGTAGTTTTCAGTTTGACTGTGTTTATTTTATGGAAATTATACTTTTTGGTCGCTGGGAATCGTTGGGAACTGGAAAGTGAGAAATGGGGTGTTGTTTTAATAGTGTTGTGTGTGTTGATTAACGCAGTGAATGAATCTCTGAGTTTTTGTGTTGCAGGGATCTGATCGGTACAATCAGAATTGTGTTTGATTCGCAATTGGGTCATTGAAATTGGGTATCTTTTTTCTGTTTGATGAATCCATTGCTTCGTTATTGGGGTAGGAATGTGTGTTATTGTTACAATGCTTGTAAGGATAGTGAGGATTCATGGTAAACATATGTAGAAGTAGATCCTTCTATGTCATAATAGGTTGGGGTTTTGCCTGCACTTGGGATTTCGGGTTGGCATAATTTACGATATAGTGAGTGTTTTTGAGTCTGTGAAAGGAAGTTCCAGGATTTGGACATGAGAAGCTCCTGGTTCAATAAATTGTCCATCAGAATTGGCCCTAGACCGCCAGTGAGCTGGTTAGTCCTTTGCTTGATCAGTCTGCTCGTGCTGATTGCCATCTTCAGTTCATCTTCTTCGGGTATTATTGATCCGGCGCCTCACATTCCAGTATCTCTCATCTACACGAACTATAGAAGGATTAAAGAGCAAGCGGCGGTTGATTATTTAGAGTTAAGGTCTGTGTTAGTAGGAGCCACTAGGCACAGAGAATTTGACCTTTGTGGCAAGGAAAGAGAGAATTTTGTGCCTTGCTATAATGTTTCGGCCAATTTATTAGCAGGGTTTAAAGAAGGCGAGGAGTTTGATCGCCATTGTGAGCTGTCAGTTGAAGCTGAGAAGTGTTTGGTTCGCCCTCCTAAGGAATATAAAATTCCCATGCGATGGTCGATAGGCAGGGATATTATATGGAGTGGAAATGTGAAGATAACCAAAGACCAATTTCTTTCATCTGGAAGTATGACTAAAAGGTATTTCTTCCGCTAAATTAATTGCTACGGTGTGAAGTTGACCTCCATGGGCTAAAACAATGATTTGGACTTTTGGCAGTAACAATTGACTTCTTGAACAAAAGTACTACAAGGTGTTTAGCAATTGGTTATCAATGAATAAGGTTTTTTCTATCTCTAAAATTCTACAATAAATTATATAGGTTGATGCTACTAGAAGAGAATCAAATTGCTTTTCACTCAGAGGATGGACTGATCTATGATGGGGTGAGAGATTACTCCCAACTTGCAGAGATGATAGGGTTGGGAAGTGACATAGAGTTTCCTCAAGCTGGTGTAAGTCTTCCATTTCCAGTCATTCACAAGTTGTTTTTCTTTGAGGACCATAACATCTCACATTGCCAGTTTTTGTGCAAGGTGGTTCTGTGTGACTTATCTATATTGATCACATTATGGCAGGTTCGCACTATACTAGACATTAATTGTGGGTTTGGTAGCTTGGAAGCTCATTTGGCATCACTCAACTTAATGGCAGTGTGTATTGCGGGGTATGAGGCAACTGGCAGTCAGGTACAATTGGCTCTTGAGAGAGGCCTTCCTGCTATGATCGGGAACTTTGTTGCAAGACAGCTTCCATATCCTTCATTATCGTATGACATGGTTCACTGTGCTCAGTGTGGAATCATTTGGGATGGAAAAGGTAACAATATTATGTTGATGTTAATGAGCAATAATTTTTCAACCTTGCTTCCTTAGCAGTGGACTTACCTGTGGATTTTGTTGAAAAATAATCACATCCTCTTGTTTCCTAGATTCTCCTGCTTGCCCTATACCATCACATATAATGTTTATCTCCTGTTTGAACTGCTGCCTTTGTTTTTGCTCTCTAACATTGATTTCATTTGATAGATGGGATGTTCCTTATAGAAGTTGACCGTGTTCTTAGACCTGGAGGATACTTTGTTTTAACCTCACCCACTACCAGGCCACACAGAAGTTCATCATGGGAGAAAAAGCAAAGCATGTTAACACCAATGGAGGAGCTGACCCAGCAACTCTGTTGGACTCTTCTTGCTCAGCAGGATGAGACATTCATCTGGCAGAAGACTGCTGATGTTCATTGCTATGCATTCTGTAAGGATAATTGAATTAATGTGAATGCTTGCTATGTTTGATGATAACACAGTATTGGTGTTTGTTTGAGATTACTAATATCATTACAATTAGTTGTGTTATTTGCTTGCTTCATGGATCAATTGAGTAGTTTATCACTATGACTATAATGTTTTAGTGACACGTTTCCTTACACTGTAGCAAGAAGCATGCTATACCACTATGTAAAGAAGGGGATAATGCTCAGTCATATTATCGACCTCTTGTACCATGTATAAGTGCTACCTCTAGCCAGCGCTGGATTGCAATACAGAACAGATCCTCTGAATCTGGATTGAGTTCAGCTGAACTTAAAATTCATGGAAAGTACTGTTTGTAAAAGCTTGCAGCTTATTTCCTTCAGTTTCTCTAACCTTCATATTCCCATTTGGTATTGTTTTTCCCTTTCATTGACCTCTCTCTGTCATAGCAGGAGTTGAGCCTGAAGATTTTCTTGAAGACTTGCAATTCTGGAGATCAGCTATACAGAATTATTGGTCTTTGCTTACACCACTAATTTTCTCTGACCATCCAAAGAGACCAGGGGATGAAGATCCACTGCCTCCATTTAACATGATACGGAATGTGATGGACATGCGTGCTAATTATGGCGGTTTGAACGCAGCCCTTCTGGAGGAGAAAAAACAGTTTGGGTCATGAATGTTGTTCCTACCATGCCTTCTAATACACTTCCTCTTATACTAGATAGAGGTTTTGTTGGGGTCCTTCATGATTGGTAAGTTGCTTTTGTTCCTAGGCCAGGCTAGTTGTTTGGTGTCTTGGATATTCTTTATATCATTGATTGGAGGTGAGGGCATGGGGGTGATAATGCCATTAGATCCTGATTAATGGATACCTCTTACCTGTTCGTTAGAACACTCTTATAGCATACAACAGTATGTGGTGTATGCTAGCTGAGAAAGAAACAGTTGTTTTATATGAATAACTTCAAGTATATACGTTAATGACTTGACTGCTTAAATTAAAAGTGTCAATGATTTAGGTGTGTTTGTTAGTCAAAAATTGTTGAAAATATTTGGCACATTTAATGCTTTCTCTGGTAACACTCCTCATTTAATAAAATTATGAAATGAAAATAGTGTCCTTTAAGTACATTAGATCTCTTAAAACGAAGATCCTTCTTTTCAAACATTCAGTGCTGAATTTTAACTTCTAACATATTCATTGTTATTGCGTACACTGTTAGGGCTTGTCTGCTTACTATTTTCATTTTTTGTTTTAAATTTATTTCTTATTTTTAGGATTTTATGAAGAAAATAAGAAAATGTTGTTTCCAATTTTCACTATGGTTTTTATAAAATCCTAAAAACAGGAAACAAATTGAAAACAATTTGACATTTTGTAATTGTAATTAAAACTGAAAGCCAAAACAAAACAGGCCTTAGCTTTCTTTATTCTGTTTTCCCTTTTAAAGATTGAATTTGGAGATAGAGTGCAGCATTCATGCATGTACTTGATATTTTGCCTTGAAGCTACTTGACTTGGATTATTGCAAGATCCAATTCCAAAGAATATCCACCTACTTTTGAGTTCCATCTCTAGATTTTCTTTTCACTGGAGTCATCAATGACTCTTGTAAAATAAATAGTCCATTTATGTGACTGATGATTGATATTCAGGTGTGAACCGTTCCCCACCTACCCCCGAACATATGATATGCTTCATGCTAATGGACTTCTCTCTCACCTTGCTTCAGAGAGGTGCAGCATGATAAACCTATTTTTGGAGATGGATAGAATACTGCGACCGGAGGTACAATTTGATAACTAACAGACGTATAAATTCATTATCATGATTCATGACCATATGTGGTCGATGTGATAACTCCTTTGTATGATGCATATGTACAATATATCATCTACTGGCACAACTAGAACCGTCATTCCTCTATTTCAACATTTTGATTTTTTTGACATATCCTTCAATTCCATGATACTTTTTAGGCAAAAATAGGCTTTTTGGTCTCTTAACTTTATTAGATTTTTTCAATTTGGTCATTTACCTTTTATTTTTCAATTTGGTCTCATGTTTCATATCGTTCTTAATTTGATCCTAAATCATTGCTCCGTCATGTAATTGACAAAAAATGTTAACGTGGCACCATCCACGTTAGATCCACGTGTGTGCCACATCAGCACTGTTTTGTGCCACGTTAGCATTTTCTCAGTTATGAGACGGAATAGTGATTTGAAATCAAATTGAGAACGATTTGAAACATAAATGACCAAATTGAGAAAGATTAAAGGAAAGAGACCAAATTGAAAAACCAAGTAAAAGATAAAAGTCTATTTTGCCTTCTTTTTTAAGAATTTCACTTATTTGTTCATGCTCATGTATTTGTTAGACAGAGTGAGAACAGTTTAGTGGATTTTTCAGTTTTCAGCAATCGTCAGTGTCTGTATATTAGGAATGGTTTATGCAGTCTACTTAGTTGATATACCGTTACATACAATGGTAGGGATGGGTCATTCTCACTGATAACTAGGAGCTATAGAGATGGCTCGCACACTTGCATCACAAGTACGTTGGGAAGCAAGGTTAATTGACCTTCAGAATGGCAGTGACCAGCGGCTACTTGTTTGCCAGAAACCATTTCTGAAAATGATTGAATGAGCACCATTATGTCTCATTCTGGCAGATGAATATTTTTTGCTCTGGTAATTCTTCTAAACCTTTTACTATACTGGGTAGTATTCAATGTAGTATTATTTAATGAGGTCAATTTTGATGCACTGATAATGTAAATTTTTTTTACATAATTTGTTGATATAATAATATATAATTAAATGACAGTGTAAAACTCTTTTATGTTGTTAGTATTTAATTCTTAAAACCTTTTACTATACTGGGTAGCATGTAATTCTGCAACCTCCATCAGATGAATAATTTGTCGCTATTTGTTCAATTTCAGAGAAAGGATGGTTTAATGCGCAGCTTGTATATATTGCTCAGAGCCCTAACGTTTTCCCCGCTTTGTGCACAATTGGGTAGGGGAATTGAAGATGTAGATTGTGATTGTGAAGGTTCACGTTGAAGTTAGCTGGATTTTTTTTTCTCTTTTCTTTTTCTTTTTGTTAAAAGTGTTTGTAGTAATTCATTCATTTATTAGCAATTTTTTCTCATTTATGATGTCTTTTATTGATCATTGACCCCAAAGTCTTTCTGCTGAGCAGTCACTAATTTTTGAGAAAGAATGTGAATGGCCACGAAATTCAAGAATGAAATTCATATTGTAAGTTTGTAACAAAGTTGGAGCCAGTGTTAACAATGATAATCCACGGCTGACATTGACCATTCTAGCACTCTGGAGTTTTTAACGGTTCAAAAGCAAATTCCTAACCATTCTTATTTGGCAATAAATGTTAATTTCATCAAATAAAGGAGTTCAGGTACTTTCTAATATAAAATAATAGGAACCCAATTTCATCCTCACCGACAAATTGTGAAATGAAGTAAAGGACCCATAAATGCAAGCTGATAGTGAGGATTGTCAATCAAATTTTATATTTGATTTGAGAAGATACTTTTCAATTTTACTCTTTTCAGGATTTTATATTAAAAATATATATTAAAAACTGTAAATAAAAATTAAAAATTAGATTTTATTATTTTTACTATTTTTTTTTACAAAATTCTAAAACATAATTAATGAAAAACTGAAATAAAAATTAAAATCAATTTTTAAAAATGAAACGCATCCTAAATAAATGTTTATATAAGTGTTAAATAAGTTTGTATTTAGGAAGTAATGACTTTATGTTTTCTTGAAAGTGGTTTAGAAAGTGTTGAAAATTGATAGTTTGACATCTATAAATATTTGAACATATTTTTATATCTTAACTTCATATATAAATATGTATAATATTATGTTTCTCTCTCTCTCTCTCTCTCTCTCTCTCTCTCTCTATATATATATATATATATATATATATATATATATATAATATACACACTAGTGTAGAAATTCTGTGTATACATGAGAAAGTTAATTAAATTATATGCAAATTGGATGATGTGATTGAAATAATAATAATTATGATAACATGTTATATATATGAATGATATAATGCAATTAATATATGTTTTAATTTGTCTAAAATATTAAGCATTTGCATGATGTGCAAAATAAATAAATGTTTAAATAAGATATTCAAACAAAGTTAAATAAAATAAATAGAGTAAATAATACTAAACATTCTCAGGTTTTGAGTTATTGCATTAAACCTTATTCTTCTATAAATATGACATTCCACCCCTTTTCTATTATTAAACTCATTTATTTTTTTATATTTATTAAACTCATCTTTCCCTTAATATATATAATAAAAATTATAAAATAAATCTAAAAAATTTTTATTTGATAAAATACTACAACTTCAAATTTTAAAAACATAGTAATTTCAAAGTTTAAACAATAAAATTGTTTTTAACTTTTTTTTTCAAAGTACATAAGACTACTTTAATAATAATATTGAGTAAGATTTATAATTAATAAATATTTATTTCATATAATAATTTAATATTTAATATCAAAATTTTAGCTTACATCCATTTAATAGTTATAGTTCTCAATGCTTTGATTAGTGTTGTTTTAGTATAACAAATTTACTCTTCTAACAATGACTCTCAAAATCATTTGTACTTTTTGGTACAATTAAAGTTTGTTTGTGTGGTTTATTTTTTAGAAAACTATTAATTCTATATGTTCTTCATTTTTTATTTCGGGTTTAGAACTTGCTAACATAATTTTAGGTTGTAAAATTGGAGCCCTTAATATTACAAATAAAATTTGCTAAAAGTCATTCTATTTTATATTAAATATTAACTTATAGTATAAAATAATATTCATTTAATTATAAATCATACTCAATATTATTAAAGTAACTTTATATACTTTAAAAAAGTTAAAATTATGATTTTATTTTTTGAACTTTGAAATAATCACTAAACACCCTTGATATAAAATTATTAGCTTTTTCTTTCAAAGTATATAAAATTATTAAACATCAACTATTGTATTAAATAATATTCATTTAATTATAAATCTTACTCAATATTATTGTTAAAGTAGTTTTATATACCTTGAAAGGAAAAGTTAAAAAAATGATTTTATTTTTTAAACTCTGAAATTATCATTTTTTAAAATTTAAAATTGGAGTATTTCATCAAATAATAATTTTTTACATTTATTTTATAATTTTTATTATATATATTAAGGAAAAGATGTGTTTAATGAATTGCAAACTAAATAAATAAATAAATGAGTTTAATGATAAAAACGGATAGAGTGCAATAACTTCAAACTTTAAGAGTGTTTAGTGTTATTTAATCACAAGCAATATCACTCTACTCATTTTTCTCACTTAAATGGGATTAGAATCAAAAGAACAATATCAACTTGCTTGGAAGAAAGTAACGATATAAACAACACTAAAGTAAAAACCTTCTTTATTAGCTCACGTTGGAATATCCTGAATTCCATCAATGCTGGCTGAATCTATCCTAGCTAAATCATCTCAATAATTATACGGTTATATCCTGAAAGTACACACAACACCTATAATTGCACCTAACTATAAGGGAAATTGCACCACATGACTTGCGGTTTTAAGATCACACAATCATCAATCAAGAGCTATTTTAGAGATCCCAGATCAAGGCGCCAGTTACACAGAAAGCAAGGCTTCGGTTATGGCAGAGACCACCCTCAAATTAATGCAGCAATTTAGACCATTGATCAAACCAGAATTGGCTCGAAGATTTAGCTTCATCCATTATGCAGCAGCAGGACATAATATACGATATCCTGAGGCTTGTAATGAAATACAGATGGCAATCCATGTAGAAAAATTCTATAGCTTGTCAACACGCATAAGCAGCAAACTGTTGGGAATAAATTAGGTGTACCCAAGATCCAATCAATCATGTTATCACAATCTACTTATTTTATAGATGAGTTAAAGTTTGTTATTATCATATTTGCTATAAATTAAATAGTTAATTGATAAGGTCCTTGATTAAAATTAGAGACTTGTTATTGTAATAGAGATTGTAATAATGAGAAACAAGTCTTTCATAATTTTAATCTAAATTGTTCTTGATCATAGAATTATTGAATGGGACATCAATGATTCAGATAGATCAATATATGTGTAATGGTCTTTATTGGATAAAGATTAGTAAATCTCGTTTATCAAATTAAATATATAAATGATGCATGTGGGGATATGACCATTGAACCAACTCAAAGGAGAATTTTAATGGTTCATATTATTTTTAAATTGTCAATAGGAATTTCTTCATGAAGAAATATTATAGTTTCCTTTGACCTTAGATTATCATAGTAATTAACAAGTTATTTATTATACTTTGATTTTGACATCTAATGTTTTGGGATGTTAGTTGAATGGATATTGGGCATGATTAAATACTTGTAGAATTAATGATTAATCAATAAGGGATCCATCAACTCTTAGTAATGAGTTTGAGCTCTATATGAACTTAAAGACCTTGGCTAGGGCAATTGAATAAATAAAAATGAGTTTCTTAAGTCATTTATCATATGTTAACTTATTAGAATTTGACAACAATACCATGCTCTAAAGTTAACCCAACCTAAAGATACAAGGAAATATTTCATTATTTTTCTAGTGATTCTTGAAAGTAAAAGATATTATTTCATGCTATCTGGACGTCAAGGAGTGTTGCTAGACGTCAACCTTGATTAGTAAATTAATTTGATTAATTTTCTACCAGTTAGTTTTGAACCTAGAGAGTCACACAAAAACAAGTGTTCTAATTTTTGCTAAAGAAAAAATTTATTATTTGACTAGTGTTGTGTGCCTTCAATTCACATTTTTTTTATTTTTATAATTTCTTTTATTTATTTTGATAATTTCCTATGCATAAAGGGTATTTTAGGAAATAGGAATTTTGGATAAAATGGACTATTCCCTTATATGTAGTATAGATAATTAAATTTGAGAATTTAATGTAATCAAATAAATAAATTTTTCTAGATGGAATATTATTGTATTCTTTGCTAGCACAAAGAATATAAATAATATAATATTAATAAGCATTGACATTTGGAATAATATTTGGCAATATGATTGCCAACTGAAATTACAAGACCATTTGAAATAGTTTAAAATAAGAAGACTACACCCAACATATAGGGGGAAGCTAGAAATTTTAAAGGAAGGGGCCAAATTAATTAACATATATATATAAACTAAAATTAAAATTAATTATCACATAGAAACATATATAATATATACAACCACTAACAAATTATAAGTTATCCACATATATTTAAGATCAACATAAACAATTATATATACATATGTTAAGTATGTAATACATTTACTTTTTTAATTGTGCTCTGCAATGCTTCATGGTATAAAAATAATCAATTATCATATTTGAATTGAACTTTGCACAATCTTCTTTTCAATGTAAACAATCATGCAATCTGCAAGTAAATCATTTCATCTTATTTGAAGCCTTGTTTTAATAATCTAAACCTTGTTTTAATAATCTTCATAGTTGAAAATACCCGTTTCTTGTGGCCATGGACAAGAAGATTCAATGAGTTGAATTAATCTATCAACCAAAATATATATTTATTGCTAGTCTCCATTAATTTATGACACAACTCAGGAATAAACAAATTTTGAAATGCCCATTCTACCTGCAATGCTTGACAAAGCTTGTTAGTAATTCCCATAATTTCTTTCATCACATGTAAAATGAAAATAAAATCAAATGACATCAAAGATTTAAGAGCATAAGTAGCATCACCTCGTTGAGAGTATGTAGATCCTTTAATAGCTAAATTTTCAAGAACTGAATTTGTTGCACCAAACATGCACAAAAGGCTACATATTGAATTGAAATGAGAACTCCATCTAGTGTCCCTAGGCCTCTGCAATGTGCCAATTTGATTAGCTCCTTCCCCTCTCAATCTCATTATTTGCAACTAAATGAGCTATTTCATTTGCATAAGCAACTTGTAACTCATCATTGTGTTTGCAAGAAGAACACACAACATTGACAATATTAGTCAAGTTTTGAAAAAAAGCATGAACATCTACAACTTCTTTAGCTTAGCAACAAGAGCTAACTTGGAATTGATGAGCAAAACAATGTACATAATATGCATAAGGGCATTCTTGAATAATTAAAGCTTGTAACCCATTCCACTCTCCATGCATATTACTAGCACTATCATATCCTTGGCCCCGAACATTTTGAATGTTGAGATTATGATGAGACAATAAGAACAAATCTCTTGTTTAAGAGTGACTAGTAGTATCTCTTACATGTACTACATCTATTAGGCACTCCTTAACATATCCTTGTTTATCAACAAATCTAAGAACAAGAGTCATTTGTTATCTTTTAGATTCATCTTGAGCCTCATCAATAATCAAACAAAATTTTGCATTATCAATCTCATTACAAATTTCATTTTGAACCTTTCTAGCAAAGAGATGTAAAATTTCCTTTTGAATAGCAAGTGATGTGTATTTTGCATTTTGAGGGGCATTCTCAAAATAACTGCATCCACTTCTTTATTGTAAGAAGCCAAAAGTTTCAACATTTCAAGAAAATTGCCTCGATTCTTAGAATTTCTTTATCATGTCCTCTAAAAGCATAAGATTGAAATGTTAACCACTTGACAGCATCAATAGAAACTTTAAAGCAACCGATTAATTAAAATTTGTTGTGAAGTTGCTTAGATAGCACTTTGTCGATATGAATGATTGATTCTTCAAGTCTTTGCAGCACTTAACAGGAACATTGTGAGGAGAATTAGGAGATTTTTATAGATAAAAATGCAAAATATTTCCATTATTTACTTTTTTCCAGTTTCTAAATCCTCCAAGAGTGAATGGAGTAGATTTTATAGAAAATAAATAGCATGAAAGGCAATATGCAGGATCTACTTTTGGTGAATACTCTAACCAAGGAAAACTTTTGAACCACTTAGCTTAAAATCGATGAGGATGACTATTTGACCAAAGGGATACACATCCATAAAAAAATGATATGGTCCAAACTTCATATATGCCTTACGAATTTCATCTTGTTGATTGATAGGATAATCCCAAATTTGTGGATGCTTTCTAGAATCACGTATCAAAGTATCAATATCAATTTTTTCTTGTTCAATCCTCATAATTTTGGAAGGAGGTTGTTGAATAGGTTGCTCAAGTGGTTGTATTGTAAGTTGTCAAAGTTTCAACATTACTCATTGAATTTAAATTTGGTATACTAGAGTTTATTTCATCATCTACCCCTTCTTTCTCTTAAAAATGAGTCTATAGTTTTTTTCTTAGACATCTCTAGAGCTCAACCTAAAAAAAATTTGCATATTTTAACATCAAAATAGAGCATAATAAAACAACTAATTAATTGATAGCAAATAAAAAATTTGTATCTATATTTCATATTTCTATACTATACATGCTATAATAGTGAACAAAAATAATAAAGAAAGAAATTGTCTTACACTGTGTCTTTTACTCCAACAAGAATGTCATTGGATACCTCCCTTTGTCTTAGAACATTTTATCTTTTAACTTCAAATGCTCCATGTCTCCATCAATGATCTTCTCAGGTGCTGTGCTTAAAAAAAATTAATAAAGAAAGCTAGCCAATGTCACAACGTGCAAAATGCTGAAGAAGTAAAGAGAGAAAATGTCATGTGTGTGTGTTATGCTATTACTTTCAGCTTTCAATATCGTGAGAGAGAAGAGTAAAAGAAGTTTTTAGAAGAAGCTACTAAAAGTGAGTTGTATTTATTTTTCAATTATTCTTTTTTGTAAGACTTCTTGGCCACGGCTTAGTTTGCTGTTTGCATGGTTGCTACTATAGAAGGGGTCAAGGGATAGCTTGCACTTTCAATAGTGTTTTTCTTGGCCCAAAACCATATCTATCACTTCTTTAGACAATGGAGCCATGGGGGCCACTCCTCTACATATATATAATAATAACAACAAAGAAAGTAAAAAAAAAAAAATTTTTTTGGGGAGGGGGGACCGCTGGCTCCCCTTGGTTCCGCCTTTGCTAGCATACAAGTTTAAATGCTAAAAGATAGAACCTATTGCACATTTATGACTAAATCAAATGTTTTCTAACTAATAAAAAGAGACTTGGGAGAAAAATGTAATGGATAGGCAAAATCAAATATGATCCAATATGCAGTGGTTCCTATTTTTTAGAAATGGTGCATTGTGTAGTTACTCCATAAAATATAGCAGATAGAAAAAAATACACGGTCAGTATTTACTCTTCTTCTCATCTCTTTAAAAATTCTAGTTACAGGATTGAAATATTTGTCCACCGCTAGAGTTGAGAGAAAAGGATTAGTCTCGGTGTGGATACACATGGAGCCTTTATACGTTTGAAGGAAACTCTTACACTGTGTTTGTTTGAAAGGAAATAGGGAATAAGATTGAAAAAGGAAGGAAAGTGAGGGAAGGAAGTGACCTTCCATCATTTGATGCAGAGGAAATTGGAAGAGGAAAGATTGAACAATGTCAAAAGTATGCTGGACCCACCAAATTTTTTCTTTCCCATGTGAGTGGAAAAGTGTGGAAGGATGAAGTGATATTTACATATTTCAAAAATATCCATGCTTATTATTTGAATCCCTACTCTCATTTTTTTCAAATATTAATGACTTTAATATTTTTATTTTAAATAAATTTAAATAATTTATTTTTATTAATATTTTCTTATTTATTAACTTGATATTATTCTAAATTTGTTATATTAAAAAATAGTTACATTTTCCATCTGATATTAATTAATAAAATTATTAAATATAAAATAAAGATATTAACTTGAATACTTTTATATAAATATGTATAAGGTCAATTTTTATTATATTTATTTATATTATCTTAATAGATAAATTTATGACAAAATTGTATCTAATTTTAATTTTTCAATAATTTTTTAGATAGTTATATAAAAAATAACCTTTTTAATTTTTTTTTCATAATATATGAATAAAAAAGCCGTTTAATATCATTGTTCTTTCTTTCCTTTCATTTTTCCATTCAAACAAACAATACAAATTAATATTTCTTCTATTTCCTTCCTTCCCATATTCCTTTCATCCAAACATACATATGAAAAATAAAAATCACCTCAACTTCCTTCCTCTCTATTTCCTTCCTCTCTATTTCTTTCCCTTGTTAAATAAAACCTTAACGTTTCAAGAATCTCATCCAAGTACTTATGAGTATTTATTTTGTTATTGCTTTAATATATTTTAGACACAAAATAGATTATTTTATTCCGTTGTGCATGTGTTGTGAACACTATTTTTCTTTCACAAACATCCATAACAGCAGCAGCAATCCATAATTCAGACAAAAAATTGATGTAAAGTACGAAACACAGTTTAGGCACCATGTAACTTAACAGTTGTTCGGTAACATAACTACTCACCTTCCATAAAGTATGTAGCATGCTGAATAATACATGGAAAATCTAAATATAAGAGAAAAATCATACAAAATGTACATAGAAATCATCATCACAGCAGGAACAATCTTTTGACATGTCGAACACATTACATGCCAAGTTATCTTGACCACCATCAGATAATCTTCTCCTCATTGAGGGGTTTGAAGATGAAGAACCTAAATATCAAAGTCAACAAGAAACCAAAATAGAAGGGTGCATCAGATAGCTATTAAACAAAGAATAGAAGGTGGCTAAAAGAAGGGAATTTAGGAATCGAACTTGCTCTTCCAACTTCAAAACCAGCATCCCATGGAGAACCAACCCGGCCTTCATGAACTCTACCTCAATTTCCAATAGGATGCATGAGACCATGAAAAACAACCTTTCACCCAACTCCTTACCAAATGCTCTAGAAAAACACTGATGTCAATTTGGCTATCACCTGCAGAGAGAAAGACTTAGTTATTCAGAGAAAATAGATGACATTTTTTAAGTATTAATTATTAATTAGAGATACAAAGAACTAACCCTTTTTGGATCAAGCTCCAAATGGATTTGCTGGTGTCATCGTACATATCCTACAGCAACAAACAATTATAGTAAATTATTAGAGTGATAAAATGAACATCTTGAGAACATTAATGGTTTAGAATTTAACATATCATCAAGGTTGGAAACTATTGGATGGCTGCAAAGGTTTGAACACAGATGAGAAAGAACCAGCGATCAGAAAGCCAAACAATTGAAAATCATCAAACTGCAGTATATATAGGACAACTGAATCAGAACCCAGCCTTCGAATTCCCGTGTGTCCATTAAACTTCTTAGAACATGAGAAGTCAGAGAAGGTTTGTACATATGAGTAACTGAAGCTGATTGTCAGGATTGTCAATCAAAAACTATATTTGGTTTGAGAATATAGTTTTCAATTTTCCTGTTTTCAGGATTTAATTAAAAAAAAAAACTGAAAACTGTAAATGAAAACTGAAAATTGGATTTTGTAGTTTACACAATTTCTTTCACAAAATTCTGAAACACAAAATACTAACTGAAAATGAAAATTAAAACCAATTTTTTGAAACCAAACACACCCTAAATAAGCGTTTACATAAGTGTTAAGTAAGTGTGTACTTAGGAAGTAGTGACAATCTAATTTGATCTGGTTGACTCTATACTTCTGACACACATGGGACATCAACACTAGATGGACACTAATAGACACGTGCGATGTGTCCGTATGTATCCAATTGAAAAATTATTTTTTTCAGCTTAGACACAGCGGACATGGCTCAAACACAACCCAGACATGACCAAACGCATTTGTTGATTTTATTATTTCCTTTTTCATTTCTTTATGGACCAAGTTAAAAAAAAACTCAATTAAACCCAAGTTTACTTTAATAAAAAGAAAAAGTTCAGAAATAAAAAACAAAAGTTTAGAAAGTATTGAAAATTGATAGTTTGATATCTATAAATATTTGGAAATGTTGTAATCTTGACTAAATACACAAATATATATAATATTATAAATTGTGTGTGTGTGTGCTGTGTCCATCAATTTTATGAGTTAATGTGTGTCCATATCCTGTCCCGTGTCCGATAAATAAGTTATTACAAAGGAATTTCCTGAGTCACTCAGAAAAATGAGAAATTCCAGGGTTCAAATCTGTACGAAATTTTTCATTAAGAATCATACAACCAACCCCACATTAATCAGGCCACGCTAGCCAGCACCTTTCAAATGTTCAATCCAACTCAGTTTTAAATTATCGCAGAGGCAGTCAATTCACCAAAGGGATAAACCAGAAGAAAGACCTATACTTTGCATTTCAAGTCTAATTCAATACAAACGATTGAAGTCAAAGACCTGCTATTCTCCTGGTGAAATTTATCACGTATCAAATATGACAAGAAAGAATAAAAGATTACAAAGAGTATTTGATTGTTAGATAAAGCCTTATCGATCCATAGGAAACACGAGAGAACAAATAAATCAGAGCAGAGCCTCCAAAATTTCATGTCAGGAAGAGCACAGAACTGAGTAAACTAGAATAAAAGCCAAAGAGATGGAAAACATAATAAATCTTATGTCGTAGGGGGTTGTAAAGTATATAGATCCTTGTTACGGAGAAATGGTTCTAGGACACAGAATTTTCCCAGCCAAGAATCCTCCCAAAACACAATACAGGTGCCAAACTATCACTCGAACAAAGTGACGGAAACATGAAAATAATCTATAGTATCACCCAGACAATGAACTACCACAGACACATTATGCAGTCATTGCTTCATTGGCATTGCTTACACTAAACTATACTCTAGAATCTGTATAACTTCGTAGTCGGTACCTTAAAGAGGTACACTCTAGAGTAAACGCATATTCAGTTCATTTTCAAGACCCAACTCCCTTCATTATGGTCTGCAACATAACTAACTCTCAACCAAAGTTTTTCTCCTTTTGGGATCACTTGAGCCTGACCAAAGGAAGACTCATAATTTCCTCTATTCTTTGAGCCTGTTCCTCCTCCTAAATACAAAACAGGGTCAGCGTGACATAATAGAGTGGAATATTGGAAAAAGATAATCTGACCACCCAAGGAGTAGTGAGCATTCTTCCATGCAACACTGAATTTTTATGAGCTGCACTTTCTTCATCTCCGACAATGAATTCACCTTTGACAATTTGCCCCTTTTTAATACATTATCACTTTCAAGTTGTGGGACTAGATGAATCAAATATTATACAGAAAAAAGAATGACCTATCAATTCATACTCTAAAGTTTAAAAAACAAAATCAGCAACACTCTAAATCTACTTGAGCTAGATATGATGCTGAAGGACAGTTAATGTTAAGAGATGGATAGCAATTGTAACAACTAACAACTGGCCAACTATAGAACCAATTCTACCACTGGAGAAATAATAACAGTTCATTACCTTAATTATATTAGAATTAGATGACCATTGAAAGTAGAAAATTTTAAAGCTCACATAGTATATGCTTATTCCAATGGTTAAAAATAGTAAAGCATGGTTGACATAGACATTCCATAAAGTACATTTCAAAGGTGCATAAACTGATTAGCTTGTGTTAAGATATCAAGATTATTAGTCTTATTTGTTAGTGGGCTAGAGCTTGTACTAGTAGTACTAGTACTCGACCTAAATATTAGTAAAAATACGAGTAATTAGGTTATACATTCTCATATCAGTCATATTAGTATTAGCTATCTTTCTCTCTTTCCTTCTTCCCTAACCCTAAACTTTTAACTACAGCAGATTGAAACATGAAATGTCTATCTACCCGTTTTATTATTATTACTTTTTCAAAAAACTAGCTACTAAGAAAAAAAAGAATAATAACATTAAATGAAAATAACCAAATGATCCTTAGAAGCAGTAAATGGCGCGAATTTTGCCCTGAATCATTGTTTATAAATTATGAGTTCATAGAAACATACAGATAATCTACGAAAAAGAGAAATAAGTAGTTTGTATATAACTCCGCAAAACACATTATAATACAGATAAATAACTTTAAAGGGATATGCAATATACCTCAATCATTTGCTTCTTGCAAGCCAGCTTTCTCCACGGACATAAACTTGGGAATGTCGGGAATTCGTCAATCTGCTGCTTCACTTCCAACGAAATTTGGTTTTTGACATTAATTTGCATAGCCATCAGATTTACGCAGCTAGTTTATCAGTCATTACTCCTTATTATCTTCAATTATTGGAGATCTGTTCCTTCTCCTGTCTCTAGTAGCCATCTTCTGCCCATATCTCTCAAGTATGTCTGCCAAATCGAACAACCCGACCTCTCTCAACTTTTTCCCAACCTCCTCAAACATAAGCACACCTTCCTCATTTGAAAAGTAGTGCAAGAACTTATTATAATCAAACCTTGGAACCTCAAGTCCTCTGTTCATCATCCTCTCCACATACTTGGTGGCTTCTTTTGACTTTCCTGCTTTCACCATACCACCAACAAAGATAGTGTCGAAATTGATAAGTGGATCAGACCCCTTCCTCCCTCTCCTCCCCAAATGGCCTTGCAACAACATTATGTAGGTATGCATAGTCGGCTCACAACCTCTCCTTATCATCTCCCTAAACACCTGAGTTGCTTCACTCGCCCTTCTCAACCTCAGAAGTCCTTTCATCAATCCATGATACACACTTATATCCGGCACATTCATCCCATCCAAAACCTGATAAGCTCCCTGACCCTCTGTTTCGTCACAAGCCCATAAACTACACACCCCAAAGTCAAGTTATCGATCCTAATCCCTCTTCGCGCATTTCCTCAAACACTTCCTGAGCTTGGGACATCATCCCCTTCTTGCACATCCACTTAATCACCAACCTATAGGTTGAAAGTCCAAGCTCATCCATCCTCTTGAACCTCATAGTCTCAAAGACCTTCAAGGCCTCGCCGTACCGATTCGCCTTAAAAATCTCTCCATCATCTTCTCAACAGCATCAACATCAGGCCTAATCCATCATCCACCATCAAGTTCCAAATCTTAGAAGCCTCAATCAAATCACCCTTATCACAATACCCTCTAATCAAGTTCCCATAAGTCACCCATCAGGCCTAACCCACTCCCTCAACTTGAACACAACATGCTTCGCCTCATCAACAAGCTTGTTGCACCCACACATTGCCCCAACGACCTTGTTCAATGTCCCAAGTTGTATCCAAACCCATTGGCATTCATCAAGTGGAAGAACTCAACACACTTTTTGAGCTCCCTTGCGCCCCCTAAAGTCCTCATTGCTACAACGAAGGTCTTGTCATTAACAAAACGACGCCGTGCCATTTCCAATAGAACATTCCAGAAGAGGTCCATGTTCCGGGACTTTCCGATGACATCGAGCATCCTGTTGAAGGAGACGGTGGTGTGAGGGAAATTGGGGTGTAATTTTTGTGTGTATTGGAAGAAGCGGTAAACGGGTCGCCATGAGTAGGGGAAGGTGTTGCAGACTTGGAGGAAGAACTCGTGGGTGAGTTGGAACTCGGTGGAGGCGAGTTTGGAGTGGAGGCGTGACTCGGGGGAGTTTTGTTGTTGGTAGAGGATGGTGCACACGCGGAGAAGGTGGACACGGTTGACAGGGTAAATGGGGTTGTTGTTGTTGGTGGTGGGGGTTGTTGTGAGGAGGCGGCGGAGGAGGTGGTGGTGGTGGTGGTGGGCAGTGAGGGTGGTGGTTCGACGGAGAAGCATGGAGACTGTGCTCGTTATCGGAGGAAGGTTTGAAATATGAGAATGACATGAAGGAAAGAAAACAAAACAGAGAAGCAGAGTGTTGGTGAAGTTAAGGAGGAGGAAGCAAAGGGATGAATAGAATTTATGTTCTCATGACTGTTTAGAAAGAAAAGGATGAATGGAGGACTGGGACTTGGGTGGACAACTCAGATGAAATGTGAGTCGGTGCACTGCCACACACATGAGAGAGGGCTTTTGACTTTTTGGTCTGGAATGAGAACGGGTTTGTCCCTCATGGGTTTGGGTTGGGTGGGTACATGGGTTTGCTACCCATGGGTTTGGGTAGGGCCAATACCTGCCCAAAAATAGAAAGGCAAGCAATTGAAGCAAAACTCATGGGTTTTAGTTTAATTGTTTGATATTATTGATATAATTAATGGCAACGGTAGAGCTATTGTTCTTTATTATATTCTTTCTATATAGATTTTGTGTTATTTCTATTCTTTCTAAAACTAACAGATTCATGCAAACAGTATGTTATAAGCAATCTTTAATCACTTGTCACTTGGCATAACTTTTCCATTTATAGCTTTTTGTTTATATACATTATAGATAGATTATAGATTTCTAAAAATAACAACTTCACAAAAAGTACAATCAGTTGCCACTTGGCATAACGTTCCCATTCTTAGCTTCATGTTTATATAGATTATAGATAGATTATAAATTATGAATTATAGATAGATAATATAATATATCATCTTATTTTAATGTATATATTTTTATATTTATCTATACCTATGTATTAATATAATAATTGCTATATTTTATATTATATCTACGTAATATTAAAAAACAAATTTCTCTTATTTATGTGAGAACTCAATTTAGTGTTTTTTTTTTTGTCAATTTCGGAGAACTTAATGAGTTTGAAATCTGCTTTGACCCCGAATTCGATTTTAACCTAAATTTTAGTTTCACTAAAACGAAATAAAAGCTTCACCAAAAAAATAAAAAACAAATAAAAGCTATCTCAAAATTTTCGTTTTTTTTTTTGGCTAACAAAATTGTCCTAATTTTTGTGTACTGGGGCAATGTAACAACAAACAAAAGGATCAATACAACGCATACGTGGGATATAAAAAAATTAAAAGAAAAAAATCGAGTCCAACGTCAAACAGACGAGCATGGCAGTGGTACAGCCGTACAACTACAAAACAAGAATCACACAGCATTTATCTCTGGTTAAATTTTGTAAGGATGACTAAATATTCAAAATAGCCTCTCATAAATATATTAAAATATAAATTAATCCTTCAAATTTTAATTGGTCTTCATTGGTTAGGAATGCGAGGGACAATGAGCCTTTCTAAAGGGTAATATTATTTTAATTTATATTTTATGAGATATTATGTCAACACATTCACATCCACTATTGAATGTGATATAAACTCAAATTAAGTAAAATTCACATTCAATTTAATGATAAATATAAATGTGTTGATATTAATCTCACAAAGTGTAAGTGAAAATAATATTTTCTTTTTAAAACTAGAGGAATTAATTTGTTCTTTATATATTTCCTATGAAATAAAATGGGTATTTTTCTCTTTTATTTTTATCAGAAAAGCACAATACAATTTACAAATTACAATAGCCGGCACCTCTCTCTCTCCCTCTCTTCATCACGATTTGCGCGCTTCCCCTTTCAAACTCTCTGATCGAACGGTTCAGATTTCGGTCTTGGGTTTACCCCCACAACATGCTCGATCTTTAACCACTATATAACCACTCCACCCTTCTTTGCCCTTCTTCCTCGCACCCTATTCTTCTTCTTCTTCTTCTTCTTCTTCGCTACCCTTTGTTTTTGTGTTTGTTTTATATTTTTGCGATCTCTCTCTGAAAAATAGAGAAAAAAATGTCGACGGAGAAGGAGAGAGAGACTCAGGTTTACTTAGCCAAGCTTGCCGAACAGGCCGAGAGATATGAAGGTCCTTCTTCTTCTTCTTCTTTAATTCCTGAGTTTTTATTTTATTGTATTTTATTTTTTGTTTTCTGAATGGTTTTGTGATTTTAGTGCTGGATTTGGTCTGGATCTGTTTATTGAATTTTTTTCAACGGATCTGTTTGGATCGTTGCTCTTGTTTATTTGGATGAGTTAGAAAATGAGGATTAAGATGCTTCTGATTTGATTTTTGTGATAATGGCTTTCAAGTGTGTGTTTATGAATCTGCTGTAGATTAGATTTTTTTTTTTTTTTGCTATAATAATCCATTTTATATATAATTATTGATTATTGATATTGTCATTATTAGAAGAAAATTAAAATATCCAGAATTTTTGCTATTATTAGTTTGTAAGAATGATGTCACATGTTTGTTAATGCTTAGATGAATAAGTAGGTCATATTACTTTGTTCAATAACCATTGTTGTTTAACATAACTTTCTGGCATTTTTTTTTTTTGCTGAGTTTCATTGCTCTCATTATTATTATTATTATTATGGTGGTGGTGGTGGTGGTTGTGTTATGGATTGGCTGGTGATTCATTTGAACTTCGAAGGAAAATTTTTTTTGAACATCTTAATGTTTCAACTTTGTTATGGTTTTAGTCATTTAGAAATTAGCACGCATTGGATACTGGCTTGTTGCTTGTTTGATTTTGATGTTTACATCGGAGAAAAAAAGTGGAATGTTGTTTTGAAGCTGAAATGGCTTGCTGTAATGGAGCCAACATGGCACTGCAGACTTATGGTTCATGGTTCATTTCATTTTGATCCGAAAGTATGATATAGGAAGAAATGTAAAATTCTTAAAGAAAACTCTAGATACCCAGAAACTGTTGCCAAAATTGAGTTGCTCTTCACTATTGACTCTTGAATGAATGAGTGGATTTGATCACTTTATTTCATCCAATTGCCCCCATGATTATTGTCAAGAATATTACAAAAATTTTCTGGTTGAGTGCTATTGCTCTGTCAAATTACCTGAAGATTAAACAAGTTAAAAGTTTCATTGATTTAGGATTCAGATTAATGCTGTGAATACACATTATGTGAGCTTAACTATTCTTTCCTATGAGGCTATGACTAATCCCATGTTGGAAACTAGTGCAAATCACAATATTAAGATATACCTCTGAAACTTGATATTTATTACGCAGAAATGGTCGAATGTATGAAGAAAGTAGCAAAACTTGATCTTGAGCTAACTGTGGAAGAGAGGAACCTCCTCTCAGTTGGATATAAAAATGTCATTGGTGCAAGGAGAGCCTCTTGGCGCATCATGTCTTCAATTGAGCAGAAGGAAGAGTCTAAGGGGAATGAACACAATGTTAAGCTGATCAAGAGTTATTGCCAAAAGGTTGAGGAGGAACTCTCAAAATTTGCAATGACATTCTGACAATTATAGACCAGCATCTGATTCCCTCTTCCACCTCAGCAGAAGCTAATGTTTTCTACTATAAGATGTGAGTCATGTTGGTACACTACTATCTCCTTACCCTTTCACTGTCCATGCAGCCATTATTTTATCTCCATCTTTTTTATTTAATATTTTCTTCCTTTTAGTAGATAAAATTGCCCTTTTGAATTACAATCTAAAAAACATACTATGAGAGATGTGAGAAGGATAGAATCTGCATGAATCTGATGATTTGACCACCTTTCTTGGTGCCTCTTGTGCTGTTTGTCGCGCTGATGGGTAGATCGCCCTTAGCCTGATTTAATTTTGGTCCTACAGAGGGTCTAATGCTCTGAATGCATCATTGAATATGTGTTTGACTGTGTTTATATTTTGCTGTCATCCTTATGCAGTATGATATTTCTTGCTAGTTACCGCACATTTTGGTCTACGGTTCGCTATCTCTGATTTCCTTCTACCATTTTTTAATGTAGGAAAGGTGATTATTTTCGGTATCTTGCTGAGTTCAAGACCGACCAAGAGAGGAAAGAGGCAGCAGAGCAATCAATGAAAGGATATGAGGTATGTACATGATCTTTTGTATTTCAGGCAATGAACTCATTAATAATTTCATATGTTTATCTATATATTGTACTGTCTCTTGATGTATGCAAATATTTTAATTATTAGGCTGCTTCAGCTACTGCAAACACAGATCTTCCACCAACACATCCAATTCGTCTTGGCCTTGCACTCAACTTCTCTGTCTTTTATTATGAGATAATGAACTCTCCTGAAAGGTAAGTTACTGGCTCTCTCAAATTCTGCATGGATCCATTGCATTGCTTTGGTTGTGGGATCTTGTCATAATGTCATTACTTAAACTTGCAGGGCCTGCCATTTGGCTAAACAGGCTTTCGATGAGGCAATTGCAGAGTTGGACACCTTGAGTGAAGAATCATATAAGGACAGCACTTTGATCATGCAGTTGTTGAGAGACAACCTGACTCTCTGGACCTCTGACTTACCTGAGGATGGAGGTATGGGGATGATTGAGACTTAATATTTGATGCATTTTCGCTGTTCCCATAAGCAAATGTCATACCATATGATGCTGAATAATGATGTCCAATACTTAGAAGTGCTTCATGCACAATTAGTGCCACCACATTAGTTTCCTTCCACTCACTGTTCCTTTCCCAACCTTGTAAGAAAATCAAATTAGGATGAAGAGAGACAAAAGCTGCTTGCCCTTTGATTGATCATCCGCAAGAATAGATCAAACATCAAAGTCATTTTTGTTTCTGTCAACCTAGTGACTGCATGATCAAGCTTTGTATTATTTAGTTTATAATGTACTTTGAACTACTCTGAATGCTGAGTATCTAAGTATTAATGCTCTCCTGCAGGTGAGGATAACGTAAAAGCTGAAGAAGCCAAACCTGCTGAGCCTGAGGTAGGTGTATGACAAGTTTCTTTTTATATATTTTCATGATTTTCCACTGAAATGTTGTGTCTGCATTTTATTAAATTGTGTAAGTAAATTTACCACTGTAGAAAGTGAAATTCTTATAGCAGAAATATGACATTCTTTTATTTTTGCAGCATTGACAGTTTCTCTGGATCTCTGGCCCTGGCATGATAGTCACATATCTAAGGTACTCTGCAAAGAGTGCATTTTTCAGCTTTTCTTGCCATGGATTTGGACCGTTGAACCGTGTTCACTTCATAATTGTTGTGTTCTCTTGATATCCAACCTAAGCCAGGAGATCTGCGACTATGCCTTATGTCCTTTTTTTGTCCTTACAACTTTTTCTTTCTACTGCCTTATATGTTTAAGTGAAGTGGTCAGTTGAAGCAATGGACTAATTTACATTTACCTTATAAGCTTCTCTTTTCATCACTTAATTGATTTTGTTTAAAATGTTTTTGTTTCTAAATATTCCTTACTGGGAGTCGACGGATCAGGAAGTTTACCATAAAAATTTAGCAATGATCTGAATTAAGAGTATAGTTCAGGATCATTTCATGTGTCCAAACTTAAAGTTCGTCACATTGTGTTCCTTTGGTTGATTATGCTAAGCAATAAATTGAGCTGTTCTTTCTTGGAGACAGCCCCCATGAATTATGACGGTATTTGGTCTTAGCATGTCTGGGATACACATCAACGGTTACGTGGCAAGTAAATCCACGAGAACCAAAAATTGTTATACCAATTAATTTTTATTTAATAAATCATAAAAATAAAATACATTTTCCTCTTTGAGAGATGTTTAAATTTGACAGTTTTCATATCTATTTTGAAAACTTGCAGTATCTTCCACACGAAGCTAAAAACGTGATACTCAATCCATTTTAATGTAACCTTCATGTTAGTAAGTAACATTGTCTCTAGATATTTTTCCATTAATAGCAGAGATGAATTACAAAGAGAAGGAAATGAAAATAATGAACGTATCTTTCTCTGTTTCAAAGTTAAAAAAATAAATGAGTGAAATTTCATTTTGTTTGACTGTTATGTTGAAAATGAACGGAAGAGAACAAGTATATTATTTATAAATTAGGCATTTTAGTTTTCTCCATTCAGCTCCAATCTTGAGGGGGAAATGGATTCAAAGTTATTAGACTCGGTTTAGTAATCAAATCGGTCAAGATATTGAATTATGGGTTAAATTAGATTCAATTAAATTAATATATAAAAATATAATTAATGCAACCAAATATATATATATATATATATATATATATATTTATATAAAATTAATGAGACCAAATAACATAACAACTAGCTTAGCCCAATGGTTGCTCCGTGCATCCCATGCACGTGCCAGTTGATTCAATTGCACCCATTTGATTCGCTCAAAATTTGACCAAGTTTGACCTATTTTTATGTATATCCTATCCATTCAAAAAGCATGCATGACTAGTGGGTTCACCAGTTTCAGTTTGAATGGCCCCAATTGAGTTTTAATAACTATGAATAGAGCAATAATTTCAAGGAAAAGAAGAATAGCTCCCTGGCTTCTTTTCCTTTTATATCGGTATGTAAACTTGGAAACTAGAAAATTGATTCATTTTCCCATCTCTTCCTTTTCTTTTCCTCATCACCCAAGAGCCAAATATAATGTAAAAGTGTATCATGCTCATATATGACAATAACTTTTTCTTGCATAGATTTTATTTCTAAGGGTGTGTTTGGTTGATGGGTAAAAGTGAGAATAAAAATTGCATGAATGAGTTTTATATGTAAAATGACATGTAAAGCTCATTCATGTAATTTTTACCTCATTTTTTCCCTACAACCAAACTTACCCTAATTGTTGCCCCTCACAAATCCTAAGAATAGAGGGTTATACAACCACCCATTCCTTATAAGTAGTAGTTCATGAACTGTGTTGATGCTTGGTGCGTGAGGATGAGATCATTCTGGTTTGTTCTTAATAAGCAAAAGTGCACCTAGAGAATCAACTTTCACTAGAACTCTATTGTAACCCCATCTTCCACACTTGGTCCGAGGCATAATAGACACTCCAAATTTCAGCTATTGTCATGGGACAAAATCCCAAAGCCTCTCCTAAGAAACTTTTATGCACAATCTTGAACCACTCCGCCATAAGAAGCCAACTTTGATGAAAGAACTGCCCTACTATTGACCTTCACCCAGCCAAGAGGCCGTATATTCCAGCAGTGTGAATTTATCATTTCAACAGGGGAGTTGTAACTAAATTGCCTGAAAATTCCTCCAAAACCTCACAAAAATGTCATCAAATGAGGGGTTTTGTTCTCAAAAACCTCGTCATTTCTTCTTCTTTTTTTAATCTGGAACTACTGGTATTCAGGTCAAATTATTCAGAACTTGGTTTATCTGGTCTAACTTCACAAAGGTCCAATAAGAGGGTAGAGTCCCCAACAAGAATATTTTCCATTTTCAGAACTCAAATCCTAACAAAGGTCCCTTAAAGGGTAGGGCTTCTCTAACAGAAATTTTTCAATGCTCAGGACTTTAATTTGAGACCTTTAATTAGGAGACTAATGTACCTATCACCTTGACCAATCGTATGTGAAAACCTCTTTATTTCTAATTTTTGAAAGAAAGTGGAGCGCAGACCCAGAAATATGGGCTCAATCCAAACCTCCCAAAGTATGGCATTCATGAGTTTCTTAGAGAGCTGAAAATTCTAACGAAAAAAAAAAAGATAGACACAGATGAAAATCAAGTTGTTTGTGAAAAACAAAGGCCATTTATCATTAGGGCCAATCCTATGCCAGAAGCCATCGATTGTTCAACAATCTCTAAAAGCATGAATACTTTCTTGTACCTTAGAGTTGCATCCAACGCATCTATATCATCATTTGCCAAATGGTGAGCTTTCAAGAAGCCATTATAATAAAGAGAGAATTATTGGCTACAAGCCACTAAAAAGGAAAAAAAATTGTTAGTTTTCCATGGCCTTTTCATTTCCATATTAGTCGGGGAAAAGAAGAAAAAATATGAAGCTTTGGAGGTCAAGGTCTGTTCGCTTTGTGCGGATATTGCATGAATCAAGAGCTAATTCAAATGTGGAGCTCACTTGCCTGCCCGAAGAAGTCAAACGTAGTACCATCACCAATATCCAATCCAAATTCTCTCCACAAAACTCCAAGCTTTGCAAACACCCTTCCAAAGGTTTGAACTTTGAACAATAAGGTGTCTCCTAAACTCTAGGAAATAAATGAAACCCACATTTATATTTTCATCCAAAAGCACATACCCAAAGGCGGGCCTATTTGGTTTCAATTTTCAGTTTTCTATTTTCATTTTTTTGTTTCAATTTCCAAGTTTTCAAAATTTATGAAGGAAAAATTGAAAAATAAAACTGAAAACTAGAATTTGTAGGGCCTATTTTGTTTGAATTTCTAGTTTTTATTTTTAATTTTTCAATTTTTCAAATTTTGTGAAGGAAACACTAAAAATTTTAAAAACTTAATTTCAGTTTTCAGTTTTCAACTTTTCCTTCACAAATTCCTAAATTCTAAAAATGAAACTGAAAACTTGGAAACTGAAACTAACAGGCCTAGTTTTCAGAATTTTCAATATTTTCACAAAATCTAAAAAACTAAAACTAAAAACTAAAAACTAGAAATTGAAAGCAAATAGGCTCTAAATTGCTTGTATAAGAATGTTGTAAACTCAAATTACTAAGTACTAAGCCTTCTTGTTCACTCTTTTGTAAAATAAAGGCATTCTCAAATAATGGCTCTTTTACCCAATAAACCAAAAAAAACATTATTTATGTAAATAAACAGAAAAAAAGATTAGTTACGTAAATGGGCTGAAATTATGCGCGGAATACGCAAGGGGCTCTTGCGTATCCTCATGGGCATGAATACGCAAGGGTCCCGTATTCATCGTTGTTTTGAATACGCAGTGGCCCCTTGCGTATTCATACCCATACAGCATACACAAGAGTCCCTTGCGTATTCATGGCCATATTCCATACGCTAGGGATCCTTACGTATTCTGTGTTCACATTTCGCTTTAACCCTTACTTTTTGAGTTGGCCTCTTCTATTTAACCCGTCGTTCATTCATTAAGGTATGCGAAGAGACGTGTTGTTGAGTGTGAGAAATGGCGAGTGTTTTATTCTTGTTCATTATGATGGAAAAATGGAAAACACATAAATGAGGAGTGAGATTTTATAGTGAGAGATTAGTTGGTGTCATTATTAGTCCGTATATAAGTTTTTTAGAGTTGCAAAACAAAATACTTGAACAGATAGGTCCTCACAAATGGGTTAGCCAAATGTTTTATAAATTACCTATATCATTTGGGGGTGGTGTGGCTAAGTATAACGTTTTCCCATCTATGGCGACAATGAAATGAGCCTCATGTTTAAATTCCAAGCTCAATTTCCAGAGGTTCGAATAATAGAAATTTTCGTCATTCTAGATGATTGTGATGTGAGCTCTGCTGGTTCTCTCCTCATACATCAGTTAATGAAACACTGGAGCAACATGGGTGTACGCACCTTGTGGTGGCCTAGGATCCACTAGTTCGTAGTCCCAGCTTTGCAGATTTGGTTGTGCAAGATGCAGGGCCATCAACTAGACATGTGGGTGTTGGGGGTTTCGACTTTCACATAGATCACAGGATGAAGAAGAAGAGGAGGAAGAGATAGGGTTGTATCAGGAAGGTAATGAGTATAGTGATGAGGATACACGTGATACGCAGACCCAGTCAGTCGTATCACAAGAATATCCTAGTCACTATTCTTTGATAAATATGAATGTGATGCCTGAAAATAGCTTTGCGGGACCTACTGCGAGAGTGGTTGGAGGTGAAGGTGAGTTTGAGGTCGAGCAACAATTTCCGACAAGGGGGCTATGTTGTTTGCAATCAAGAATTACAGGATTTAGAAAAGTCCAATTCAAGGTTTATGAGTCTAGTCAAACAAAATACCAATGCAAATGTGTGAAGTTTGGCAATGGATGTAATTGGAGCATACGTGTTACATTTCGAAGAAGAGGCAGGTATGGGAAGTCCGAAAGTATAACGAAAGACACGTGTGAGTTTGATTCTCTTGAAGAACATCGACAGTTGGATAGTAATATTATTTGTACGAGTATCTTTCCAATGGTTGAAGCGAATCCAACAATATCAATCAGAGAGTTGCAGGGACATGTGGAGTCAGCTTTCAAGTTCAATATTTCTTACAGAAAGGTATGGATTGCAAAACATAAAGCAATTGCTAAGATTTATGAAAACTGGAAGAATCCTACATTGATCCGAAGTGGTTACAAGGTGTGCAGCATTATATGCCAGGTAATTATCAATTCGATAATTTTTAAATTATTTTATGTTTTACATAATATTATATAGTAATTAGGTGGCATAATATTAGTAATATGAGTTTGATTTAGTTTAGTGGTTGTTACTGTAACTGATTGTGAATTAGTTAAATTGTTAGTTTATTTTGGGGTGATAGTAAAGATTAAATTATTTTGTTTATCGTTAAGCTGATTACATTTTTTTATTACTTAGGCGTTATTTATTGCTATATTTTCTTGGAAATGCTAGGTACACTGGTCCATTTATTGACAAAGCCATATTATGTGGGTGACATTGTTAATCCTAGATGTCAAATGTTACACCGTGTATTCTGGTCATTTCCACCATGCATCGAGGCCTTCAAATGGTGCAAACCATTTATTTCAATTGATGGCACTCATGTGTATGGGAAATATGGAGGCACATTGTTGATGGCCATTGCACAGGATGGTAACTCTAATATTTTGCCTGTTGCTTTTGCTTGGTCGAAGGGAGACAAAAGAAGCATGGTCCTTTTTCTTGACCAATCTTCGACGACATGTGACGCCTTAAGAAGGTATTCTTATTGTTTCTGCATGCATGTATCAATCATATCAGCTATAGAGGCGGAGGGTAGTGGATGGCACCCTCCGATGGCCTATCACGTATATTGCATTTGTCACATTGCTTCTAACTTTGCCATGAGATTTAAGAATAAAGATGCCAAGAGAGTTCTTATAAATGCGGCATATTCAAATACCCATGCTGATTTTGCATATTATTATGGGCTGAGAGATGAGGATCCTGATATGTGTCAATGGGCTGAAATTCCACGTGAAAAATGGGCCCAATATGCCGATGAGGGTCTTCGGTTTGGCCATATGACAACCAACTTGTTCGAGTGTATAAATGCTGTGATGAAGGGAATCTCCCATTACTGCCATAGTGAAGTCCACCTACTTCCGTCTTGCTAAATTATTTATTGAAAAGGAGATTCAGAAAGGGGCCCAAATTGCAGGGGACAAAAATGGTTGTAGTATCTATTGCGAGCGATTGATGAAAGCAAGCAATATTTGGACAAAATGTCTGTTGCCCATTCACACGAGATATGATGTCATGTTTGGTTACAAAAAGAGGGAACATATCACACATGATTATAGGGTGCATTTGGGAGAGCGACGATGTGACTGTGGGTCGTTCCAGGCATTGCATTTCCCATGCCATCATGCAGTTGCTGTATGTCATGCCGCACGAGTTGATTGGGGGTCTTTCACTCATCCTGTTTACAGGATGGAGTGGGTGGATAAGGTAATATAAATTGGAATTCACACCAATTGCAGACGAGCATCTCTGGCCTCCATACAGTGGGCTCCGATACGTCTAGATCCACACTCAAGAGATCTAACGAGGGCCGTCCCGTCTCTACAAGAATTCGCAATGAAATGGACGAAGTTGAGATGACCCAACTAAAGCGATGTGGACTGTGAGAAATGAAGGTCACACCAGAAGAAAGTGTCCAACCTTACTAGCTTCATCCTCATCCCACCATGGCTGAATTTACTATTATTATGTTTTGTATATGTGTTGGATTGTATTTTTTAACTATGTTTTTGTTGCTGTATTCACGCTACTTTCATATCCATGCACAAGTATGTTTCTTTTCGTTGTCTCTAATGTGGATTTTGTGTTCCAATTCCAAATTTTACATCACACAACTCGTTTAAATCGATTAACACATAATAAAAATAACAGATAGGTAATAAAATATGGTTCATAGATAATAAAACTTTACACATGAAATTTACAAATAAGTACATAATATCAAACTTTACTAAGCATCTCTACCAGCCCTATCTCTCCTGGGCACGGAGTTCACACCCCGAGTGACAATACCGGGTGAACCGACGTGCAGGTCTCTGCGAGGAACAAACCCTTGGTCACCATCATCCCGCCTCCTGCTAGATAGGGACATATAATGTGGACGGTCCGATGTCTGCCCATGGTGTAGCTCGTAGACGAGGTCGGGAGGTGTAATTGCTAATAGTGGCTTATCTTGGATAGATCATAACTGGGCATGTTCAAATCCATATCTGGTCGATGCCCAGAAGACTCAACAGATGCAGCTACCAGACGAAGGGGCGTGGGAGCATCCAGGAAAACTCCAACCCATCGAGCTCCTGCGGCTAATGCCACCCAGAATAAGTCATCCATAGTGGGGGTGTAGCAATAGGAGCCCCCTCATCTCCATTACCACCACCACCACCAGCATCATCATCTCATCGCGCATCACCTCCCACGTCCTCATCCTCTCGCCGCGCTGGGATGACCCATGCCGGCTCGAGAACGACGCCATTGTTGTCGCCTATCTAGAGCACCCAAGGGCTAGGACATAGTGCCGGCCCTGATCCACCGGTAGCTCCTGGCACCTCCGAGTCGAGGATCCTAACTGGGTGTTGGGAGATAAAAACCTCCGTGCAACACCACCATACCATGCTAGGATCTTAATGGCGACTATCCGCACTGCGAGCCCCTAGATCGTTCCAGGCGTGCACCCAGAAGACGTGCCACGCGCATGGTACTCGGGCCACCAAACCTTGTCGTTCCCACGACCATCAATGACATGAGTCTATCGATGTTGACCGCGCACGTGGAAGGGCTGCGCATCTAAACTTTCGCATAACACGATGGGGCTGGTGCCACTCCACGATCTCAAAGAGAGCAAGCAATAACGGAGGCCCAGGCACCAGCACCTGCATATACATGTGTAGGGGTGACAACAACCATGCTCGCATCCTCGTATTCGGAGTCCATCTGAAACTTCAATTAATGAAAAGTTAAGTTAAGCTCTAAACATCATCAAATTGGGTAGAACTTAGTTAATTATGATGTTAATGCCACTTACCCCATCAATGGATATGGCATCCAACTTGCCTTAAGTCCACCAACCGACGGCATCCCGTCGATGAAATCCTTGCCCACCTTAAAATTAATAAAGTCATATAACAAATTCATTGCACTAAAACAAGTACAAACAAACTTATATATGAATAAATAACACATTATCATTATAAAATGTATACCTCAAGCCTAGAGGAAATGTGATCCACGTCATGTCCAGGGTGTATGTTGGGATCCGATAGTATGCCCAGGATAGCAAAAGTGCTGCACATCCCGCAAAGTCAACAACGGGGTGTTCACACCCAGAGACTACGGTATAAACATGCGGTCTATCCCAGCTATAACTCCCTGCCCGCCAAGATCTCATAGAAGGGGTAGCCACTTCAAGTGGACACGCGATGATGACTTGTCCTGCATAGAAAACCGCCAATCAATATTAACAAATATGCCCGGTCCACCGCCGAACAACAATCTCAGATGCGTCAGCGGAAAATCAGAGGTCCTGAAAGTGCTGGTGAGCCAAGTCAACTTAACATATGACCCATGTCTGTGCTAGGGCTCTGCACTACACCAAGCAAGTCCCAGCATATATCCCAGACACTCTGATGTCGCCATCTCTCCCATGCTCCTATGTTCCCACTGAACAGCAGCCCGTCGACCCGCAATCCAAGCCGCATGGCCACGTCTTGGAGAGTGATAGTACACTCTCCATACGGAGATGAAAAGTATGGCTCTCTGGCCGCCATCTCTCTACAAGGGCGCTAATGCGAGTCTAATGGAAGTTGCCAAATTGGGCAACTTCCCAAAATCCAGCCTGCCCGAGGTAGTACCCATTTGGGATGCCCAGTTAGTGCGCCACTCGCGCCTAGGGTGTAACACTCTATCGCCTCACAAATTTTAATTAACATGATAATTAATATAAACCTAGATTAAATAAATCACAATTTGTAAATAAAAAAATAAACGGTATCAACTAAGTAATTTTGTTTTAAATTACTAAGTAACTACTACATTATTATTTGACAACCTATATTAACCTATAAAAAAATAAACATTATATTTAAAGAAGTAACGACTAGACATATATATGCTTTGAAATTCTATAAATATCACTATAATTACAAACTAAATACTTGTTAATTAGACATAAACATATACATGAAACAACTTATTATGCTAACTAATTGCTAGGTAAAATAAATATTAACCCTAGAGTAATTTTTAGATAAAATAAATAATTCAACTAAACTAATTACTTGTTAATATAGATTATTCAACTAAATCAATCACTAGATACAATAAATTGTTAAACTAAACTAATTACGAGACATCATAAATAAATAGATAATAAGAAACTAGTTATATTAGTTACATTTTAGTTTTTAAGTATCCTAATAACTAAACTAATTATTTAGTTAAACTAATAGTATTATTTCAAATAAAACATACAATAAATTGTTAAACTAAACTAATTACGAGACAACATAAATAAATAGATAATAAAAAACTAGTTATATTAGTTACATTTTAGTTTCTAAGCATCTTAATAACTAAACTAATTATTTAGTTAAACTAACAGTATCATTTCAAATAAAACATATAATATCTAAACTATAATCACTTAACTTTGTTGAACTCAAAGTATCCTAATAACTAAACTAAGTCAAACTAGCAGTATCATTTCAAATAAAACATATATATATATATATACATATATATATATATATATATATATATATATATATATATATATCTAAAACATATTTAATAGACCTTTGAAATAAAGAATAATAATGAAAATTAAATAATAAAGAACTTAAATACCTTATGCGCTGCACTAATATAACCTCATCTAACCGATATAGGAAGCCCATCGTTTAGTAGGTAAGAACACAATATTTGCTAAGAGATGAAAGCTAGAATAGTGAAAGGGACGTAAATGGACCCCGTTGTGTATTCATATATATAGGCAATGAATACGTAAGTCTTGCGTATTCAAAAGCATGAATACGCAAAAAGCGTATTCACTAAAAGCTTGAATACGCAGCCCTTGCGTATTCACGCTTTTTTTGAATACGCAATGACCCTTATGTATTCATATCAATCGAAAACGATTTATATCCCTAATTAATAACTTTTCCGTTTATTCACGTAATTAATGTTTTTTTATATTTTATTCGCGTAAAAATTTCCTCAAATAATTGCCAAGATCACTTGTCAAAGAAAAGCTAACTTCCTTCCCAAATTCAATTAATTTGCCGGGGACGATCATTTTAGAGAAATAAATCTTGATATTCTGTATTTTTTTACCTAGAATTGCACAAAAATCTCCAAACAATTATTAATAATCTCAACCTTATTCAGAGGCTTTCGTTCTGTAAAATTAAATAGATCAATCACAATGCAAAGATGGGTAAGAGCAGGACCCTCTTTTAGAGTAATTGAGTTTCAGAAACGATGATCTATCATCATTTGTATAAGATGAAAAAAATGCTAAACACAAATCACAAAACCATGATCTTATCCCTCATTGGGTTACATTCACCTATACATCACCATGCGAGAGAATATTCATCGAAGTAGAGCAAATGCAATTCCATATAAGATTAATAAACTGAACATGAATCCCAGATCCCCCAAAGACCCAATAACAAAGTTCCATTGAGGCGATCATAAACGTTCTCCAAGTCAAATTTGATACCTGTATGACCTTGACCTTTCTTTCCCATGGTGTTTCTCACTTCATGAACCATGATATTATTCAACCTATTTGTTCCCCTGTTGAATCCTCACTGAGTTGAGTTAATCACTCAAGACATGATTCTGTTAAACCTATTAGAAATAATCTTCCTGGCTACTTTGTAGACAATATTGTGACGAAAAATTGGTCTGAAGATGATCTACTTTAGGAATAAAGACGGTTTCCTTAATTTTTCTCAGTAGTGTCCAAAATAGAGAGAATCAAATCAGAAATTGAAGGGCCAATCACCTCCAATTGGCTCTTAAAAAACAATGCATGGAGTCTATCCAATCCAGTGGCCTTCGCCAACCTCCAAAAAAAATAAAAGCTCCTTGATTTCTTCCTTCAACAAAGGCCATTGAATAAAAGTCCAATATGTAAGAGAAACCTCAAGAAAAGCTCCACTCACTCAAAAAGGGGGAAGAGAGAAAGAATCACAGTATAGTTCATGAAGAAATTCTTATACAGACTGATAGATATCACCATCATGAATCCATTGACCTTATGCAGCAGATGAGGCCATGAAGCAAGTGGCAAATCTCTGGCCTCATAAGGCAGCATCTCAAGAAAATCCATTCACTGAAAAAAGCAATTTTTACTTTAAAAAATCTCATCCAAACGCACCCTACCCTCAATGTTAAAGATGGCTTAATTTTAAATTGCCTATGGTCAAATGCCTCAACACCAAAAGCCTCTTCAGTGGTGAACTCTCCTAGCTATAAATTGGAATTAATTAGAGCCAAGATGGTAAAAGAAAAAAGAGCAATAGATTCCACATGCATGACGTGTTTATCATCAGAAATCCTAATGTACTCTAATGTCCAAATACATTTAAATACAATCTAATCTGGACCAAAATGAGGTTCTGAAGTAGAATTCTTAGAACAGCCTCTCAAAGTTGAAAAGTATACCCAATAAAGACCAGCCCCTAAATTTATTATCACCCATCACAACTTCACGTCTTAAATTTGAGATATATGTCATAAGAACTGCTACTGAAATGTTAACATAGGTTTAAATGAAAATGTGTACTTCAAAAGCTGTAACTCAGGGTTCTTCCTTGATAAAGTAACTCGGAGGTAAGGAGAAATCTTCTTCATGATTAAGCAATTCTATCTCTTCATCATCTGTTTTCTGAGAGAGAGATAAAGCACTACACTATATTAGTTCTCAAATCCAAAGCACTAAGTTAAAACCAAAACAAAAACATGCAATATGAAGGATATAACAAATGAGAAGAATCACAACTTATTGACAACATACCAGCATTTCTAAGTTGTAGAACCGATCCAGCAATTGAAGGACCTCCTCAGAAGAGAAGTGTCTGTCAAAACTAAATGAAGCATATACAGTTTTAAAGATTATCTAACAAGAAAGAGATATCCAGTATGTCATGCTCAATAATCAAACAAGCAAGACGAAAGCAAAAAAGATGAACTAACCTCCTCCTTAGAAACTCCATCAAACCATAAATGACAAAGTGGCGATGTATTCCTTCATGAAAAAGATAATCATTGTAAGCACAAATAGAATTTGATGAATCTTTCACCAAAATAATAATTCTTGATCCTTGACACCTAGTGTTGTTAACTATAAGGCACAGGAATGCTTTACAAGGATAAAGTCGTCATCCATCTTAACATAACTATCCTTGATAAAATTCAAAATGCAAAGTACCAGAAAACAAATACGCAAGCAGCTTTTTCACATGACAATTGACGAGTTCTTCCATGAAACTTAAGAAAAAGCAATTCAATCATCAATAATGATCAACACTATCATTCTACTTGTAGTAAATAGAAATGCTTACTGTTTACTTGATATGTTCATGCACAAAACGTGATGAAAGCTTATCAATCAATAATGGCAAGCAAATAATTTAGTTGTCTAACCAGACATTATTTAGACATCACCCAGTGTCCCAATTCTAGCCAAATACTACTTGCAGCAGAATTGTAGCAAACTAAACTTATGCATTTTCTGAGTCAAAAAATGTTGGCATGAAACATAACGTAGTATGCCTCAGCCTCACATCCCTTAACATGTTTCCTCTGGCACACTCTCCTCCATTCTAGATAACAAATGTCATAGTCAGCAAAACAATCTCAAGTTAAAGAAGTTGCTCTCAGTTTCTAATTTGAAATATTAACTAGAATTTCATCCCATACTAATTGGTAGATATAAAATCATTCATGTGCTTCAACTTAACAACTGAAGATTTTTGATTAGATAGTTTATAACATGGTATTAAAACCTTTATGATTAAGTAGTATAGAGTTCAATATTTATTGACTCCACTTTTCTAAATAAAAGATAATTCTCAGCACAAGGTAAGGTGCGCCTATTCATTGTCTATGTATCAAGCCCAAAGTCACAAATATCCCACATGTCAAGTATTGTAATTGCACCAGATACATCTATGCAATAGTTTGAATTGGTGGATCCAGAATTAAAAACTGGTACAAAATCATGATTAGCATCTTGATGTGAACAAAATAGAAAAACATTTTTCAAGTCATCATATCGCCAATGGTGGGGAGAATGCCACCAAGCTAAAGGCATGGTTTATTTCAGGATTAGCTTCTCATTTCATGATTCACTTATTAGATAAACTGACGTAACCAAATTGCAACTTTCATAAGAATATCATAAATACCACACAATATCTTAAATAATCACTTTAAGGAAGTATTTTATGAAGCCAAGACTGAGAAAATGACAGAAAGAATATTCCTCTAATAATACGGATCCGTTTGAATAAGGTCTTTTTTAAGATAATGCTTTCTCAAAATTAGAATCAGAAACAGAAAGAAGACGTTTTATGTTTGGATGTGATTTTAAAAATATTTTTTATTATAATGAGAAGCTGATCAGTTGTTTAAATGTGACAGATATAAAAGTACTTTTTCTGATAAATTTACTGTTTAGGATATGAAAAATCATTTCTCAAGAAATATGTTTGGATTAAAAAAATAATTTTACTTCTAAACCTTGTCTCACTAAGTGGGGTCAACTACATGAATCCTATTAAAGTGTGAAATAAATATTTTCATAAAAATTATAATTAATTTATATCCTTTATTTTTTAATTAAAAACAGCATAACTAATATATAGTCAATGAAATAATTATTTTTGTAAAGGTGTCTAAGATTCATAGATAAAAGTGTGTACGTGTGTGTGTGTATATATATATTCACACTTATTTAGTTGAGGCAAGTGTATTCTTTGTTATTTTAGAAAAATGTCAATGACAATTTTAGAAAAATAATTGAGTCATTTATTTATGCCACATTCTCTCCCTCTCTCTCTCTCTCTCTCTCTCTCTCTACTAGCACCCTGTCCATTTCTCCAAATAAGCATCAATCCGATTATTTCCTAATTTAGCTTTTCTTCAAAAACACAAACAAACAAGTCAAATATTGTTTAAAAGTTTTTATTTATCCAAATAAGTATTTTTTCTTCTAAGTACATCTGTAGGTACACATTAAACTATGGATAAATTACACTCACCTCCGGAGGTCTAGTGTAATTACATTCATCACCCATCTATTTTTCAAAATTACACTAACATCCCCTATATATGTTAATTCATTAATTTAAGTGACAAAAAAAATGTAACATGAACATGATTATTAGTGATAAAATTATAATATTTTGCCAATATTTGACATATACATTAACTAAAATAACCCCATTTTATCATAAGTTATAATTATAAGTTTTATCTTCAAGTGATAAAAAATATATATATTTTATTGATTTATTCAATCAATACATTATATATTGCCAAAATATTATAATTTTATTGTTAATAATTAAGTATATGTTACATGTTATCTTTTTTATCACTTAAATTAACAAAGAAGTGTCTACAGGGGAGACTAGTGTAATTTTAGTGAACCTCCGGGGAGGTTAGTGATAATTTTGCAAAATAGAGAAGCACGGGTGTTATTGCACAAAATCCTAGGAAAGATTAGTGTAATTTTCTCTTAAACTATTTATGATCCATCACCTAAAAGCTTAAGAATTAAGGGGCGGAAAAATGTTTGGTGTTATGAAATTAATGATAATAAAGTCACATGATTATGAATATAATGTGGAGACACTTATTAGTGAAACTACTTTGTTCCACACAATTATTCATAAGGAAAATGAGTGGTGATTAGCAATTCATTGAAACATTGGCATGACAAGGCCTTCCCACGAAAATGTTTGGGTGAAAAAAAAAAGATTATAAGCAAAAGTTGTACTTATTAAGTACTTACAAGTTAAAAAATAGTTTATAATCATAAACAAATCATTTCATATCATCTTACTAATTTACTATACAAAACAATTTATTTCATACAATTCAACAGAACACATTACTTTAAATTTATTTTTAGGGTGAATGACAGTAACCTCCCTTGAGATTTAGGATAATTACATTCAATACCCCTCTATTTCCAAAATTGTCACCAAAGGTCTCTAAGGTTTGCTAAAAGTGACAACATATGACATGCACATGATAAAATTGTATTTGACATAGAGATCAACTACAATACCCCTTTTTTTAATCATAAGGCTATAATTATAAGCTTCGCCCTACATGATAAAAAGAGTTAAGAGTATTTTCGTCAATCTATATATCAGAAATTGTCAAAATATTATTATTTTACCACTAATAATTATGTGCATGTCACTTTCTTTTTGGTCACTTAAATTAAAGGATTAGACCACAAGGGTGTCAAGTGCAGTTATATTAAATCTCAAAGGAGGTTAGTAGTGTTTATTATTACTTTTCAATTAATACATTCAAACATAAATTGGTTTTCACATAACCGATTATACCTATAATCAATTATTGAAATAATGTTAATGTCACAGTTTTCCCAAATGCATCCAAAATATTTTATTATTAAAATAATTTTCATCTCACAAATTTTCCAAAAACACGCTTAAAGATGCTCTTTTATAATAATTTAATTCATGACATGATATTAAAGTATACAAAACATGCTTGGAAGACCAATCCGACAATAGGTCAAAGAGCATCTTTATGACAATTTAATCCATGACGTGAAATCAAAGTATACAAAACAAATGTTGGGAAGACCAATCCTGGCAAAAGATCAAATACTCTGAATTCTGATCCAATATCAAATATTTATGCATGTAAGAATAAAAAATTCAAATCAACCGCAAAAAAAAAAAAGGGATCACAGAGAAAGAAAAAACCTTGTAGTTTGATTGGAGGATAAATTTCAAGAGCTTCCAACAACCTCAGCTCCAATTCAACCTGTGCCGCTTGCTCCTATCACCACAATCACAAGCCAATTATTCCAAATTCAAAATCAAATTTCAAAAACAGAGAGAGGGCATTACCTTGGGTAGAGAGGAAGCGGAGGAAGGAGGAGGTTTGCAGGGAGAGTGTACGGACATGCCGTCTTGTTCCTCCTCTTTAGGTTTGCCAGCTCCTCCGCCACTGCTCATCCACTCTGTCCTGATGATCACCCACAAATTCCCTTCAAACTAGAAAGAAAATTTTCCTTATGTCTCTGTGTCTTCAGTGTATTTTTCTGATTAATTAAGGTGCAAATGGAAAGAACAGAACATTCTGGATTTCTGGTTCATTCAGGGTTTTGGATTTTGATCCCCGTAGGTTTTTGTTTTTTTGTTCCTGTTCGTTTTTCTTTTTCTTCTTTGGACACCGATTCCAGTCCAGTTCTTGGGTCAGAACTAAGGTTGTACTGCTGTGTTGTGGGCTCTTGAGGACTAGTGAGCCCAACAATAATGTGGGTCAGTTGAGCCCATTCAATCATAAGTAATTAACATTTTTTTTTTACGCAAGGTTTGACCAAAAAAATGTTTGTTCACAAGCGCATTGCCACTCTCAATTCGAGAAACATGAGATGGGGCCGTGGCTAGTAGCCAAGTGGCAATCTGTTGCCTCTAGGAAGCCACACAAATGAGGGTGCGAGAGTTGCGGCAGAGTCCACATTGCCCCTTGTAACATGTATAAGTGGGCCCAAATAGCCCAATTAGGGGAATTACCTTAGTAGGAATGAATTGTAATGGAAACCAAAAAAAAAAAAAGGAATGAATTGTAATGGACTATCTGAAAATTATGAATTGAGTTCCCCTCTCTGAGTCTCTCTCCCTTTCTAGAATTCTCTCTTTTCTTCTAATCCTCTAATTCCCCAATCTCCAATTTCTATCCTGTTTCAATGGTGCTTTCATTGACCACCATAACCAATTTCTATGATGGCTTGGCGAGTTCAAATGTGGTGCAAACCATTACCATGAATGAGTACTATTTCATTTTCATAGTTGATGCTCATCATGTTCATATGAATGATCCCAAGATATTGTTGTCTTGCTTTATCAATGTATTAAAAATTCATATTCATAGAGAAGCTTTCTTCAAAAATCCAAAGTCTCTTTCACGTGCTTTATACTTGGCAATATTTTCTGAAGAAAAATTTGCAGATTAGGAGCAACAACTCAACAACATTTTAGCAATTGCAGATCAACAATAACAGTCACATATCCATTTTCAGATTCATCAACATTTCAGAAATCCAGATCCAATAACAGTTCAAAATTCAGCAATCATAACAACAGATCCTAGCTTAAGATCAACTACAAAATAGGGGTGGAACAAGCCATGCCAAACCAGGCTTGGCAACAGGCTAGGCCTGTATCACAAACATATGGGCCTGCCTAGCCTATAGCCTGCTATTTTTCAAGCCTAAGCCTGGCCTGAAGCATGTTTAGAAAGCCTGCAATTCTAAAATATTTAAATCGGGCCACAGGCTAAGATAGAAACCGGCTTAAAATAGGCCTGGCCTCAATAGCCACGAAACATAACACCAAATTGCCACAGAAAAACAAAATTGCATCCAGCAACTCAATTTCAAACAAATCTGTCTAAAATCGACACCACAAATTACAGCCAAAAAATAACAAATCTCGACTTAATCATTTAAAAAGAACATCAATTAAACACAGACACATTCAAAAAACTGAATTCGAAAAAAATAAATAAATGCTGGAATGAGTCAGAAAAGATTCAGGGCGTGGAATACCTCAATCGATAGAGGAAGGAGGAGCAAGGCACGAAATCCAAGGTGGCGAATCTGAAAAAAATTGAACGATTGATGTTGTTGTTGCTGTGATTGCGCAGTGCGATGGAGAATATGAGAAAGGAGACGAGGTCAGGCGGAGGGCGGCGACGCGGTGTGAAGACGGTGGCACTGTGCTGCTTGTGCAGCTGTGCGTGGTTACAGCGGCAACAGCGAATTCCGGTGTCGAACAACGCGGCGGCACGGAAGGCAGAGATGGTCCTGAAGGCTCCGCGGTGGTTACAACAGCCACAGCGAACCCTGTCGCAGCAAGGGCGAAGGAGATGGCAGACTGCAGCAGCCACAGACGCGGTGGCAGGTGAAACGGCGGCGAGATCGTGGTGGCTGTTCTGTGGACGAGGGTCGCCGGGGAACACCTGTCAAACGGCGGCGCTGTTGAAGAGGCTAGAGCAGCAACTTTGATCGATCCTAGCGTGAAGTGGAAGCTGGCAGATGCAATTGGGGCTAGCTAGGCGGTTTGTTCCCTTAATGGGCCAAGCCCAATATGATCCTAGAGCTTTAGGAATAGACCAATTAATTGGGCAAATTTTGCTCCTTATGGGCTTAGATCAAATTGTTATCAGCCCAATTATGCAATGGGATTCTGGAGGCAATTTAATTTTTGTGCAGTCATTTTTTCAACCAATACAAAAATAGAAATAATTATTTTTAGTGTTAATTGTTTTTAGGATTAATTATTTTTTAATTATTATAATTAAGATTTAAAGTGTGCTTTATTTTTCCACTAATCTTGAGGATAAGGTTTTCTTGAAGAGGAGGGTAGTGTAACATGTATAAGTGGACCCAAATAGCCAATTAGGAGTAGTAGAGGAAAAGAGAGAATTTCAGAGAGGAAACTCAATTCATATTTCTCACATAATCCATTGCAATTCATTTTACTCCTATTTATACTAATTCCTACTAAAGCAATTCTTCTAATCAGACTATTTAGACCCATTTATACATGTTACACCCCTCTCCCCACTCTCTGTGGTTGCATGCGTGAGTGAGAAAAAATACTAAAAAAATAGGAACACAACCAGATTGAGTGATAGGATATGTTGTTGAAAAAAAAACCATTTTAAAATATTTAAAAGGTTTTTTCTTCTATACCCTAGGGTATTGGTACCCATTTGGCTTTTAACGGTTGTGATTGAATTTTTTATTTTTTTATATTTTAATAAAATAAGTTAATAGGATGCATTACATATTCTTAGTCATAAATAATCAAAAAGTATTGATACTTTTGAACTTTATAAGGGAATTGTAAAAACCCTTTATTTAAAGAAGAAATTTCAATACTCTTGATTGTGGATTCACATATATGTCGAGCAAAGATGTTCGCTTACTAAGTGAGTGAATATTCACATTGATTTTACAAAGCTCCTTCTTAAAAATTAAATAAATCAATTTAATCCTTCAATATTTGAAAGAGACGTCAATCTAGCCCTTCGTATTATAAAGAATTGATAATCATTTATATTATAAAGAACTAAATTAAGAACTTAGTTTCATACAATTTTTTATAGATAATCCTATATTGTCACATTGAAAAAATGTTTGATTTCAATCTATACTATTTTAAAAATTTTACAACTAAAACCAAGTGATTAAATGATGATATAAATTTTATAGCAAAGTTTATTCAAATTAGAGTTAGATCCTCTAAAATGATGATCTCATTTTAGATAATAAAGCAAGGAGTTTAACCCTAAATCAGTAGAATGAAAAGACCCACACTTCTAACTTGATTAATCCAAAGATAAAATCTCATTATTTTACTCTTTAAATGATATCCTCACTTCAAAAGATCCAAATCTATCAAAATTAATCGTCTAAATTAATATTAAAAAAACTTAACACTAATTTAATGTCACATGTAATTATAAATTTAATTTAAGCATTTACTCATAATTATTTTGAAATCCACTTATCAAAATGCCTAAAGTTTATCTAAAACATTTAGAAATCAATCCAAGTATCCAAACCAATTACCTATCATAGCCATGAAAATCAAATTAATCAAATACAATTTAAACGTTTTAATCAAGTAACTCACCTACTTACGGGCTTTTTATTTGCCAACCAAAAAAATTGGTTATTTACATATTTGAATGGCTTTCAACAATTTTTACCAATATATAATAGTTATTTATTAACAACAATACATTGCACAATGAAACGAGTTGATCACACATGTAATATGTTGGATTGTCAGACGTAATCAATTTTCAACTGACTGTTAGCCGCATTATGCTTCAAATAAAACTGCAAATAGTGTGATGTATTGCACATTGACAATCTCTATATAAACATTTAGCCCAAGTTGAAGTGCAGATTAAAGACTAGGTGTTGTGTGAGTTATTTGTTTGTGTTTTTTTTTTTTTGGGGTCTTTGAAAGAAAAATATCTAGGAGATATTATATGCTTGTTCATTGTAATTATAAGATTATTTAAAACTCACAAGATGGAGTCAAGTTTTGCTATCAAAATCCACCACTTATTAGTGTTCATTCGTGTATGAGTCTTTTTGAGCTTCATGGCAAAATTCTTACAGTTGCGTGAAGGAAACATGCAAATAATTCAGATGGTGTATCGACTACCCATAGTTGATCAGTCAAGGTACGGTACGGTATAGAAGTTGCAGCATTGATACTAATGATGATTTGAGGAAGATGTTTGATTGTCATAGTCATTTTCCTGACCTTCATGTTATGGAGGTACTTGTAGCTTTGAGAGAGTTACAGTTGAGTACTAATGGATCAACTCTCATTCAAGCTTTTGATGGGTTGTCACTAGCTCAGTCTTCTAGGATAATTTCGATGCCAAGTCCGATGCACGATGAAAACCTTCAAGAAGTAAATGAGGAAGAAGGGACTAGTGGCCCGAGCTTTAGACAACTTGTGATCAAGGTTGGTAGAAAGCTTCAACTAGATGGTCTAATTGCAAGTTATGAGTCTTATGATGAAGTATTTTTTAAGAAAGCCGACGACGGTAAAAAATTTTCCAATGTTATTTGTGAATTAATTTGTTACATCTTTTTATGGTTTTGTGGTTAACTTATTATTTAACATTGTGTAGTGTCTTTTTTATGAATTAGTGCAATTTTTTTCAATGGATAATGAAATAATTTAAATTCTTATCCAAGCATTATTTTATTGTATGTTTTTATGAAGAATGTGGTTAACTTATCTTTTTAATATCGTTTAAAGTCCTATTCATGAATTATGTTATTAATTTTTATTGTGAAGTATGTGGTTAATTTATTATTTAGTATAATTGATTATTTACATTGAATATTAGAATATTTTGATTTTACTTAAAATTCTTTAGCCCTACAAGATGATGACGATGACATAGTGCCTCCTACCCAAAGCCAACATTGATACAATCTCATGCAATCCAAAATTCAATAGTAGCTCACTAGTCAAGTTTGAATATGGAAGCAAATCAGGTGACCATGGAGGTCGGGTTCAATGGTATTGTGGGTAGTGGGGACATTGTATAATTATTTGGAGAGCACAATTTACAAGAAAGGTAGTAACTCCCCAATAAAGAGTTTGTACTACTTTTAGTTAAAAACTATAACATCCGAAAGGGTGTTAAGTACAAGGTCCATAAGTCAGGTCCAACAAAATATCGAGGCAAATGCGAGCACTTTGGGAATGGGTATAATTAGAGTATCCGCGTCACATATAGACATAAGAAGGGGAGTATGGGAGGTTCAAAAGTACAATGGAGAACATACTTGCTTGATGAGACGAGTTTTACAATGCATCTCACTTGGATGTTGATGTTATCACTTCTTGCATATTTTCTATGGTGGAAGGTGACCTGATGGCTCCTGTTAGAGTGTTGCAAGGTCGTGCATGAAAAGTATAAATTTTCAGTTTCATATAGGAGGGCATGACTTGCAAAACAAAAAGTCATTGCTTGGATTTATGGAGATTAGGAAGAGTCTTACAATAACTTCTGAAATGGCTACTTGGTTTGCAATCATTTATACCAAATACCTTTTTTATGTCTAATGTATTTTTGTTATTCATTTTACTCACTTCTTGTTTGGTTTGAGTTCCTAATTTTCAGTTTTCATTTTCAGTTTTTCAATTTTTCAGATTTTGTGATGAAATACTAAAAATTCTAAAACTTGCAAATTTCAGTTTTAGTTTTCAGTTTCAGGATTTCCTTCACAAAATCCTAAAACTAAAAAACTGAAAATGAAAACTGAAAACTGAAACCAAACAAGCCCTAAGTTTTTTACTATTTTTTTCATTTATTTCAGGTACAATGCTTGAATCTTCAACTTTGCCTTATTATGAGGGAAATTTGGCTCACCGTTTACGTATAATGTTTCATCGTCTATTTTGGACATTTACACATTGTGCCTAGGTGTTTAAACACTATAAGTGATAACTCCAGCTTATGGAGTTATTTAGCTTTTAATTGGGATTGAAATCGCATGACTTGTCCTTCATTTTCTAAGTGAAACACTTAAAAATAGGAAGAAGTGGCTCATATTTGTTTTAGAACTTTTGTTGAAAAATTCGACGTCATAAATCAAGACTATTGGGATGAATTGCATAATTCAAACTAAATTTTCATTGAATGATTTTTGATAGAGAAAATTGTAGAAGTTTGGAGCTTAAAGAGAATTCAAGTTGAACCAAGAGGAGGGAAGCAAAGCATGAAGAAAAAGCCATTAAATTGAAGTTTTTGCTATTGGGTCGCGACAGTTTTGCCTGGTTGTAACCTACGAGCGCCTAAACATTAGATCAGTTTTGGTCAGGCGCTTACAATTTCTGTCTGGTTGCAACCTAACACGGCCCAGGCCCATTTTTAGTAAATAATTAGACAGTATTAAGAGAGAGTTCAGTTTGGCCTTTTTCAGTTTTGAGAGAAGAATCCTAGGTTTTGGAAGGAGCTAATACTAGAGAAGGATTCATCTTGAAGATTGAAGGCCAAGGGCTAGGAGAAGGATTGAAGCCCCATTTGTTCATCTCTTCCTCTTCTTATGTCTTTAATATTCATTATGTCTCTTGAACTAGTTTGTGTTTTGTTCATTGTTATGGATAGCTAAATTTGTAGTTGGGGATCCTTTGAATCCCTCTATGGATCTTGGATGTTTGTAATGTTGCTTATTTGAATGTTGATAATATTGGTTTTGGTTACCCATTTCTATTCTTAATGCTCTTATATGTTTGGCCACCATCTAAGTTAATTTGGGGATTCTCTTGAAACTAGACATAGGAATAGAGATATTGGACCTTGGTATGGGTAATGCTTGTTCTTTTACACTTAATTGGCTTAGGTGTGAGGATTAGTCAATGGGATGGAAACATATCCATTAACCTTGCATAGTAGATGTTTGATGTTAGTTCTCAATGGGTTGATTTCACACTAACTCACAAGGACACTTAGTGTTTTAGGTGAAAGAGACATTATTAATCGACCTAGACATAGGCTTTTAACTATAATTGGCATGCTAACAAAACCAATTCCTTAATGTTCAATTAAGTAATTTGCATATCCAAGTGAAGTAGAGGAAGAAAAAGGTTCCCTAGGCCTTTTAACCTTGGTTGTTTCTCAACTTTAATTTGTGTTAGTGTTTTCTAATTATTTGCTCTTTAGAATTTCTTCGTAACTCCATTAACTCGTTTTGCTCAGGTTGAACATGATAGTTTAGTAACTCAATAGCATATTTATACCCAATCCCTGGAAACGATACTCTTAACTCACATTATACTATTTGACGACCTATGCACTTGCGGTATTTAGCCGCTCTTGTAGGTGGCCATCAATAAACATTTTGTTTTAGTTGATGAGACGCATTTGTATGGCAAATATGGGGGCATATTACTTATGACAATTGCACAATATAGTAATTCAAACATTTTGTCTATTACATTTGCAATGGTTGAAGGGGAGACAATGAATGCCTAGTCATTTTTCCTAACTAATTTTTTACGCATGTGACACCACAATAGGAGATTCTGATAATTTCTAATAAGCATGCTACTATCAAAGCGCTTTAGATGGAGAAGGTAGTAGATGACATCCTCCACAAGCCTAAACTAGACTAAAATCATAATGTAAAAAACATGGTGATACTACATTGAACTGAATTATTAAACTCCTTACAAACCTATTCATTCAATTTTAATATTTATGTTAAAATAAATATTAATATTAAATTTTTAGTAATATTAATATTTTAATAATATCAAAGCATGAAAAGTAAAAAATTAATAAATAATTTAGAAACTAACAAATAAACATGAATAATTAACATCAAGTAAAGTAAATTTAAAATGTATTTCTATTGCATTAAATTAAAATTTCTATAAACTAGTGCAAATTAATTCAATTAATCTTAAATATACATTTTTTAAGTTTAAATAAAAAATTCTATCTCTAGAGAAACCAAAGCAACTTAAAGTTGTGCATAAATAAAAACAAATTTCTAACTAATTTATAAACTAAAGAAAATTAAATTATTTAACTTGGAACAATACTAAGAAATGAAAATAAAACATTAAATTACATGTGTATTAAGATTTACCGAGATGTGTTCACATTGATCTATATGGTAAAGGTTGTTATTTTTAGACCTCATTTGGGTAAATAGCTTATTTAAACTCTTATACAAAATTAACTTTTGAAAAGTAACTTGTGAATAAGTTATTTTATATTTAAATATATAATAATAAAAGTACATACTTTTAGTGCTTTAGAAAGCGCTTTTAAGAAACTAGATATTTTAACTTCTCAAAAAGCACTAAAAATGACTTTTAGAGAAGTAATAAGATGTTTAGTCGAAAATAAAAAGTAAAAATATGAATTTTAATTTCTAGAAAGTTAGAAAAAGTCGAAAGTTATAGTATCTAAACGGACCCTTAGCTATTTTCGTCTTTTACTTACTCTCTACTTTTAACCTCTACTCTCTTACCTCACCCAACTTCTCTCTACTTCTCTTTAAATTCTCTCTAACAAATCTCTCTCTACAAAACAAAAAATGAGATTGAGTGAGATGTATTATGTGCAACATTGTAGCACTTAATAGTCACGTATCACGTATTGTGCATCTCAAAAACTTGCGTGTCAGTGGTCGCACACTACAAAAAATTATGTGTATTATGGTGGTGAAATTTGCGGCTCTTTAAATCCACCATAACATGCGGTAAATTATGGAGTTTTATTTGCCGCCATAATTTTAGTAAAAGAAGTGGTGGTTAGGATAAATTATGGAGTTAAGAAACACCTTTATTTACCATTACTATTTATATTTCTTTTTTTTTTACTATTTTTAATAAAATAGGGGAAAAATAACATTCTCACTCTTTAATTTTTTTAGCTAGTTACAAATAGATACCTTAACTTTTAAGTTTTCTAATTAGATCCTTAAAGTACACTAATCCTCAAAATTAGTCGTTTTATTCAATTTTGAATTTAGCTAGATAGCTGATGTGGTAAAATATCTAACGAAACATGTCACAATTTCTTTTAATTTTTTAAATATTTTCTTTATTTATATTATTTAATATTTTTAAAAATAAATATTGATTAAAAAAAATTAAAAAATACTAACTAAAACTTTGTCATTTGTTGCTCGGAAAATGAGGATGGAAAGCTCAAATTAAACATTAACTCTTATCGTGCATTTCATTTAAGAGGATGCATTATCTCTTGATTTTTTAATCTTATAATAAAAACAATGAACTACGATAAATAGAAAACATTTTATGCATTTTTATTTCAATTGAATTTGAAACTTGTGTTGTTACTACAATTATAGTTGTATTCCCTTGAAAATGGAAACAAAAGTGGAATAGTGGATAAAACTTAAGCAAATTTTTTATCGAGTAAATTTAAAAGTTAGAGGAAGTTGTTTGTAACTAGTTGAAAGTATAAGGGTGGATATGCTCTTTTCCATAATTATTTGAATTTGACATTTGAAGAATAAAATCTCAGAATAAATATTTTACACAATTAATCAAATATGTATTACTACATCATTAAAAATATTTAATTACAATCACATAAAAAAATTTAAGAAATGAAAAATTGTAGAAAAGGAAAAATTTGTCAAAGTTAAGAGAAGTGGTTTGAACCCTTACCATGAGAGATAAATAGGAAGTTGGACAAACTAATCAATCATCTAAACCAAGAGTAAGCATGTTGATGGATGATGTGCAAATAATACACTAAAAAACGTAATGAGCCCAAATCACACAACTTAACTACATGATAGGTTTTTCACTTCCCTGTCTCACTTTTCATATTCACCACTTTCTCATTTGACTATCGCACCATACTTCACTCCTTCTTTCACTCTCCACGCTGTGTGTGAACCACCGTAAAATGTCAAGCCACCACCATTGCTAACCACGCCGTGTCATCTCCTTCGGCATGCTGCTAACCTGTGCCATGCTTTGATTCAATGATCAGTGACGACTAGAAGCGAAACTCGCGCCTAGTCATTGTCCTTTTGCACGCTGCCTAATCCGTGCTATGTCTGATTTCAAGTGATCATTGATGGCAAGAAGTTATAATATGTCTTGTTTTTAGGCCTTGTTAATTGGGTTTGGTTTATTCTTTTATCTCTTCTCTGGAATTTGCATATTGTGTACCATTGTTGAATTATTGATTTTTACCTTATGTTAAAAATTGTTAAATGGATGAGATTGGAAGAGAGGTTGGTCAAGGTGAAATGTGGAAGTTGACCCACAAAAAAAGGATGGAAACTACATAAATAAGGAGGCAAGAGAGATAGCGGTAAATATAATTATTATTCTCTAATTTCTCATAGATAAAAATCTAAGGCCTGTTTAGTTTGAGTTTCAAATTTTCAATTTTCCAAATTTTGTGAAGGAAATATTGAAAATGTTGGATATTTTGTGTATGACTGGCATAAATCATATTTTGTTATAATTTTAATTTGATTCCAGATTAATTGGATGCCAAAAATATTGAACCATATTGTTTAGCCCATTTTTTGATTAATTTTTTGTTATTGGGCTTAACTATGTTAATTTTTGTTGATAGTGGATACGTTTTGGTTATTATAAATGAGCTGAGCCATAATGGATAGGTTTGACCCATTCTGTTACTAACTAGAGAGGCCCCTCCTAACCAATTCAGTGTGGCGTTGCTCCATTGAGACGAGCACGTATCTTGGAACTGAAGGGGTGATAGAAGGAGTATTCTCCCCTCCTGCTGTTTTCTCACAGGTCAAAGGAATCAGATAGTCATGGACTCATCAATGTCTACTGTTCAGGTAATCCTGGCACCTAATCTCAATTATAATATCTATTTGTCACATGTCATATTGAGAATTAGATCAATGATAAACAGGAGAAATTTTAGAACATTTGTTATTTGTAAATTAAAATTTCTACAAGTGGTATCAAACCTTGGTTCTAATTATGATATGGCTGTGATAATATATTCCAGATTAGGTGTTTATGATACAAATTTGTTATTTTGTGATTTCACCTATTAAATTCGAAATTGATTGAGGGCTTTTGTTTCTGATTATGTTATGAGACAATCGATATAAAGATCACATGAAACGGATTAGTGTAGAGAGAATTTTAGTTTTAAACTTATGAACCCTATCTTAGAACCCAATTTCAAGTTGACAATCCTAAAGCCATTTGTGTGTGAAATTGTTTCGATTTCTTTAAGGCTTTCATAGAAAATGAAATTTCAAACCTATCGACACCAAAATCATGAGTTTTCATCAAGCATTAAGAAAGAAATCATGAAAAAATCAAACATACCTACACGTATTTTTCATTCAAGAAACCTAGATTCTATAGGCCATGAATTCATGGATTTTTACATGGGTTTTGTAGCTCTTATTGTTGTGGTTCTAATGAGACAATAATCACGCAATTTGGTTGAGAATTAAGTGAGAAATCGCTCTCAACTCGTTTCGGTATCCATGGGTTCGTTACCCGTCTTAAGGTAGGAGACGATGACAGGACCCACGCGAGTGCCCAATCGGGCTAGCGCGCACAGCACGTGAAGGCCAATCCATGGCTTGTTTTGACCCATTTTTTATTTTGGGCTTTTTTATATTTTAAAATTATTGGTGATTTTTATTTATTTTTCTGGGCATTAGAAATAATTATCGTTAATTTTCTATTGAATTAATTGCTTCAAAATACTAGATACTCTCCAAGTTTTTGGTCTGAAATTTTTGTGCATATTTCTAACATTATTGGGCACATTATGTTCAGCACACTCTAGATTAGGAATTGTTTAGTTAATTAAATAATTTTGTGTTCTATTATGTGCATATTATTGAACATTGTGATTATGTTGTATTACTATTATAAAATTTTGTGATATATATATTTATGAGATATGTTGTTTTTTAGACCATTTTGTACTATTGTTAGGTATTTTCTTCACTGTTGTGAGCTCCCCTTCGTGGGAGGAATTGCAATAAAATACTATTATATGAAAATTGTTGTTACTAATGTGGCATTAGGAATTATTTTAATAATGCACTTGCCATATCAGTTTATCTTTATTGATATAGTTCCTAATGATTAATAATTATATTTCTAAAGTTTTCAGTATCATCTCGATACTAGCTCTAGGAATATAATTATTTTCTATAGTATGGGAGTTAACTTATGCATTGTAATTTAGGACCCTTCGGCGGGATTATAATTGTATGAGGTGACTTTATTATTGTTATAAGCTCTATTTCATTTATTGGATATGCTTGACAAAAATCTCCCATTAATGTACAAATTTCAGCTTTGCCAATAAACATGAACTCTTTACCAAAGCTGAATGGAACAAATTATAAGAACTGGACTTGATTCTGTTAAGTTGTTCATTACCATTTCTAATGTTGATGCTACCCTTATTGAGAATGAGCCTGAAGTCCCTACACCTGAGTCTTCCATTGCTATTATAGCAAAACATGATAAGTGGGCTCATTCTAATAGAGTCTGTCTGACGACCATGAATTTCACTATGGATAAGACCATCAAAGATAATGTTCCTGAGATGAATAGTGCTAAGGAGTTTCTTAAGTCTGGGCAAGAAATTCAAGAAATTTGATAAGACTAAAAAGGCTTACTACCTTTTACTGTTGACAAAGACTAGATATGATGGTGTGTCTAGTGTTCGTGATCATGCTATGAAGCTAACCAATTGGTACAACAAGTTGAAATCCATGAAAGTGGAACTAGGAAGCGACTTTTTGGTCTGGCAGGTATTGGATTCTCTTCTTTGAATTTGATACTTTGAAGACTTCTTATAATGTGCAAAAGGAAGAGTGGTCCATTGATGAGCTTGTAGTCATTCTTAATTAGGAGGAGTAAACTATGAGGAAGGGTAAGGCTTAAGTTATTTAGTTGGTTTCCCATAAGAGTCATGACAAGAAGAAGAAGCATTTTAAGGGAAAAAGTAGCAAGCCCCAGTTCAAGAAGAAGTGGAGTGATATGTTTGAACCTCCTTCAGTTCATGAAGATGGTCACCATCTGTGTAAAATGGAGATTCAATAGTAATTGCAAATTTTGTAATGTGTTTGGGCACAAACAAATTGACTACTTTAAGTTTAAGAAATAGATAGAGGGGAATAAGAAAGGTATTCATCTAGCTCTAGTGTGTTTTGAATCTAATTTTATTGATGTACCTTCTCATACTTAGTGGTTAGATTCTGGTACAACCATGCATATTACAAAGTCGTAGGAGCTCAAAACTAGGAGAAGGCCAAATGAAGGGGAGGTGTCTGTTGTGGTTGGAAATGGGAATGAACGCCAAAGTAGAACATATAGGAGCAGTTGGCTTAAAATTAAGTGATGGACATGAGTTGATTTTACAAAACACTATTTGTGTACCTTCTATGAGAAGGAATTTGATTTCAATTTCGTTTTGGATGATTATGGATACTATTTCTATTTTGGGTCTAATAAAGTTCTTTCAAATTATGAATCTGCGTTGTTGGCTATGGTGTTAAGTTGAATGGCATGTATATGTTGAATCTTGATCCTCTTTCTATTGAATAATAACATTCCAATGTTAATAATGTTATTGGGCAAAAACACGAAAAAGTTGTTAAAAATTCTTCTATGTTGTGGCATAAGAGGTTAGGACATGTATCTCGATAAAGAATGGAGAGATTGATCAAGAAGAACATTCTTCATGAAGTGGACTTCTCAGATTTTGATACTTGTATTGATTGTGTGAAAGGGAAGCTCACTGCTAGAGTCAGGAAGGAAAGAGTTGCTAGGAGTGAAGGGATACTGCAGTTGATTCATATAGATATCTGTGAGCCAATTACTTCCATTGCTTTGGGAGAATTTAGATATTTCGTTACATTTATTGATAATTTCTCAAGATTTGGCTGGATTGATTTGTTGCGTGAGAAATCAGAAGCTGCTCCTGAGTTGAAATTTGGCACACAAGTTAAGTGTGTGAGGTCTGATAGAAGTGGTGAATTTTATGGAAGGTATGATGAAGTTGGTAGGAATCCTAGTCCTTTTGCAAGGTTTTTACAAGGTTGTGGTATTGAGGCACAATACACTATGCTAGGCACTTCGTAGCACAATGGTGTTGCTAAAAGGTGAAATCCTACTCTCATGGAGATGGTTAGGTGTATGCTTAGCTATTCAATTCTTCCTGATTTTTTATGGGAAGAAGCTTTGAAAATAACAGCTTATATTTTAAATATGTGCCTAGTAAGTCAGTTCCAAGGACTCCATATAAACTTATGATAAGGAGAAGGCCTACTCTGAAGCGTTTTTGTGTTTGGGGTTGTAAGGCAGAAGTGAGGCTCTACAATCCAAAAATAAAGAAGCTTGATCCTAAAATAATAAGCGGTTTCTTTGTAGGATATTGCATTGGCTCTAGGGTTTCTAGAAAATTCTGAAAACTACAAATTTCAGTTTCAATTTTCATTTCCACTTTTCAGGATTTCCTTCACAAAATCTTAAAAACTGAAAAATTGAAAATTAAAACCAAAAAGTTCCCTATTGTTCTTTACAAACTATTCTCCTTTTTTGGTGATTCATGTAGGAGAAAATTGATGATCATATGAGTCAAGACTTGAAAAATGGATTTGAGATTTCTCAACTGATAAGTTGGAGAAGTTTTTGGAAAAGAACATCTTGGGCGTGTTCGAGGATTAGGCATGGGAGTGGTTCCTACCGTGGCCTTCAAATGTATAAGAACTCGTATTGGTGGGATGAACATGGGTTCATGTAGTGCTAGTACAACCTTTTAAGAAGCAAAGCAAAAGTTGGTTACAATGGAATCACAAATTCAAGTATTGTGTGCCTATATAGCTGTGAAGGAAGGAGAAAGAATGCCAGAAGAATTAGCAACATCATTTTGATCTTACTTCATAGGTATATAAACTATTACAGTGTTTTATATAAATCATGCTTTCTTTGTTGTCAATTTATTTGTGCTTACTTTCTGCTTGTAAAGTTTGTTTCTTTTGAATTTTTCATTTATTAATTTAGCCTCATATTAGTTTATATATCTTTATTGCAGGTACCTGATATAAGAAGTAGGGTTGAATCATCCAATGATATAAGAAGATCATCAAATTGAAGCAATAATAATCCATCAACTAATCTTTCGAGTCTATATACATGATCTTTTTATTCATTACTAGTGTGACTGGTGTACTACTTGGATTGACTACTTTCTTTTAGACTTATAAGTATGTATGGCTCAAGTGTAGTACTCATTTTATACTTAAGTAATGTATTTTTCTATTAAGTATTATATTATCATGTTTGTATCAATTAATATATTTTACATATCTTGATATTATTTTTATATTGATATGATTGATTTTGAAACTTATATTATAAAATATCTCTTAAATTTTGTTTCTTACTTGTAAAATTTTATAACTTTATTATGTATAATGTCCAAACTTTCATATATTATTCAAATGTTAGTTGACTTGACGACAGGACATATTTGTTCATTATTCAATTGGTTTTAAGTTTTAAAAATTGACTCAATTTAAAATTCAGGCCAAATTTTAATTTTGTTCAACTTGATTCAACCTGTTCGTTGTATACCTCTTACGCTACCTATGGCTTCATTACCAACTATAGAGTTCTTGTAGTTAGCATTTCCTCTTCCATGTCATTCAACGATGTCTATTGGTTGCCAATAATGCTCATTGCTCATTATAGCATTATAGCAATAATAGTGCATATGCTGACGAGGGACAAAGACAACGAAACCAAATTAATATTGAATGTTTACGTCAAAAACTTATTTGTGCTTTAGTTCAAGGAAGCCATTATGAACATGCGTCCTTTTTCTTTCTTTTATGATACCAACAAGGTGTTGTTTGGCAGAAAATTAAAAGGTTCAAGTTCGTTAAATATGCGGTGATGTTACATATTATTTATTATTAAATTCAATATCTTATTAATTATTTTTATTTTATAAAATACAAACTAAAATGTATATGACACATTTTTCTCTCATATATTTTAATAGTTTCTCTTTTGTACACTTCATCATTATATGAAAAATGAAAATAAAAAAGTGAAAACATATCAAAATAATATTTTTATCAATCATTTATTCATTTACATAAAACATTTCAAAAACATGATAGTTAAAATATTGATTTATAAAAAAAATTTAAATATTTTTAATCTTATTGCTACAATTATATTTTATTCTAAATATTATTTAATCTTAATATTATTTATCTTGTATTAATTATTTTTAATAATTAAATATTATTTATTTATATATTTTAATAATATTATAAATATTAAATTTATTATTATTTTTACTTAATATATTTATGATTAATTTTTAATATTATTTATAATTTTAATTTTTATGCACTAAAGGTGTAAATTAATTACATTTTTAACCAATAGAAATTTGAGAAATTTTCATATTACCATGGAAAGTTACTGATCAATATTTGTTCTATACTTTTAATATATAAAAATTAAACTCATCATTCTTTATTTGTTAATTATTTTGTTTTAATAATATATAAAAATCAAATTGTGAAAGAATGGTTATGATTTAAAAGCTTAGACAATATATTGTATACACCAAATAACAAATAAAAACATAATGTACAACATTATCTTAAGTTTTTGCTTTGGGTGCCTACGATTTGTGTGATTAATAATCATGCTTTGATCTTTGATTTAATAAATTTAAAAAACTTGAGTTAATAGAACACATGATTGATTCTTAATTACAAATAACTAAAATATTTCAATACCCATAAATTTTATAAGGACTAGAAATCCCCATTATCTTATCATCATGACTCTCATGGGATGAAGTGTAAATTTTACAAAATAATAGGATGAAGTGTCATTGTCAAGCACCTCCAAGGTATTAACTATTAAGTGTATTTTGTTCAAAATAAATTAATTTGTAATTAAATGTTGTTTGGTTGAAGATTGACTTAAATTAATTTTCAAATTGTAAAAAAATAATAATAGATAGGGAGAAAAAAAGTAGGATTAGAGAACGAACTTAAAATTTGTTGATTAAAACTTAATTTTCGGTTGAAATTGATTTACTTTAAAACTAACTTTTTAAATATTTAACTAATTACTGGATAAATTTTACCAAAAGCAAATCCCTTCTTTTACAATATTGGATTTTTCCCGCCGATTGTTTTGCCAAGCATTTTATACTGGAGTCAACATTCCTCTTAACTTATTCTTATTTTAAAATTTTTCTTTTATTATTTTTTTATAAATTTAATTTTAATATATTAATAGTTTATTTAATTAAATCTCTTATTTTACATAATTTTTAAAAGAGTAATAATAAAAATTAATTATATTTATCAATATAATATTATATAATTCAATAACTACATAATATATATATATTTTTAAATAATATTAATGCATTTCAGTTAAATCCTTATTTTACTGGTAAAACTGGTCAACTCAACCCCAATGAGCATTTTACTTTGTTTTGCTTGTGGCCTCGCTTTCTGTTGCAGCAACGTTATTTGAATTTTAAATCACCTGAAACTGAAGCGCAACATCTTTGTGTTTTGGTGTGTTATTAACTCTCTGTTCCCTTCCTTCATTCCTTCACCCTCTCGGTTGGTTTAAGGAACTTGTTCCTTAACATCTTCATACAGTATCTGAAATCTCTCTCTCTCTCTTAAAATCTTCACCCTTTGACCTTTTCCATTGTTGATTATTACCATATTCAGAATCTCCATTCTGGGTCAGTGTATCTCATTCCAAATTTCCTCCTTTTCCATCATTAGTTCTCAGATTATCTTTAAAATAAAAAAAAAATCTAAATTTTCAACCTTTCTTAATACAATAAAAAGATTCCATCACTTCGTTTTATCCGCTTCATGTTGTTATTAGTATCCCATCACCTTGGTTTCAACGTTTTCATTTGTTCAATTCCATTATTCCCTGCAACTCTTTAACCAAAACCCAGAAAACTAGCAGAACCCCACTTCTTATTCTCATTGGATACTGTGAGTTTTGGAGGTAAAAAAGAAAATGGCTTCTGTTACTACCAACCCAGTTCACATATCAGTTCAAAGACCAGGAGCCTCTTCAGCTTTTCTGTTACATCATAGAAGGGTCTCAACAGGTTATTGTTATGGCTCTCTCAAGGCTCGGGCAATTCAACTTAAGGCCAAAGGATCATCAAGCTTGGCGTTTTCTCCTTTGGTGGATGGTGGGAAGAAGAAGAAGAAGCATGTGGTGGTGCCTTTGCAGCAGGTTGGGGAGAGGGCATTGGGAGCAAGCATGTTGTTTGGTTGGTGTCAGCAGCTGAGACAGCAAAGAAGGGTTCCTGCTGTGTCAGCCTTAGTAGCAGATGCTGATGGTGACAATGAAATCGAAATCATAGATGGGTAAGAGTTACACACTTCAATAACTGTGTGTTTGGATTAGCTTCTTTTGAGTTTTTTCTTTTTTCAAGACTTATAAATTATAATTAAAATCAGTTTTTTCTCTTTTAATTACATCTCCCAATATCATATTTCCCCAAGTAAGCCTCGAGTTTGATTCAGTGTTGACAAAATAATAATAGTAATAATTTAACCGTTGTTTAGTTCTTGCTTGCTTGGGGACCAAATTGGTGAGTGGATAGCAGCCATTGAAATTTATTAGAGGATGGAAAATAGTGAAATGTTGTTTGATTCCTCGTAAATATATCACGTAAATTAGTCACTTGGAATTTAAAAGTCTTCTATTAATTACTATTCAACAAAAAGGATAAATTGATTTTCTAACAAGTCCGTATAACTACGAAAAATAATGTACAAAAGAACCAATTTGTCCCCCCTTTTTAATTGCAAGAGACCAATAAAAGACTTTAAACTCCTGAGAGACTAATATTTGTTGCCCATATATTTCTAAGGCAAAAAATAGGTCTTTAGTCTTTTTTTTTTTCCTCCTCTTTTGGGGCAGAAGTGTTGGGGTGAACAGAAGTTGGAGTTTGGTTCTGATACTGTGTGTAATTAGTACTTTACTACTTCCCAGCAACCCAAGAATATTCTTGTACTGTTGATTTCTTTGCTGGTATTTTTATTTTTATTTTTATTTTTATTTTTTGTAATTGATATACAATTACAGGTCTGTCAAGCACTCAAAGAGCTTTGGTGAGAAATTTCCTGCATTGGTTACTGGTTTCTTTTTCTTTATGTGGTAAGAATTCCCCACTTTTTTTCAAATTAATTTTTAGGTTGGTTAAGATATCTGTATGAGACAGGGATAAGTGGCTGGATGGTGCTAAATTGCTGCTGCCATCTATGAAAAATACTCCCATCTCTTACATGCACAAAAGATAGAGGGAAAATGATCTAAACGCCAGATGCTGAACATTAAATATGACTATGCATTTATATTGCACAGGCTTGATTATTGCCATTTGTTTTCTGACATTGTCCTTCTTCCTTCCAGGTACTTCTTAAATGTGATCTTCAACATACTAAACAAGAAAGTTTACAATTATTTTCCATATCCCTAGTATGTTTTCCCTCAGAGATGACTCTATTTCTTATTTATACGTGTGTTTTTATTGCTATATCTACACAATTAGGCTAGGATAGCTTTATATCCAAAAATTAGGCCTGCATAACTTTCTATCAGAAAATAAAAAAATAGACCTGGATAACTATTCTTTCTAGTTTCTTGTTTAACTCAGTATTTGATTTTTTTAGCTTTTGAAAGATTCATTCCATCCATTGTAACATGAAGAAATCTGTTTCAAATCCTTTGCAGCTTTGTTTCTGTTGTGCATCTCCTTGTTGGGGTGGTATATTGCCTTGTTTCCTGGGCTTTAGGTCTACCCAAACGTGCAGTGAGTTATAGTTTCTACATGTTATCTTTTATCCTCAAGGCATATTTTGATATTGACTCCAGTTACTATTGTTTGTTCCTCTTACCAGCCAATCGATAAGGAGCTCTTGTTGCTATTGACTCCAGTTGCATTTTGTCATGCCCTTGGTCATGTCATGTCCAATGTATCATTTGCTGCTGTTGCTGTGTCTTTTACACATACCATAAAAGGTGACGTAATTGGATGGGAAGAAGAAAACCAGACATTTCTTAGGCTGTTTTCATCTGCACAATATATGTACCTGTTGTTAATGGTTCAAGTCAATAGACATTCTTTAATTGTCGTTCTGTTAATTAACAACATTATTTACAAGTATTTATTTTCATTGATGAGTGCTCTGGTTAAGAACTCATAACATTTTTTTTTTCTGTAGCGCTGGAGCCATTTTTTAATGCTGCAGCTTCCCAATTTGTCTTGGGCCAGCAGATTCCATTGTCTCTGTGGCTATCATTGGCCCCTGTTGTGATTGGTGAGCTTTTGTCCTTCATTATTTCCTTCTCTTTGGTTCAAAGTTGAGCTTCATGGTCCAAGCTTCTCAAAGTATGCTACGTATAAAAATTTTGGCATGCTTAAATATGCCTTGTCGTCTTTATAATCCATACATGGCCAATTCTTAGAAATTGACTGTTATCTTTTATATTGTTTATTTACTGATTTGAGCTTTCACTTCAGGGGTATCAATGGCATCACTAACTGAACTTTCTTTCAACTGGACCGGTTTCATCAGTGCAATGATTTCAAATATAGCATTTACGTACAGAAGTATATATTCTAAGAAAGCAATGGTAAGATCTTTTAGGAAATGCCTGCAGCTCATTAGGTTTGCATATTACAGTTAATTCTAATTATCTAATAAGCAAGTTTCTTAACTTTGTTTGCTGTTTAACTATATATAAAGTGGTCTTATGGGGATTTTGATGGACAAAACAAAAATGTGTGATTGTAGATTAGCCATCATTGCCAACAAGCTTATAGCTCAATTGATATTCACCTCAGTCTTGTTGATTTGGGCATGATAATGATCTCGAAGGTTCAATCCTTCACCAGGTCGCATATTCCCCTCTCCTACCGAGGTGTTTGCACCTCCAATGTACCCCAAAGAAGAAACTATGCTAATGCCTATTGTGGTGTCCTTGTTTCATTCAAGAAAAGTGTCTTAGTAAACAGCAACTCTGACAACAATAATGGATCATAAATAATTCTAGATGTTTATAAGTTTTTAGTTTCAAATTATTCTTGATGCATTAACAATACTTGTTGAACAAATAAGTTTTGAAACTTAAATTATGTTTTTGTGGCCTCACAGAAAAGAATAATGTCCTGACCTCGTTGAGTTTTGCAGGGAGCACTCCAATAGACCGATGTAATGTATTAATGATGATCATGCAATATCTAATGAACTGAACGAAACTGTTAGGGATCCTATGCTTGGGCTGGTTTATTCTAGGAAGAGGAGGAGGGGTGTGGCCGTGGTTTAGGCCCAATTGTACATAACACCACAGAGAATTAGTTGCAGAGTTAGAGTTGTACAGCTGCTAGTTGCACAGTTAGTTGCAAAGGGACTCCATAATTTTGTGTGAACTCAATTCATGAACTGCGATAAACTGATAGATGTGATTACAGGTTCCCTTAAACAAGTTCCTTTTCTTTTTCATTTTTAATTTCTGTGTGATGTGTTTGGTTTGAGCAGACTGGAATGGACAGTACTAATGTATACGCATATACTTCAGTAATTGCCCTCTTCTTTTGCATCCCCCAGCAATACTTGTAAGTTCATTGGCTAAACCTGACGAAAGATTTAAATTTTGTTATTGCTTTTTTCTACGTTCATTGATTATTGATTGGGTTTTGGCTGCTTCCAGATTGAGGGTCCTCAACTTATGGAATTTGGATTTAGAAATGCTATTGCCAAAGTAGGCCTGGTCAAGTTCTTGTCTGATCTTTTTTGGATTGGAATGTTTTACCATCTTTACAATCAGGTATGCTTATGCTACAGTTAAAAATAAAAGTTTATTTGTACTTGTCTGCAGACTCAAATTGATGTGCAAAGAAGGAACTTTTCACGGTTTTTAAATGTCATAATTGCAGCTTGCTACTAATACTTTGGAACGGGTTGCACCACTGACACATGCAGTTGGAAATGTCTTGAAGCGAGTTTTTGTTATTGGATTCTCTATAGTGGTGTTTGGTAATTACTTTAGTTTGCCTTTAATATATAATGCAACTCACCATTAGTGTCAAAATTCAAGTGATTTAGTAGATTAGAGTGCAGTTGTGCATTTAATTTAGGTTTGATTTTGGTGAAAATGCATATCGCCCCTTCAACTCTGATCTTTTGGCAAGTAGTCTATTTGAAACCGGTGGCATATGTTGAAAGTTTAAGCAGGTTAATAAATAATAACTTTGGAAGATTATTTGTCAAAGGGTCAAAGTTGAAAGGGTAATTTCATTTTCCATTTTATTTCAATATGTTTCCCTGTTCTATTCTAACATTTGCAAACATCTGCAGGCAATAAGATATCCACACAAACTGGCATCGGCACTGCTATAGCAATTGCAGGTGTTGCCATTTATTCTCTGATAAAGGCAAATATAGAAGAGCAAAAACGGGTAAGATTTGTTTCAAATTTTGCGATTTTGTTAATCCCATGCCTCTTGGTATCCTGATACCTGCTAAATTTATATGTTCTGTCCATATTTAAAAGTAGACTTGATAAGAATTGACTTCAAATCAACTTTAACTAATATGAGTTAAAACTAGTTACAAAATAACCTGAATATATATATATGAACAGTTTATCTTAAAAGGTATCTGTTAGAATATGTAAATATGATAATTAGGATATCAAATCATGTATTTAGGGAAACAGAATATTCTTGTACTTCTTTAAATATACATATACCAAGTGTTTATATATATATACACACACACCATACTTCATTGTGTAGTCGAAACAAATGAATTCTCATATGTCTGTCTCTCCTCTCTCACACTGTCATCAATGCTAAACCAGTTTTAAGAGTTGCCAAACTGCCCCTAAAGTAGTAGATTTCCTGTTTAGATCACTTGAACATGTTAATGGGGATACTCAATACTTATGGTACTGTATTCCATTTCAGAAAGCTGCTGCAGCTCTTTCAGGGTAAAGCATGCTCTTCTTCCTATTAGCTAGCGTTAGACCATGCTACATTGGCATGGCATGGGTAGGTGACAAGAAGCGTTCAAAGAATCCAATGTTTGCAAACATATTTTATGGCTTTCACCTTTGGAAAATAAAAGCTTTGAAGAAAAAATGGATTCTGGAGAACGTGCAACAAGAAGACCAGGTTGATTTTACTCTATTTTCTCTATGTTTAGTGTTTTTCTGCTCCTGTATAATGGATCTTTAGGTATTGGTGCCTGCCTGCACAACTTGATTGCAGTGTTAACCAAGCACTAGTTGCCCAGCCACCAAAACTGGGATAAAACAAGTTGGGCACAGTATATAGCTGTATTTCTTTCATCCAAAATACACCATAACTTTTCTAAATGAAGGAGAAAACAAGGGTACAGCTTACAATAGAAGTACAATTGCAGCTGAGTTGTCATTATATGACAGACAATACATGTGAATTAATTACCCAAGTACGAGTGGTGATAAACCTCTTACAAATTCTCCTACAAATCAACATACATACTCAATAGAGTAAAAAATTAAATTCAATTCGATCCATGTCTTGAAACTTTAAAAAGTGATCAAAACTTATTTCAATACTGAGGAAGATTTGTAAGAGGATTGAGTAGGAGGAAATGACATTTCTCATAATGAGGATTGCTATGCAACCCAAAAACTGAGTTGCAGCAGACTGACAAATGTGTTGATTGTCTATTGGATTAAGTTTAACCTTTAAAGGGAAAACATCGGTGCAAGATTAAAAACTGATTTCAATCATAGAGGAACAAATAAGTCTGTTTGAGCAAAATAGTCGGGCTAGCAAGAATTTCTCTTTTGGCAAGAATTGCTCAGTTTTAATATTATGGTTGTGGTTATTTAACCTAGTATGTCATGTATTAGGGGTGTAAAAAGGATAAATTGGGCTGGGCTGAATGAAACTTGAACTTGTGCCTTTAAATTTGGTTTGGTTTGGTTTGTAGACCATGTTATTTCTAAGAACTCTAATTTGACTAATAATGATCCAATTAGTAATCAGGTTAAATTGGATCAACAAATGATCCGAATTGGATTGGACCAATTGGTTCAACGGATAATTGATTCATATTTCGGTTTGGTTCTGTTCTCAAATCTGAAAATTTAAAAACTGGTCAAAAGGCAAAACCGGTAAAAAAACTGCCAAAATTGTTGAACCAAACAGGTTTGCTCGAAGCACCACTTTTTGTATTTTCAAAAATTTTAATTGTCTTTCTTTTTTATTTTTGGTGCTACAATTGGCCCAAATAACAACGTTAAAACTAAATCCAAGCAATGAGCTTGATTTTTCACCTATAAAGGCAAATCTTCAACCAAAAAAAAAACCCCTATAAAGGTAAATCGGAGCAGCCCCTTTCTTTTATGAAACAAGGCTTGGCATGCTTTTTAGTGAGACATCCAATGTAGGACTTCCATGAGCAATATTTTCTTGCATCCCACATATGATCGTAAGTTATTAGAGATTTTGAACTTCAGCAGATTTTTTTGAGCTAATGAGGAGGGATTTTTTCCCTTTTTTTTTTATTTTGATGATTTTAAATATAAATGATTCTCACCCAACCAAAAAACGGATGGGGAGATCCTAAAATGTCAAGCAGAGCGAAACATAGCCTAGCCCCATACAAAGTAAGGTCAAGATCTATTCACCCAGTGGACCCATGGACAAAACACCCTTAGGTAGCTAATCATTCCTAGAACTGGGAAACAAAAATCCCACTGGCATATACTCCTATTCAAGAATAGATTTCAACAACATAAACTCACCCACATTCAAGGTACAGTCAAGCCAAGGAAGGAAATCAAAGTCGTTCCTCCTATTTTACTTTATATTTTTATATATTTTATTATATACTTATATTCCAATTGAATTTTTAAATCTTTAAACTAGGACCCTGTTCAATTTAATGTTTAGTCCAATTTTCAAAAACTTGATCTAATGTTAGCAAAGTAATAAACTATGATAGAAAATTTTGAAAAAGATGATTTGCAGATAAGTTTCATATATTTTTTTTATCTTGCTGTGAGTGTAACTTTTGAAAAAGATAATACCTCACTCTTCCCAAATAATAATAATAATAATAATAATAATAATAATACAACTAAAGCTTTAGCGAGCATCCATTGGTTCCTATCTCAAGCTCACTTGTCCACACATCTCTATGACACACCAGCGAGACCTTCTTGTCAAGAAATTTTAGTACAAACCTGGTGTACTTAATTTGGGTTTACTAGGTATTATAGTAATTGTAATTAATAATTTATCAATAATTAACTTACTACACCTAATCTGAGTGTTTTCAATACGTTATCCATTTTACCTGTGGCAGTAGGAAGTAGAAATGATGGCATAAATGACTAGATGTTTGATGGAACTGAAATAGAAGCTCAAGTCTCATTAGTGCATTATTTGCCCAGCGCCCCAAATCCCATTATGAATTGTGATTTTGTTAGAACCTGAAGCCATGTTTGAATAAAAAGGTTAAATATGTATTTGTTGAGTAAGCTATGATTTTACAATCATAGTTTAACATGACCCCAAGCATCCATCTGACGCATGAAATTGGAATTGGACAATTCAATTTTAAATTTTATGTTTGATAGTCCCTTTTAGAATTAGAATTACAATTCTATATAACAATTCCATAGAATTGAAAAATAACTAGTCCAAACCTTTTCCAATTTTTAACTCATCCTAAAAATTGTTAATTCCATATCTCATAATTTTTATCATTCTCCATCTATAACCACTTCTCATCACCTGTTGTCAGTAGCCTTCCACCCGTTGCAGTTGGCCAACCGCCCTTCACCAGTGGACCACCCATTGCCAACTATTTACTTGCTGCAAACTTAATATAGTAAAAACATTTTGAAATTATATATCTCATATCCAAGCAATAGAAATATAATTGAATTTAGATTTCTAATTATAGATCCTAATTCTTTGTAAGAGATAAACATAAAATTTAAGATTTAAAGCTAATTGTTAGAATTGAAATTAAATTTAAAATTCTGAACTTCAAGTTCAATTGCACATGCCAAACAAACCCTAATAGAATTTAGATTCAATAAAATATTTCACAACAAAAAACCCTTCGCATAAATTTTAACTTTCATAAATATTTTGATCGACGGATTTAATTTGTGCCCGTGAATATATTTTATCTAATTCCACAAGCCAAGCAAACCAATTATTTTGATAATTTTACACCTACAACTATTTTTACTTAACACCATCTAAACAACAGATGTTTAAAAAGCAATTTTATTTTGACATTTCCAAACCCAAGAGATTCTTATGACACTTGTCGAATTAACAAGCACTAACCGAATTTAAGACGTTAGCATTATTTGCAGTAGAATTTAATACAACCACAGCTCCATACAAGCAGACTTGTAATTCTGTTACTAAGGTTTCTAAATCCTTGCAGCTTCTACTCATTGCTGCACAAGGTCGCTAAAAATAGTAAGTGCCAAAAATAAACACAATAAATGAAAAAAAATCAAGAGAAAAGTATATTCTGCCTTGATATCTATCCTACTGAAATTGGATCTTGGCTGGAAAATTCACTGCTCAGTTTTCCATATGAAAAGCCAATTCCATCTTCCATAGCCTCCCGCTTTATAAAAACACAATACAAAAATGAAGATTGCAGGAGGATATCCTTACATCAGCCTGCCACGGTTAACCTTGAGCACCATCCGGTAATGTACATAATAGGATTCCCGCAAAAATGGATGCATACAGGATTCGCCAGTTTTTTTCAACGATTCATTTGAGCATAAAAAACAAGTTTACCTGCCAAAGTGAAAAAAGCTAAAATTCAATAGGAAGAAACGCTTAAGTACTACCACCATTAAACTTGAAGGATGTACATGTGGCGGCAAGTGGTAGAAATACAAAAGAAAATTATTCAAGGCTGTGAACCAAAATGCAAACGCCCCATTACAAAAATTAAATATACTGGTTCAAAATTACTGTCTCAGAAAATGGGTCAAAACTTACCATTTAAGCATAATCCATACTGTAATCAAGATTAAACAGAATGTCCCGGCGGGCCTCTGAACCCATTCGGTACTTCAGAGATTTAGCCATTGAGTTTACTCGGTCATCACTTTCATAGTCCATCTCTCGTATACATCGTCTTCTAACCTTGGTTAGAGTCTCTTTTGACGGTTCAAACCCAGCAGCCATCTGCCAATCAATTTGCCGTAGTTAGCAATCTTTGCTGGCAAAACATACTAAGATACTCAAATTAAAAGAACACAATTGCAATTACCATGTCATCAAGCACTGCAAGAGCAGATTTGACATCCCGGTTAATCAGGTGAGCATCAACAAGCAGTAAATATGATTTTGCATTAGGCTTAAGACCCAAACTCAAAAGGTGCTCAAACACCCTTGAAGCTTCATGCGTCTGCCACAGGATAATTTAAGTTATCATTAGGTGGTTTGATACATCAGGCCCTGTTGTAGCACATTAATAACTAAGCAGAAAAATAACATCCAAGAGGAAATGGGAAATGTGTTTGCCCAATCTCTGTCAGATTCAAACCAGGTATCAGCATCATTTTTTATGCAATAAATGTCTGAGAATGATCTTTTATCCCAAAATTTTCTATTGTCAAACCCAAAGGCTTCAACAGAAACAAGTTGAAATGATGAAGAGGGGCCAACCTTGGTGGAAAGAACAAAACTGATTTCAAGTCTAACGCTAGATTTCAGAAGTAGGAGGCAGTATAAGGAGACAGAAAGAGGTGGGTGGGGAGAAGAGTCATCACCTTCTTGAGTTTCCCAAAGGCATACATTAGACCATTGTACGAATGAATATCAGGGGTCAACCCAAAAGTAGATCCAATCGACTCAAAAGTTTGGTAAGCACGATCAAGGTCCCATATATTTGCACATCCTAAAATGACGCAGTTTAGTGCAGCAACAGATTTAAAAGGACGCTCAGCACGGCTTAAATTCTCCAGTTGAAAATAAACCTAAATAAAACATAACATGATTAGATAAAGCCTCAAATGAACACTTCATTATAATAAACCAAACAGATCATGGTGGCAATGTTGAAAAGAGATAATATAATTAATAAATGCAAGGTTTGTTAAGTAATATGAAATTCTTATAAAAAATATTATATTTATGGCAGTACAATAATATTATGTAAAGAACAAAATCTCCTACAATCACTTTACATCAGAAAATTTGTAGAAAAATGTCAATAAAAGCTACAAACTTCATAACAAGATTGAATTCAAATGTATCTTAATGCTTAGGTAATGCTTATGATTTTCTTTAACAGAGAGAAAGACATACAGTATCCAAAGTCTCAAAACCCTTCTTGGAGCATGCCACAACCAATGGATGTAAAGAAGTAAATGGGCAAAACAAGTCTTCAGCTTCTTCACTGGAATCCCCATAAGCAGACTCATATTCACTTAGAGTACCAAAAGCCTTTTGTAGGTTACCCAATGATGCATGGGCATATATCTTTCCGAGATATGATTCTGGATTAGGAGCTTTCGTTTTCTGCATTGAGCGAACTAGAACAGCCCATGCTACCCCCAGAAGCTCAGAATTATAGGTTCTACCTGCAGTCACAAGAGCAGACAGAGCTAAACCTTCATCTACAGAAAGCAATACAGGGGGTCTTGCAGATTCACCCTTTACCATCCACCTAGCCATAAACTGCAGGCCATATAAAGCTAACTTGCTATTATTCTCTCGAATAGCATTTTCAACTATAAAATAGCACATGTTCCAGGAGGGGCAAAGAGCTTTGTTCTGTTCTGATGTCTGGAAAAACCAATGTTAAAACAGAAGAAACATCAAGTTACTAAAATAAATCACCAAAAGCAAACTATCTTACGTACCAACAAAATAAATCACTCACCCTGCACCTTTCAATTATTGTCACCAATGTATCAAGCCTGCCCTTTTTGACACAACTCCTCGCACAGTCCCTAAACACCTTCATTGACAACATGTAACCAGATTTCAGAGTTAAATCTATGTATTTGAATGCAGCATCTATCTGGTCTGTCAACAAGAGCATTCCAATGACCAAGTCATATGATTCATCATCAGGGAGAGATTCATTTCCGGTCTGCAGCATCCTGATAATAACAAAGCAAAGCTTGATACATAAAGAAGCAAATATGTTCAATCTACACACATAGAATTAATACAAATGGTGTGTATTAAGAGAGTAACGTTGACATTGGTTGGTCTCACTGGTATGCTTTTTGGCTTTTCAACTTTTTGTTCAATAATAAAAGAGAATATCAGATTCAGATGCAAGAGCATGAGTCATGTTTGGCTGGGCAAGAGAAGCAAAACTGCAAAAAGTAGAAGCTCTCCCATCCCTGAATTTTAAGAGTGAGCTCAACTCTAAATCAAATAGCACAGAGACCCATTTGTCCCCCCTCCAGTGTGTATAGATTGCTCTTTGAAACATGATGACATACACACAATAGCCGTAGTCCAATATCAGCTGGGTATTCAACACAAAACTCCCATATTAAAAATTAGTTGCTCTCAACTCTTAAAAAAGTGGGCTCTCCTCTACATCAATAATCAAGATCAACAAAAGGAAAGGGGGCCTCAGAAAATAATCAAACGAAAAGTCAAATCACATAACCTAGTGCATCTAACAACACAAACTAAAGCTTCTACTGCCAATAGCAGCTCAGGAAATACTATAGACTACTAGTAAAAGTTTTTTTTAAATTCACTTTAGCAATTTTTCTGCAGTCTCAGTCTTACTGGCCGCATAAATTACTTCAATTACCAAATTAATTGAACAAGTATTGATTAATGGATGAAACGTAACAACAAAATAAAAATACTCCATAGCTACCAGATCAAATAACCCCCTCTGATAATGATGCAAACCCTTCCATGGCTCGTAGCAAGTTATTGTTTCAAAATTTGCTTGTCAAATTTTTGCATTAGAAGTACTGTCAAGAAGAAAAAAGCTTGGATCAAAATCCTTATATCCATTCCATTCAATTCTAACGACAAGTGGACATTTTTTAGTTGGATCAAGTGTTCACTCTCAGCTTCTAAGTTACCAAGGGTATGTTTGATTAGGGGGTTAAAATGGGGTAGAAATTTTCATGAATGGGCTCCAAGTATAAAATTACACATGGAGTTCATTAAAATTCCCACCCCATTTTTTACCCCACAACCAACACACCCTTAATTGGGATTAAAAAAATCCCCACATATCCTTATTTGATTTTAGAATCAAATGAAACGAACGAATATTAAAAAAAAAACCTTCTACCACAAGTTCTGTCTATCTACCAAAAACCATCACACACACGATCATTTACCAGAACCGTTCGATTCAAAACTTTCCACACAAATTTTTTTTTTTAAAAAAGAAGAAGAAGAAAATCAAACCTTTCGATGAGCTTCTCGGCAGCAAAGCTCTCGTTGGCCTGGAACATGGCCTTGAGGACGAGGTTAAACGACGCCGTATTGGGGCGATCTCGAATTGGTCCATCTGGGCGACAAGATCGAGCAAGTGGGCAGCAGAGGCGCCGCTCATGAGGTTAGCCCTGAGATAATGGTTGTAGAGGTTGACGTCGGGCTTGTTGGGCTTGCCGGTCTTGTCGAGGGATCGGACCCAGGCGACGAAGAGGTCCTTGACGTCGTCCCACCGCTGGGAGGCGGTCCAGTCGGCGAAGAGGTCCATGAGGGAGTGGGAGTCGTGGGCGGTGGCGAGGGTCTGGAGGCGGAGGCCGTGCTGGTTGAAGAAGCCCTGGGGGATGATGGACGACTGGGTGAAGGACGAGGCCGGGATGGGGCTGCGCCAGTTCTCGTTGTACAGTGGGCTTCCCGAGGCGGGGTTCGGAGGGAGCGAGGTTGTGCTTGCGGTTATGGTTGTGGTTGTGGCGGGGTCTGGGGTTGGGGTGGCGAGTTGGGGTTCTTGGGCGAGGAATGGGAAGGTGGTGATGGTTTTGATGTGGCGGTTGGGGGGTTTTAGAAGGGTGCGGGTTCGAGAGAGGATCGCCATTTGCGATGATGCCATTGATGGGTGTGAAGAGTGAGTGAGCGTGAGAGTGTGGGAGAGTGTTAAGGATGCATTTGGAAGGGGGCTTTGTTAGGGTTTGTTGTGGTTTTGGATTCCAAGTTTCGGAGCGGTTTGTTTGGGATAAGGGTGGGTCATGGGTGGTGGTGAAATGGTAAATGGAGGTTGGGATTTCGGGGGAGGAGGAGAATATTGTGGGGATTGGGCTTGCTTTGGTTGATTGCCGGAGTGGCCCAGGCTCCTGTCAACGATGTGGACTTGATTTTCCAACCAGAATGACGGGCCCGTCAGAAAAACGAAAGAGAGTAGCGCGTGTTTGGATTGTTTGAGTTACAACTGGAATGTATCAAAATTGATTTTGATTGGACCCAAAAAATAAAAAAAATTAAAAAGAGTTTGATCAAAATTGAGTTGGCATTGACTGATTTGTATTTAAAAACTTTATTTCAAAAGTGATTATGATATAATGGATGTTATTTGAGCCAAGCCAGGTTAGCTCATCTAGCTGATCCTCTATTTATGATTTGAGTTTGATTCTCAGGTTTATTTATTAGTAGTGATTATCTATGTAAATGCCAGTTAGCAAAGACATTACTTAACTCTAGATTGGGATAAGTTTTCCCTCAACTTAAATTTTTTAATTACAAAAAAAATATTTGGATAACATTAATCACTTATGAATATTTAATTATCAAAAAGACATGCTTTGTTGTACAATTTTAATATTATTCTTTTATTATTTTTTCTCAACATCCCTTTATTTTATTTCTAGGTTTTGTTTTGGTATCCATAGGTACCGATACCCTTTGTGTAATTAACGGTTGTAATTTAATAGATTTCAAAAAATTTGAGATAGTGGGACATATAGTTTATTTTTATCCAGAAATAATTAAAAGATAGGACCCTTGAATTTTATAGAAGTATTGAGAAAACCCTTTTATTATTATTATTATTATTATTATTATTATTATTGTTATTACTATCTTATTCTTTTGGGCCAAATTTGCGAGTTCTTCACCCAGCAATGGACTATGAAAAATGTCGAGTTTTGTTAGAGAGGCAGGCAACCACCTTTCTGTCATACTCCCCCTTGTCACAACCCCAAATTTGGATAGGAAAAAGAATCTACGAATCTTAAATTCGTAAATGAGCACGAAGAGTCTTATAAATCTAGTTTTTTCACTCTACCTTGCCCACTCAACTCTTTTTTCGGCATTGAATTCTACATGATTTCCAACCAGCCACTGCCACTTGTATTCGTATAGGTTTCATGAAAAACACCTTTCAGTCCATATAGCATTCCTAATTTGTAAAGATTGGAGGGAGGTGAGATGGAAAGTTCCATTGCCATCCAACGTCTCTTAACTTGAAAAGGGTTGCAGAGGCAGATTCGAAAGAGAGGCATGCAGCCAACCATCCTTGGGGAAGGACTTCACATTCTCACTTGTCCTTTTGGCCTTCTAATTGAAGCCATTGATTAAAAGGAACAGTTCAATGACAATGCCGGTACAGTAGTCATTTATATATTATGTAGACATATGTTGGCATTTGCAAACATGTCTAAGTATAAAATATAAATACATAACATTTGTACAAGTTTTTCTTTTTACGGCCTCTTTGCCCATTGCATCCATTTGTATTTTTTATGTTTTAGATATTGATGTAAAATATGTAATTGTACAAAACTTTTATTGATTACATAAATATCCGGAAATATAAATAATAACATATAAAATATATTTAATTATAGTAACTAATTAAAATATAAAATACGGCTGGACAGGCACGTTAACACGCTAGTGTATATAAGAACAGTAGAAGAGAGAAAAAAAAAAAGAGTAACATAATAGAACACAAAAGAATAAAAAAAAACTAAAAGGCCCCAGTTCAGATGTTATAGAACACAAGAAAATCCCATTTCATCTTTGTTCTTGAAGCTCGACACCTTCTACTCTTTGTAAAGGATGGCAGCCAGAAATACTCAGGTATCTTCCTTTCTGGACCTTTTCCGGTTCTTAGGTCTTTCTGTTCCATGTTTTCTCTTGGAAGTACAGCTGTTAACAGTAGCAGGGGTAGATTGAGATGGCACATTATGCCCATGAACCACAGCAGGGAACCCAACAGCAGGGATTCTGCATCATGAACATTAGCAATATCTATCAACAAATGATCAACTAGTTAACAAAACACACAAATTCTTTGTCAAAATCCCAAATTTACTGTTTGGATTTTATAAATAATGGAAATGAACACAGCTGCACAAATTAAACGGTTCACCTAAACCAAACCTGAACCAAACCAAAAAAACCAGTTTTTTCTAAACAGTTTTAAAACCAAACCACAATTTATTTATAACCAGATTGGACCATATTAAAAAATGGGAAATTTTAAAACGGTTTAAAAATTGAACCAGTTTCTTTTTCTGTCTTTCCACCACATGGATCTGAACTGGTTTCTTTCTCCACCATAGATGTGTTCTTTATCTTCACTATTCTTGTTCAATGGATCAACGGAAAGCGTATAGAGGCAGAAGCTTGACAAGTACACCAGGGTTGCCGTCATTGCCAGGGATGCTGTCGTCACCGCAAGTGATGTCGTCGATGAACGGCACACATACAGGTTCCACTGGCTCTGCCATGACCGGTGTCACGAGAGCGCAAAACCTCACAACTGCTCAGAGACTCATGAAGGGTTGTGAACCACCAACCACTCATGTCGCATCAAACGTTACCAGATCTATTGGGTGAAGAAGGTAGCAATGGGTCAAGAAGGTTGCTTTGCGCCAGAGGAAGTGCGGTGGCTATGGCGGAGCTTTCACTGATACAATGTCGGTGAGCTTAACCTGCTGCACACTCAAGCGTAGGATCTGATGTGGCAGCGGCATGCGGTGACACAGTTGCGCAGCAATAGATGCTCCTCTGCCTTGACGCATGGATGAGATGTGGCAGCAGCACCAGTGTCGGAGCAAGGAGGTGGTGGCTGGTGGGAACTTGAAGTGCTTTGGAGGAGAGGGCCAAAGGAGCCACAACGAAATCTGAAACCGGCTCAGAACTGGTTCAAAACCAGATCAAGCTCTCTTAAAATGGTGTGGTTTGGATTTAAAACCAAAAAACTGGTTCAGATTGGTTCTGGTTTGGTTTTTGGCAGAAACCAAACCATGCACACCCCTAGAAATGAATCACTTGTAAAGGAATGAAAGGACATGACACCCTCTTGTTTAAGGAGGGAGGGGAAGAGAAATATATCTCATTACCTCTTAACCCCTCAATTTGAAGGGACAAAACATGAGAAGTTAGGATTGTCCGAAATGTCCCTCCTTTACCCCTGCACTTCCACTTTTAAAACCACTCCCAAACATTTTTAACATGATAGACCAGTCCCTTCCTTTGCCATCCTAAAAGTATATTCTTGGTTTTGCACTGATCTAGACTCAATAGATTAAGGTTGCCTTATGAATATCCTCTAATTTAGGCAGAAGCATAAAATCACAGCAAAAGGAGGTAAACTTTCACTACGACAATGTCCAAAGTGAATTTGTAATTATGTCATTCAGTACACAAAATTTAACATATTCATAAACTTTTCAATGTAGACACAAACACAACAATAAAATAGTTCGCTCAGTACTTTAGTTTTGCAAATTGTATAAAAGATGTCTGAAGACGATATGATTACATGAACATTTGATCCACAAACAATTAAAAAGAAAGCATGACAAATATATGAATCCCAAGGAAAGGGTAGTTAGCAACTAGATTGAACCACAACCATTGGTGCACCTTACATCGTCAGCAGCACGAACCAGACTTACTGGGGCCTTCAGGTTAAAACTCATGTGGGCCTTTTCACTCAATTCTATTTGACCCTTTCTACTTTCTATTTCTAGTTAGTTATCAATTTCTTAAATGCTCACACTGTCACACATAAGAAAAAAATGGTCCTTTGTATCACTTGCATTTTTACATGAAAACTATGCAAAGTATCACAGCCTCTCATTTTCACTTAACTATTAATGTGTATCTTACGTTCTAAGTCATAAACTATCACATGCTATAATATAATATTTCTCGTATCCATATGAACAAGTGATGTATGGTCTAGAGTTAAAAGTCAGAAGCATAGGCAAAGTAGAACAAATGAAACAGTGAGAGAAAGGTAGACTTATTAATTTACAGGCCAGCACCAACCAGAGCACTAGGTGCCATCGAGGGGAGTCCAGTCCATTGCACACAAGTTGCACAAACTTGGTGAGCTTGGTCAACCCTCAAGGTGCCAGAGCCACTATCTGCTCTAGCAGTGAAAACAGATATACCCCCACTGTATGAAACACAAGCCAAACAAAGACCCAACTTGTGAGGTGCCCAATTAACCGGATTTACAGATTACTTGTGGTCTTTAAAGACATCTACTTGAGAGTTAAATCATTCGTTTTGGTTTACCCAACAAAGGAACACAAAGCCAAATAGAAAACCAAATTTAGGGTGAGTCCATCAGAGATCCCCACAAATTGAACTAAGGTCTTTTTTTCATTATTTTTTGTATTTTTTAATTTAACAAGGGTGTGAAAACCAAGGCACATAACCATTAGTGACATCTATCAATTGGGGTAGGGTGTCATTTTCACATGAGAATAGGGTTAGGTGCTTTTTCTTTAAACCTCAGTCCTCAGGGATAGTATATGATATTTGCCCTGAAACAAATTATTATTCGTGAATGTTCACCACATTGGATATTTTATACATTACAATCAACGATCGATATATATTCTAGACAACTTTGGTCACTGAAAATAAGGTTATATAACTTACTAGGCTCTGGTAAAGTGCATTGAAAATGTAAAGCATTTTCACAAGATTCATTCAGGAAACCAACCAAAGTTGTCATGCCAAACATCCAAATCATGCAATCATGAAACCAAATTAATCAAGCAAAGTTACAGTTGACTCTTATTTTTCATGTTTTTAGCCACTGACTAATAATGCAGAAGACAAAACAAGAATGACAGCAAAATAGAGGCAGAGGCAATATGTTTTGTAAGGTTTACCCAAAAAAAGTACAGCAGACTCCTGCTTGGTCATGGAAGCATTAAATGCACCTCGTGCCTGCAAGCAAAGCCGCAAAGCATGGTTCTCAGCATAGCAACACTGGAGCAAATGCCCCAGTCTTCTGCATTCCCCTTCATAATACCTACTTTTCATCTCAAGGTCCTTTACATACAACTTCTTCCTCTCTCTTGATCTCACAGCAGCATCCCTGTTCCTCATCTGCCTGAAAGTCAGATGTTGAACACAATTTTTAAGAAGTTACAGCTTGACTTGAAACCATAACCATCATAACAGGCCCCATCACATTCTTTTTCTAACAAAATCTTCACAAAACAAATGCAACAACAACCAACCCTATTCAATTAAGGCCTAAGCAGAGTCAGTTACATGAATCAACATACCCCATTGGCCTCCATCAAAAACCAAATCTTTAAGACAATCATTTGAGTGCAAGTGAAAAAATAAATAAATAAATCCCATCAATGTAAATTCGATAAACTATACTACATAGACGAGTATTGTATCCTAAAAGCAACATCAAACTGCATCCAACAACAAGAAATTGTCTTAAAATATTGAAAGGAAAAAAAAATCTAGCAAAAGAAAAGAGTATAATTTTGACACATTGACAGTGAAAGTTTTACATTGTTATCAAATCAAATCTCTCCTTTACGAAGAGGAAAGAAAAAGGATTTAATTGTTATGCACTAATAGTAAAATTTTTTTACACAGTCATCCAACTACGTATTGCCACATAAGCCATGATAGTAGGCTTTTACACTCATTACTTGAAAAGTCATCAAACGAATATTTTGATTTGAATAATGTAAAACATTTATTCAGGCATCAAAATTAAACTCAAATGAAAAAACAGTTAACCCAAGTTATTAAGATCTATAACGTTGAATACACAAAAGGTAGAAGGTACCAAGAAAAAATCCTACAAAAATAAATAAATATTCCACACATCCAAACATTGTATGACTATGTATTACTGAAGGGATTTCCCTCAGTACCCCAAAGTTGTATCTTCTTGAATTCAATGGTTGTGATTTAATAATGAGTTTTGTAAGTATCAATAATTTAAATTAGTGGAACTCGTGGCCAATTCTTGGACACAAACAACTAAAAGTACTGATCATCTTGAATTTTATAAGGGCAGCAGAGAAATCCCACTTGAATCCTGATACCAACAATAAATTGATTCCTTAAAAATAAATTATCGAAAAATAAAACACGAAATCTGAACTTGTTACAACTTACAACAACCAAAAAGTGCGCAACAACTTAATATTAAAAACACAGACGAACTCGGAAACTCTTTTCTTTTCCTGTTTTCCTTTTTACCTTGTTTGCTTCATGGACAGGGACAGATCGCCAACAACATCTTTGGGATTTGAGGCGTCGACCCTGTCGCTGTCGGAATCTTTGCTGGGACCGGAACCGTCATCGGATTCACCGCCGCGCAGATCGACGAGTATTTCACCGAGAAGTTTGTCGTAATCGGACTCCGAGGGCGACGCCGAGGGGACGACGTCATCATCGTCGGCCATCAGCAAGTTCTCGATCTCGGACAAGACAGGGTTCGGAGAGGGCCCATCATCCTCAGGCTCATGCTGGAAGATGTCATCAAATTGGAATTCTGGTAAGTGGTCGAGAAGAGCGTCGCACTCCAATTGGCCAACTGATGATGGGTCTTCTCCTACACTGTCCATGACGGAACCATAGGCAACAGTTTTCGGGTGTTGTTTTGATTTGATTTTGAAGAGGAAAGAAGAAGAAAAAACAGGGATTAAGAGGGAAAAGAGATTTGACGCCGCGTGCGATTTGCCTTGGCGATTAAGCTAACTGTTTTTTTGTGTGTCAAAGTTCCTACTTCCTACCGCGTTAATGCGTCGTATTCAGTGTAGGTTATGTTCCCGTGGGGGATTTTTTTCCAAAAATATTATTCCTCCTTTAAAAAAAATATTCAATTAGAATATTCATCCTTTTATTATTAAATATAATTAAATATAATAAAATAATTATTTCACTTATTATATTTAATAATAAAAAAATATATGTCTTAATTAAATATTTATTTTTAAATATTAAAATAATAATTTTTTTTTAATACTGAAAACGTCAAGCTAGGAACAAGATGCATCTATGCCGTGGCCCAGCCAATGGGAACGAATACAGTGGAAAACTGTTACACGTGGCAACACAGGTAATATTTTTTAAAAAAAAAACTTGTATGGGGATACGTTGCATTGAGAGCGTTTGAACATGAACAAAATAATTTAATTGATTTTTTAAATTAAGATATTTTGCATTTTTTATATTATAAAAAATATTTTTTTTAGAATATGAGAATTTTATCTCCTCAAAAAAGATTTTTTTTACTTTTTCTAATAATTCTATTTTTACCTAAAACATAAAAACATCTTTTTTATTAAAAATCTTTTTTTAATCAAAATTCTTCATCCAAACAAGTTTGGGCTCAACTAACCGCTTGATTCATGTATATGATACATCTATTATCTATTATCCAGACAAGCATTGATGCGGAACTTTTCTTTCTAGTTTTATCCCTTAAGATGCTTTTCTCTTTATCTCATTAGTTCATTCTTGATGTGATTTTAATAACTTCCTAAACTGCCATATATAAAGGGAATAATTCATTTTAACTATATTTTGGTGTCTAAAATTTTTATTTTTCAAAATACCCTTAGCAATTTTTCTATTATACATATATAAAGGGGATTGGGAAGAATAACTTCTTTTTGGTGCACAACTTTTCTTCCAATTTTATCCCTCTGAGATGCTTCTCTTTATCTAATTAGTTCACTCTTGATGTGATTTTAGTAACTTCCTAAATTGCCATATATAAAGGGATCGAATAGCCCCTTTTAACTATTTTTTAGTATCAAAAATTTCTATTTTCCAAAATATCTTAGCAATTTTTATAAAATAATTAATAACAATAAATAATTAGCAATTTCCAAATTTTGCTCCTCATATATAATTCTAGGATTTTTATTTTTAATATTGTGTTTGAGGTGAAAAATTCTTCAAATATGGGGTTACGAAGAAAATTATAGGAATATGGAGCCTGTTGATAACGTTTTACAAAAACTTTTGAGTTTAAAAAACAAAAAAATAAAAGAAATTGTTTGGCAACTTGTTTTCTTAATGTTAGTTTTAAAAATTAGAAAACACTGATTGAGTTTTAAAAATTGAAAATAAAATAACTTTTAGATGTTTTATAAAACAGAAAATAGAACCTTGTTCCATCTCCCACTAGCTTCATCCCTATTTCCACCATTTTTATCCCCTCCTTGTCAACCTTTCCTCCCTCTTTCGCCATCTTCAACCACCACCTCATGAAGCCCCCCACTCTCACCGCTTCGCATAGGACCAGTCACGGCTTCGCACGAGACCGATCACATAGGACGGTTGAGCATCCTCCTTGGACCTCAGCCGTGAAAATCCTACCTTATTTGCGCAACAATAGCTGCGGCCACACCTTCAATCCCACCATGACGGCACTCGTTCCCTTGCCTCCTTTCGTGCACCGTTGCCACCTCCATAGTCTCCACCCTCAGCTCCCTTTCTTTGTGTGTTACAGGAGTTTTGGGGAAATGGGGGGATTAGGGTTCCTTCAAAAACTTGTCTTTAAAAAATATTATCCAACCATCTTCTTTTTATTTTTTACTATTAAAAAATTGTTTCTAAACTTGATTTTTAAAATAGTTTTAAAAAACAATAACACAAAAATTGTTCCAAATAGGCCCATGGTGTTTTACGAATCTTGCTATTGATGAGATTTGTAGGCTTGATTGGATTAATCCAATCTCGCCATTGGCAAGATTTCAATGCATGAGGAACAGACAACACTGATGTGCATGCATTGGGAAGCGAGAAAGTTGCTATTGGATGTGACCTGAGAATCCACCAATGGCGGATTGAATTGGTCAAACTTTACCTCTTGGAATCTCTGCCTTATGCCTATCAGTTTCCTTTATGCTCTTTGTGAACCCTGAATAGACATGTTGTGAGAGAGAGTTTAGTGTGTTGGGGTCTATATACAGTGAGAATTGTTTTGGATTCTGGACTTCTTGTAGATGGTTGGGAGAGACATTGGAGGTAGAAGGTTCTAAGAGTGATAAAAAAGAGAGTGAAAGAAAATTTTTGAGTGATAGAGTGAGAGAAATTTTTTAAAGAAGAAGTTATCTAATTGTTTAAGATGCTCTTACCATCAGATCATCATCTACTTCATCTTCCACACCATCATTGTCGGTAGCTTTCATAATTCTCTTCGTCACTTTCTTTCCATTTACATCTTTGTTTGGAAATGGGCTCCACTCATATTCTTCTTTTCAAGCAATTTATTCGAAACCAATATATAACTCAATGGCAGAAGAAGAATTTGTTTGATATCGTTGATGAATCATAAACATCCATTACATGCTATCATCGTCACTTACTAAAGCTGCTTGATATGTACGAATGAAGCTGTCAAAATGGAGACTCGACACCTATATCTTATTGCAGACATTGTTTTGGGAGTGCCAATATTTATGGACCGACAAAGTCCATCCATTGACTTCACAAATGATATCGTGTATAGAATAGAAAAGCATGTTGGATTTTGGCATGTAATTATCCCGCCCTTACTAGTATTTTTAATAACATTACCATTAAAATATATTATTATATTTGCCACACTACTCGTTTTTTCCTATTCTTCTAACCCTTTTTTTTTTTACAAACTTAATATCCTTTTGTCCCATTCTTTACCCTCACAGCTACAAACACCATTCTCCTTGGCAAGATAAGAAATGACGTAATGAGAGACCCCAACAAAATACTCTTTCTTTTTTTAGTTACTCTTTATACTTTATACACAATACTCCCCTTTTATTTCACTTTGAGTTGCATAGAATTAGAGAAGGAGAGACCCCTTTTATAGTGTCCTTAAAGTAGCCGATGGGGTAATAGGTCAAAAAATGAAATTTTGTGATTCAATCCTACCATTGACAAGATTTGACTAACTCTATTTAAAAAATTATATTTTATTTATTCAATCCTGCTTTTGGCAGGATTTGTTTTGAAAAAAATGACTTTTTATTTGTTTAGCGATGCCAATGGTGAGATTTTGTTTTGAAAAAAAATTATATTTCATTCTTGCAAATCTCTCTTTTATAATGTTTTAAAATTAGTTTTTTTTCTCAAAGTTAAACTTGCCATTAGCGAATTTATTAAAATACCATATTCTCATGATTAACCACAAAACACATATTCGCAAATTATGGGTGCAAACACCATGTTGAAAAAAAATGACCTACCATCCTTCATTTACTCATTTAGTGCATAACTTTTATAATTCCAAAAACACCCTTTTTAAGCCTATCACAAAAAATACTTTCACATCTACAATTTCAAGAATAATTACCATTTACAATAGCTTGTCTACCTTCTCATTTTTTAAATTATTTTTAATATATTATTTCTTTCTTAAATTTTTTTCAAAAAAATGCAAACTGATCGATACTTAACTGCTTGTCAATTTGTTAGTTCTAATAAAATAGATGTTAGTAATGAGGTTTCCAAAAAGTTGAGAATAAAATGTAATAATTTTTTTTTATAAATTAAAGGAAAAATTAATAATAAATTCACCCAAACTTCACTAAAATTTAGTTAGAAGGTTTTTAAATTTGTGAAATCATTACATTACTCTAAATTTGAGAAATTATTGCATTGCTAGGGAGCTCTATATAGAAAATGGTCAGATTAGTGTCACTGTGTGTTCACGGTTTAGAAGGGAAGGGAGAGAAGAAAAAGATTTATAGGGGCTTGAATGTGTTCATAAGTTTTAATTGTAGGAGGACAAGGAATTTGAAGATTTTTTTTAACCTTTGAAAACCCTTTAAAATCCCTATTTTATAGTTCCCCTAATTTGGAGGGTTTTAAACCAATTATTATTTAATTTATTATATTATCTCTTTTAAAATATAAAATACAATTTACACCAATTTATTTAAATCTTAAATCAACTTGTTATTTCTTTCATGATTTCATATAAGCTTTCATGAATATAAATCATATTATTGAGGTTTTTAAATCTCTTTATATAAAGCATTTTAAACGTTAGTAATTAACAAAAAGTTAATATCTTATATAAAATATATCAACTTGTTTTTTAATTCTTTTTAAAACTAATATTAATATAAAGCATATTAACTATACTAAATTAATTTAATGAAAGATAAAATTATAAGAATACATTATAAGTCTCCATTTCCTTTTCCTTTTCAATTTTAAACTCATGAACAAAGTTAATTAAAACACTTTAAAATTCTTCCTTCCCTTGCTCTTCATTTTCCTTTGATAACTTTCTTTTTCCCCCTAAAAACTCCTGACATATCCTAAATCTTAAAAGCTATGAAGTATGGATACACCAATTTAGTAGTGTGTTTGTGTGTCAAACACAAACACTCATACACATGTGCCCGACACGCATCCGTACGTGTCCAATTAAAAAAATATAATTTTTTAAGCTTAACACACATCGAACACGACTAGACACGGCTAATTCACCATGGATATGGCTTGGACAAGCCTAGGTATTTTTTAAATTTTTTTAATTTTTTACTACCAGCATGGCCCAAACCAATTCTAGTTGGACTCATGTTGTCGGGCTTCATATTTGAATTGTCTCCGTACCAAAAAAAAAAAAATTAGACAAGACCAAAAAAAATAAAGAAAAAAGGAATTAAACTTGACTTCAGTTGAGGATTTCAATTTGAAATAAAGACTAAAACCCCAAGTTAGTCTCTCAAGTTTATAATGGGGAATAAATTAATCCATCAAATTTAGAAAATCTCATATTAGTCCCTCAAATTTTATAAAAGGGGACATGTTAATTTTTCTATAAAATTGTCGTATAAACTGTGTTTTATTAACTTACTTATGCGTACTATTAACTTGTTTACATGCACTGTTAACTTGTTTACATGCACTGTTAACCTTTATAGTAGATCCTAACTTGTCATATTTCTTTAAATGAAGTCGTTTAGACCTTTTCTTCATCTACTATCTACTGAGAAGAAAGATTTTGACCTTAAGTTGATATTTTTTGCAGAAATAGAGAAATGAGGCAAATTATGACTCACTGTAAAATTAACAGGATATGTAAGAAAATTAACAGAATACATGAACATTTCTGTGCAGTTAGGCAACAATTTGAAGAAGGGACTAACTTGTCCCCTTTTATAAAATTTGAGGAACTAATATGAAATTTTTAAATCAGAGTGACTAATTTGTCCCCATTATAAACTTGAGGGACTAACTTGGGGTTTTAGTTTTGAAATAATTTGGGTGACATAGCAACCTAGGTCATCTTCTTCTTTGGTTTGCTTTGCGCGTTGCTTTTCCACGCTCGTGGTTGTGGTTGTGGTTATGGTTGCTCTGCCCACACTACTTTGTGCTCGTGCTTGTGCATTACTCTTCTACGTGCACCTTGCTCCACTTCTCTCCTCCGTGCTTGAAGCGCTTGGGCATTACCGCCTCGTGCTTTGCTCACTTGTGCTTGTGGTGCCCGTGTGTCTCTCCTTCATGCTCATGGTTTCTTCTGCATCGCAGCTTCACGTCTTGTTGTTGAGGAGGTAGGGCTAACTTTGAATTTTGCTATACTAACTTGTTTATGATTTGAAATTTGTAGTCTCTCATAATCTCAATACTCCACATGTAATGATTTTGCCTCTTCTCATATCTAAATATTATTTAAAAAATATTATTTTTATTCTAAAATTAATGTAGGAATTTATAAAGATGAGTTCTAGTGGTGTTGAAGGAAAAAATGAAGAGAGTTTAGACAAACCTCCATGGAATTTTTTAGTAAAGAAAAATAAAATTATAGATGGTGGTAACTTTGAGTTTGTGTGCAAACAATGTCAGGTTTTATTTAGAGGCTCCCACACTAGAGTAAGAGCACACTTGTTAAAAATTCCAAGGAAGGGAATTAGAGTTTGTCAGAAAATTACAGCTGCAAATTGGTAGTTTGACATATATAAACATTTGAAAATATTATAAATCTTGACTTATGATATTATGAACTGAATTTGTCTTCTTAAACTTATACATACATACATACATACATATATATATATATATATATATATATATATATATATATATATATATATATATATATATACACTATGTACACTTGTAATTTTTTGAGTTTGCGTGTCAATGTCAGTGTCATGTCAGAGTTAGTGTCATTCAGTAAAAGAGATAGGATAACTTGCCCTAAATTAAACAAAAAATATAAAACATAAATTCATACATGAGGATCTTTTGAAATCAATCTAGTTAAACTATATTTTTGATTGAAAATAAGAACCAATCCTCTCCATATGTACCGCTAATAATCAAACCCTAACTTAAATACTTATGAGAGTCCAAGCAACTACTAGCTATACTAGTGGTCTTGATTAGTAGGAGTGTCAAATGGGTCACCCAATCCCGCCTCAAAAGCCCGAAATAAATCCTGAATCTTAGCTTAGTCCATTTAGGGCGGCTAGCCTATCAAAAATAAAAAATTTCTAAAAAATATTTTTTAATGTTTTATTGAATTTTTTTAAAAGAAGTTTTTAAATAATATTTTTTATTTATATATACCTAATTTTTTAATGTCCATAACAACCATACACCAATTTTGATTAAAAAATATTATTATTAATAGTATTATTTATGAGTTATGACATTTTTTATTTTTAAATTTTAACTTTGAGTGAATAGTATCAATTATAGTGTTACCTGATAGTGAGTGTACATATTTCTTACTTTTTTCTTTTTTGAATTATATTTTTTTTTTACTAATAAATTATGAATTTTTTCTATAAAAAAATGACTTAACCCGGGCCAAAGCCCCAACCCACTAAAACCTAGGTTAAACAATCAATGTATGTTTGAAATTTTTTAATTGAATTCAAGCTTTGACCAAATTCACTAAAAATAGCGGTATATGGATCCACCTGCTGGGCTCAACCGTTTTGAGATTTCTATTGATTAGTGACCCCAGCCTCATCTTGTCTTGTGTTGATCCTAAACTTGGGTTATCCTTTGAAGTGGGCCGTTGGGGAGTCGTCCATTCCACTCTGTTGGCAGCATTGTCTCTCAATGGAAATCAACTCTCTTGCAATTGCACTCCCCTCTTGCCTTATGCCTAATCTACGAATGGATTCTGCCAATGGAGCTCCACAACAACGCAACAAGGTATTCTATTTGTCATTCAAAGATTACAACTTCTTACAACATTCATTCATTCATCCCTTTAAGCATTCTGTTGTCAACTCAAGCACATATTTTAACTTGCATCTGATCATCACTTCCTTTGTTCTCTGATGTTTTCTACTGGCCAAAAAAAAAAAAAAAAAGCTTTTGTGAATCTCACTTCCGAAGTATGGGATTCCGATGTGGGGTTTATCCATAGGCTTTCTCACCATAGTGCCTAGCTTTTGTGTAACTCGAGTCATGGTTTTGTAGGTTATGTCCCTTTTTTTAAAATAGGAAATTGGTCCCTCGCAAAGCTGCTAATTGGCCCCTTGTTTGAATTGTGAAGACCAAATAGGGGACTTTCAAATCCTGAGAACTAATTTGTCCTCCGATATAATTTTGAGGGATTAAAATGAGTATTTATTTATTTATTTATTTTTAAGAACTACCCTTTATACCAACTGCCATTTTTTTTCTGAGATTTGATTGGAACAGGTAATCTTGCGGGGTGATGGAAAAATGTTTTTTGGTGGCATGGACAGCTCTAGAGATTGCCCTTTCTTGGTAGAAAAATCTAGTGGGAAAAGAATGTCTCATCAGTCTGACATTGTTATTCATGATGATATGAATGTTGATGGTTGTCTGCCCAAAACATCTACTTTGTCTGCATTGCTGTTATATTATGCAGAAAATGGCCCTCTTCCTCAAGTGCAGGCTACGTGGGAGCAACTCATAAATAGTTCTTTTGTCCCTTCTATTCAATTCATTTCAAAATTATTCGATGCTTATGGAAAACGAAGGAATTTCTATGAAGTGATGAAGATTCTGCGTTATGTCAGTTTGAGAAATTTTGGCATATTACCTGATGTTTACTCGCTGGCTATCTCTTGCTTTGGAAGAGGAGGGCAGCTTGAGTTGATGGAAGATGTGGTAGAAGAAATGGTTTCAAGGGGTTTCAATATTGGTTCCAAGACTGGTAATGCATTCCTTATTTATTATTGCAGTTTTGGTTCTTTGAGAGAGATGGAGAATGCATATGCCCGCCTTAAGAGATCTAGAATTCTGATAGAGGAGGAAGCAATCAGAGCCATGGCATCTGCATATGTAAAGGGGAGAAAATTCTATCAACTGGGTGAGTTCCTAAGAGATGTGGGTCTAGGTAGGAAAAATGTAGGGAACCTTTTATGGAACTTTATCTTACTTTCTTATGCAGCCAATTTCAAGATGAAAAGCTTACAGCGAGAATTTCTTAAAATGGTGGAAGCTGGGTTCCGCCCTGATGTTACAACCTTCAATATCCGTGCTCTGGCTTTTTCAAGGATGTCTCTATTCTGGGACCTCCACCTTAGCATTGAACATATGAAACGAGAAAAAGTCAGTCCTGATCTAGTGACTTATGGCTGTGTAGTTGATGCTTACTTGGACAGAAAGCTTGGAAAAAACCTGGACTTTGCTCTAAACAAAATGAAATTGGATCATTCTCCACGATTATTAACTGATCCCCTTGTGTTTGAGGCTTTAGGTAAAGGGGACTTTCACATGAGTTCAGAAGCATTTTTGGAGTTCAAGACACAAAGGCAATGGACTTACAGGGTTTTAATACAAAAGTATCTTAAGAAACATTATAGGAGGAACCAGATATTTTGGAACTACTAGCTTTTTGCCAGATGTTTTATACATACCATACCATTGCTGGCTGGGTTGTTAGTTAGGATAACATTTTGCTGAGTTGCAGGGTTGGCAACACAAAGTCCTAACTATTTTCCCGTGTTTTTCATGTGACTAGTTCATAGTCTTACTTGTAAACCTTGATTACATACTATCGTGTAGATAACTTGATAACTTGGAGCAAACTTTTACTTATGATGGATGCACTTGAGATGAAGTTTCTAGTTGCAAACATCCTAAACGCTGTATTAAAAAACAAATTATCATGCATATTTGAAGTTAAATGAAGCATCAGGTACATCCCTCTGAAGAAGCACCTGCTGCTGTTGCTTCCCCTCTTCCATTAATAGAAGATGTCAAATTAACTGAGGCAGAGAATGAACAGAGCAAGTATGCTTTTCCTTTGGCTGTTGCAATTGCCGTTGCAGCAGGAGCTGCTGTTGCTGCTGCAGAGGTTGTTCGTCCCACAAGTATGCCTCATTACCCTGGAAAGATGAAGGAAGAATTAGCAGTATCAAAATTCAGATGGCATTCTGTGGATATTTGGTATGAACTTGATGTTGTGTTTATTGCTACTCAAACTATTAATTTGGCAGAAAGAATTTATGTTGATGAAGTTTGCTTATTCTATGAAGTTTTGGAGAAATTTTTAATTTGTTGTATTCATTTCAAGAAGGACTTTATTTATCCTTTTCTACCACAGAATTTAATTTCATGGTTATCAACCAAAATTCGGCTCCTTATTGTATTATAACACATGATGTTTGCTATAATTCCATTCAAAGGTTCATAGAATTTCAATAAAACAGCTTCTTTGATTACAGTTAGAATTTGTCTTTGCTACTGTAGCTTTGGTTACCTATAAGTATCTATATATATAGTTTCTTGTTTTTGGTTTTTCAGGCAAGAACGGCATTGCATGCCTTGAGAGGTTTGGTGATTAAGTGATAAGCAGCTAGCACCTTAACATTACTTTGCATGCAAAGTCTTGCTAAAATGTCTGAGGAAAATCGGGCTCTTCAACAGCAACTGCAGCAGAAACATGAACGGGAACTTTAGAAGTTGCAAGCTGCTGTAAGCACTCTGTATATTTTCTTTTTGGAATGCAGGTTATGATGTGGTGTGTTGTGATAGTGAGAACTTTCAAGGAGATCTGCTGATACAATTGTGATTTGCCTAATAGATTGTGCTCTTTATGTTGTCTTTATTTCATTGAATATTTCATGTCTGATGAACTATGTCTATTATTTTCTTGGTTAATTTATGACAAACTTCAAGTATTCCGTGTTTTCCTTCTTCTTTTTTTGGGTTCATCTCACCCTTCAAAACTTATGAAAATGTAATTATGTTGATATTCTACTTGTCTGACAAGTAATTATCAGGCAAAATTCTCTGGAAAAGTATAATTTGGTGGATTTTTAAGTTAGGCTTCTACTGATAATTTTGGATTAAAGGCTTAAGCCTTAAAGTACTTTTATGTCTCCTGATAACTTACTGGTTCAGTGGTATACATCTCTTTGGCGCATTTTTTTTTTCAACAAGAGTGTCTGATTTTACTTTTTGAAACAAAAGCTTGATATGAATAATTTATGTTAATTATTGCTTTTGAAATTTCTATTGACGTGACAAATACTTTTGCAGCAGGTTGGAGAAGAATGGGATGATAGCTTGCAATCAAAGGATCAAATTGAAGTGAAACTGCTGTGCAGGCAAGAAGCAGCTTTGAAAAGAGAGAGCTTTGGCGTATGCATTCTTGCATCAGGTGGCCAGACTGCCTCATTTATGTTTCTTCTGTTTTTATATTTTAATTTTGACCTTTAATGGAAGGGATAGTGTCAACTTGATGATTCAGTCAATTTTGAAGTCTCTTGGGAAAGCCCAGGTAAAAAGATGTATTTTGACATTTGGACACTAGTCACTTGGTTGGTTTGTTTTGTTGAAACCTGCTTCCCACCTTGAAAAAATAGCAGGCTTTAGTATTCTTATGAAGTACTTTAAGGGTTTATGGCACACATTTCCTTGGTTCCAATTGATTGAATTGTAATTTTTTTCTTTATGTATAACTAATTACTTTCTCCAAACAGCAAACATGGAAGAGCTCTTCAAAACCAGTGAGTCCCACATTTATGGATCCAAACAATCCCCAATTGGGGCTGGAGAGATGGATGGCTGTCAAGCGATGGGAGGGCCAAAGCACTATGGATCAGAGTGGTTGTGCATCTATAAAGATTGCAGCAAGCCACACCTTCTCTGTTGTGGAAATCACTAAATTTTATTCTGGCCATGACCTTAATCATGATAGTAATCCTTCCCCTATTGATCAAAAAGCAAGAGAAACTGCCAGTCACAGTTCTTCAGCCCCAGCTTCAATGGCCCCCATCTTTGTCCTCTGCTGATGGAAAGACAAGGCCACCAAGCTCAAAGGGAGTGCCTGGGGTGGCGATGGTGATTCAAGAAGCGTGTTTGGTGTTTAATTGGAATGTTATTTTAGACATAGTGTTGCAGCCTTGCAGGGTCTTCTGTGAGAGATGATGAGAGCTTTGCAAGCTCACCTGCCTTTCCAAGTTACATGGCACCGACCAATTCACCAAAGGCCAGGTCCAAAATGCGAAGAACATCACCAAATTTGCCATCTAGTATATATAGAAATGGGACACCTGAAAAAGGAGCTGCTGTTTCTGCAAAGAAGAGGCTTTCTTTCCCTACTTTTACAGCTGGTTCAAGAAGGCATCCTGGTCCTCCTTTAGGTGGAAACGGTTTCCAAAAAATAGGGATGTTGCTGCTGTCGGATAGGAGAAAAATTAGCAACCGAGGGAACAGGTAGTACAAACAATTTAAATTGCTGCTGTTCCATTGATAAATCTAGACTTCATAAGGCCTCCTAAGATATGGGTTATGTGCAATTCAGGTGTGGAACACAGTGGCTGGTTATTTTTATTTTACATTGAATCTTCTCCTGTTCAACACACCCCTTGAACTTGGCCAATCTTGAAGGAGATGAATTAACATACTTGACTGCATTGCGAATTTTCATAACAGAATTATCGATCTCTTTCAGTCATTCCTTCACAATCAAGTTCAGAATATGCGCACAACAATGCATGTGAATATACTCAATCTTCAAAATCACGCTATTCCAAGAAATTAATCTCTCTCTATTAGGTATTGAATCCTGACATCATTAGATGATGCATTATCAACTGCTAGACTAAGAACCCGATTCTATTCCCAATTGTTTAAGGAAAATTTAATAGTCTATACAATATCTCTTCTAAATGGGCTGTGACTTGGTAGAAATTTAGGGTATGTTTGGTTTTAGTTTTTATTTTTTATTTTCAGTTTTTAGTTTTCAAGAATTTGTAAAGGAAAAATTGAAAACTGAATTTGATATAGTTTTAAATTTTCAGGATTTTCTTTACAAAATTTGGAAAATTGAAAATTAAAACTTAAAATTAGAACTGAAACCAAACAGGATTGTCCTTTAGTTTTCAGTTTTTCTTCACAAAATTTTGAAAATCAGAACATTAAAAATAAAAATTGAAGAACTTGAAACTGAAATTAAATAGGCTATTAATATCTTCTTATGTAGCTTCCAGTTATTATCGATGAAGTGTGTGGTGGTCCAACTCATGTAGTTCGAGTTTTGGCTTGAAGTCCAAGTCTCGTTAGTGAGGTAGACTCTTTAGTCATTCCTTCGGAATCAAGTTCAAGATATGCGCACAACAATGCATGTGAATATACTCAATCTTCAAAATCATGCTATTCCAAGAAATTAATCTCACTTTAGTAGGTATTGAATCCCGACATCATTAGATGATGCATTATCAACTGCTAGACTAAGAACCCAATTCTATTCCCAATTGTTTAAGGAAAATTTAATAGTCTTTGCAATATCTCTTCTGAATGGATCGTGACTTGGCAGAAATTTAGGGTATGTTTGGTTCAGTTTTTAATTTTTATTTTTAATTTTTGGTTTTCAGGAACTTGTAAAGAAAAAACTGAAACTGAATTTATTATAGTTTTAGAATTTTTTAATATTTTCTTTATAAAATCTAAAATTTGAAATCTGGAAATTTTAAACCAAACCTAATGGTTGCAGTTTTTATTTTCAGTTTTCTTCACCAAATCTTAAAACTAGAAAACAAAAAACTGGAAACTGAAATCAACCAGCTTCTTAATATCTTCTTATGTAGCTTCCAGTTATTATCGATGAAGTGTGTGGTGGTCAAACTCATGTAGTTCAAGTTTTGGCTTGAAGTCCAAGTGTCGTTAGTGAGGTAGACTCTTTCGCAGTTCATCGAAATAAATTTTTGCAACTTTATCCTTTCCTCAACATAGAATGTTAAAATATCAAATGTTAATATAGTGCGTGAAGGGATTTTGAACCTTGCCTGCATAGTATTAAAAAAAAAAAAATTGAAATCCCTTGCTCTCCACAAAACCGAAATGGTAGCTTTACAAGCACAAACATCTCCACGAGTGTTCTACGAGCTGTCTCTCGGTCAAATTTAAAAAGACCCAATGAACCTCTGACACTGCTCGCATCTATACTCGGTAATGTTGTTGGTTTTCCTTTTTTATTTGCTTCTATGCTCGGGTTAGCTTTACATCTCTTCAAATGTGCTCCCATTGCACTTGTTTTCTCTGCACACTTGATAAGGCAAGGCAACCACAATACTTGCATTTAGCCTTCTTCTCAAAACCAAGCTCCAGAGTAAAGTGGTCGCAAATTGCGGATCGGTTTCTACGCCTAGATGATGATGTGTTAGGGCGAGGCGGTAATGCATCAGTACAGCCAGGCTCTCGAGTAGGCGTTGAATGCTCAAATGATTCCGACACTTGAACATTATCATGATCATCCATATTGTTCTGTACACAATTTGAGTCGTTAAGTCAATGATCAACAAGTACATTAAATAACTAACTTTGTTATGTTGGGCTTGTTTGTTTCACTGTTGTGGTTGGTCAAATGTTGTTTGAATAACATACTTCTGCTTTTCATGCTCTCAAACGGTGTGCTGCCAATAAATCAAATAGGCACGTATTCATAAGTTTCATATGTGTGCAATATTGATGTTTTTTTTTTTTTTTCTAAACTACTTTTTTCTTTGTAATTTCTGTTATTGTTCTCCTTATGTGAGGAGTTTTTAGAGTTATTTTTGGAACAGCATATGAGGGGATGAGATTAGGAGGAGGTGCCTTTTTCTGCACTCTTTGCTTATTATAGCATGATGGGTTTGTGACGATGGGGTAGTAAAGTCTCTCAAGCAGTGTTTCACCACTATCACAGGTAGGTGGGAGGGGTAATGGGTTAAAGAGAGGTTAATTTGGGAGAGTGAAATCGGGTTTGATAGATAATCATTGATCCCTCGCATTAGTGTCTAAGTGAGTTTGTTTGAAGGTTTGAAGTTATGTTTTCAAGAATCACATTTTAGCAATGATATTCTTGAAAATATTATTTTGGTAGCGGGCAAAGTGTTAAGTGAGAGAAGAATTGTGTTATGTGTTATTTTGGCAAACTTCCAAGTTACTCTCTGGTTTTCACCCTTATTTTTTTTAGTATAAATTTTAAAATAGATAATTTTTTCATTGTTTTAACTTATAAACTAAAATTATGGGACGACAAAAATATGTTAGTGGTTTTAATGGCTATTGGTGGTTTTAAAGTGGAATGGGTTATTATTGGAGAAATTTTTCTTTTTTCAGTTTCATCTATTCTTTCATTTGCATTCGATATAAATGTTATAGAAGATGTGTTCATGGACTTGAGAAACAATTCAATATATTAAGAAGAGATTAAGGTTACAGAGGAAAATCTCTTATATATTATCTTTACTATATATATATAAAGGGAATAGCCCTTATTAACTAATTTTTGGTGTCCAAATTCCTATTTTCCAAAATACTCTTAATGTATAACGAGTTTGAGGAATTTAGAAAATAAATAAAAAATTAAAAGAAATTAAAAAATATGGATTGATAGGCTATCAAAATATATTATTGATAAAATTAAATATATTATTAATAAAATTAAGGTAAATTAAAATATTCTAGGGAAATCTGTTCACTTGCTCCTTGATTTTGGGTGGAGTCCATCATAACGAAAATTTTATTTCAACATCTAAAGTTGACGTCCAATTGACACCTACTTTATTATTAGATGTGATAGTACTCAAATTTCCTCCACTTATTTATCATCTCCAATAATAATAGAGTTGGTGTTTAGTAAGATATTTACTCTTGTTTAAAATAGGAATGCTCCAATCATAATTATCGACAAAAATGTAAATGACAACAATTTTTTATGATTTAAATATTAATTACGTTCTGCTTGGTGCATTTGTCATCTGTGGCTGATCATAGCCCTTCACTCAAGATGCTTGCCGTAAATGAAATTTGTGGCACGTAACATTTAGGAGTGTGAGTTCGGATCAATTTTATTGTTTCTTCTTTCTTCGTGGAAATCCCTATGTCAATATCAATCTTTTACAACCAAAATCGGAAAGGGCGTCATCTGTCCGAAGAAAAGCTTATCTATTATGAACCATACATAACTTTACAAATAACCATTCGTTCGGTTTGCTTTACACGACGTACAAAACCATCTGTCTAAAAAGGAGATTCCATGGATAGATAGTGAGCTTCCATTTTTTCTCGAATTAAAATCTAAGGTGAGAGAATGACGGTCTAATTCAATGCATGAAAAGGACTGAGAAAGTATTTAAAGAAGAATATAATTGACATTTCTGTAATTCCATCCATAACTTGTTTTTTCCAATCCAAAAAAAGGGGATATTTTCATGTATTTATTTATTTTTTAGTGGGGCACTGCAAAATTTTTTTTCCAAGCTCAAATCCGAGAAAGTGATTGAAGAGAATGGGTCTATTTGGTTTCAATTGTTTTTTCAAAAAAAGTGAAAGAAATGCTGAAAATTTTAAAAACATGTCTATTTGGTTTGAGTTTCCAATTTTCAATTTTTATTTTCAGTTTTCAATTTTTTGAAGAAAATTCTAAAACTATAAATTTCAGTTTTCATTTTAAGTTTTCAATATTTCCTTCAAAAAATCCTAAAAACTGAAAACTGAAAATTAAAACCAAATAGGTTCTACAAATTTCAGTTTTCAGTTTCATTTAAATTTTCAATATTTCTTTCATAAAATCCTTGAAAATTGAAAAGAAAATAAAATCTAAAAACTTAAATCAACCCCTTAAGAGTTTCTGCCTTCTAAGGGTGTTTGTGGTATAGTTTGGATCCTTTTGAATAAAAAATCATTTGGTCCAAAAAATATAATTTATTGCGGTTTGGATTGGATTGATTTGTGATTTTTGACAAAATAAAATTTGTACTTTAAAATATTATAACGTGTAAGTAACTTAATTAATAAAATAATTAAATAAAAAACAACCCATTAAATGTTTAAAAAATTGTATAAAATTAATTTTATTATGTAAAAAAATGTAAATATATTAAAAATATATTGAGTAAAAGTATAAATTAACAAAAAAATATATTATATAATGCAGTTTGGATTGGATTAGTTCACTTTTGAAAATTAAATCCAAAATCTATCCAATCCAAGCAATTTGTAAATAGTAAGATCCAATCCAATCCTAACTTTTGTAGTTTTGATCAGTTCCAGTTTGGATTGGATATCTGCTTAGTAGTTTAGATTAGATTGAATTGGATTTAAACGCGCTGGTTTTGATTCAAGGAAAGTTCTTTCTAATCAATTGGCTCGTGAATCTTTCTAACTTAGTTGCTTATTCCCTTGGGTGTGTTTTAGACATTGGGTAGATTTGGTAATACTATTCGATTGAGTGCTGACTATGAAAAACATAAGTCAAGTTTTTCTATTTGATAAACCAAAAGGTCTGGGTGCTTTTGAAAGCACTTGATGAGTGTTTTAGAGAGCACATCATTAGTCAGTTTTAAAGTTGGCTTATACTTTCTGAAATATAACCTTTGAATTTTAATAAAAATCCAACTTTATACTTTCAGGAATTAAGGCTTGTGGTTTTTTTATTCTTTTTAAAAAATTTTATGTTTATTATAGTCATTTTATATTTTGAAAGCTACGTTATAATATATTTATCAAATACTACTTAAATGACTCCCACTTAAGAAAGCAATTTTTGTATTATTTTAGCAAACGGTGTTATTATAAATTTTTGAAAATAGTTTTTTGAGAGCCCAAATAACTCAACAGCTTTTAAACCTACAACAATACCAAACCAAGTCATTGTGATCCTCTACTCTTGTTTGTGAGCTTCCCATTGGTGTTATGAAGTTCATCAATGGAAAATGGTTTTTAAAAAAAGAATTCATAATTGCTAATTAGAAATATAAATCTAACAGATAAGTTATTTTTGAGTGTGACAGTAGAATTATTGTTCATTCTCGATTTCTTGGTTCCCTTTTCAAATATCAGCTTGAAGAGCTTAAAGCCGTAAACAAGTATGGATTTGGACGAGAGAATAAAGGGGGTGCGTGCTCACATGTAGGACAAATGTTATCTGAGTGAAATGGGCAGTGGTCCAACAGGTTACATGTGGAAGGGTTGTAAGTGTTGGTCAACCTGCATTTTGACCGTAATAGTTCCCTCCCAACTTAATTAAGTTCCCATCTAATTAGCAATGAGCAACAGAAATTAAAAAAGCAAGACTGTCACAAAAAATTGAAACTGGTTTCAAGCTTTATTTTTTTGGCGACTTAAAAGGTGGTTTCAAACTTTATTCTCTTACCACCCGAAGCACTGTCAACGCCGCCAACCACCTTCAAGTGTGGTCCAAATCTCAACCCCATAACCATGAGACCTATGTCGTGAAACCACCCAGACCGCCATGGCAAACCCTTAGCCGCCTTGTGCAAACCCTTCATCCTGTGAAACCGAGTGTATTTTGGCCTCCATGATGATCCCCAAGGCAGATCTCAGCTTGACAAATGGAAGGATAACAAGTGGAGAATGTAGGGTCCATGAAATAATAAGTCGAGAATGTGATATAAAGTTAACTACATGAGGAAATGGTGATTTAGGTCTTAAATTAAAATAAAAATCTGATTCTTCCCTAATTATTATTATTGATTTATTATTGTTCAAAGATAGACCTTCGCCCTCCACTCTCTCGCTAAAAAAATGACCAAGGTCTTGGCCATGGAGTACACCCTAGAACCAGTTCTATGCAAATAGGGTACCTTTCTATAGGAATCAAAGAACTTGGACAACACTTTTTCTAGAGGGAGCTGATAGCAAAACTTGCTCCACCAAAAACCATTCCAAAACCTAAGAACCTATTCATCTTGTAACTCTTGGAGTTTGAGCCGATGTAGTACCAAAGCCTATGATCATACTTGGAGATTGTCTTCAAGAGATTCTCAAGGAAGAAAATCGTGTCATCATCCCCAAACAGATACCATCTAACATCAAAAGGGGCATCTCATGGCCATCCACTCTCCACTCTTCGAATGATGGAGATGGTGATTCTGGGTGCTCATGTCGCGTCGACGTAGAGGATCATCATGGAGGCCAAAATACACTCCCTTCAACCGTAGGGGTTTGCATAAGGCGGCTAAGGGTTTGCCATGGCAGACTGGGTGGTTTCACGACATGGGTTTCACGGTTGTGGGGTTGAGATCTGGACCACACTTGAAGGTGGTTGGGGCGGCATTTGACAGTGCTTTGGGTGGTAGGAGAATAAAGTTTGAAACCACCCCTTTATGTCGCAAAAAAAAAAAGCTTGAAACCAATTTCAATTTTTTGGTGATGGTCTTGCTTTTTTAATTTCTATTGCTCATTGCTAATTAGATGGGAACTTAATTAAGTTGGGAGGGGAACCTTATTACGGTCAAAATGCAGGTTGACCAACACTTACAACCCTTCCACATGTAATTGTCTGGTTGGACCACTGCCCCATTTCAGCCTGCAGATAACATTTGTCCTGCATGTGAGCATGCATCGAATAAAGGTGTGGGCAGATAATCAAAAGAAGCATGGAAAAGTGGGTAACTATTGTTTCTTAGGTGTTGGACTTTTCAATAGAAGGATAAACTTTTGCACAGTTTGGCCTCAGTGTCGGAGAGGGTGAGCCATCCATCATACCCCTTTTTATTAGCTTTTTAAAAGAAAATATTATTTATACTCATTATGTAGAATATTATTCGATTCATATTTTATTTATTATTAGATGTTTAACCTACTTAAATAAGATCTATATCTCATCTAATAATAAATATGATATAAGTTGACAAATATTCTATAAATAATTAATATAAATAACACAACCCTTTTCAAAATCCTATATTAAGAACTTTAGAAACACATAAATAAAGTGATCCAAAAGCAACCACGGGTTTTCAAGGAATGCTTCTACGACCCATTATAACAAAAAGGTCAAAAATTCCTCATTTCTTTTGAGGTCCTTTGCCATCTTTTTATACTAGTGTTTCTCACCGATAACGAATCCATGCTATCATTATTGGTAATAATTAACACCCTGAAAAGCACAACACTGACTAAACAAATTTTGCTGGTCTTGGACCTTTTTCTCCCCTTTCTTCCTGTATTTTATAATATTTGATTCGAAATTTTAATATAATGAGTCAGCTTCTTACATGTTAATCGAGATTACACCTTTTTCTTCTATAAGCTTCATTACAAGAAACACGCGGATTATTAATGAATTTTTTCCACCAATATTACTGACAAAATTATCCAAGGAAAACACCAGATAAGAATCGAAGATATTTTTTGTTTTGCTTTCATATGATTAATCTGTCAAAACCTCACTCCAATTGGCGCCAAATATTGCGCGCTAATTACTGATGGGTTTTACAGTTTTTGATAAAGAATGATACATAGTAATTTAACTTAACCAATATAATTATTCTATCAAAAATATTCTTTCAACCATAGTTATTAAAGACTAAATAATAATTGACTTGAAACCTAATTCAACCAGTTTAGCCATTTGCTTAATCAAAATTTATTAAATCCATATATAAAATAAATTAATGCAACTAAATATAGTATGTATATAATTGATTGCACAACATAAAACAAGGAGAGCATTGGTTTAGTGGTGTTGTAGCACTTGCCTTTTCTTGAGGGTAAATATAATGCAATTAAATATACTATATATATATATATATATATATATGACACTACATATAACAAGGTGAACTTGGCTTAGTGGCAGTGCAGTGCATAGCTTTATGTAGGTTCGAGTCCATTTGATGATTTTTGGCTATTACTATTGAATGTGAGATGTGATGGTAGCCCTCCTTTTCCATTAACTTCACTATTGAATGTATGTGATAGTGGTCTCATCTCTTCCATTAACTTATCACATAGGTGTCTCAAAGGATACCCACACTTTTGTTATTCTACTATTTTTTTCTAACTATCTTCCAAATAAAAGAAAAAAGTTTGTTTTCTCCTATTTCTATTATTATTTATAACTTCCAAATAAAAGAAAAACTGTTTTTTTCCTATTTCTTTCTTTTTCTGTTAGTCTATTTCTACTAATTTTTGTTGTGTTCCGTTAATTGGATAAAAACATGAAAATACAATGTAACCGATAATCTTCTTGGAGCGATGTGTAGTGTAGTCGTATAACATACCATACACTGTCCAAGTTCCCGTCGGCTCCAGGTGTGTTTGTATGTTTAATTTTGGTTTTCTCTAAAATTAAATTTACAAATACACTTTAAGAAATTTTATTTAAAATAAGAGGATTTCTTCAGTATTCTATAAAATTTATAGAAATTATATTTTTTAAATAATTTATGATTAAAAATTTATCACACATCTCACTAATTAAATTTATTAATATTTTTAATATTTATATTTAAATCATAATTCTTGAATTCAAAAATATATCAATATTATTGAAATACCTTAACAAAAATCCTAAAATAAAGATGTAAACTTCAAATCGGCCAATATTTATCTTGCGGTAGAAGGATCAATAATAGTCTTATCCGCTCCCCCTACCAAAAGAATTAAAAATACTAAAAGTGAGACACTTCTGTATCTCGTAACCACCACCTGTCCACCTGCATCATCAAAGATTGAAATAATTCATTCTTTCAAAGTGACATTTCATCGAACATTATGAGTGGTGGAGAATTTTTAGGTCCTGTTCCTTTTGTAGTTAATTAATTCTGACACAGTACTGTGATATGATTATGATACTTCATTTCGGAATGCTTGTGCTAATGCCCGATTCCAATTTACCATTTTACGTTGTTGTACTTCAGAAAATCTACACATAAATTTTGCAACCTGTATTTAAAATGTCTCCACTATATGTGATTTGTTGGACAATAATATGGTGGACAAGAAATAAGATTATTTTTTAGAGTATGTTTGGTTAAAAAGTAAAAATAGGGATAAATTTTTTATAAATGAGATTTGTGTGTAATTTTATACATGAAACTCATCCATAAAAATTTATATTTTATTTTTAACTCTTAACCAAACATATCCTAAGAACTACAATCCATCTTTGAAATGACATGCCACAGCTAATTGTAACAAGACTGAGTTATTGGAGCAAGACATGGTGTGATGAGGAGTTCCCCTTTGAACCATGGTTCCTAATAACAAACTTGATGGATGTTAGAGGTTGGACACCATAAACGGTTATGAGCCAAGGGGCATCGGAACTCTCATTGAAAATAGAAGAGACAATCTTTGGTGCGTGCTACACATGGACTTTGCGTCATAATAATAGCACTGCATGGTTTATAATATTTGTATGTGTTTTATGTTTGTTTGTCATTTGGTTTCATGTTTTTCTTGTGTAATTGTTCAACCGGTAGGTAGGTCTCACCCATTTCTCTTGGCTTTGCAACCTTGATGGCAATATCAAAGGAGTTGTAGGGGCTAATTGGGATAGGGCTTTTACATTTCTATTTGTTACTTGTTATTTGTATTTGCTTGGATTTAGTTTTCTTTCTTTCTAAACATGTATGTATCTTGCTCAGTTTCCTCTTGTGTAGTTTGAACCTTTTATTTATACAAAAAAAACCTATATTTAGAATGTTTCTAACCTGCTACATGTTTTATATTATGATCGGGCTAGGTAGGGACATAAAGAAGAGTTGCATATAGATGAAGCTACAAATATTATGTACATAGGATTCATTTATATAGAAAAAATATTGTTGGAAGGCATCTCCACTTAGATATTTGATTATCTAGGAGATTAGCCTTTCGCATGTTTGGTGAGAAAATGCTCTAGAAAATGAAAAAAAGCAACATTTGTGCAATTATGCATAAACGAGGAGGCCAACAATCACTTAGACATATTAATTGATACGGTATTACTTTATGCTCTCTAATCTACTTTATCTGACTAAGCTTGCTTGATGCTAAGAAAAATTAAATCAATATTTAAGATTTGAACTCATTATTTTAAATTTAAAGGTTTCTCCTGTATCTTTATAAAATTCAAAGATACCATCTATCTTATAATTATTTGTGTCATGTATCTTACTAACCCAATTTATCAAAATATAGGAAAATAAAGATTCAATTACAACAACTAATAATAAGAAGGATACCAATATCCATAGAGCATTTAATGAAAAATCTTTAAATTTATTAAGAGAGATAAATATATATAAAGATAGGAGGCTTATCATCTTTTCTTTTTCTATCAAATTACTTTTACATCTATCTCTCAATGTGTCTAAACTAAGTTTAAATTTTGAGTACGAATAATGCTCTACCAATTTTATAGATCAGAGGACATACAGGGAAAATGAAAAAAAAATGCAATATGATAAAAAAAAAATCGCTCTTAAGACTTTACATAACAAAAGGAAAATAGGGGAGTAATTATTTTCAGCTTATTTTATGTTATGTCAGGGGAGGTCAAAAGTTGAAATTAAATTTCCCATAGTAGCGAACAATTCTCAAGTTTATCAGTTTATTTTGAAAAATGAAATGATTTTATTTTATAATGTAACACCTTTGTACATGATTATATCACATAAAATTGTAGCGTGCCCAAATGAGCTCATGTAGTTGTAATGAGGTGTTTTTCTCTTTACTTGTTTTAAATTAACATTAACATTAGTAGAGCTTTATTTTATTGTGGACCGACTAAACCCCCAAATCAAATAGATTTAGGTGTGGAGTTTTCTTTCTATTTTCACAATCATGTTTTAAGCCTTTGGATTGTTTTAAGTAATTTGGCACTTATAATAATTTGGTTACTGAGTAACTCAACACGTTTTATGAGTAATGTTTCAGGTCTAAATTTGTGAATGAAATAAAAATTAGCATTAAAAATATCTTACTTTTGTAATAGATCGATATTGTTCAATCCAAATTAATTCAAAATTAAACTATAAACACAATTAATTTAAAAATAGACTAAACATCAAATTTAGTCCCTCAAAAATATTACGTTAGACAATTTTAAGAAAATAAATCTCATGCATGGTCCCTCAATAATTAAAATATAGGATAAGTTAGTTCATTTGTTAGGTATTTCTTAATGGAATAACGCAAGAGGTGCATTACAGCATTGAAGCGTCACATGAAATAACACATTGGCATCCAAACAAAATACTTTTGGTAGTATTCAAGAAATTGCTTCCTCTACATCATGTTGTTCTAAGTTTTAGGAAAGGAATAGATACTGAAATAACGTCACATTGCTTGAGGGGTGTAACATGACGTGCCGTATCATTGATTTGAAAGGCCATGGTGTCATCCCATTAAGTTTTGGGAAAAGAATAAATACTGAAATAACGTTATATTGTTTAAGGAATGTAGCATGACGTGCCACATCATTAATTTAACATACTGTTGGTGTCATTCCATAAAGGTCTCATGAACAGATTTTACAGGGACTAACTTATCTTGCTTTTCAATTCTGAGAAACCATGCCAGAGGTTTATTTTCTTCTATAACCAAATTGTTTGACCTAAATTTCTTGAGGCATTGAGATGGATGTCTGCTCTCACAAATAAAAAATGTAGAATTGTTACCCTGCAATCCCCAATCTTAGAGACTGTGTTAGCTTCTGGACGGTTCTGGTGCCAACGCACAACAAAGAATAAAAGATCTGTAGGACTAGGAACGTCCCTCGTACAGGACAGTGGTCCACTAATTTCCTTCCTATTATTCACAGTGCCTTGCTAACCAAGTTGAGTTACCCACATGAGTTTAGGACCGTTTGAATATATATGGACAAATAGTCACATAAAATACATAATTTTTTGGTTAACGATACATTACATATGCTATTATAATGTACATGTTATGACAAAAGCTTCAGCATCGTACAATTCCCCAGAATACTCTCCCCCATTAAGCGTACCTAAAGTTACTACTTAGTATTCTATATTAGTATATTTATATTTGTTAATGCATATAGTACATAATGTATTGACACATAAGAGGGCTTGAAAAAGTGTACCAGACACAGGCACCCACCACCTCACTCACCTTTTCTTGTCCAGAATTCTCCATTCTCCAAACTGCTGCCTCTCTTCATATTTCTTTCTCTCTGCCTCATACTGGAACATCCTCTTCCAAGTTCATCCAATTTTCATTACCTTGTACTTGCTGAACACTCATCACCACCATAATCATTAAATCATGGCTGTTTTGGTATACTTTGTGCTTTTTATGGCCCTGGCTGGCCATTCAAGTAAGCACCTAGATTTGTGTTTGTTAGTTTTCAAGTTTCAATATTTGTTCAGAGGAGGCCTTTTAGTCATGACAGCTTGTCCTTCTAGATTTTCTCTTAGATAGGTTGTCATGATTATTTGCCCTTGTTGCTTTTATAGTCTTATAATTCTTTGATAAAACTAATCTTGAGATTGTGAAATGGATTTTCTTTGAGGAATATTTTCTACTTATTTTTTCTGATATTATAAAAGATTTTAGAGTTTAACTTTAAGCGGTTGATTGGTGATGGATATAAGCCACAATTCTGGGATAATTTTATGCATCTAATTTTCTTTGTAAAGAAAGATAGGATTATGTGCGAGTGAACTAACTTCTTTTTCCTTTTGCTTTTGCCAAATTTTCTTCAAAAGGTGCTCTTTACTGTGTATGCAAAGATGGTGTTGGTGATCAAGCTCTTCAGAAAGCATTAGACTATGCATGTGGTGCTGGAGCTGACTGTACCCCTATTCTCCAGAATGGACCATGTTTCCAACCCAACACTGTGAAGGATCACTGCAACTATGCAGTTAACAGCTATTTCCAGAAAAAGGGTCAAGCTCAGGGAAGCTGTGATTTTGCTGGTGCTGCTACCCCAAGCCAAAACGCTCCTTGTTAGTATCCTTTACCACTTCCAATTTTTTAGTACATCCTTGTTGATTTTCACATTTACTAATATTTTTTTCTTCCTTCTCTTCCTTTTTGTCTTTATCTCTCTGATCTGCAGCTACATCATCTACATGTGTTTATCCCTCAAGTGCTAGGTATGCTCTTTTTTATTTTTTTTTTTATTTTTAAAACTACAGATCTTGCTGTTTTGAGTTTCGTTCTCTGAAATTCAACGAAATATTCAGCTATGGTTAGTTTTAGGATGTTTTTCACAATGTGTTAAGTCCATTTTCCATTTGCAAAATAACAAAGGTATAACCCAGTTTTTCTATTATTGTAGTCTGCTTTTCAATGAAAGTTGAAACCAATTTCTTGCTTCTCTTAGACGGTGCTTAGAGGGCCTTTGTTAGATTCAGCTTCGATTTTAGCACTTGCAAAAGCAGCTCTTAAAACTGGTTTATTTTATACTGCTGAGCATACTTTATGTTTTCTATTTCCCTTTTTTTTTTTTGGGGTTAATTTTTAGAACAACATCCTTTCTGTTTACATTAGCCAAAAAGCCATTTTTCCGGGTTCATGTATCCACCGCCCCTGTATTAGAGTTTAAATACGCCATGGCATGATTTACCCTTTTTGAAATACTATAGCTGTCAAGACTGGGATGTCTCACAATTATTTTTGTCCACTTTCATTCATAGATGTTTGATTCTAGATCTATGATCATATACAATATTTAATGCAAATGTATTCTATGTTCCATATATATTATTACTATATTATTACTGTATTAGATTTTGTTTGTTTGTTTATTTATCTTTGAGGTACATTTTGATGTGTTGATTTTGTTTGGCTTCCATTTGCAGCAACACGGGGACAGGCACCACGACAACCCCAACAACCAGTACCCCAGGCACATCACCAACCACTATAACACCGACCACTCCTACAAGTACAACTCCAGGCACAACCACCGGCACTGGCACCGGCACCGGCACCACCACAGGCAGCCCTAATGTGTTTGGAATTAGTCCAGCATCTTCAACTGGTACTGGTGGATTCAATGACTCTAGTGATGGAGTGGTTCATTTCAAAGGCACTACTAACGTGTTCCTATTAGCCCTTGTTCTTTCCTTCTGGTTAGCCTTAAGGGCCTAATGGTACAGTACTAGGAAAAAAAGAAAAATGAAAAAAAAAAAACTTGTGGGCCGTTTGATCTGTGGATGAGATTTTGCCACGACGAGAAGGGTGTTAATGGTAATTTCATCACTTGGAATCATCCAGAAGCAAACCCCACTTCGGCCTCCTGTATTTGTTTCTGTTGTATTCCCCCTGCCCCCAAATGTAGAAGAAGAAAAAAAGGTTAGGGAATTTGATTCCTTTTTTCGGTGGTGAATATAGTTGATATGACTAGTAATGGGGGTGGAACCTATCAGTTTCCATTTGTATATTATTATCTTATCTTATGACTATGAGAGGTACTATTTTTTAATTTAATTTAGCCTTGCTAGCTAGCTTTACGCTATCATATAAATCTGTTTTTATCCATTGCCCTTTACCTTTCTACGGGAGGCGCTATTCTCTAATTTGATTGATCCTTGAGCAAGTTGAATCATACGTAATCTGATTTTCACCGATGACAATTTAGCTTTTTCTGTGGTCGAAGTGCCTTTATTTTTTTGGCTCTTTCTCCGGCATGATTATTCTCATTGATTGGCGTCGTTTTCAGCTACGCTAACATGCGCAACTTGAAAAATTTCATGCTTTGATTCGTTTTTAGATGGACAGATCTTAAGCCAACAGGGGTTAGGTTAGCCACGACACGAGTATCGGCTACTTATTTTGGCAATATAAATGATTATAAAACGTAAATTGTGCTGGGGAGTAAGTAATTTTTTTTTCTCATTTTATTTGTACTTGATATGGTTATGATCAATGATATTTGCATATACTGATTAGGTATGTCGATCGTCGACATTGGAGAGTTGTACAGAAATAACAAAATCATTGATAAGTGGACAAATGTTGTATTAGGGTTATCAATGATAATGTTACGGTTCTATAAACTTAAAATTTTCAATAATAATTTTAACTCTAAACAATTGTGGAGTAAAAGTGGGAAAAATTATGGAGGAGCATCTATCTAATTTCTCTCATACAATTTATGTATACTGTTATAAATCAAAGATGTTTATGGATGTTTGATATCATTTTTTTTAATGATTGATTAGAATCTCATTTATTGTCTATTAATATAAAGTAAATCATTTCATTTCAATTGGAAAGTCTATAAATAGAGACCTATAATGATATTGCAAGACACAGTAAAAGAGAAAAGTCTCTCATTTTTTGATCACTTCTCCCTTTTCTCTATCTATTATTTTATAATAGGTTATCAGCATGAGTTTGCTTATCATTCTTATTCCATGTTAAGGTAGTCCTCCATTTTTTTAATGTGAATTTACTCTCTGTCACTACGCTTTTGGTGGAGGGTGCAATGCCCGATGATACTTGGATCTTATAATTTCTATAACTCCTAATATATACTAATATGATCTTGGTTTGTGAAGTGTACACTATTTCTTCTTCTCCTCTTCTTTTAACTGTGCTCTTCTTCAATATTCCATACTCAATTTCAAGATCTATTTTCTTCAAGTATTGTATTTTAGTATCATCAAGATTTTAATCTCATTATAATTTTCTTTTTCATGCTAAATCCATTACACTGTATATAACACATAATAACTTTGGTATTACGCTTTGTCTCTTACGCTTTGGGATCAGATTATAATATGCAAATATTACGCTTTGGTGTTACGCATTAAACTAATATACATATTAAAATCACCTTGGTATCTTGTTATAATTTATTAGTACCGTAGTATTTTTTTTTTCATTTATTGCATATAATAACTTTGTCTCTTATTTCCATATCAATCACATACTATCTTATCCACACGTTATTTTTTTTAGTGCATAATATTTGCATATTAGTTTAATGCTCGCTATCAATATTGAATGTATTATAATCTTGTGTCATAATTCATTCTCCTTTTATTATTCTTTCATTTTTTTTTCTCTTTCTCTTTGATAACATTCCTTGAAGTGAATGGTAATTATTCTTGGAAGTAAATGATACATATACCCAAAATAAATTTTAAAAAAGGGTAACCATTCCCTAAAGTAAATGGATTATTTCTCCACTTATAAAGATATTTATATATTTCTAGAAGTGTAGTATATATATATATATGGGAATATATAAAAAATCATTCCTTGAAGAGAATGAATTTTACCAAAAGTATGTGTTATATATAGTGTAATACTACAATCTAAAGTAAGTTATTACATTCCTTTGAATGAATACCTTTAAATTTTACATTCCCCGAAGCGAATGTAAGATAAATTTTCAATATTTATAATTGATGGATTTTATAATTTTGGGAATATATAAGTTAGTGCTTATAGTATTCGAAAGCAAATATATTATAATATATTAAATCATTTACCAATTTCTTGAAGCAAATTGGTCTCTATTAATTCTTTAAATTGATAATCGTCAGTTCATTTTTTTATTTTTTTTTTTTTCATCTATTGAATTCACTTTTAATATTCATTATCTTTTTATGTACTAGATCACACTATGTCGAACTTGACAAAACTTGAGTTTGCTGCACTTGACATAATTGGAAACAACTATTTATCATGGGTATTTGACGCTGAAATACATTTGGAAGCAAAAGGCCCAGGAGATACCATTAAAGAAAAACAAGTATCAAGCCAAGACAAGGCCAAAGCTATGATCTTTTTGCGCTATCACCTTCATGAAGGGTTAAAGGCATAATATTTAACTATGAAAGATCCATTAGAATTATGGGTTAATTTGAAGGAAATATATGATCACCAAAAGATGGTCATTTTGCCTAAAGCTCGTTTTGAATTGATGCACTTGAGATTCCAAGATTTTAAAACTGTGAATGAGTACAACTCAGGCTTTAAGATAATTTCTCAATTACGGCTATGTGGTGAAAAGATCACCGATGAAGACTTGTTGGAAAAAACATGTTCAACTTTTCATGCCTGAAATTCCTCTTGCTCAACAATACCGTGAAAAGGGGTTTAAAAAATACTGAATTGATATCTTACCTCTTAGTAGCTGAACAAAACAATGAGCTACTAATGAAAAACCATGAAACCTGTCCAACTTGCTCTCTCCATTCCCAAAAGTGAATATAGCAACCCATAAATTTGAAAGAGGACAAAACCATGGTCGTGGTCACGCCGCTTCGTAATCGTGGTCGTGGTCGTAGTCGTGGCTATGGACGTGGCAACTGGCATAATAATCAGAGTAACCACAATGGTCATTTTTTCCCTCATCACCAAAAGTGGAATAATAATTACAAGCAAGAGAAAAATAAAGGTGCTTCAAGTTATCTTTCAAAAAGCATAGAGAACTTCTACTATCGATGCGGAATGAAAGGTCATTGGTCACGTACTTGTCGGACACTTGAACATTTTGTTAAGCTATATCAAGCTTCAATCAAAGGGAAGAACAGACATGCTGAGACCAATCTAAGTCTTCACAATAATGAAGCTGAGGCAAATGATGTTTAGGCAAATCTAAAACCCATTGATGATGTTTTTGCAAACCTCAATGACATAATCAATTTAGAAGGCTCGAAGGATACTACATATTTGGATGTAGCAGATTTCTTTTGAGAATTTAGTACTAGTGACAATAATTTTTCTTTTAGCATTTCATTTTTTTTCCTCCCATTATTCTCCTTATAAGACTCTTATTATTGTAATTTTTTTTTATATAATTTCTAATTGATGTTCCTATATTTTTTTAATGAAGAATAATGGATGTTTCCAAGTCGTTATCAAGATCCAATTGACAAAGAAGATGTATGTCTAATTGATAGTGCGACAACACATACAATACTTAAAAATAAAATATATTTTACTTTCCTTATTATGGAAGAAGCAAATGTTAGTACAATTTTCTGTACTACAAAATTGATTGAAGGCTTTGGAAGAGCCAACATAATACTATCTGAGGAACAAAATTTGCTATTAATAGTGTTTTATTATCTAGTAAGTCTCAACGAAACTTACTAAGTTTTAAAGATATTCGTCAAAATGGATATCATGTTGAGACTGTAAATAAAGAGAACATTGAGTATCTCTACATCACAACCATTATTGAGGGTAAGAAATGTGTATTAGAAAAATTACTTGCTTTGTCCTCCAATTTGTATTATACAAATATTAGCACAATTGAAACTTATGCTATGTAAACCAGAAGTTTACTGACCAAAATACTTTTACCCTTTGGCATGATTGATTAGGTCATCCTGGTTCAATTATTGCGAAGAGTTATTGAGAATTCATTTGGGCATCCTTTGGAGAACCAGAAGATTCTTTAATTCAAAAAATTCTCATATGCTGCTTATTCTTAAGGAAAATTAATTTTGAAATCATCACTGATTAAAATTAGGATTGAATCACCTTTTTTTGGAACGTATTTAGGGTGATATATGTGGGCCCATTCATCCACCATGTGAACCATTTAAATATTATATGGTTTTAATAGATGCATCATCAAGATGGTCACATGTGTGTTTATTGTCAACTCGTAACTTGGTATTTGTGAGATTACTTGCTCAAATAATAAAATTAAGAGCACAATTTCTAGATTATACAATCAAGACAATCTGTTTTGATAACGCTTGTGAGTTTAAATCTCAAGATTTTAACAATTATTGTATATCAACTGGAATAACAATTGAAGAGCTTGTTGCTCATGTGCATACACAAAATGGTCTAGCAGAATCCTTTATTAAACACCTCCAATTAATAGCTAGACCAATACTTATGAGAACAAAACTCCTTGTCTCTACATGGGGACATGCTATCTTACATGCAGGCACTTGTACGGATAAGACCAACAAGTTATTATAAATTATCCCCATTTTAGTTAGCCTTTGGTCATGAGCCAAATATATCTCATCTTAGAATTTTTGGATGTGCAATATATGTTCCAATTGCTCCACCACAACGCACAAAGATGAGATCACAAAGAAGATTGGGAATATATATAGAATATGAATCCCCTTCTATCATAAAATATCTTGAACCAATGACTGGGATTTATTCAGGAAGATTTTTGATTGCCATTTTGATGAAACAATTTTCCTAACATTAAAGGGAGAAAATAAATAGCCAAAAAATGAAATTACATAGAAAACATTATCATTATCACATCTAGACCCACACGGGCAATGCAAATTAGAAGTACAAAAGATAATTCATTTGCAAAATGTTGCAAATCAATTGTTAGATGCATTACTAACCTGAAGAGAATTACAAAATCTCATGTACCAACTGCAAATGCTCCTATTAAAATTACCATCCTAGAAGGACAACCTATTAGTGCAAATGAAAGTAAGCCACATTTGAAGCATGGTAGACCAATCGCTTCTAAAGATAAAAATCCTTGAAAAAGAAAAAAGATAATTGATGAAGATGATCATAATACAGAGGCAACTACTCAAAAGAGTCCCAAGACAAAACTATTGATCAAACCTTAGAAGAGGTTCAGGTACCTGAAGATGATAGAAATGAAGAGATCTTAATAAGTTATGTCACTATAGGTAAAATATGTAACCAAAAACATATTGTTGTCAACAATATTTTTCCATATAATGTTGCAATTGAAATAATAGAGCAAGATGAAGATCATGAATCAAAATCTGCTCACGGAATGTAGAGAGAGAAATGACTGGCCAAATGGAAAGACGCAATTCAAACTGAATTAACCTCATTAGGAAAACGTGAAGTTTTTGGACCTATAGTCAAAACACCTAAAGGTGTAAAGCTAGTGGGATAAATTAGGTTTTTGTGCGAAAACGAAATGAGAAAAATGAAATTGAAAGATATAAAGCACGACTTGTAGCACAAGGGTTCTCACAAAAACTTAGTATTGACTATATGGAGACATATTCCCCATGGTGGAGTCAATTACACTTAGATATCTTATTAGTCTGGTAGTAAATAAAAAAACTAGATACGTCAAATGGATGTAGTTACAGCCTATTTATATTGCTCATTGGATAGCAAAATTTATATGAAACTCCCTGAAGGATTTAAAATGCCCGAAGCATATAAAAATTCTCGAAGTTCTCCATTTCAATTTGCATAAGTAAAAAATACTTTAAGCTTGTATTTGACTTTTCTTTCTTTCTCTGGACTCTTTTCTTTGAATGTTGTGAGGTATAGTTCAGATATTTGCTTTGGAGAGTGTGGATGTACTGAGGTGTGGGTGTTTAAAGAGAAGTTTATGTGTTGTAATAATTTTACATAGTGATATTCTCTAGTTGTCATTTGGCAGTGACTGATTTTTCCTTTTAGAGTTTTTCGCGTTAAATTTTTGTGTTGTGGTTGTGTTTTTGTTTTATTGCTCTGTTTAGGGTGGTTCTCAAGGAGGGAAATGGAATTTCCAACAAGTGATATCAGGAGCTTTGGTTTGGTGGGATTTATTCTTAGTATGCTTTGTGGTTGTAACTTAGTCTAATTTTTCACACCAGAAAAAATTCTCCCTAGTGTTTGAGGATCATCCTTGGTTGCAATTGCTGAAAGGCAGTGTAATCCTGTGAGAGTGTAGTTTGGAAAGGTTCTGGCTAAGGAAAGACTCGGTATTTAAGCGTATCCATTATGACCCACCTCTCTTTCCTGGAACCTTCTTGATTCACGGTTTACAATTGATTTACACTTTTGGATTTACACTATTCCATAGTGAGGAAGCTCTTATCCAAGCAAGGAAACTAGGGAATCCAAAACTATGCCATTCATTGAGGACTGCTCAACCATGCATACTTTACATGAAATTACCACCCAAATTAAAGGGTCACAAGAGCTTTACCTTCCATGCACCATGCTTAACAGGAAAGGTTTCCCAGGATTAGATCCTAAATTATTCCTTATTGATTACTTTTGATGGATCTCCATCGCCATTACCATCGTCACTTCACCACCCTGTTAGGATGTCGATTATTCATCGACCACCACATCTATTGGAGTCTAACGACTCCGTCAAGAGTAATGTTATGAGAACAATAAAATTGCACAACACATGCACACCACACAGCTTATCACCATTGGATGTGATGAGTGAGGAAGGATGTGATGAGTGCCTCACTCATCACATCCAATGGTGAAAAGCTATGTGGTGTACATGTGTTGTGCAATTTTATTATTCACATAATATTTTTCCTTCATCAATAGTCCTGAATTTGCAACTTTATGCCCATATTGGCTACAATTGAAACAAATCAATTGTAGACCTTCATGTTCCACATAGAAATTCTTCCCTAAAGTTTTGAAGGAGGGAGTCAATTGCTTCTATAGATCTATTTCAACACCAATGCAGACAAATTTAACCTTATAACATATCGACATGAGTTACCAATATTTGCATTACACTCTCCATCAAAATTGATGAGTGTACAGATCAACTAGAAAATTTGATATGCGATCCTAAACTACTATCTTCTATCTTGACTTTTCTAAGGGTTGAAAGAGAGGCCACCAATGCTGAACCATTAGATAATTATGGTAAGCTAAAATCTAATCCAAAGTCCCTCAAACAGTGCATGACAATAATCTCCCTCATTTGCAAATTGGACAAAAAAATAAACCATCATTGAGATCCAAAATCATAACAATGCGAGTTTTTATCTACCTTTCCCACATTCTCTTCCACCAAGTAGTCTTTCACAGAGGATTCTAAGATGGGAAGGAGGAAGTTGTGAGTATGATGGGGAGGGTAGGATAGTGGAATGATATGGAAGAGTGAGGAATGATACTTAATTTTATAATTAAGATGTATATTCTTTTACTGTAGTAATCATTTTATATAATATATATTACTACAAATAATAAATGTGTAGATAATAATATTTATTTCTAAATTTATAAATAAATAAATTATTTATGATTAAATATTTATTTACAATTAGAATTATTTGTAATAGTAAAGTATAGTAGTATATCATATAATGTAACATCTTATACATTTGCATAGGAAACATTGTATAATATTAAAATGTTATTAGTACACCTTGCATTATTAGGGTCCGCTGGCGTGCCGAATAGAATAAGGTTTGAAAGTTTTTTAATATTATACAGGTATTTGATATAATATTATATAAAATATTATCCTTTCTTTACAAATAATTCTTTTTTTGTTGTTGTCAAAGTATCCACTCCAGGAATTGTGACTAATTAGTTCAAGGTGAAAGTTCCCCTAAGAAGGTAAACGATAATTCCAACTACAAGTAATATTAAATAAACAATAATTACATTGTATAATTCTCATTTCAATTCCACCAGTTTTTTTTTTACTTATTATTGTAATTGACTTGCAATCTCATACTATTTGTTTTAGCTTACTATACAATTGTTACATGATTGTCATGAAATAAACAACTAGAAAAATATAACTGCATTTACTTCAATAAAACAGATGTTCACAAAATTTCCTAACTGACCACTCCTTTATTATAAGTTGCGACTTAAAAAGATCCCATTCTTCTTTTTTTTCCTTGTACAAAATTTGCATCCTAAGCTCATATTTCAATTCTATATGTCATTACAATCATAAATCTTTAAATTCAGTCATCCAATTACATTTACAAAATCCATTTTCACATGCCTACTGCGAAATAAAATTTAACTCACTGCATAATCATTAATCCCACTACGGATTTCAATTTTACCTTTTTGGGCAAATCTCAACCAACTATTCTAACGTTTTTATTATTCCCCATCTCATCTCTTTATAGTTAACAGAGGGAAAATGCTAGAGTAGGGACAACACCAACTCTTCCAACCAAGACATGTTTCAATAATATATATTTAAATATTAAATACTGCTTTTTTCAATAATTTTTAGACCATTACTAATTTTTTTTATCTTTTTTTTCTACTCATTCCCCCATGTTTACTTCTACTTACAATTGTTTGTAAAAAGGGCATAATATTTCATATAATGTCATATCAACCACCGTAAACTTTCAACTTTATCATGAATATACCATCCACTCTTACCCTATTAGTCGCTTTAACTAGATTTTGAAAACAAAAGGTCTATTAACATTTTTTTACTATACAAAATGTTTGCATACCACTCCATACCACTCCATAACGTATTTAACCGCATCTTTATATGAATTTATCCAGTATGAGAACTTCTTCCACCTTTTCTACTCGATAACCCGCTTCTTCCTCCATATTCTTTTCTTACAAACGTCCTTTTCAATGCCTGCATCATCCCTCCAAGTTTTAACTTTCCTAATGCTATGCACCACCAAATATTCTTCCTCAACCATCCTAATACCTTAGGCCAACCATAACTCTTACACTCATGTTACTCATTATTCTTCTCCATTATATTGTATTTGGATTTTTTCACTGACGGAATAGGCCAAAAAGAAGGGAACAAAGTTCATTCATTGCTTGTTTGGATAATTATTAAGAGAACAAAATGAAAATCCACTAATCATGTTTGAAAGTTACATAATAAAAGAACAAAACAGAACGATTATAGTTATTAGCTTCGCAAACTTTTGGTTCCCCTCATTTCACCCCCAATTTTGAGGGAAAATGGTAATTAATTTTTAAGGGAGAAAGAGGAAGAATTATTCCTTATGAGTTCTCTTCCTTTCCACTTACTGTTAAACTTCCAAACAAGGAAATGAGTTTCCTTTCCTATCATTCCCTTTTCCTTTCTCTGCTTATCTGTCATCAATACAGTTTTAGCCTATATATTATTACTGATTTACTTTTTCCCCTCCATTTTAGTAAATCAAACGTCATACAACCCATTCATTTTCCCTTTAGTTGCAGTACCTTAGTTAATTATTTATTTATTGACCGTTAGTTATACTTGGTGACCTTTAAATATTAAACATCTAAATATTTTTTGATCTCATAAGGCATTCTACTTGAACACTAACACGATTAAAAGGCCCTTCTAATAATTACCTTTTCCTTGATATAGCCTTTAGTCCTTTCTCTAAAAGCATAGCTCGGTTATTACTGTACTCAACCCTTGTTGATACCACAAGTCCACGAATAAATATTTGACAACGTATCAAAGCTGATAATACTACTTACAAATTAAAACCATAACAAATTCTCCGACCAGGCATAAAAATCTTGTTAAGGCATCCTAACTACCTAAACACCTTAGTTATCTCTTCTTCTTTTTTTTAACGTTAACATCTTAGTTATATCAGGTAAAATACTTGTGCATCAAACACATGTATTAATAAAACTTTCATGACATCCTAGCCCGTGAATAATTGAGCAAAAAAAGAGACAAGCCTGACCCAGCACTTTCTGTTTTGATCTATCACTACCAATAATTTTGTTAGCACCGCTGGCTTCAAGGGAACCGGCAATCCTGGATTAATTACCAGAATCAAAACGTGGCACTCTTACTTTCAACATATCATGATTTTTTTAAGTCGAAACATCATGCTGAAAGCACATGGAAACAAGCTTTATTCTACTCGATGAAGAGTCGGCTATGCAAATCAAATGAAGGCATTCCGATGGCTCATTTGTGAAGATGACCACGGGAAGAATATTAATTCACTTAAAACAAAATTCAATATGGAAATTATTATTATTATTATTATTATTATTATTGTGTCCAGTAACTAAAATTCATTAACATTCAACATAAATGTATATAATAATATTAGGCTACTGTTTTTCCTCTAAAACTTATTTATCTCTATCACCTGCCTGTTAATTTGCCAAATGTGAACTTCCCAGTGGCCTTCTCCATAAGATAAAGGAGATGCTCAACCTTCATACTTGTGAAGAAACGTATTTGTCTAATTTCTTGGTCTCTCTCCGAACAAATTCAGAAATTAATTTGACAACAGAACCTGGTTTTTGGATATGAGGAAGGTGACCACAATTGGGTATTTGGCGTATAATTGCATCAGGTAATTCACAGTGTAGACGCTGCAATGGTAAAAAGTTCAGTGGTCAACTTCAGTTGCAGTTGTTCAAATAAAGTGAAACAAAATAAGAAGAGAGAAAACTATGCTTCAAGATCATGACTTTCCAGCATGTCAAATAAACTAACAAGTCTTCTTAGATTTCATGCTCTTCACATGCTACAGAAATAGTGCTGTATGATATAACTAACCACTCCAAGCTTGTAGCTGATGATGCGGTCATTTTCACCCCAAATGACCAGTGTTTTCTGTTTCACCTGTTAAACAAATTCAAAACATCTTGTTTAGAAGGAATCAAGCTTCTGGGAACATAAAATGGTGACTAAGGTACCCTATTCATACTAGTCTGCCACAAAACAAGGACCAGAAACAGTACAAGAATAATAAAGGAAATAAAGATGCTTCCCTTAATATGAAGGGACATGGAACAGTTGTGCATAAATGAGTCCTGCCATCCAATGGATTTTTCTAGCACAGCAATCATATGTTTTCTGACATTTACTTAGCATTGAGAAGCTTTCTGGGCAAACTGACATGTTTGTCAGGCCCACGTTCATTCTCAACTAATACTTACATTACTACATAGTACATAGCTTCAATTATTTTCTAACGGAAGAATGGATATGTTCTAATTCTGATTTGCAGTGAGGGTAACCTGAATTAAGAAAACAAAAAAGATAAAATATAGGCATAAAAGCTATCGTGCAAGCAAATTTCAACAGGCATGATAAACAGTGATCAAAACAATGATGACAACTTCCCGAAAAATCTTGTGGGCTTATTGTTTATCATCTACCTAGGGGTGATTTTCGTCAAAGTTGTTATGCCAAACGAATAGCATGTCTATTTACAGTTACAGCTCTTTCGTACTTTTCGTTTCGTACCAAATATGGTACTGTTTTATTAAAATTTACTGATAAAACTCTTGGACAATTCAAAATAGGCTTCTTCACTGTATGAAAAAAAAAAAAGTAAAATACACTTACCTACCTTGAAGTATTCTAAATGACATTCCACCATATTTGTTTGAAAAACTTACACTCCATCCCATTTCACTACGATTATGTTTGGTGCATTCTATTTTATTATTTATTTTTTATAAATTATATACTAAATAATAAAATTAATTATAAAATGAGTAATAAATTTAATTTCTATACATTGATAGCATAAAATAAAATACTGGCAGATAACTTTTAACGCATTTAACACTTTTTGAATTTTTATTTGTTTACGGTTAAAATTATGTTATACTTTAGCTTATAGAAACTCAATTCATAACTGATATTAAGAATTATATCATATTAATTATTTTAATAAAAAATTAATAATAAGCATTTCTATTAATTGATTTTTTTTAATTTACATTTGATTGATTCGTTTTACAATTATTATTTTAATGAATTTAATTTTGATGTACTAATAGTATAAATGAGTTCTATAATGTATTGAAGCATATATATCTCAACTAAAGTGATTTACTTCCATATCTATTGCTTGAAAATTTATTTAAATGAAATGATTAATTAGATAATAATGTAAAAAACTTTTACACTATCAATGCATCAAAATTAAATTTATAAAAATAATAATTGTAAAATAAATCAAGCAATAGTACTTTAAAAAAGTGTTAAATCATACTAGGTAACTGTTGACTATGATAACTACCAATCATGATTTAACAATTTATTAAATTTTTATGGGTGTGCATTGTGAAATTAGATTTTCCACCTCAAACTAATAAAAATTTAAAAGTGTCAAATCATGCTAGATAACTAACTATTAGCTATGATAATTAAATTATTAATTTATAAAAATTATTTTTTAATATTTTGAATCTCGTTCATATAATTATATTTTATATTAATAATATTTATTACTAATATTATTTACCATGTATTATTTACTTTTTAAAAATAATTAATGTTTATTTATATATTTTAATATTATAATAAATTTTTATTTTATAAACTGATAGTATAAAATAATTTTAACCATAAATAGATAAAAATTAAAAAAAATTGCCAAACTTAGTAAAAATTTATCTACCAATATTTTATTTTATATTATCAATGTAATGCATGGAAATTGAATTTATTATTTATTTTATAATTATTTTTATTATTTAGTATATAATTTATAAAAAGTAAATTATAAAAGAGAAAACACCAAACACACCCTTAGTAAAATGGGGTGAGGTGTAGATTTTTAAAACAAATGGGATAGAGTGTCATTTCTTGATACCTCAAGAGAAGTAAGTGTATTTTGCCAAAAAAAAAAAATCATAAATTAAAACTCAAATTATAGCCATACCTCAAGCCTCGTTGTTCAAAAGTAAGCATTTTGATTTTATTAAGGGCAAAACCATAAAGATAGAAAAATTGATTCTTTCATGGCGAAAACAAAATTAATTGCAGTACAAACTGGAAGATCGCAGACAGTTGATAAATATTCTATTTATGATTATGATTGTTGCTCTACAGCGAACCTAAAAGAACTGACATTTAAGAGTGGCCATATATTGGTTTAGGTGAAACAGGTATATCAGATGAACAGTCATGATGTTTTGGACTATGGAGAAATATCAGAAGGTGTGGTGAGGATTCAATTAAGTTTTCATCAGCATAAAAGGGTTTCTCTAGTCTAAATGCAATAATAAGATATGACAATTCCAAAAAAAAATCATGAACTTGTGAGTTGTGAGGATGTATGTACCTTTCTTATTAGGGAAGCAACATTGTAACCACCACTAGTCATAAAATCCACAGTGGCATCATCCCACCAAGGCAATAGACAATGCAAGCGGCCCACCTATGAAGATGATAGGAAGACAGCATTAGCACTCCTCATTATTACAGCATTTAAAATGACTATGTATATGATGGCCATTGTGTGAGGGGACTTCTGAAAATATCCTTGAATTGAAGTAATGAGATGCATACACAGGATAAGATCCTAAATGGATTTATCCAATAAGAAAATGACGATATGAGATGTCCTCCATGTAATTCCCGTATAGATTAGAAGTATTTTTCTTGGGTGTCTAAGATTCTTCAAAAGGTAATCATATATAAATGAATCCTGGGCTCCTAACAGTGAGAGTTGTTATTACAAACACAAAGTTGCTTGGATTCTCAGTTATCCTATAACTAGCCAACCACAGGAGGCTTGACCTGGTGATGTTCTGATATCCAAGAATGCATGTACCAAATGGTCCAATTTGAAGCAAAAAATTGAGTACAAAATGTGTACACCTTGTCATATAAAGAACACAGTAATTGTAGGATGAGGTAACTCACATTAGTCCAATCAAGGCTGGTACTGAATGACACATTATTACCGTTCAAATAGGTGACACATAGGCGTAATGGAATGCTCTTCAATAGATACACCTGATTCAAAGAATGCCAGGAGTGAGTTGTAACTTGCAAAATTTAAGTTCTCCACTTCCTCATCCTCTCATTCTTATCTCCCACAAAAGTAGCAGAACATTCTAGGGGAAAGATTTAACCAGGCATCCATAAAATCCAGCACCAGATATGCATCACTGGCGATAAGCCGATAACAATGGGTAATCCAATCAGTGAATATTCTTTCATCCAATATTATTATTATTATTATTATTATTATACACATACCCTGGAAATAGCCTCTCTGCAAAGTAGGGATAAAGCTATACATCTACCCTTCCCAGACCCCAATTGATGGAAGCCTCGTGCACTGGGCCATTCTTTTTTATATATATATACACATACACCCAGGGGTCTAGAGTCAAAGCATGTCTCTGATCTCATCTCAATATGCGTTTATAGAGTTATTTATAATAACACCAAACTCTTAGGTAAATTTTAAAAACAGATACCATTTCCAAAAGTCAAATGTCATATTAAGAAATTATATAGTTGATCAAAGGTATTGCGAAGAACCAAAAAATACATGCAGCATAAATTCCAATAACCATATTGAAATAACTTACCAAATTTTTTATTTTTTTTAAAAAGCAGCAAGAGAACATTAGCAGATAGCTACATGATATGCTGTAATTTTCTACATAATTGAAGTGACATGTGCTGAAGGTTTTAGTGAATTGGATAGATACTCACTCCTGCATAAGCTACTGCTCTAGGTAAGGTTGCTAGATTTCCAGTTCCCTCTGCATATACACTACCATCAATCAGAACAAGCTTTTCCACCTGAAAAAATGAACTGCAAATAAATGACCAAAGCACACCAAAGTCATTTGGTGAAGAATTTTTGTTACTAAAATATTTTTTCGCAAATTGGGCTGTGAAGTTGGAAGTTAAATTATTGTATGGCACATACAGCTTCTGGATAATTGAGTGCAAAGTCAATGGCAACAGCAGAGCCAAGGCTTGGTCCAACCAATATCATTGGTCTTTTGATGTAGGATCTCCAAAACTGTTACAGATAAATCTGATTCAGCTTCAACAAAGTGTGCAACAATTGGATGGAAAACAAAAGAGATGGGTAACGAAATGTACTAATTAACAATCAGTGAAGGAAGCCCCAAGATAGCCTATGAAACAAGTCAAGGCCTATAATTTAACTAGTTTGTTACTCCAATTTATAGAGTACTGATCCTGAGCACTGAGCAGCTCAGACTCTCCAAATTGTCTAAAACAGAAAACAAGCCTAAAAAGAATATCCTCACCCACTAGGAGAAGCAATTTGTAGGCTACCTGTCCCACCATCTTAATTACGTCAAATGGCCCATAATACCTTGGGCTCAACTTCTAGTTTATCTGTTTGGCTAATGTCTTTAGCCTATACGGTTGGATCTTTAAGTACACCTTATCTCCCACCTCATATTCCACTTCCCTCCTCTTCTTATCAGCTTGTGCCTTCATTCTAGCTTGCGTTCCTTTCCGCTAACAGCTGATTATCCTCCTCCACAGCCGAAGGGAGGTTATCTCCCTTGATTAATGCTGGTGGATCTCTCCAATGCAGCACCTTAAAAGGACAAGTATTGGTAGAAGAGTGGTAGTTAGTGTTGAACCATAATTCTCTAATCAGTGTGCACTATAAACCTTCATCCAACAGATAATGCCTCTATTTCTGAGCCGCCATCACAATTGCCATTAGCTCTAGTTCATACATTGATTTTTGCTGAGCCCTTTCAGAAAGCTTCTGACTCAAGAGTGCAATAGGTCTACCCTCTTGCATTAACACAGCCCCTAACCCCTTCTCAGAGGCATCAGTCTCCACCACAAAGGTCTTGCCAAAGTCTGGCACGACAAGGACAGGTAGTGTAGTCATGATCCTCTTAAGCTTTTCAAATGCAAGTTGAGCTTCCACACCCCACTGGAAACTGTCTCTCTTCAAGACTTGTGTTAGTGGCCACACCACCCTCCCATAGCCATGAACAAACCTCCAGTAGTACCCTGTGAGCCCAAGAAAACCTCTCAGCCCTTTTAAATCGGTGGGGACAGGCCAAGCCACCATAGCTTCAATTTTTCTAGGATCCGCTCTAACCCCAGCACCTACGATAACATGTCCCAGAGACTCAATCTCACCTTGGGCAAAGGCACACTTCTTCTTATTAATATACAGGCCATGCTGCCTCAAAAGTTTAGTACCTTCTGCAAATGTTCCACATGAGCTTCCTCCGTCTTGCTGTAAATTAGAATATCATCGAAGAAAACTAGAGCGAATCTCCTCAGATATGGTTTCAGAACTGTGTTCATCAAAGCTTGGAAGGTGGAGGGCGCATTGGTCAATCCGAAAGGCATCACGAGAAATTCGTAGTGGCCCTCGTGAGTCCTAAATGCTGTCTTCTCAACATCCCTGTCTCTCATACGGATCTAGTGGTAACCCGATTTTCAAATCCAGCTTTGAAAATACTTGGGCTCCCCCTAATTCATCCAACAACTCATCTATCACAGGTATAGGAAATTTATTAGGTATCGTTACCTTGTTTAAAGCTCTGTAATCGGTGCAAAAACACCAGCCTCCGTCCTTCTTCTTCGCCAAAATAACAAGATTGGAGTAGGGACTAGTGCTAGGCCTGATGATTCCAAAGGTGAGCATCTCACCAATGATGTGCTCAGTCTCATTTTTCTGGAAATATGGTATCTACAAGGCCTGATATGAGGGATTGTAGCACCTTCTTTGAGGTTGATGGAACAGTCTTGGGCTCTTGGAGGTGGTAATCCCTCAGGTAGCTGGCATATGTCATTGTACTGTTGCAACAATTGGTGGAATGTGGCTGGTAAATTATCCCAGAACAAACCTTCTTTGATTGAGCCCCATCACTCTTGTCAATGCATGGAGCCACATAGTACCCCTCCTCATTTGCACCCGTGCCGTACCCAGAGAGGGATCTCCTTGAATGTTGTGCCACTCTTCACCAATCTTCCATTGGATCATTAGCTTCTCGAAATTTGCACTGATGTCCCCAAACTAGCAATCCAACCATATCCCAATACCACATCTGCATTGCCTAGTCCCAAAAGGAAAAAAGGTTGAGTGATATGGGTAGCTTGAATTCCCAACTGTGGTGCACCTCACCAGCCTACCTCCACTGTGAAAGGAATATCAGTTACGTGCAATTTCAGCTGCTTAGCCAAAGGTGTAGAAATAAAGTTGGCATCAGCACCTGTATCCACCAAGATAATGACTTCAGTGTCGCCGATTCGCCCACAAACCTTGAAGGATTTATGTAGAGTGACAAACCCTTGAAGGCTCTAAAGAGTGAGATGGAGGGACTTCGACGACAGTACAGGCTTTGGTGCATCTTCCTCAACCGTTATGTCAGCCTCGACGTCACTCTCACTCTTCGAATCCTCCATGAGCATGAGCTTGTAATGTTTAAGTTTACAAGCATGCTCATGACCCCAGTGTTCGCCACACTTGAAGCATAAACCCTTATGGCTCCTCTCCTGCAACCCATCGTGCGATAAGCAGTGGCTAGAATTCCCAAACGAGCTCTCAGATTTCCGCAATATCTCACCATGCCCAAGGACGACTTCTTTGTGAACGTCACTTTTGAGGAACAGCTACGAGGGTTTAGATGGTGGTGGGCCTTTGGAGTGGCCCAGATTCTTCTTGAATGGGCCCACGCCACTGTTCTGCCATTCTCTATTGCATTCTTCAACATAACGGCCTGATCCTTTACTTTAGCTAACGAGCCCAACTCTAGGCTCTTGATTTCAGCCCTGAGACTCCCTTTAACCCATTGATGAAAATCCCCTTGAGGATCTCACAATCCAGATGCATATGAGGCCCAGATACCCATTCAAATTCTTTAATGAAGTCCATCACAGAGCCCATTTGACGAAGTCTCAACAATGGCCCATACGGATCTTTAATCACACATGGCTAAAAACCTCATGTAATACCCTCCTTGAACCCCTCCACGACAAATATGGCATTTGCTCCTCCCATATCTGGTACTAGTAAAGGGCCTTGCCCTCCAAAGCCAACACCACCACCTGCAATTTCTCCTCTGCTTTGACCACGTGAACTTGGAAATAGCATTCGATTATGACCAACCACCCCAACACGTCGTCATCAAAAAGGATGGGAAGCTCCATGCAACGATTGCGATCTAGACGTTGTGGTGGTGGGCTTCCATGCGATGAGTTTGGCAGCTGTGAAGGCCAAGAGGAGCGATCCCAATGACGAGGACGACCATCAGGGGAATGGGGGGAGCCCTGTCATCATAGTCTCTTGATCACGAATGATGAGCTCACTATGACAGTGAGTAGGGGATTGTTGTTGTCCCCAACTCGTTTGGAACCCCCATTCCATTGGTCCTCGAGTCCACCCGGAACAACAACCTCTGCCTAGGTCAGCAGCCTCAAGAACGTCATCATCGGCTGGTACCAAGCAATCACACAACCTCGTCAAACCTCCTCTCTGATTACTCCATCTGATTCTCCATTGTTGTAGCTTCAGCATGAAAGAATGGCCACACAGTTCCCAGAAAAGGGCTCTAAATACCAAAAGTAATAGAACAAACATAATGAATAAAGCAATAGTAAGAGAATAGTGATGCATGAATTTCAGATAAAGAATTAGACAAAGCAAAAGCAATTACAATGTACTGATCCTGAGCACTAAGCAGCTTAGACTCTCTAAATTGCTTAAAACAGAAAACAAGCCTAAAAAGAATATCCTCACCCACTAGGATACAAATACCCTCTTTCCCACAGTTGCCTACACATGACAGCTCTCTTTGCATAACAAACTTCCCCTTCTCCCTAAACAGTTAACCCATAGGCCCTCTCAATGGGCCCACCTAAATCAGCAACATTCTCTGTTGAATCAACTAACAGTCCTTCCCGAAACTACCCCTGTACTTCTTCCTCTTATACACTTTGAGACAATTAAGTAGTGTTTGGTAGGGAGAAAGGGCAGAAATATAGAAATAATGGAGACGATGAAGATAGAGACGTAAATAATAAATATATATAGGAGTATTTTTGGAAGAAAAAAAAATTAAATTTCTGTCTTTCTCTGTTCTTCTTTTTGAAGGTATAGAAATTTTGTATTTTTCTCTCTCGGAAAATTTTCTGTCCCCTGTTCTCTCCACCAAATAGGTTTGTGTCTCAGATGTCTCTATTTTGTCCCCTATCACTAACCAAATGCTACCTTAGGGAATTTGTCTCTAACACGCACTTTGTAACAAGGCAAACAATTTAATGATTGAAACAGAATTTCCATAATAATATACCAATATCACATATTGGTCACACTACAAAAGGCATTAACTAACACATAAGTACCTGATAGAAGTGATCGCGCTTTGATACCACATCACAAGGTGGACGTTTCTCTGATGGGATAAAGGAAGAAAAGAAGAAGAAAGCATGACAAAAAAATCCTCAGAAGTAAAAAGGGCAAACAATAGACAAAGCAATCAAACAAACCTAAATCAGAGAAACCCCAACCAAGAATGTCAATGGCCCACGTCTCAAAACCAGATTCTTCAAGCAGAGGATATGCATATCTCCATTCCAAACATGAGCTGAAAAATAAGAAGGCTTGAAAAATTCAGGGGCAACTTGAGCCCAGAAATTTATTAACTAATGTGATTCTCTTAAACATTTTGAGCACCTGTCAAAACCATGTAGAAGAACAACCGGAGTTTCCTTGTTCTGCACCAGTGGCTTCACACAACTACTCATTATGGGATTTTCTGAGAACCTAACCTAATTGAATAATTTGCAATAGTTATGTGTAAGCTGCAAAAAATGATTGTGAACTACACCTAAGATTATTACTATGGACTGTGGATTGACCATAATTGATGACTATAAGCACAAATCAAATATTGAACAATTTTTCCTAGCAAACAAGGTTGAATAACTTGGCAATCTTATTGCAAGCAAATTTAGCAAATAAATAAATTTGATTTTGTGGAACAGTCAGGACTAGTTACAAAATTTTATTTAAATTATCAAATGACAGTGGAAAAAGACTTTTGTTAATCAAGTATAATATTATAGCACTAATCGTGCCATCATAGTTGAATCAACTAAGGACAGCTCATAAGAAACTATAAAATTACAAGGCCATGTTCAACTATGCACACAAGTGCTTTTTAAACTGGTTTAGACAATGGTCCTCTTGAACCAATGAACCCACGACAAAAAAAAAAAAGAAAGAAAGAACCGGTCATGTCTTTGGTTCGAACATTGTTCAGTCCAACCACAGTTTAATTGTGATTTAACTACAAATTTAACATGTTGAACCACCAAGCCAAAGAATTTGTTGCAACGATAAATTCATTCAATCGGTTTTGGTAACAATATAAAAGTAATATTCGAAGCCAAATTGAACCTCACATCCCTAAATTCTTGGTCAACCTACAGTGCTCTTGGGAAATAGGAAAATCCCAGTTAAAAATAAAGGCTTGTTTATTGCAACTTCGATCAAATGAGAAGCCAAACAAATCATTCGTGTCGGTTCACCCCAAAATAACCTTCCCAAATAAAAATAAATAAATAAACGGTTCTGAATATAGTCAAAATACTAAAACACACTCACAGAGAGAGATAAGCTTGAGAACCACCCCACATTTTTTTGTTCTCTCTATTTGATAGATAAACGAAATTTGGATTGAGAGGATCACACACCCAGTTCAAGACAAGACAGGAAAACCCTTCGGGCCCGAATAGCACTCACAGAGAACTCACATTTATCTCATCTCGAGTAGACAAGTGAGGTCCGAAGACTCTCATGCTCCACTTAACAAACTCGGGCTGAACCACCCCACATATATAACATAGCGATTGGTATTAACCAATAATAACAACTAGAACGTTTCTGTTTGGTGGATTATAATAATGAAATGTCACCTTGGAGGTATACTTTAATTAAAAGCAACAAACAAACAAACAAAAAAACTCAGGAATGATAAGCAAATGAAAGAAACCCTGCAAAAACGGTGAACTTGAGGAATAAAAAACAAATGCATAAAACCCAAAAAATAAAGAAGAAAGAAAGAAGAAGGAGAATAATAAATAAATAATAGTTTACAGGAACGGGGAGTCTCTGAATCCGCATGGCAAGTTCACGAGCGAAAGGGTCTTGGATTCTCTCCACCTCCTTGGGAAGAAACGAAGGGAACCCACCACCATCCCCCACCACTCTGAAAGGCCTCCTCGGTTCCGTGCATCTCACAGGCAATGCCACCACAGAACCAAACGACACAGAGAAAAACATATCCGTACACTCTCTGAAACAGTAACAGCATCAACAACTAGTGGTAACTACTGCGGGCACCGAGAATGAGGCCCCCCGTGTGGGTGTGTTTCAGTCTTCTCTTTTTGCCTCGTCTAAATACATTATTTTTATTATTATTATTATTATTATATTAACGTTTTAATCAATGTTGCTGTCTGTGTTTCGGTCTTCTGATTAGCGGTGGCGACAATTGCAGCTCGAGGGTCAGGCTCGAAGAACGTGTTTGATGTGTGTCTCTGTTTTTCTTTGGACTCGCAGGGTGTTAAGCTTAGCTCAGCACAGAAGCGTGGGAAAGATGGAAGTTATGTGTGTCAGTGGATGCTCATGCACAGCCGCAGTGCTTGGTCTGTGTGCGCCACGCAACTGGCGATTGCTCGCGTGTTTGTTCACGGAACCTCTCGCGCGTGGAAGCAATCACTTCTTTTTTTTCAATTTATTTATTTTTTTAATAACTCATTTGTATATTTTACTGAGTTCCTTACTTTGAACAAATAAATCCTTCCTTTCTGGCACTGTAGAGGTAGCCCCGTGGCATTAAATGACAAGTATCTATCAGGTCTAGTTCTAGTAGAAAGTCACTTCTCTTTAATACTTGTCTATTCATTTTTGTTTAATGATGATGAACTTTTACCTGTATTTTTGTTTTCTTTTTTGCTAATAATCTTGTACTTGATTACTATTCATTTTTGTTTTGTTTAATAATGGTGATGAGATTCACCACGGTGCCGCAGATTCCCTATATTTAAGATAAGAAGTAATGTTATTAAAATGGATGGTGCTATTTATATTTATTAAATATGTAATATTTTATTAATTTATATTTTATTTATTATTAAATAGTGTGTGGATCTAATTTAATTATGGTTAATATTCATTTAATAATAAATAGAATGTGAATCGATATAGTATTATACATATTTTTTTATTAAAAGTGGGTGTCTTAAATGTGGCTTTTCATAATTGTCATGGGAATGTATTTGGAGAACGGAACAAAGACAAAAAAGGTATAATTGTTTCTATTTTAGGATAATTTTTTAACTAATTTTTGTACCTTTAAAAAGGAGAGGCGCTAGAAATATATTTTTGGGATATAAATTTAAAATTTTTTTTAAGAATATTATTTTAAACATTTCATATTATACTTTTGTTCTTTTTATTTTTCAATTTTTTTTATCAAATTATAACTTAACCTTCTTTATTTTTCATCAATTACTGTGTCTTACACCTTACCAAACACAGTTTTGTCTCTATCTCTAGTATTATCTCTGTCTCACTCCCTTTATCTTTCCTATTTTGAGACAAATACAACCATAGTGTGTGTCATATTAGGACACTCATTCTATCACTATTAGATATAATAGTGATTCCTACTCATCTCACTCATTTATTATACCTAATAATAATAAAATGGGTGTCTCAATTACACCTATTTTTAGGTGTTAAAATAACACTTTTGTTAGATAAGTTTTATTAAAGGACAAATTATATTGATCTCTTATGAGATTAGAGAAATTCATCTTGTCTCTCTTTTATTTGTAAAATTTACTTGGAATGTCATGAGTTTATGAAATCATTACATCGACTTCTCATGAATTTGTAAAATCGTTACATCGTCGTCTCCTTGATCACACAATGCACAATGAGATTAGTGTTACTCTGATAAATAGAGGAGTGTCAAATGAATTTTACTAAACTCATGGAAGGTCGTGTAATTTGCTCTTTCTAAAACGTTTTGTAACCGTAAAAAATCATATTTTTTTTATCTTTTGCAGAAATCGTATATGATTTAAGTTGAATTTGATTTCAAAAAATAATTTTTTATTTTCATTTTTTAGTTTTAGTTAGTTTTCAAATTTTTAAATTTTGTGAATAAAAGATAAAAAAAATTATAAAGTTCAATTTTTAGTTTTATTATATTTTTTCTATTTTTTTACAAAATCCTAAAAATAATAAACATATTGAAAATTAAGATTTTTTTTCTCAAACCAAACGTAAACTAAGGTCCATTTGGTTTTAGTTTTTAGTTTTATAATTTTTCAGGATTTTATGAAGAAAATACTAAAAATTGAATTTTATAATTTTTATGGTTTTTAGTATTTTTTTCACAAAATCCTGAAACTTAATTTCGTTTCCAATTTTCCAGTTTTAGGATTTTATGAAAAAAATATTGAAAACCTGAAAACTATAAAATTTATTTTTAAGTTTTCATTTCTAGTTTTCAGGATTTCCTTTCCAAATTTCTAAAAGCAAAAACATTAAAAATTAAAAATTAAAATTAAAATTATTTTCTTAAATTAAATGCATCCTAAGTTTTTATTTTTTAAAATAATATAGAGTAATTTATATATTGATTAAAACCTTTTCTTTATTCCTTGAGGTCACACACTAAATAAATGGTCCAACAAAGTAGCACCCACCTATATTTTTTTGGTACATATACATGCATCGCAGCCACCTAGATAGTTAGATTTAGGCATACAGGCCGCGAAAAATTTCGTTTAACTTGTAACGCACAAAATGGACTAGAAAATTTTTAATCCGCCAACCATGACTTTTTTACCTGGACCGCTTAAATCACGGGCTAACAGGCCTCCTTGAATTCACGGATAAACCTACTAATCTACACAAGTGAGGGAACGTCCACCATTCGATTTGCTAATTCACCAATAGTCTAGTAGTAAGCCCAAGCAGGTCAAATGAGGGAAGGAAGGGTTTACACATTGAGTGGCCCATTCCTTTAATTGACTAAAGGACTAAAACCCTAAGTTAGTCTTTCAGGCTTATAATGAGAGATAAATTAGTCCCTAGATTTAAAAAACCCTATATTAGTCCCTCAAATTTTATAAAAGGGGAAGTTAGTCCTCATTCAAATTATTGAACTATTAACAGAAATGTCTATATATTTTGTTAACTTGCTTTCTTATCCTGTTAATTTTCATAGTGAGTTATAACTTGCCTTATTTCTCTGTTATGTGCATAACAAATGCCAACTTAAAGTCAAAATCTTTCTTTCAGCAAAGATAACAGATAAAAAAAAGGTATAAACGACTTCATTTCGAGAAGTGACACAAGTTAGGATCCACCATGAAGGTTAATAGTACATGTAAACAAATTAACAATACGTATAAGTAAATTAGGAACAGTTTATATGACAATTTTACAGAGTGATTAACTTATCTCCTTTTATAAAATTTGAGGGACTAATATGAGATTTTCTAAATCTGATAGATAATTTGTCCTTCATTATAACCTAAGGGACTAAATTGGAGTTTTAGTCTTGACTAAAGTGATAATAAAGTCAGGACCCAAAAAAAAAGAGACTACACTATGGAGTCATGTCTTTCCCTTATATCACCCAGTCACTCTCTTACTCTTGCACTCTCGTGTCTCAAGTCTCAACTGATGATAGATGCCACCGCCTACCTCCAAGCCACTCGCCTACCTTCAATTCATTCAACCAGTGTGTTGCCACCGAGCTAGGTGAGCCTTCCAAGAGATCTCCGAGCTGTCGTATGCCTGACTTCTCTAACTTAGTATCCATATTTTTCTTATTTTTTAAGTATGTGTTGTTTAGTTGAACTTGAATCAGTTTTGAGTTTTGAGATTCTAATATTTTATATTTTTATTGTTCATTTGTTTGTAAAATTTGTACGTAGCTTGAAATTTAAAATGTTCTTTTATCGTGAAAGTTTGGTGTGATTCAAATTGAAAAAAAAGATGTGAAAGATAAAAAAAAAAAAATTACGCGGATGGTCTGTGGACTTGCAAATTTATGTGGGACGAACATGAGCCTGACCAAAGTGAAGTTCATTTATAAAACGGATCAGCGCTCCACCCTGCGTGGGACTGGGCTAAATGAGTCGGTTAATCCGCATACCCAACTCTAAGTGTAAGGATATTGGCACCGACCAGTAATCAAAGACCATAACAACAATCAAGTTGGTTTTGATGTATTAATTATTGGGTAAATTAATTAGCAATGTAAAAGTGGATTCTGTCCATAAAATAATCGATTTGATCACTTAAAATTTTGAAAATTGATTCAAATTAGTTTTTATGAGCTCACAAAAAAAGTCTTTATGATAATATTTGCATGGACTGACCTAAATTCCCAAAAGAATTAATTAAGTCACTTTTTATAGTTTTAAAAATTAAATTGATATTTTCTTAATTTTAGAGATTAAAATGAAATGCACATAAAATTTCAATTTCATGACCAAATTGATTGCCAAATTGAGCATCATTTACTCTAAACTAAAAATTAGAAAAAAGTGGAGTGCAACAATAAATAAATATTTTGTCCAATATAATTCATATAGCATACATATTATGAAGGAAAGAGAACCATGACTAATAATCAACTTTACAATGATAATGAGTTGTAATATCATAACATTATCCCTTCATGTTCTACAAAATAGCAACATATTTAGATATAAGTGAATCAACATCTAACATTATTTTAATCCATATAAGATGTAGATAATAACATATTAATTAAATTAGAGTTAAACATCTTTAAGAAATAATTATGCTCCAATATAATTGTTTCATTCATTATCATTTCAAGGACGAAAAACAAATGCCTTCATTGGATGACACATCAGTTATATCTCATTTCTCCAAAATTCAATTTTATACACACATACACATATATAATTTGAATAAATTATAATCAATTGTATCTATTACTATAATTATTATAATTGCGAGATCAACCTAGTTGAAATAATTTATTTTAAACCATGCATAATATAATTTTCAATAATGAATATAGAGATTAGTATTTTTTTTAAGAAAATCTAATTTTATTTTTTAAATCCTATTTTAAATACCCATCTTTAAAATAAGTATCTAATATGAAAGAAATTAGTATATCATATTTAACCAAAAATCAAGAATTATGATTGATAATCAAACTGAAATCAATTATATTCAATTATATTTATTATTGTAATTAATATATTCCATGCATAAATAAGTTAAGCAATAATAACTAATAAAATTGAAGTGAAATATTGAAATCAATTATAATTAATTAAATTTATTATAATAATTATTACAATTGGCATTGGGCATAAATATGTTTTTGATAAAAAAAATTATTCATATCGAAATAAATAACATGAACGAAGAATAGTAATTAAATTTTTTTTATTTTATATAAATTATAATTAACCATACTTATTACATAAATGATATATTATCTTTTAGTGCAAGGAGAAACTCAAGTATTAATATAAGAAAATATAGTTGATTAAAGAAATAACATGTTATATTCTCTGAAAAATGATTTAATAAAAAATTATGAATAATAATTGGTAATATAATATAATTAATTATAATTATTATAAATGTTTCATTCTTTAAACAAATAACCAAAAAAAATGACATAATTTTTTCATGTCCAATATAAAATATTATTTTTAAAATAAATATCTAATTTAGAAGAAAAGTAGTATATATGACACCATTACCAAAAAAAATGTCACATCACAAAAAAAAATCAACCTGATACATATTTATTTTAGTCACTTTTGTCAAAATCATTCATTTGATTATGTTTCAGTCGATTTTAAATCGACCTGATTTCATTGAACAATTTTTATTCTTTTCAAATTGACTTTGTTCCAATATACAATCATTCAATTATTTAGTTCTTTAATTAATTAAAAATCAATTTTTTTTATCAATTTCAATAAATAAATAGTTTTAATCAATTAAAAATTTCTAATTGTTTTCCTCATTTGATACTGATTTAATCAAATCAAATCAGATGTGTCTACAATCAAAATAATATTAATGAGTAATTTCATTTTAAAGTCAACATAATGTAAAATATTAAAAAGAAAAAAGTTTTCAATTTTTAATTTCAAATTGAGATATGATATCCTAATGTTGTAAAAAATGATATAACATTTTTATTTTAAAATAGATATAATACTAAAGATTAAGAATCGTGTAAAATAATTAGTAATGTAATGTTTAAATAGACTAGATGTAATATTAAAGATTAATGATCGTTTAGAACAATCAATAATCCAATATAAAATAGGTATAATATTCAAGAATAATTTAAAAATTGGCATATGATATAATTTTAAATAATATAAACTTGCAATAAAGTAATCTTTAAAAGTTAATTAAAAGAACATACTACTAATGAGTAATTTTAATTTCAAATCAATATATTATTAAATTTTAAGAAAATATATAGTATTTAAAGTTATATATCCACACAAAATAAAATAAATAAATTCAAAATAAAATCTACATATATATATATATATGCAATATTAATATTAATATTAGATATGGATATAATTTTACTATGGAATTCATTTAGTATTTATGATATAAAAGCATTTAATATTTTATCTATATATTATAAATAATAATTAATTAATGCAAACATTATTGGAAAAACTTTATTATTAAAAATAGATGAATATTTTAGGTGACAAAATAAATTCATGTGAAAATAACACGTGAAATTATCCTTATTTGGAAAATTATCTTTTTATAAAATATCAAATATTATTCTTTAAAACAAATATCAAATATTAAATATATTTATTATAATTATTATAATTGATACATTCTCTAAATAAATAATCGGAAAAAAAAATATGATCAAATTTTTCATGTCCTATATCAAATATTATTAGTGTAAAAATAATTACCCCTTCATATGTGTAATGAAATTTATCAAATATATAGGAGTCTTCAATACAAATATCAGGAATGAATCACATGAAACAAAAAAAATAAACAATCTATAGCATTAATAGGAAAGAAAAACTTGTCCATTAAAATATTGCATCAAAATCAAAACTTGTACATCGATAGCCAACAATAGCGAAACTAATCAATATGAAAAAAAAGAAAAAAATAACTTCCTAAACAAACTAAAAACATTCCTTTATGCTACAAGAAAAAAGAGATTCAAAATCAAAGCATCTGCAACAAATGTCTTTCGCAACTTGAAAAGGTCTTATGTTATTGGCAATCACAATAAAAGTGCAAGTATCTCCTTTCTTCAATGAGTTCATTTTGCATAATATCATCCATTCTAAGTCATGATCGCCTTAAATTAGAATAAAAAAGATAAAAGGAAAAACATGAAATAATAGGAAGAAAAAATATATAAATTAACCGAATTACCAAGACCAACAGAATAAGATGACTAGTATACATTCAGGGAATGAAGAAGATAAAAAGAAAGACATGGAATAATCCAAAGAAAAAAAAACAAATTAACATAGTTACCAAAATTAATAGAATGAGATGACAAATGTAGAGTGTATCATACCATATATTCTACAGTCGCTCACATATATGTAGCTTATCTTTTGAAAGTTTTCATGAGAATATAATTATTTAATTGACAATCATAATTATTTTGATTGACTATTATAATTATTTATAGCCTATCTTTTGAAAGTTTTCATAAGTTGAAATATAATTATTTGATTGAAATTTAAAGGGCAACATTATGAACTTTAGATTGACAATTATTACCAAATTGATGACTTAATATAATTAGTGCATTAATTGGCCAGAAACCAAATGCTTTGGTTGAATGACATGTCAATCATTTTCTTTTTTGCAAAACTCATTTTAGAATATTATATATATAATATGATATGATATGGTATAGTACATGATATATGATTTTAAGAATATGCAATTTAACTTACTGAACTTTTTTAAATGTTTGACCGTTTCACTAATTTTCCATCAATTATTAATAAAGTATCACAAACTTCAAAAATTTTAGGGTATCGGGTTGCTCATTTAGAAAAGTTTAAGAGATTAATTTGCATATGTTCCAAAATTCAAAGAAATATAATACATTTATTTTGGCTAAAATGCATAATTATGAAAGTTTAGGAGAGTAAATTTACATCTTTTTTTAAGTTTAGAGACTAAAGTGCACATGAACTACAATTTTAGGGGTAAAGTTCAATTTTCCCCATATTTAAGTCTAGATAATATTATTTGCATACTTTTATTTTTTGTTTTGGTAGAGATTTAAATACTTCTAAATTAAATGAAAGAGAAAAAGCTTTAAATGGAAATTATTTTACAGTATATTCCATCTCATATTTTTATAGGTAAATAGCACACATCTCTAGAGATTTGTTGAAACAAGACTTATCCTCATTTTTCATGCAAAATAACACTCCATCTGGTGGGTGCATTTGGATTTGATTCTTTTATTATTCTTTATTTTGTAAAAATAACTTTTTTCACCTCACAAATAACTTTTTATATATTTGAATAATTTTTAAAAATGATTAAAATCTCAAAAATATCAATTTTTTATTTTTTTTTTGTAGAAATTGATAAGATTAGCATTTACAAAAAATTAAACAAAACCTTCATTTTAATCCTTTTAAAATTTCAAATGGGACAAATTAGTACCTATAAAATTGAAAAGTCAAACAAATTAGTCCTTATAAAAATTTTTTTCAAATTAATCCCTATAAAATGAATTGTAAGACAAGATAGTCCCTTAAGCCCAACTTGACATAGGGACTAACTTGTCTGATTATTCAATTTTACATGGACCAATTTGAGATTTTTTTTTGTTAGGACCAATTTGTATGAGGATTCAATTTAGATGGACTAATTTTAGAGTTTATTTTTTACAGGTCTAATTTGTCCTATTTGAAATTTTAAAAGGACTAAAATGAGGATTTTATAAAAAAAAAATTATTTTAATTTTTTTCAATTATATATAAAATTTAAATTTTATTATAATTTTTTTAAAGCCAAAACAAACCCACCAATTAAGTGAAAACATTTAATCTCAAGGCATGTTGTAATCGTATCCATTTTTCATTGATATGTGGGAGTAATGCAATGTTATTCTCGAGAATAGTTTACATAAGTATGACAATTTATGGTATGTCTGGATTTGAAGATAAAATAAGTGGAAAGAAATTGGAAAGAAAGAAAATGAGTGTTTGATTAAAATGACATGTATCCTTACTGTAATAAATTATAATTATATTATCAAAATTTAATTTTAAACACTTTTTATAAAATAAATAAATATATATTTCAATAACATTAATAAAAAATATCTATTAAAATTTAAATTATAAAATTATTTTTTAAATATAACAAATAAAAGATTAATTATTAAATCTTATTAATCTTTAATGTCAAAATAAAAAGGTTATAATAGTCATTTATCAATGTTCTTATCTCATTCTAGTTTTCTGCCCACATTTGGGAATAAAAAAAAACAATTGGGAGCCCATATGTTTTTCTTCTCTCCTTTATTTTATATTAACTCAAAGCGGGGTTTCTAAACCCAAGACATTTTCTCTTTTGGTAATTTTCCCTCTTCTCCTTTTCTGTTGAACCAAATGAATGCTTAGGGCACTTAAAAAAAAAAAAGTATGACATTTAGCGACACAGACTAAAACACCAGAATTTTTAAAAATAAACAAAAAAAACCCAATACAAGCCTCAAGCCAAAACTCCCCCACACAAAAGCAATGCAACAACCACGCCAATTCTTGAGTACAATTTGAACACAAACCTCTTGAAATCCTCCCTTTCAATATATTTGTCAAAAACTAAACATTACACATACTAAGATATATATATATATATATGGTAAATGTATAAAATTATATGAATTAACAAAATCATCCCTATATAAAAAATAAATTTCTATTAATACTGCACTTATTTTTTCTTAAAATTAAGTATAGTCATTATTACTCTCCTCATTATTAAAGGTATAAATATGTCATTTTAATAGATATTATAAATGGACCAATATTTTAAAACCTTAAAAAGAAAAAAATATAGATATATTGAAACGAAGGGAGTACAAGCACTAACAATTTCCATGGTAAGTAACAAAGTGAAAGAAAGTAATAAAACTATGCTCAACCTTAACATTTTAGATCCATCACATTTGTTGCAATATAGGGGTGGAAATGGGCTAGACTAAGCTAAGCTTTGATTTAAATAAGTTTGCCAATATTGCCAAAAGGGCTAAGCCGAGCCTATTACCTGATATAGGCCTTCTCCGTGGCCTAAGTCTTGCCTTTTTAAAAGTCCTGCAGACCTATAAGCCTATTTGAAGACCTCTTTGATTATAAAATGTTTGGCCAAGTTATACTCACCTTTCATGATTATTAGTGAAATTCACCCCAACTATATTCTCTTTGTTCGGTAACATACCTCCTCACATGCATTGTTCATTATATGATAGAGGAGATGTCAATGTAATTATTTTATAAATTCAAGGAAAGTCAATGTAATTTATCCAATTTTTTTTAAAAGCCAAAACATTTAACTCTTAAATAAGTCAAAGGACTTCTAAATATATATAAAAGTTATTTTTAAGTTGACTAAAGGCTTATTAATTAAATTTAAAATATATTTTTAAATAGATTAAAATGTTTGTATTATCATTATATTTTTAAATAATAATAATAATAATAATAATATATAGTAGGCTAGCGTTATACCTAAGAGACCGTTTTTATTACTTGGAGCATAACTTCTTTTGCTAAAAAGGCATTTTAAAAAGCCTAAGCCTAACTTGTTTATTAAATAGGTTAGGCTAAGCTAGGCTGAATGCCCCTAATGAGTGCCTAGCTTACTTCCACTCGTTGCAAAGAACGAAGTAAAGAAACAATTTATTGATTGTGGTAACCTAAACTAAGACGATAGAAATGCAATTGATACCATGATCAAAGTGCAAGACTTATTCCTCAAAGCCACATATATGGGTTCCGCATAAGTGGCCAGCTTGCCCCACCCTACCAGAAACTCATCTAAAGTGAGGTGAGGCAAGGCAACCCGCCAAAGTAAAATGGGCTCAAACAGTGAACCCACCTATCTTTTGGATGGGCTCATAGGCTAGCGGCACAAAAAATGAGAAAAATTCTAAAAAAATCTATATTTTAATGTATAAATAAATTTTTAAAAAACTTAAAAAAATTACTAATTTTTTCTTAAGTATAACAATCTCATATAAACTTGAAAAAACTTAAGTTACATATTTATGCAAATTAAACTGCACTCCACCAATTATGTCCTAATAGATTATGAGAAATCTTTCAAAAAAAATATTAAGTCTAAGCTTCCTCACTAATGTTCCTGGGTTGTTTTATAACATCATAGTTTCCTGGAATGGAACTATGAGAAACACAAAGAAATTAAAAAAGAAAAAAAGAAATAAAAAACATGTATAGAACACATCAGTTTTGCCAAATATGCCAGATGTAACAATGAAATCATGGCACTAATTCAACTCTAATAGATTTGCCTCATCAAAATCAGACAATGTTTGGCGACCTGGTCTGCTTCCTTTCACAAATCCGATAAGTGTTTATCCTAATCATTACAAATGCAAGATAAAGAATAAAATGCATTCAATAAGGAAAAACTAGTACTTGCTAGAACTGAGGTTCAAGGTTATCAAACTTTAGGAATTACGTAAACTTTATGAAGTTGTGACAAACTCAAACTATAAACTCAACTCATAAACTTGTAAGGGTTTACATATTTAAAAATATATCTTAATTATTAAGTATAATTAAATAAAATTTTTATGATTAACATTGAATAATTTTAACCTTATAACAACATAAATAAAAATAATATCATAAAATATAGCCTAATGCATGTCTTAATTTTTATTCCATACTTTATATATTTCATAGGCGTATTATTTTGTAGTTAGAAACACATAATTAAATAATAACAAATAAACAAAATAAGTTAAATACAATCAATAAATATTGCATAAGATAAATGTCACGACTTCGACTTGGTCGTGGGCACATGAAGGACTCTGAGTTCCCATGGAAGCCTCCTGGGTAATGTGACTTACTATGCGCATAGATACACGTGATTTCATTTCAAAACATAATTTAAATCCATAACACCTTTAAGTTTTCCAAGTAAATCATAATAGGTAAATTTGTAAAACTTGGTTGTTCCGACATACATAACCATGAAATCAACTTAGTCAAATCTAGTTCGTACTTCAAAACATCATAAATACATAATTTGGTTCATTACATAAATATAATCATAATCTGTGAATCAATTCAAACTTGAAAATTGAATGCAAGTTCATAATTTTAAATTCAATTCCATTTCTATTGCTTGAATATGTGATTTATAACTCAAAATATTCTCACTATATTAAGTAAGTTTACCGTAGGTGAACAATGACAATGGGTTATAAGACGCTAGCAGAAGATGTTGACTGGCGGTCAAACACCTACGGAGGGTGGTTGGTGACCAGCAACACTAATAGGCCATCGATGATCAACAACGGGTGAGCCGGTGAGGACTGTTGACCACCAATGATGGGCAATCAACCACTGGCAATGGCGAGCGGCCACTAGTGGCTGGTGTTAAAAGGTGGTTGCAGGTGGAGAACCACAAAAATTGTGAGATATGGAACTGATAATTTTTAAGGTATGAGTTAATAATTGGAAAATGCTTGGACTAGTTATTTTGCAATTCCATGGAATTATTATATGGAATTATGATTCTAATTCTTAAAGGGCTACCGAACATAAAATTTGGAATTGGACTGTCAAATTCCAATTCCAAGCTCCAATTTCATACTGAATTCCACGCGCCAAATGGGTACTAAGGGTATTCATAACTTCTTAAAGTAAAGACATAATCTTAAATAAAATGCATGGTTCGGATTCTACTTACACAATTATTGGAGCACTCTAATTTAACATAAATCCTAAACTAAGCCTCACCACGAGGTGCATCGTGGGTCTATTGAAGTGAAGTCTAAAATGGTATCCTGATTTACAAATGTAATTGTAAGGGAAAAAGGGACATGGGTGAGTTATCAGATTGAGTAAGTGTATTATCACCCACCACCCATATGAGACAACCAAATAGGATAACTTGTACGATGCAGCAATCACAAATCACCTGAGGTCATGAATCCGAATGACAACTCCCAAGCTGTAACGAAAGGACTCCCTTTTAATCACATTGAATCTTTAGTGGAACATTCACTCTCAAAAGGAAGTTTCATCCTAGGATCCTCTTTGCAAGACGAAGGATAAACACTCTATCTGGACCATATTCCTTAACTCTTGAACCTGGCATATCACTTAAAGCAATTGAATCACCAATTTACTCACACACACACACACACACACACACACACATATATAAGAAATTTTAAAATCATGTTCAAGAAATCATAATCTTGTAAACATAATACTTTTAATAATCAATAAACTATGTCAGTTAGTGTGTGACAAATCAAGCTCAATTTAACAATTTCAAATAAGTAATTTCTTGGGAAGTAAAACATTTTCATAGCATACAAGAGCACTAATAATGGTCCCACGTGTTTTCAAAAACATATTTTCATAATACAATCAAAACCTAAAATTTTCTAAACTTGACATAATATGTAAAATCATGCACACAACATATCTCACTTCTAAAATCATGTATAACATTTATAATTCTAAGAAAATAATGGTAATGATGAAAAATAAGGCCATGAACTTAAACCCACTCACTATGAGATGCTAGGAGTATGGTATTAACATCAACTTGGCTTAAGAATGGCACCAACAACTACCATAGATCTAAGCACAAACATTATACCATCAATATATACATAGGGATAGGTTTGAGGAGGGTTAGGTGTAGGGGATTCACGAAAAAATTGGAATTTGACAATGTCTTAACACAAGAACATGAAGAACACATGAAAACTTGGAAAAACATGGTGGTATCACTTACCTAAGGGATAGAATGGAGGAAGAAGAGTGAAAAAGGTGTGGGAGGAGGAGAAGGAAGTTGCTAGGCTTTGCAAATTGGGGTAAGGGAGGAGTTTATATACAGTGGGGTGGCTGTTTAATGAAACTGTGTTATTTTGAGCGTTTAGGTGCGCAAAATCTTGTGTAGCGCGATGAATATCATGCATATGCTCATTAGATGTGTGCTTTCACGTGCATGCCAAAATTCAGATGTTCTATGGATCGGGAAAAAACCCCATAAAAATCATGCGTTAGCATATTTCATGATAGCATGTCTCTTCACTTTGTCTGGCAATTAACCCATTAGTTCAATAAAAAACCACATAAGTGTGGCATATCAGAAAATCTTGGAAATCGATAAAAATTGCCCTGAGCTTGAGGGAGGCCTTTCCTAGTGTAGAATGGCATTTTTAAGGGTTCATAGATCTGGAATATTAAAATAAACAAGTAAACTAATCTATCCATCAAAGTTTCATTTGGATAGCAAAATCAAGTATAAATCTAATCCATAAACTATTACCGATTTTGTTATAGTTCACTTAAACTCACATGAGTATAATAAAAAGAGATTTTGTGCATGAGTTAACTTATTTTGGCTTGGTAAAATCATAAACACATAAGAGTTTAAGAGTTAATTCGAGAGTTTAATAACCATGTTAACGTAGGTGATTTAAGTTCTATTATGATTAATTCTAAGAAAATTAATTGTCAAAGTATGAGAAAAATAACAAAAAAAAAAAACAAAAACAAAAATGAACTAACCCGCAAAAGTAGTTTGTCAGCCACCTCAATGCAAGGCAAGGAAAAGGAACACCCACTAGTCACTACAGTGACGAAGAAAAGGAGTATTGATAGCAAAAGTAGTTCACCGACCACCATGCCTTGCCCACTCTATTGCCCGTTACCGAGAAGAAAGAAAAAGGCCATTGTTGCATCATGTGATAAGGATGCCACTAGAGATAATGATAATTAAGGAGTAAATTGTCATTGTAAAAGTGACAAAAACCTAGCAAGTGAGATGTGAAAGTGAAAGTTGTGAAAAAGCAATGAAATAGTGGTCTTAGTTTTTAATTTTTAATTTTGTTGTTAGTCATTTAGTTTCTAGAGTGGTGCCATGTGACTCATTCCACATTTTTCATTTTGAAAAAGGACTCAGTCCTCAAGCCAAGCCCGCCTAACCCATCTCAACTTGCGAGTTAGGTGCAACAGGTTACAATACAAGATTTACGAGATGTACTGAGGTTTACCGATAGAATCAAATTTTACCGACGAGTACATGACATCGATTCTTGGTTTGTCAATAGAATATTACCAACGGCTAGTATCCCTATCGGTAATTCCATCAGGTATACTGATGGGTAAAAATTGAAAAACAGTCGGTACACTTGTATTAAAGTCGTCAATGAGGTCTTCAGAGAAATACTATTACCGATGGGTAGTTTATTTGTACTAATGGGTTTTGCAAATAAGAAAAAAGATGGTATTTATTTTTACCAACAGGTAATTTATTTATGTCGATGAGTTTTGGAAATAAAAAATATTTATTTGTTTATAGGTTTATTGACGAGTATTCAATATTTTTTTTTAAATACATTATTTCTCGCAGGTATACCATCGATAATAATAGCATTTTTTTATGACCGAATGCATTGCCGAATGTGTAGAATTTATATAAACTATCTAGTTGTTTGACATTTATTCATGTATTTTTTATTTATATAATAATTTAATTATTAGTTAAAATGAAATGAAATAAGTAAATAATGAAATGATATGTAAATAAACAAGGTAACGAGTAAATAAACAAAGTATCAAAACAAAATAGATACAAAGTGCAATAAATATAAAAATGTATAAAATGTGATAGAAATAGCTAGAAAAATAAAGACTAGATGAAGTCCTCCTCGACGGTGTTGTCAATGGCATCTCGTGTCATCGTCTCACGTTAGAGTTGTCGCCACCATTAGACGAGGAGCCCTCAATAATGGATGGGAGTGGCATTTGGATAAGCTTCTTCTTGCTAGAGGATCTTGAGGCTAGCATGTTATTGAATAATCTCATCACATCGGCTTGATCTTCTACATTATCTTGAATTTATTTATTTTTTCTTTCTTGGCCTTCTGTTGTTGCTGCTGCTACTCTATGGATAGTTTCAGTTGTTCGATTTCCCTAAGATCCTCCCTCACCTGCTCAACCAGCTACCTGCTCCGGGCTGCCAGATAAGTTGTGCCTACTGCTACAGCTCTTGATTTAGGGCATATACATGGTCTCGTAGGGTATTATCCCCAGGACTGACCCAGTGGCTGAGGATGGGGACCTACTATCAAGGTAGTACCCTATTCCCTACATGCAACCCTTGTAAGGGTCGTGCATCACCTAGGTGGCCCAAATATCCTCCTTATTTGGAGGAGGGATGTTAGCATTTGGCCTAGCCTCCGCCAGATCATGCCTTGCCTTGTCATTGTTTTTGGTTTGATCTGTATCAATTACAATATTCATAATATTGTGGAACATATTTTTCTCAATATGCATGACATCTAAATAATGACGCACTAAAGTTTCTTCTAATACGGTAACTCTCAGAAGATATTTTACTTGGTCTAATTATGGTATACCTCATAGCCTTGCAAGTGCACTACCTCTCCAATTTCTATTATTTTTTGGAAATCTTTAACTTGATCCCACATTTTGTGACCGCTTACTCTAATTGGAGGCTCATCATATTTAACTCAATTACTTTTAAAGCCATATTTACTTTACCTATATGGATGATACGTCCTAAGAACCTCCTATGACAATCAAACCAAGAGTTCTTTCCTCCATGTTTCAAACTAAATTCCTTAGTATCCTCCATGCAAATTGGGCATGCTATTTGCCTTGTGTCATTTATCCAAACAACATTCCATAAGCTGAAAAGTCATTGACGATCTACATAAATGCTCCTCTCATTATGAAATCCTTCTTTGTTGAAATGTCATAAGTAAGAACACCCTTGCATCATAACTTATTCAATTCATCAATTAGGGGTTGAAGATACACATGAATCTTAGCTTTTGGATTATCATGGCTAGGGATTATACATGTTAAGAATAGGAAAGTATCTTTCATGCATATTTTAGGAAGGAGATTGCATGGCGTAACAACTACGGGTCAATACGATTAGGGTTTGCTAAATTGGTTATTCGGGTAAATTCATCTGAACATAGTCCCAATCCAATATTTTGAGGGTCAAAGTCAAACTCAAAATATGTTCGATCAAATTGTTTCCATGCTATATGGATGAGTCATCACACTCACCCCTTTGATTTTCACTATACCACTTCATATGAGATGCTAGGCTCGTTAATGCGTAAAGTCTCTTGGGCCTAGGGATTAAAGGCAGTGTAATAGCCCAGACCTGCATCGATGTAGATATTGTTCGCTTTGTCTCCTAACTAGGCACCCCTCACCCCTTCTTAAAAGGAAAACACGTCTGCATAGGGAGGTATCACACGCTTGTAAATCATGCTTTGTTCCCCTCCACAACCGATAGACTAATTCTACCCCTTCTTAAGGAGTTCATGTCCTCGTTGGCACACCGATCTCGAGACTAGTTCTGATACCATCTGAACCACCCAGATAATTGGCGATGAGATATTGTCTACTTTGGGACTTAACTGGGTGCCCCTCACGAATTTGATCTTCCCCTCCCAAAGGAAAATGCATTTGTATGGGGAGGTATCTACAACCTTATAAGATATGCTTCGTTCACCTTCCAACATCACCGAAGGTTTGGGCTATTACAGACGGTCAGAGCTGGTTGGGATCAGTGCCAGCGAGGATGCTAGGCTTCTTGAAAGAGGGTGGAACTAGTCCCACATCGTTGGGGAGGGGAATGAAACATTGTCTTATAAGGGTGTGGATACCTCTACCATGCATTGCCGAGGTATGGGCTATTACAAATCTATTACTTTTATTTTAACTTAAATTTTATGAAGTATTATTGCAAAAATATTTTATGTGTAGTCACTAGTTATTAAAGTAGGTTTCATTACTTAATTAATTTAGGTGTTATGAAATGTCCTATCTAAGGATTGATGAACCTAGGGAGTATATAGGGTGCCTTGGGCTCCTATTCAATTAATATATTAACTAAACCTCTAAATTTGTCCTTAATAAAAATGTCACTGAATTAATTCGTCTCCAAGTAATAGATGAAGAGAAAGAAAAAAAAAATAATAAATCAATGAGACTAGAAAATTCTAAATGCAACATGAAATATAAAAGAGGAAAAAGGAACAATATCCTCCATGTGGCATATGGAAAGGAATCAATCATTTGGAGAAGGAGTATTGGAATAACAGAATGCCATAGTGATGAAATTCCAAAAGATTTGGGCATGTGGAGAAGGACCTCAAATCAGAGATCTATCATCACGTAAATTTTTATGAAACAAATGACAGAATATTATCTTGTTTGTATATCATCCCAAGCTAGTTGTAATAAAAAAAAAAAGAAGAGATGACACATGGCATCTTGATGTGGCTTCAATAATCGCACATAACTAATGACATAAGCCTATTTAATGATATTGAAAGCCTAGGACGTTGGTAGAGGTAAGTTGCAATGGACATAGGCCATCAATATTAAGAAAGGTACGAGGATCATTTTTGAAGTTATCTTAGTTCTTGAACATCTAGAATCTACTAAATTTTGACTGGATGATAGAGAGAAGATATGCTCTGAAGGATACTATTGTACAACAAATTACAATTAAAAAAACTACAGATATGCCACAGAAACTTATTTGAAGGTTCACGAAGATGATTCGTGGCTTTGGCATTGAGGATTTGGGCATTTCACTTTCATGGATTGAGGATGCTGACATTTTATCATTTGTTGAAATTTTTAAAGTCTAATGTCACCTAAAACATCTTTGAATTAAACCATAAACGTGTTATTAAATGTGTGTTGGGATTTATTTTAGTCTAAGTAAGGATTTTTTTTAATTGAATTTTTATGTCCTGTAACAGTTATGATCGATTGAACCAAAGAATTTGGCAACTAAGTTCTAACAGAGTGATGCACAAGGTTTCATTGTTTTTAAGTGAAAAACCATATCAATTTGAAGAGAAAAGGAGAAACACTCTTGGCTCTGGAGAAATGCTAATGACAATAAGAAGAGAGGATGTTGAATACTCATTCATTCAAACTCTTCAATTTGTCCATGGTTTCATCTTTCTTTTTTCTTTTTTAATGTCTTCTTTGTATGAGTTTCTAAAATCCATAGCTTGGGTTGGGGTTAGGTCTGATATATATGGTTATATTGGGTTAAACTCTTGGTACCTTGATGTTGAAATTATTGTATTAGTGGTTTATCTATTGTTTTCTCAAGCAAATTTATGAGTTCTTGTTCAAGAATTGATTTAGGGCTTTTGTATAATTTGCCAAAATTGTGTATAAACAAACTCTTGGGTGAACCACATAATTTTCATGGTTTAGGGATTTATCTTGGATTTTACGTGAATTGTGGATTTTTATCCAGGCTTATTGCCTCATTTTGTTGAAGCATATATAAGGAATTAACAAAATTTTGAAGAATACGAGTGTTGATTAACCAAGGAATTGGAGTCAACTATTTAGAATCCTTTCATTAGTCAAAAAGTTTCCAACTCAAGTGACTCATGAACTCATGATAGAAATTTAAGGAAAATCAAACCACCGCAATCCTCTAGTGTTTTAGAATCATGATACTATCATTGTTTAAATTTTGGTTTATTTATCTTTGTCCTTGCTTTGTTTTAATTTATCTGAGTGAGAATTTTCTTTAATCGAAATAGTGCATTTTTTATAATAGTAATTAGAAGTAAAACTAGTCGAGTCCTGGTTGTAACACCCTAATATTTAACCCCATACGCCTAGGACGTATCAAGATTAATTATTAGTTATTACTTCTCTTTAAATTCATTTACAAAATACTTAGCAAAAAATACATGTAATTTTTTTTTTTGAAATGAATCATATAAAACAAAGTGCAAGCCTTTGCTTGTAACATAAATGTAACGTGAAAGAAAAATAAATAAATCATACAGAACGTAAGCATTAAAGAACACATCAATCATGAAAACATTCTTCATCACATTACTTATCATAGTCTAGTACATGATCATTAAGTTACAACGGAAAGCATAGAGTCTTATCCATATAAGTGGGCAGAGCTTGGGACAATAACAAAAATAGGAAACATAACAACGATTATATGAAACGCCCCAAAAGATACTCCTAAACTAGGACTACTCCCTCCCTCAAACTATGGATGGTGTTCCTCCTTGTCCCTCGATGGCACATACCCAATAAACTGGGCAAGCTCCTCGGGTGCATGAAGACGAAGGGTGGGCGAACATGTCCCTCACGGCGTGGGCGCATCTCGGACGTCATGCTAACCTCCGCTGCGTCACCGTCTCCTCACTACCCACTCCAATATCCAAGGGTAGGCAGGGGCGAGCCCTCCGAAAAGGATGAGAAGGGGGATCCTCTCGGATCGGTCTCTGAACGTCTCGGGCGAGGCACGAATCAATTCCTAAACCAATTATGAGAGATTCCTAGGCATGTTCTCTAAGTTGTAAACCATTTTTCCTCAATCTAACTATGCTGGAACAGAATTATGTTTTGCCATGTCTAAGTGTGCTAGAATTCCTATTTTAAGTCCTTATCATCACCTTAAGCTTAGAAATTAATACCTAATCATTTATGAAGGGATTTTATACATGTCTTACTGATTATGAACCATTTGTTCTTGAATTAATCATGCTGGAACAGATTTGCATTTTTATGCATTAAAGTGTTCTAGAAATCTCATTTCTAATCCTTTCAAGTTACTTATTCTTTTCTAACTTCTCTAAATCGATCCTTGCTCCACTCAAACATAATTTTACACATTCTAACACCTTAGAACAACATTTATACAATAGCCAATCATGAAGGGCAGAACCGAAATCATAAGCCCATAAAATCACATAATCTCATGAATTAAAATGCATACAAGTTGCTAGTTTTCTCTTGGAATAATTCTAGGGATTCAAAACTCTTTTAGAACTCAAATCCTTTCATTAAAATCATGCACTGACACATGAGGTCAGTAGCTAAATCAACTTATTCATAAAATAGATTTAAAGTATATAATTTTATGCATAATGTTGCTTAGGCGCCCCTAAGCTTAGAAAAATTACAAAACATAATCTATGGACACTTGTGATTAGAGGAACTCATACCAAGTCCATCATTATCACCACAAGGCCGAAATGGCTTCTCTAAGAATGCCAACATTTTCTTAAAAACCTTACATAGGATACTTGGGCAAGTCTTTGAGCTCTAGACCATTAAGGTGTTGACATAAATTTAAACATGCTATGCACCTCATTTTTATTCTTCATTAGAAAATAAAGTGAAGACATAAAGTAAACATGAGATGCACCTTTTTATTATCTTTAGCGTTTAAGTGATGGCATAGAATATAAACATGCTAGGCAAGAAAGTAAACATGAGATGCAAGGTTCAATTCTTTATTTTAGTGCTCTAGGCCCCTTGAGGTATTTACCCCAAATCAACAATCAAATTTAAGGTTGAAATAGGTAGGCTTTGAGATTTATTAAGTGAGGATGCACATTCTTGTTTTAATCTTTAAGTTGTTTAGTGATGACTTGAAAATAAACATGCTATGCAAAGCATTAAAGTAAACATGAATGCATTTTATTTTAGATCTTAGCTAAAGCTCTTTGCAAGACTTTAAAGGAACAAAAACCTCAACCCATTATGTATCATAAGGCAAGCTTTAGAGTTCTTAGCACTTAGACTTCAAAGAAGTCTTAAGGTTTGAACTTCATCATCAAGCTTAAGAAAATAGACACAAAATTCAACACTTTGTCTAAACAAGATTACAAGAACTAAGTCATATTCTTTATTTTATTGCTCATGGGCTTCAATCTAGAGTAAAACTCTTAGAACGGCCGACCAACTTTAAGGTTGGCAAGGGCAAGCTTAGAGCTCTTTGAAATCACGTGATTAGTTTTCTTTAACAAAACTTTTGTGATCTACTTTACATTTTTAGCAAACTTTGTTCAACCAAGGCAAAGGAAACCGAAATCTTTTAAAGGAAGAAGAAAAGGAAACCGAATCATTTAAGAAAGAAAGGAAAAGGAACCGAAATGAAACTAAAGAAAAAGAAAGAAATACAAGCATGTATGGTCCAAGACTAAGTTGTTTCAAGCTTTAGAGGTTTCTCACATGACAACAACAAGTCATTATCTTGAAACCTCATCATCAAGCTCATGTTATTTTCATAAAATGACCTCTTGGCCGAAAATGAAAAAGAAAGAAAGAAAGGAGTTTGAACCAAGAGAAAACTAGAACTTTTTTTAAGGAAAACAAGCAAAACTTGAAAACAAAACCCCTACCTAAGGAAGTCTTTGAATGGAAGAAAGAAAGCTTGATTCTTGAAGAGTTGAGAAGACAAAATCTCCTCTTGGATGTGGTATGTGTTTCGGCCAAAGAGGAAACTCAAAGGAGATGATTTTTCCTTGAGTTTCTAAGCTTGGGAATGGAAAGTTTAAGTGTTTAGGAGATGGTTTAAGGTGAGGTAGTGGTGGTTTATGGTTGTTTGTGGTGGTGGCAAAGTTCTTTGAGAGGTAGAAGAATGATGAAGAAGATGAAGAGAAATTGAGAGCAAAAGGAAGAAAATGTAAGAAAGCTTGAACTTGGCAAAGTTTCTAAAGTGTAACCAAGTTCTTCCAAGCTTGGTATTTATAGAAAATTTTGCACAATGGGGCTGCCAAGAGGAAGAAGGCCGACGACCAAATGGGAGGGAAAAGGGAGGAAAATATCTCTTACAAAGTTTGGGCAAAGGCATGGTTGAAAGCATGGTGAGGTATGGTTTGAGGTATGATCTAGGCATGGCTCTTGAGTGACAAATCAAACAACATGTGGCACTTCTCCTAGGCCATGTATTCGGCCAGATTGGGCAGCAAAAGGGGGAATTAATTTGCTCATGTAATTGTGTTTTAGTGATGTGTTTAGGTGTTTTTTTTATTAAGGTTTTGGTTAGGAGTTGTAAGAAAGTGTTTAGGTAAGGTAATTGGGTAATTAGGAGTGTCAAGACTTGATTAGGAGGGCAATCTTACTAGATTAGTAATTTAAAATAATTCTTTTGGTCAAATGAGGTATGACACAATTCCTTAATTTAAGGAATTGGGAGAGAAACACTATTCAAGATTCCATGACTAGGAATCTTGAATAAAGAATGCAATTAGGGTTTATCTAAGCAAATCTTAGGTTCTAATTAACCTTAATAAATTATTTTGACTCTAGATTAATTATTGAAATAAATTAATCTTGATTAGAGCCTAATATTGCTTAGGTTTGCTTAATTGCGTCATTAGGCTCACTGGATACGTTCTAGGGGTAAAATGGTAATTTTACACTAAAACTGCTCGGACCTTCCGCCGACTAAACATCAAATATCACTCATAAACATCATTCCAAACTTCCTGGAAAATTCAGGGCTCAAGTGGCACCTTTTACCCGTCAGAACAGGAGGGGGTTTTTGGTCATTTTGAGCCGAAAGTTAAAAACGAGATTTTCACCTTGGATATCAAACATAACATAATTCCCAAACAGTTGATTGTTTTCCTTGAATTCCAGGTAAAAATGACCTCAAGGCATTTTGGTCATTTATACTCAAACGGAGAAATAAAGTGTTACACTGGTCAATAGCATTAGTCCTCGGGCGACTGTTACTACTTGAGCGATTTGATATATTAGTCAAAGGGATATCAAGTTTTTGGCATTGTTGCCAGGGATAAGGTGTTTTATCAACAATATTACTAGTTGACTTCTAATTTAGATTGTTTTCATTTAAACTCGTTTTTTTTTGTTTTCTTTTTATAGGAAAAATAGATAAAAAAGTCTTTGCATTTTTTGTTTCTTTTCTATTTACTTCTTCCATAGATAAATATTACTATGAAATTTGTGGAAGTTCTCCAATTCACCAACCCGATGGCCAATTATTTTTCCTTGTTATGATATTTGTTCGAGTGTCATGCATATGACATGTTCGTGTTTATTTTATGAAGCTAGGGAACTATTGAGGGGCCAGGGGGCCATCCCCCCTCCACACACACGCACAATTTTTTTTTTTTTTTAAATTATATGTATGTGTGTGTGTGTGTGTATATATATATATATATATATATTATTTTTACATAACTTTATTTGATAAATAGGCTAGATTTGAATGTGTTACTTGATATGTATGATATTGCTCTTTATCGAGTTTCTTCAATTTAAAACTCCACTAACTTATTTCTTTAATAAAAATAAAACCAAAAGAATTATATTGTAATTGAGCATCATTTTATAATGGAAATATTTTTTGTTATAATATATAAACAACTATAAGAGTTGAATAATGAGTTCAATTATTAACTAATGGAATTGTTAACTCTAAGCTTACTTTGATTTCTAAGGATGCTTACACAATTTTAGACATTTTTAAATCTATATTTGGAAATGCAATTCTTTTCAATAAAAGTTTTATATCAAATAATTTATATGTTTAGATAAAAAGTTTGAATGGTTAATGAGAAAAAAAAATCTAATTTTTCAAAGAGTAAAATTCACCTATAAGTAAAAAGAACTTTTAAAGCTTTTGATTATAAGTATAAACAAATTATTTCTTAATTTTAACCTTTTTGTCACAAAAGAAAAGATATGAAATATCATAAAATATACAAAACAATTATTTTTAATACAATCTAAACAAAACACACTATTCAAATGATCAATTATTTAAAAAAATAGTTATATGTATACTTGACTAGATAATTTAATCTCACAACTAATCCAAATACAATTAACATTGTTGCTGTGTTAGTTATTTGTTTTAAAATTTTATATATAATATACTATTAACTTTAATTTGATTGTTGTCATTTAATTTATGATGAACACTTTTGCCACCTAAAGATTTTCATCAAGTTCCATCATTGGCTAAAAATTAGATGTCATCAATTGATTTTTTGTCGTATATGTGTTACGTGCATACATCCTACATGTTTATGCCCATATTATGAGCGAAAGTGAATGATGATCATGGAAATGGAATGACAATAGAAAACAATGAGAAATTAGATGATGCATTTGTGGTCAAAGACATTAACAATTCATGTGAGGAAAATTAGGTTGTTTTTAGTACTTCTATTCCTTAAAATAATTTAGAGGTGTGCAAATTGTAATACCCGATTTTTCTTTTAGTTATAATTATGTGTTCATTAAAATTAACTGAGTTTAATTTGGGATTAATTTCCTTAATTAACTAGGTGATGAATAATTAGATATTTCTTTCTTAGCAATTTGAGTGCATGTTTATATTAGTTGTTGTGTTGAATTATTTTAAAGTTAAAGGTTAAAATGTTTTAAAAACTTGGAGCTCCCTCCCATCTAAAATTTCAAATTCCCTCCCACAAGTTTAAAGTTTCAAGACACTTAATATTATGTAAATTATTTGAACTTATGGTGCAAAGAAATGCTATTTGCTTGTTGTCTTGCATTTATTTTTATTACTTCATCAGATTAAGAGCAAATTATCCTGGTACTCCTAACTTTTACGTAATACCCACACTAACATTAATGAAACAAAACAAAATGCAACCTTAACCCCCTTTTGATACATAGCCACGACTTCTCTTTTCATTCACCCACCCCACTTCACATTTTCTTCTTCTTCTTCTTCTTCTTCATCTTCACTCCAAATCACCACCCACTATCACCATGAATCTCTAACCCCTTCTTCCCAACACCTCCCTAACATCCAAACACTAAACCCAACCACCATTGGAGGAAAAGAGCTCTTCCTTTCCCTCATCACAGCGTTGGCTGCGATTTCCCAAGCTCAGGGAGGAGATTTTCAACCTCCATTTCACCTCCTCAAGCTCCCAAACATTCCTTTCCTTGGACTCCTTCAAGTTGGTAAGGGGTTGTTGTGAAAAATCCTCCATTTTTGCATGTTATTAAGCTTTAAAACTTGGTTGTTGGAATGATGTTTCTGTTGGAAAAATGGAAACAAAAAATGATGTGTTGATACGGGGTTTTGTGTTCTTTGATTTGATTGGTGATAAATGAAGATTTGAGCTTGTGCTTCCTGTTATTTTATCCATGAATTTATGTTGTGAGTGGGTATTTGGGAGTTGTTTGGCTTGCTAATATAGTTGATAATGCAAAAATAAGAGTTGTGACTCATGAACATTGATGTTTTGTTGCTAGATTTCAAGCCAAGAGCCATTTTATGCTTCTATTTCTATTTTTTGCTGCTGCTAGAATTTTGTGTTTGAGGGCCAAAAAAGTGAAAATATGAGAGTTTGATGTTGGTTTGGTAGTCATAAGTGCAGAAATTTTTTTATCACTTTAGCTTTGTGCTTCTTAAATAATTTTCAGCACTTTACTAGCTATTTTGGGCTACTATATGCACTAAAATACAAGGGTATAAGGATTGTTTTCTTGCAGAAAAAATGAAGAAATTATGTTAGGTTTAGTTGCTATAAGTGTAGAAAAAAATTGATCTCTCTAGCCTTGCATTTCTCGAACAAATTGTAGCACTTTTCTAGTTCTTTTGGAACAGTAGTAGCGCTGGAATTACATGGGTTTGGGGGCTAATTTTTGTGTTGTGAGTTCTTTTATTTGGTTGGAAATGAGTGCGTAATGGTTTAGCTTAAGTTTTATGACACTTGGGTTACAAGTGTAGGTGCTGAAATGTGTTGTAGAGCTCTCTAACTCTTGTAAATCACATTATCTTTTCTCTTTTCTATTGCTACTGTAAATTTTGTTTTAAAGGGACAAAGAGGGTGAAACCATGAAGGATTTGTGTTGAGTTTGATAGCTACATGTGCAGAAAATTTCCATCACTTTAGCCTTGTATTTCTTGAAAAATTTCTACCACTTTTCTACCTATTTTGTGGGTATTGTATGCGCTAGAATGTAGGGATTTGGGGGCTATTTTATGTAGCAAAAATAATGTATGAGGGTGAAAATTGGGTACTGAAATGTAGGAATTTAATTGTGAATTGTGGTTCCTTGAATATGTGCTTAGGAGTTGTGTTCTTTTCATGATATTTGGAGATTTGAGTGCTGGAAAATTTTTCAGCAACTATAGTTCAATGATAAGTGACACTTTGTGATTCTAAATGAGGAGTCTTAGTTAATTTGAGTATTCTAGTTATTGGGTGTTTGAATGTGTTCTTTTGGTTTAGAAATGTTTAATGAAATGGTGTTAAAATGCTGAAATTTTTCCAGCACTATGTTCCCCTCATAAAATGGCAATTTGGACTTGGGTTTCTTGCATCCTTAACTTGTGATTTGTGTTCAAGTGTTAGGGTGTAATGTGCAAGCATTGGATTTGAGAATTTGGGGTCTTGAACTATTTTATTTGATTTGAAGGATAAAATTCTAGTTTGGAGTTGAATATGCTAATCTAAAGTTGATATTATCTTGATATTGTGAGTTTGGAATATTTATATGTGAATGGTATTTAAAAATGTCATCGTTGTTTCTATTACTTGAATATGTGATTGGATGAACGCTAACTAGGTCTGATCTTTTCTCACAATTGGTTTGAGCCCATTTATGTTTATGCATTGAGTTATCAAATTGAAATGTTAAATTGTTGGAAATTGTATGATTAGAGTAGGTGCATAGGGAGTAGCTCCCGACTACGTGACATAGCCTAACTCATTCTAACACAAAGTGTGGTTCGGGATGTTAGCATGAATTAGGATTATGTTCCATAGGTCTTAGGATGCAAACTAAATGTTAAGCTTGTCATTTAAATGCATAAATGTTGCGCTTATGTCTCCTAATGACTTATAATATGTTCCATTATGTACGTTGAGTGATAATTCTAGCTTGTCATTTAAATGCATAAAGGTTATGCTTATGTCTCCTAATAATTTATGAGACTTTTCCATTATGTTGCAAAGTAAGATGTGAGGAAGTTAAATTTAAAGTTTAAGTGAATTTCCCCCTATATTCCCCATTTAAATCTAGCAACGGCTAGTTAGGTTGAGCTCATCCTAGGTGATAGATGAATCGGAGTGTAGGCGACAACTAAATCAGGACGGTGACGTGGTTGGTCTAGACTACATGGGAGAAAGTTCTTTTTCTATCCCCATTTAAATCTAGCAACGACTATTTAGATTGAGCTCATCCTAGGCAATATGTGTTTCAGAGTGTATGCAATAGTTAAATTGCCAGGGTGATGATGTGGTTAGTCTAGGTGACATGAGAGAGGGTGATATGTTTAAGGAACTAAATTTCAAGTAAATAAAAATGCTAAAGATGTGAAATGACTTATTTCATTACATTTCCATATAGGGGTGTACAAGGGAAGGGTTTGGATGGGTTGGACTAAATCACAACCCAGCGTCATTTTTGAAACCCAAACTCAACCCAATAATGACTCGATAAATGATTGAGACAAACTGGGTTAACTCGAATTTTAAACTATCTATGAAGATTTTGACATTATACATAGTAAAGTTATAAAATTTTACAAGTAAAAATAAAATTCAAGAGATATTTTGAGATATATATTTCAAAACAAACCATTTGACTATAAAAATAATATCAAATTATCCAAAATATATTAATTTAAACATAAAGTCTTATAATTTATCATTAACTATTATAAAAAATATAGCTATAAAAGAAATTTTGACTTTGAGTTGGCTCTGGGCTAGGCCAACCCGAAGCATGACTCAAAACCTGGCTCTAAAAGTGCACCGGCTTAAATGGAAGGACCTAAACTCGGCCCAATAAACTTTGGGTCAGAAGGGTTAGTGGGTTGAGTGGTCTTGAACACCCTTGTTTTCATATATGCCTCATTTTGTATGATTATGATTATGCTAGTTACGTCATGCATTCTAATTTACTGTTCCTTAACCAAGAGATTTTCCTAAGTCTTAAACTATGTGTCACTTGGAATTCTAGTTTACAAACTAATTAAATGAACTAAAGCATGCCCACTTATTTTATAATTAAATCGAAGTGATTTGAGATGACAATGATGACACTTGAACTGTTTTATTTAATTTCTAAGATTTCTTTGGATTCTCACCCATTTTCTTTTCTGTGTCGTCTTCAACGAGCCAGCGGACCAGGATGTGGGAGTCCTTTGAGTTCATGATCTTGGAGCTAGACCATGCTTAGAGACTCAATTATTATCTTCTGCATATTTTGTATTAATCTCTGGAGCATGTAGACTATTAATCCTTATTTATTTATTTTTTCATTATTTTGAGATGTCTATGGCTTATGGATGACTATATTTGAGACTGGGCCTAATTACCAGCTTTAGCTAAAATTTATTTATGTTATGATTCTTGTGACTTGTATTAGGTGTGGTTGTTCTTCATGGACTCACGCTCCGTTATGATATATTAGTACTTTATTCATGTATTGATGTGATGACATGTGTTGTTAAATGTTTATGAAATCTAGGATTTGTTCTGTTTTGTGTTTATTTTTATGGGATGGTTATTTCGCTTATAGGTTGCGTTAGTTCTAGTTACGTGTTGACGAATGAGGCTGGCTTTTTAAAATTTAAAAAACAGATTTATTCACTATTTTTCGCTAAAGTATTTTCAAGTAAAGTAAACATTCGAAATCAAAATGTAAGAAGTCTAATGATTGGCCAATTATGACGTGCACATAAGAGGTTAATAATTAGGATAGTACACAAATTGATAATAATATGCTTTCCTTACATTATGCATAAAGAAAAAAATTTATCTTTCTAGTTTCTTTTTTGTTATTCTTGTGCATATTTGTGTAAAATATCTGATAATCCTACTATTGTAAGGAAAAAACATAAATTTTTGATACTCTTGATTAGGATGTTTTTCATAAGTCAAGCTAATGACATTAAAAGAGTGGTTTTTGGAAAGCAACCTAAATTTATTGCCTTGTGTTTGTGTGTTTTGAGTCAACTAGAATGCCTCCCAGTTGTCTAGTCACTTTGCTATTGCATATGAGTTCCTTGCATAAGGACGTGCAATTGTCTAAGTGTAGGGGAGTCTGATAACAAGCATTCATGCCGCTTATCTTACTTCTAAACCTTAATTTTTGCATAGATTTAACTGTTATTGGTGTAATAATTAAGATTTTGACTAGGTCCTCATTGTGTATTTTTTATATGATCATTGAATATTACACTAATTTTAGAATAATTATTGGATCAGAGCCTGTTGGGTTTAACCTATCTCTTTGAATATAGTTTTGTGTACAAGAGCTCTAGGTTAGTGCAAAATATCAAGTACAAGGCTAGGAACTTTTTGGAAGGAACCTGGAGCTATATGGTTGCAAAAGGGAGCAAAAATGCAAAAAGCCACTCTTTGTTGAGTGCCACAACACTAAATGAGCACTGGAGTGCTTGGCAGAGTCATTGGAAAAATTGCTTCGTTCAGAGGCTCTGGTGAGTGCTACAGTGCTCGTGTGTGACGCAATTTATTGGTTTTGTAACTCCTTTAAAGTGCCACTTTGACTATTTTGGAAAGTAGTATTTAAGGGAATTGTACAGACTTTACCTTAGTTTTTAGTCTAAGTTTTGAGCAGCAACGTTGGTAGTCTCTCTCTAGAGATTTCTTTAGTGAATTTAATTTGTTCTTGGATATTTTCAGGGATCATTGTTATTATCTTTAGGTACTCTTTTATTTTCATTGTTGTAATCCTCTAGAGATGGAGGAGTAGTTTTCCTTACTAGTGTAAGGGTTTCGGTATGAATTAGGATGAAATTTGAGGCCCTTTTTTCTATTGAATGCATTTGTTTTCTCAATATTCTGAAGTTTCTATTCTTATAATTATTATTCCAATTGTTACAATTTTTATTGGAATAACTAAATTGACAATTGTCATTTAAGGAAACCCTTTGGGTATAAATTTATTGACCAATTAGTTTATGTTTAAGGGAGAATATTAGAATTAACTTTCCAATTGGTGGTTAGGCTATAACGATTGGTACATTGAATCAATGTAATTTCTAGTAAATTAGATCTCGTTTACTAGTTATTTGCATTAGTCAAATTCTAGAGGTTGATTGATCACTAATATAATTGTCAGTAAGTGATTACAAATAGCCACTAATGTGTTCAATACTTGGTCTGTGATAATTAATTCCAATCATAGGAATACTTTGCACTAGTATTTTTAATTATTGATTATTTCCTAATTAATTTTTAATTATTACAAATTGATTTTCAAAACTCCCAATTCCCAACTAAGTGACATAACCTCCTTAAGAGACTACCCAAGTTGCATCCTAACTACAGTTTTGGTGCATTCGATGTTTGAATTATTTTAATTCTAATTTGAGGAAGTAGTGATATATCATGATGATCCATTTCAAAAATAGAATTGCACACATGATTACGAGATTGAGAGCCTAATCTCTTTTGTTTAGCTAAAGGACAGATATCACAATTAGCAATAGAAGAAACTTTATTAGTACACATATTTAAATGATCTTTGAGTACAAGAAGTCTTTGATCAGAGATATGTCCCAGCCTAGCATGCCATATATTGGCACTAAGTTTAATTTATTGATACTTTGTATATAACAAGAAAAAGAACTATGTGGTTATCTACTATAGAAGAATCAAGAGAAGACATGCGTGAGTGCTGGTCCACTTTAAAGACATATAAACCTTAAAGAAGATCACCCTTGCCAATCATCTTTAATGTTTTGGTGTCCTATATTACAAAAAAATGAGAAGATTGAAGCTTGGAACATTAAAAAAAACATTATGTAGAACCAAATTAAAGTTAATAACTATAGTGCCAACAAGATGAACATTAATGCTAACCTTATTAGGAAGGGTAATAGATATATTACTAGTAGGTGTAGTACGCTTAAAAAAGGCAAAATTATTTGTGATGTTACAAGTAGTGACCGAATTCATAATTCAATGAGTTGAAGACTGAAAATGAAGATAATGAATGGAGAAAATGAAACCTGACTCCAACTGGCTAGCTAGACAGATGGATCAAAGGAATTTGGTTCGGCTTGGTTAGATGAGAAGCTAATAATTCCAAGAGTTGTTGGTATTGATTTTCTAGCACGGTGATAAAGTTGGAAGAAAGAACAAGTATAGCATTAGAAATTCAAGATTATTTTCTGGCATAGAAAGAGCTACTTGATTGAGAGCAAAATAAGTTAAAAAATTCCTTCCTCTAGGCTTGTATCAAAGAGTATAGCCATGAATCTTTAAACATTTGTCAATGGTGTAGCCTAGAATTCAACAATGTGAGCACATAGGCTAATCTCCCTTTTGAGTTTTTCCTTTTGGAAGTATCACCTTTGCAGCAAAAGCAAGTTGTGCATCAGGGAAATTAACAGAGGTTGAACTAATTGATTTTTGCCTTTCTTCTTGGATAACCAGAGAGAATACTTTGTTGAATGGGGTAAAGGTTCTATGAGTAGAATCTGACTTGTAACTTGTGAAAATTGATCACTTAACCCCGTGAGAAAATGCATGACTTGTTGAGTTTGTAATTGACAATAGTTGTAGTCAATAGATTAGTACTATTTATTCATCTCATCCCATAAAGCTCTTAGCCTAGTGAAATATTAAGAGAATAAAGAATTTCTAGCTGTAGGTTTATCAATTCCTCTTGGATTTGGAACAATCTTGGACCATTTTGCTATTTGAACCAATCTCTAAGATCATTCCAAATCACAAAAGTAGTAGTATAGGTAGGTTTTTTTTTTTTAAAAAATATATATAAAAAGCTCAAACCCATGTAAAGTGGCAAAGGAAAATTTTCACTTATACCAAATACACCTGGTTAGGGGATAAAAATAGAAAAATTTTCATGGATAACTTCATTATCCATGAAAATTTTTTCCTCATTTTTACTTCCTATCCAAACACACCCTAAGAGTAAAACTTTAAATTGATCCTAAAAAAAGTTTTAAGACATCAATTTGGTTCTCAAAATATTGTGACTTCAATTTGGTCATCTAAAGATCAAGTGTCATTTTAATTTACTCAAAATATTAACCTCTATAAAGATAATGCCAATTGACGTACCGTGTATCATCTTGTATGATGATATATTACATTATTTATTGAGATAGATATCGTATTAATCTTCAAAAGAGTTGGATGACATTAATTTGGTCTTGGGGAGATTAATTTTCATTTCTTATGAAGATCTACTCCCTTATTTTCACTCCATCTGTTTAAAAGCAAAAAAGTACATATATTAAGAAAATAATAATTATATCTTGATAATGGTAAAAAGATGTATGAGTAAACCATATTACCCTATTAAAATATAAGTTTACATTATTACAATGTTGTTGAAAAACAAACACAATTAGTTACATTAGGGATAGTATTGGAAATAAAAAATTTAATGCTTCTTGAAATAAGAAATGGACAAAATTTTTGGAACAAAAAAATAAAAAAATGGACAAATGGAGTGAAAAGAAAGGAGTAATTGAAAATTTGTTCGAGAGGACCAGCTTGAGGTTCATTTTGACAGATAATGGATTATATTATCACATAATTAAATATATAATTATATAATATGATAAAATAATTAGATGCCATGCTAATGATTTCTTCATAGAGTGGTTGAGCTCACAACCTAGTGATTGAGCCCACAACCTAATGGTTGTGGTTGTCTCTTATACCCTTTGAGTGGGAGGCGTAAGATTATTTTACAATATTATAGTGTGGTGGCTCATGTAACTAATAGGCTGACTCTAATAAAAAAAGGATTAAGATTATGACAATTAATCTCTTAAAAGTAAATAGAGTTAGTGAGTGTTAAAATAAATACTTAAAAGTTCCTCCCTTCTCCCTTTTGTTAACTATTGGCAGTTACTCTAGATAAAAGTTAGACTGCCAAAGAAAAAATACTATCACTTCTTCAGAAAAACAAAATTGAAAGGCAGAAGGAAGACAGGGTAAGAATTAAGGAACACAAGAAGAGAAATCATTTTTTTGTTCATACTTATATCCCTTTGTATGATAATCATAAAATCTAAGATCCTTAAAAGGGCTTTGTAATTTTTTAAATTGTGTACTAAAATGGAAATTATGGTTAAAAATTGGTAGTAGAGCATTAGGCTATGGATTTTATGATTATCCTTGAATGGTGATGGTTTTTCCCAATTTACATGAGCGCCAATTATGACATTGGGATTTTACGATATTATAATTTTATGATGAACTTCACTGCATGATCATTGTGATGGGAATTTTAATTGAATCTTATTCATGAATGTATGACTCATGTAATGATGTTCATGAAATTCGAATATGTAAATTAGATTAGGATGACTAACGTCCTTGCAATATTAGAGTTTAAAACTGCAAACCCACATATACTAAAGTAAGATCTTGATGTTGGTTTCTTTTTTCCTTTTAATATTTTTGCATGAATTCAATGTGTACCTCATCATGGCACTGTTAATATAGTGTTAATGTGTCATGGTTGGTTATAGTCTTATGCATGATCGCATCATATATCATGAATATGTATACCACTTTTGGTTTTATAGTTTGTATCTATTATTAAACTTTCATGTTAAATATGTGTAATATGTGCATTCTATTTATAGGTAATTCAATGATATTCATGCTTCCAGTAAAGTTTCAAGAATGGATATGTTACTTGTGGCTCTGATATTATATGCTTAAGTGAAGCATTGGCACGAAATTAAGGAATATTTACATTTTGAAATTATTGTATATGAGATTTGTTAATAATCAAAGTGGTCAAATTTGAAAATTATTTAATAATTTCAAATTTTATGGCATTAAAGAATATAATTTGTATCTTGAAATTATTGTATGTTAGATTTATTAATTACCAAAGTGGTCAAATCTAAAGGTTGTTTAATAATTCTGATTTCAAATGTTTTATTCAATTACTCATATGATTGGAACTAAATGATGATTATTTGTTTATGAGTAAGTTGAAGTTCACTGTTATAAGACATTTAAGAATCACCTAAAAGCTGATTAATTGTTCTTATAATTATTAGGCATGATGGTTGGTAATGTAAGTGTACTATTAGTTGCATTTATATACTCGAAGATAGTAAATATTTCTAGTTATTGCATATATCATTGCCAAATAATGTTAAATTTGTTAGCATCATTATGTTGTTGTATGATAATGTATCAACCAAAAGAGAGCATTGATATGCAATGAATATTTAGATGATTGTTGTTTGAATCTATTAAGTTTATTCAAATCATTAAGGTATGATCCTGTATAATGTTTGCAACTTCCATGAATCTATTAAGTTTATTCAAATTCATACCCATGTAAGTGGAGAGCTTGTAGTTCAAGAAACAGAAAATACAGGAAAAAGGAAATATAAATAACAAATACATGAATGCCCCAAAAGATACAACCGGCTAAAAGCAAACCCTCCCTCTAAAGCCCACGGATGACGCTAATCCTTGGACGGGAGATGTAGCCCGTAAACTGCAGAGCTCCTCGGATGTGGCCCAAGGAAGTGGGGGCATGGGCATGCGGATCGGCGGAGTGATGTAGCCTCCTCGGCAAGGGCGCCTCTCGGGCTGCCGTACACGCCTTACAAGCCTCGGCTGAGATCATGTCCTCGCTACCCCTACGACGTCCATAGGCACAGAGGAAGCGGAGCCCTTCGAATAGGGGTGGACAGGTCTCTCCCACAGTGAGGTATGAGGGGAACGTACTGGGTAGTCGCGCACCCGAAGACGAAGGTCGGCACGACGGGTCTCTCGTCACGGGTCGCATCCTCTCAAGATCAAATCGTCGTAGGGAGAGGTTGGGTAAAACGAAGCTGGAGACCGAAAATGCAAACGAGCAGCCCATGTATGCAAAAATGCGCATAGCACAATGACCCTCAAAGTGATATGACTGATGATCTGGATCGTAGTGCACCTCCCAAACAATCATATGAATGAAGATCACGAACGATGCCATCAGAATCTGAAGACGTAACGGGAAAGAGAGACAAAGAGGGGTGAGAATCTTGCTAAAGAATCTCATAGGAATCCTCCTATCCTCATGTCATCGTTTACGTCCCAGGAACTTTGGGTTTATTATGAAAAGGTTAAACATGCAAAGGTTCATTGTGAGGTTTTATAAAAGATAATTATCCAAGGTCCATGTCTTTTAAGATGAATCTTAATGCATGTATGCAGCATAGCAAAACATGAATGCATGGCAATACATTATGCAAAGAAACCAATAAAACATATCATCAATAATCAATCCTCATATAAGTGGCAATCAACCTTTCTCTTTGATAAGCAAGATACTTCACATCTTTTCTCGTTTATCAAACTTGTGACATCATGGTATTAAAAATAGTAATCGACCCCTAATACTAGGATACTAGTTCTTACTTATCTTCTTGATAAGCATATCATAATCATAAAAATAATATCGACTCCAAGAGTGCGGGCAGGGGACCTAAGGATCACTCATCATGAGACTTTTTCCTTCTCCGAAATGCATCAATTGGTTAAGACTAGTAACTTTGTCCGCTTTGGCAAGCTCAAATGCCCTCACGATTTTACCTTCTCCTTCCGTAGCAGGAGAGTATGTCTTGGTCTGCGAAACGCATCAATTGGTTAAGACCAATGACATTGTCTGCTTCGGTATGGCTCACGGCCATACCCCCCATGGGTTTCCTTTCTCCTCACCGTAGGAGAAATGCGTCTCGGCATGTCACATATAAATCTTTCTTTTCAAAACTTTCTTAAGTCCCTCAGATTTGAAGGAAATTCAGGATAAAGCTCTACACCAAATTTCCTCAAATTTGAGTCATGCCACATAACTCAAATAACACATGTTGTTCTCATGAAATTCCTCAATCAAGTAAATCTCTCAATCAGGAACATATCCTCCTAGTTCCTTTATATCTCGCATTCTCATGCATCTTAAGCATATCGTACCACATCATCACAACAACATGCCACAAATCCACATATAGTCTTATATTCATGGTATTAATACATTCACATTTATCATGAATATACCACTCGGTCCTTTCTCACATCACACCTCCTATCTCATGGTGTCTTATACTTTGGCCCTTACGGTCTTAAATTTGTGTTCTAGTTATCCTAACATCCATTATAGATCTTTATAACACCTAAGGGATCATTACTTGTAATTTCCTCTAATATTTATGCTTACTAACTCATCCAAACAGCATTGTAAAGATTAATCACTATGATTGTTATTTGATTACGGGGTTCTAGATTCTACGTCTTTGACCCTTTCTAAGTTCCGTCTTTGCCTAAGGCTACATATTCAACTCCTAAACCAATTATGAGGGATTCCTACACATATCTACTAATTATAAATAATTTTTCTTAAGTCCAATTATGTTGGAACAGAATTTACAATTTGTGCATCTAAGTATTCTAGAATTATCATTTTAAGTCCTTTTTAGTTACTTATTCTTTCCTAACTTCCCTAAATCGATCCGTGCTTCACTCAAACATAATTTTACACATTTTATCACCATAAAACAGAATTTATATAGTGGCCAAGTACACAAGGCAGAATCCAAAATACAAGCATCATACAATCTCATAGATTCATGATTTAAATGCATATAAGTTACTAGTTTTCACTTGGAATAATTTTAGGAACCCAAAACTCTTTTAGAAACCAATTCCTCTCATTAAAATCATATAAAGGTGTGCTAGGTCAGTAGCTAAATTATCTTGCTCAAGGAATATATTTAAAACATAAAACCTTGTTCATAATATTCTTTAAGTTCACCTAAGTTTAGAAAAATTCCAAGACATAGGCTATGGACACTTATGATTAGATGAACTAACATCAAGTCCATCATCATCATCACAAGGCCAAAATGGCATTCTTGAGATGCCTCCATTTTCTAAAACTTTACTTGTGATACTTGGGTAAGTCTTTGAGCTCTAGAGCATTTAGGTGATGACATAAACATAAATATGCTATGCACTTTATTTTACTCCTCATTATAAAGTAAAGTGAGAGCATAAAATAAATATGAGATGTAACCTCATTATTATCTTTAAAGATTAAGTGATGACTTGAAATATAGACATGAAAATGCAAGCTTGGAAATTTAAACATGATAATACAAGTTCATTTATTTATTCTTTAGAGCTTAGTGATGGCATCAAAATAAACATGATATGCAAGGCATAAATTTAAACATGAGTGCAAGTTCTTTTTATCTTAACTAGAGCTCTTGCAAGACTTTAGAGGAACATTATAACCTTAACCCAATATGTATCTCAATAACATAAAGTGAGCTTTAGAGTTCTTAGCACCAAGTCTTCAAAGAAGTCTTTGGTTTTGAACTTCATCATCAAGCTCAAGAAAATGGACTAAGACATAAACTTCAATAGTTTATCAAAGCAAACATAAAAGAACTACTCATATTCTTTATTTTATTGCTCATGGGCTTCAATCTAGAGTAAACTCTTAGAACGGCCGACCAACTTTAAGGTTGGCAAGGGTAAGCTTAGAGCTTTTTGAAAACATATGATTAATTTTGTTAACAAAACTTTTAGTGATCTACTTAACATTTTTATCAAACTTGGTGCAAAGAAAGCAAAGAAAACTGAAACCTTGAGAAGGAAAAAGAAAGGAAAACCGAAAACTTGAGCAAAGAAAAGGAAAGAAACTAAAACATATATGGTCCAAGACCAAGTTTTTCAAGCTTTAGAGGTTTTCTCACATGGCATCACAAGACCATTATCTTGAAACCTCATCATCAAGCTAAAGTTTTTCTCATAAAAGGCTCCAAGGCCAAAAAGGAAAAGAGAAGGAAAGAGCTTTGAAAAACCAAGAGAAATCTAGAACTTTTCTCAAAGAAAGTAAAGAAAACTTTGAAATAAAACCGCTACCTAAAGAAATCTTGAAAGAAATAAGAAGAAACTTGTGTTCTTAAAGGAATGAGAAGACAAAATCTTCTCTTTGGTGGGGATGATGGTTCGGCCAAAGAAAGAACTCAAGGAAGATGATTTTTCCTTGAGAAAGCAAGCTTGGAAATGGAAAGGTTTAGTGTTTGAAAGGTGGTTTGAGGTGAGGAGGGGTGGTTTAAGGTTGTTTGTGGTGGATTGTGTTGGTGGAAAGGTTTCTTTGAGGGAGGAGGAAGAAGAACAAGATGAAGAGAACTTTGAGAGAAAATGAGAGAAAATACAAGAAAGCTAAACTTGGCAAAGCTTTTAAAGTGTAACAAAGTTCTTCAAAGCTTGGTATTTATAGAAAAATGAAACTTTGTAGCTGATTTGGGGAGGGAAAGGCCGACGATTTTCAAGGCCAAGGGGGGGGGGGAATATCTCTTGATTGGTATGGTTGTGAGTATGGGCAAGGCATGGTGAGGTATGACTTCAAGTACGGTCCAAAGTATGGCTCAAGGCATGATCTTTGAAGTGAAACAAAATCAACATGAGATGAATTTAGGGGGAGGAGTGTTCGGCTAGAATTTGTGTAGCCAAGGGGGAGGATGATTTGTTCATGTAATTGTGGTTTAATGATGTGTTTAGGTGTTTCTTTGATTAAGGTTTTGATTAGGAGTTTGTAAGAAAGTGTTTAGGTAAGGTAATGGTTAATTAAGGTTGTCAAGACTTGATTTAAGGGGTGGTCTTACTAGATTAACAATTTAGAACCATTCTTTTAGTCAAATGAAGGTATGAGCACAATTCCTTAATTTAAGGAATTGGAGATAAAAATACTATTCAAGATTCCATGACTAGGAATCTTGAATTAAAGATGTAAGTAGAGTTTAACCAAGCAATCTTAGGTTCTAATTAACCTTAATAAATTATTTTGACTCTAGATTAATTATCAAAATAAATTAATCTTCGATTAGAGCCTAATATTGCTTAGGTTTGCTTAATTACGTCATTAGGCTGACTGTACACTATTCTAAGGGCAAAATGGTAATTTTACACTAAAACTCTCCTTGGCCCCACTAAACATCAAATACCACTCATAAACATTATCTTGAACCTGAAAAGGGCCACCACTACCATTAAACCTTAAATTTTGGTTTAAAAGGATTTGAGCCTCGTAACCTCCATCAAAAAAAAAAGAGTTGAGTTGACCCTGGGACAATCAATTCACAGAGTTAAGGGCGGTTTTGCTACGGAAAAATTCGTGAATTGGTTTGGGCAAATCAGGGGCATTTTGGGTTCGATTTGGATCATAGACTAGGAAGAGATATGTACTCAGAGGCTTGGGCAAATCCACTTTTAGTTGGGTGTTACTTTGGACCTATTACTAAGACTTATGGAACATGAGGCTTGGGAGGGCTAAGTTTGAACATGATGAGGATGATGATGAAAATGTTAAGCCATCAATGCCTAAGATAGACAATGAAAAGGAATTTACGATAAAAATTAGGGAATATTCTCACTTGGATATTACTAACAAGTCCATTGTGATCAAGTTGATGATTGAGTTGACAACTAAAAATTTTGAATAATCACAACCTATTCATGATCAATGAACTGAATAGCAAATCTAGCAAATCTGAAATCAATGGGTATGGATGTAAGTGAATCTTTTTCGGTATAGTTCATCATGAACTCTCTTCCTTCTAAGTTTGGCTAGTTCCATGTGAACTATAACACCCTTCAGTGAAAATAGAACTTTCAGGAAATTAAGGCTATGTTAGTTTAAAAGGAAAAGAGGTTAAAGAAGATGAAAGATCACTTTCGCCATCTTACAATTCATGATGGTTATAGTAGCAGGCAAGACTAAGCCGGTAAGAAGAGCAGAAGGATAAAGCCTCGCTGAAAGTTCATGAAGGCCAAATCCATAAGAAGCAGAGATGCTTTTTATAGAGGAAGGCTAGACATATAAAGAAAGATTGTCTAAAAAGAGAAAATAGTTCAAAAAGAAAGGTATTTACTATGTTTCAATAAGTTTCGAATCAAATCTTATTGAAGTGCTTAATAATACTTGGTAGTTAGATTTTGGTGCAACAACTCACGTGTCACATGTCATGCAAGGATTCCTTTCAATCCAACTCGTAATAGGAATTGAAAAGTTCCTGTATATGGGGAACAAAATGAAGACATAGATAAAAGGTATTAGGACTTATAGATTGATCTTGGATATTAGCTATTGTTTAGATCTAGAAAAGTGTCTCTATGTTAATGTATATGCTAGGAATTTAGTTTCCATTGCATGTTGGACAATGTAGGATTTAACTTTAGGGTTGGAAATGGTGTGTTTTCTTTGTTTAAACATATGTACTATTATGGTTGTGGTATTTTGGTTGATAATTTATATCGTTTCAATCTTGATGTTAAATTTGTTGAATCTCTGTTTCATGTTGAGCATGGTATTGGTAGTAAGTGTAATGCACATAATGAAAATTCTACTTTCTTATGGCATCAAAGGTTAGGTCACAAACCCAAATAAAAGACGTTGAGGTTAATGGAAAAGTGAAATATTACCTTAATTGGATTTTGTTGACTGGGATGTATGTGTGGATTGCATTCAAAACAAGCAAACCAAACACATAAAAGAATCTAGTCGCAAAAAGTAATCAATTTCTTGAGTTGATACACATGACATATGTGGCCTTTTGATATTCCATCTTTGCATGGTGCAAAGTATTTTATCATTTTTATTGATGACTTCTCAATGTATTATTATTTGTATCTCCTCATGAAAAGTCTCAATCAATAGACACCCTTGAGGTGTTTATTAACAAAGTGGAAAGCCAGTTAGATAGAAAGGTAAAAGTTGTGAGGTCAGATAAAGGTGGTGAATTTCATGGCAAATTTAACGAATGGACAATGTCCAAGTCCATTTGCAAAGTTTCTTGAAAGTAGGGGCATATGTGCATAATATACAATACCTAGTACACCACAACAAAATGGTGTAGCTGAAAATCGGGATCATACTTTTACGAAAATGGTTAGGAGTATGATAAATCATAGTAAATTACCTCTATCACTGTAGATTTATGCGTTAAAATCTATTTGCATATGCTTAACAGGGTTCTTAGTAAAGCACTTCCTAAGACTCCTTATAAACTATGGATACGAAGGAAACCCAATTTGAGGCATCTTCATGTTTGGGGTTGCCCGACATTAATAAAGGTATATAATCCACATGAGAAGAAGCTTGATGTAAGAACCATTAGTGGTTATTTCAGTGGCTATCCTGAAAAGTCAAAAGGGTACATATTTTATTGTCCTAATCATAGTACAAGAATAGTTGAGTTTGGTAATATAAGGTTTTTTCAGAATAGTCAGTTAATGGGAGTGAGGAATCATTACAGGTGGATATTCAAGAGAATCGTGTAAAAACTCCTACACTTAGTGTTTCTCCTCAGGTTGTTGTCCCTTTTGTTGTATCATAGTCACACAACATGCCAAGACAACAAATTGATATTTCGAACCCACAAGATGAACATGTGGATGATGAACTAGCTAACAATGTGCAAGTCACAAATGAGTAAATGGTAAATGAACGACAAGAAATGACTTTAAGAAGGCCTGAAAGGAGAAAAGATCATCAATTTCAGATGATTATGTGGTTTATTCACTTAAGCAAGAGTATGACTTGAGCATGGATGAGGATCTAGTCTCATTCAAGCAAACTATGGAATGTAGCAATTCTGAAAAGTGGCTCAATGCTATGAAAGAAGAGATAAAATCAATGAAAGATAATAAGGTTTGGGATCTAATTGAGTTGCCCAAAGGTTCAAAATGAGTTGCTTGTAAATGGGTCTTTAAGACTAAACGAGACTCAAAATGCAACATTGAAAGGTATAAGGCTAGACTTGTCACCAACGGTTACACTCAAAATGATGGGATTGACTAAAGAGACATTCTTTCCAGTTTCAAAAAGGACTCTTAAATAATTTTTTGGCTTTGGTAGCTCATTATGATCTTGAGCTTCAAGAAGTCAGTATATGGACTAAAACAAGCTTCCCAACAATGGTATCTTAAGTTCAACGATACTATTGTATCATATGGTTTTGTAGAAAATGCTATTGATCAGTGTATCCACATGAAGCTTAGTGGGAGCAAGTTTGTCATATTGGTTCTATATGTTGATGATGTTTTTCTAGCTACTAATGATCTTGGCTTGTTACATGATATAAAAAAGTTTCTTTCTAATAAATTTGAAATGAAAGGTATGGGTGAGGCATCCTATGTGATAGGAATAGAAATATTTTGTGATTGATCACAAGGAGTGTTAGGATTGTCTCAGAAAGGCTATATCAATAAAGTGTTAGAGAGATTCAAAATGGAAAGTTGCTCTTGAGGAATTGTTCCAATTCTAAAAGGAGACAAGTTTAATCAAATGCAATGTCCCAAGAATGATTTGGAAGCAATGGAATCTATTCCATATGCTTCAGTGGTTGGGAACTTGATGTCTGCTAAACACGCACTCAACCAGGTATAAGTTTTGCTATTAGAATGTTGGGCCGGTGTCAAAGTAATCACATAATAGATCACTAGAAAGCTACAAAGAAAGTCCTTAGGTATTTGCGTGGTATCAAGGATCACATGTTTACTTATAGAAGATCAGATAGCCTTGAGGTGGTTATGTCACGACCCGACTAAGGAACGTGACCGACACGTGAGGAATCTCATCCCTACGTAAGCCTTGTGACCTTGAGTTTCTCTATATGCATAAAATAACATACTTTTCATTCTGAAATCATAACTTCATCTAAATCTTCATTTAAAACTTGATATATGGAATCATAGAACTAAAATACTTGATATATGAAGCTCTGAAAATATGTTAATTATACTCTGAAAATCAATTTAACATGTGAACTATATCATATACATAACTTCAAATACTGAAATTAAATAAAAATTCTCAAAATAATGTATGGCTCGAATCCTGCCTGTACATCTCCTGGAGCACTCTACTCTAACAAGACTTTAATCTAAGCCTTACTCTAAAGTAAGACTCATCACTGAGAACAACTCATCTGCCAAATAGGAGGCTGAGTAACATCTCTACTTGCAACTATAAGGAGGAAAGGAGAGGGGTGAGTCAACGACTTAGTTAGTGAGCTCACCCATCATCCACATGGAACAACCAAGGAATATATATATATTTATAATGCAATATACATGTAACACTGATAAACCATTTGATATTTATATACATAACTATATAGAAAAAATATGTCTATATTTATAAATTCATATAAAAGCATCTCTAAATTGTTACTTTAATGAGAAATCATTTTCCATATAAATACATAATGGGTCTTAACTCAAATATTCTCTAAAAAGAGTCAATAATTCTTGAAAACATAATTAATAGTACTCTAATAGAGAAACATAGATATCTAGTTATGCATTACATAACGATATACATTATCTGGCTATGCATGTCAACCATGACATAACAAATTCTTTGTTCTATGATCCCTCAAGGATCTAAATGGACACCTAATTAGGTTTTATCTCTGTCTATGAGATTACCTTTAAGCACAACTTGGTACCAAGGTTAACGATAATTTTTCGTAGCCATTATAGCTACCATCTAGTCTTTAAATCATAAAACTAATTATTTCTCTAAACCTCTATTCTAGGCTCTTCTCTAGTTTAAAACTTTATCATATAATTACTCTACTCTTGAAATCACAAAATCTCTAGTATATATAAAATCATTAAATTAGGAAAACCCTTGAAACTTTGAAAGCTCTAGACTCATATAACTCTAGAAACCTGACTTTAGCATAACTGTGACTGTGAAATCATGTCCAAGGGATCACCCACTTGCAGGCATTCCATTTCAAGCCCACAAAATATGTTTCTGGTAGTTGCTATAAATCATACCTGAATTCCACACTTCTAGTATCATGAAAACTAGATTTCTAAAATCTCATTTCTCAAACTAACATCTTTTCATAACTTAATAATTCTAACAACATACTTTGAAATGGAAAGGTTCATAATTATTAAACTTTGACATTATAATAACATCTCTATTCATGAAACTAAGTCATACTCTGTTTGACACTCTTGCCAAAATATCTTAACTACTCTAAAATCATATTTGAAATCTCAAGTCTTGAAGCATAAAGATATCATAAACTCTTAAAACATATTTGATAAAATAACAACTTATTAAATCATATATTCTTGTAATAAATCTCTTAGGTATGCACATAAAACATTTCCATAACATACAACATATCAATTATGGTCCCATGGTTTTCTAAACACATTTTCATGCTATACTCAAAATCATAATCTTTGGCTAGCTTGCCATACTCGTAAAATCATATATAATCATACTTTTATCTCTAATTTCATATTTAACAATCATCATGCATAAAACATACTTATAATACTTAAAAGTAAGGCCATAAGTTTGAACCCACTCACTGTTGAAGCTTGGAGTATGTGGGCACCACCAACTTGACCTTGAGTGCTTGAAATGGTACTAACAACTGCCATAGAATAACATAAACTCATGATCAAACTCTAATCACCTCTAGATAACTCTAAAATAACTTTAACAATATTAGGGAGCACCCCCACTTGACAAAAATTAGAAACAAAGATACCCATAGCATAGAATATTAAAAGGAGAGGAAAAAGATAACAAAAACTAACAAACCCTTACCTTTGATCTTGGAAGGAGAATGATTAGAGTGAAAGAGAGAGACACTACAAAAAATAGTTGTTACCAGCGAAATTTACTGGATTTTTCAGGGTTTCGGTGGAAATTTTTATTACGATTTTGCCACTAGAAAACATGTAGTCGGAAAGTAGTATTGGTGGAAAAAATCCACCAAAAAATGTTATCGACGGTATTTCCAATGGAATTTTTCCTCAAAATCCGCTGGTAATAAGATAGAGAAATTCATCAACAAATTTGACAATAGCTCACATTTTTGGCGGATTTTTTTAATTTACTGCCGATTTTTCTTAATTTTTAATTTTAAAATTTGTTTTATCCAGAAAATCCGCTGGTAATATCGAAATTTCTAATATTTTATAAATTTTTTTATTTTTTATCAATGGAAATTTTTGTCGGTAATATTTTTTATAAATCAAATACAGTTTGCACGTTACCTGATTGTTTAAAAGTTGATTTAGTAACTATAAATATTTTTAAAATGAAAAACTATAAAAAAAATATATTGAATATATAATAATCGCAACTGGTTTAAATTCAAGATGTAAAATAAATACGAATGCAATAAAGTTTACAAGCATATATATAAAAAAATCAACATATTACAAATAAAGAAAAGAAGTAATTGAAATCAGGAGAAGTCAACATCATCATCATCAGGAGCATCACCATCACCCTTGCCACCAGCACCATCATCATCATCGGTGTCTGGTGTGGAAGAGCATGTCTGTATCTTCTTCCACAAAGACATCATCTCTTTCTTCATCTTCTTTCTTAGGCTTATCTCCATTTCCTTTTCCTATCTTGCATGCTATTTTTGATTTGCTACAACTTGCGCTGGGTCTTCGCTTCCTTCTCTTGCATACGATGAAGTTTTGTATTGAGCAAGTGAACTTGCTCACAAACTGCATCATCATCAGCAATGGACCCAGTGCTTGTAGATGGCCTAGTGATAGAAGGAAAAGACAACTGCTCGCATAAAAGGACCCTATGCCGTAAATGCAATTCTTGTAAGGTCCACCTACTACCTCTTGCCACAACTAGTCTTTATCAATCAGTGGGCAATCTTCACCAGCTATGATCCTTGCTCTTATTGGCCATGGCCTCCTGATGGCGGTACTCATAGTTATGCTACAACAAAATAAAATCCATTAAGCCTCTATCAAATATATGAAATTAAGTATATATACAAACAACAAGTGATCAAAACATATATACCCAAACATTCTTAGCGAGTATCGCGTCTTCTCTGCCTTGCACATGTGAGTCTTTCTAAATAACTCACTCTGTGTGGGTGGCCTCTTTAGCTTAGTGGCCTACATTTTGAGTAAAACACGTAAAACATTCATAAGTGGAAATACAAAATTTAAAAAGAGGAATTAAGTAAAGTGTTTAAAAAAATGACTAAACCATCCAGCGACATGCAAACTCAATAGTAGTAGAACCACCACAATGAAGAGATCTGCCCTTTGCGAGGCCCTGCTGTCTTAGCCTTCAAAAACTTCTCTTTGAATTTCTCACTTTTCCAGGTATTGCCATAGAGTGTCCAGGGTGGCCTGAGTAATCCACCTGGGTCTCATCTCGCCATTCTCGGATGTCAATGTACATGTCTTGGCCTATGAGCTCTGGGATTTAAAGAGCTTAAACATGTAGTCTTCATCTTTGGGATGGATGATGAATTGACTCTACACATGGAATAAAAAAGTAATTGAAAGCAATTTCTAAAGTAAATCACACATTTTCATAATAATAATTTTATTCTACCTTCCACTCAAGAAACTAGCGTAGATTCTCATCCTTTGTTAGCTTGCCGAAGGACTAACCCATTCAAACAATTTCAGGAGGCTCATCACATTCAATCGTCTTCTTTTTAAATGCGTCATTCTTAGCCCTAAATTCATGATCAAGGTCCAAAAACCTCCTATAATCAAACCACGAGTTTTTCCGACCATGTTTCAATGTGAACACCTTTGTATCCTCCATAAAAATTGGGCATGCCAATTTTTCCTGCGTCATCCAACCTAACAACATTCCATAGGTAGGAAAATCATTGATAGTCCACATCAATGATGCCTTTAGCAAGAAATTTTATTTCATGGAAATATCATAAGTTTGAACACCCGAATACCACAACTCTTTAAGCTCATCAATCAATGGTTGGAGGTAAACATCGATCTTGGCTTTGGAATTATTTGCCCAGGGATTATACAAGTTAGAAACATATAACGATCTTTCATGCACATTTTAGGAGGGAGATTGTAAGGTGTAACAACCACAGGTCAACAAGAATAGGGTTTGTTAATCTAGTTATTCAGAATAAATCCGTCTGCACAAAGCCCTAACCTAACATTCCTAGGATCCGAGGCAAAATCAGGATACGTTTGGTCAAAGTGTTTCCAAGCTTCACCATGGGAAGGGTGAGTTATGACATCATCATTTCTCTTATTCTCAAAGTGTCATCTCATGTGAGGTGCTGAACTCATTGAAGCATATAACCTCTTTAACCTTGGAATTAGGGCAAATAGTGCATTCTTTTATAGGGAACATCCTTATATCTTCCATTTCCAGATCTTTTTGGTTTGAACCTAGGGCTTTTACAAAATTTGCATTGGGTTAGGTCTGCATCATATTTGTAGTACAACATACATCTCTTCAAACAACATCTATCTTTTTGATTTTAGCCCGAGTTTTGAAACTAATTTCTTCACCTGATAGAAGTCCTTTGGGAGAACTAGATTGTGGACTAATCTCACTTATTAATGTTGCCCACTAGTTAAATGAATTTTGACTTTAGTTAGCTTCAGACTTCATAGACAACATTCTAACTATTAGAGAAAACTTTGAGTATACACACCCTTCCCATAGAGGGTCTTAGCCTCCAATATAGAGAAAAAATTCTTATCCTCGCTATTAGGAGCCTCGATAGAAGGTTCATAATCTCAATGAATTTGAGGACCAACTGTGTCATAAATCATTTCCTCATATCGTCTAGAGTTATCCTCCCAATTAATATTTCTAGTGACATGCTCACCAATATTAACTCTACTCAAACTACCTCTACCATAGGTATTTTCAACACTACCATGTTCAAAATTTTGTGTGACAACTTTCCCATGCATAGTCCAAACCCAATAATCTCCATAAAACTATTCTTATACAGGTGATACCTAATGGTGTCCATGTCAAAATACTTCCTACATTTGCACCTAGCACAGGGATACCTAACTTTCTGTTCCATCATAAATTGTTCTGTGACAAGCTATATCAACAAACTTCAACTCCCATGAAAAATTCAGGTTTGATTCCCCCTAAACTGGGTACACTCTATCATACATCAATAGTCTATTTACGGGAATCATAGGCCTTAAATGTATATTTCAACCTAACAAAGTCATTTAAATTTTTAGAAATTAAAATTTTATTTGCTTATAAGTATATTTCAATATACCATCTTATGAAAGTAAAAGTCTTTTAAGTAAATAGATTGTGTTCTTTAACTTAATAAAATTTTGACACCCCTTAAATTAAGATTTCACTCTAAATTAAAAAAAAAATCGGAGAACCTCCTCTTAAACTAAGACTTCCCAAGGAATTGATTTCAATGCATACATATTTTAATCCAGTCAACTAAAGTTCACAATACAAACAAACAAACATTTAAAGATCCTAAAATCGTTCTAGAGCACACTCCTTTATAACATCACAACATACATATCCTGCAATCTTCGCATACACAATCAATCTCCACAGCAAACAATGCAAACAAGTCGAGGAAGGACCTTTACGCCCTTCCCTCAAGTCATGCAATTCCAATTTCCTACAACTCTATCTTAAAAATAATAAGCCTTTATCCTAACAAAAAAAGTAATTAAATAAGGTGAAACTATTACTTACCTTAAAAGAGACAAGACAATTATATGCTTCACCAGAAATATTCCAAGCTGATTTGATGCTTTCTAACAAAATCAGATCCTGCTAAAGATGGAAAAGAATGATGAGAATACGAGCCAAACTACTTAAAACAAATCAATAGCTTTATGATTCACATTCAGATTTAATACCAAATACACTAAGCTAAACTCACTATTCTAAAAATAATTCCAAATCAAAATATTTGAAATGAAATGACATAGGCACATGGTTATATATTTCTCATTTTTAAGGGAAACATTCTTTAGCTAGATTTATACAAAAATGACAACCCAAATTAATTGAATGCTTGATGACCAAGTGATAGATTAATATCCCCACTAATATGTCTGAAAACTTTTATCTAACAAATATCCTTGAGAAATAATGCAATACACATCAAATTCCCAATTTTCTTTAGTTTAATGCAACTAGAGTCAAACTTCTTCCACTCTTCACCATAGAGGGACCACCTCGCACATATCCATTTTAAAGAAGAATTTAAGCATGAAAGGAACATCGACATGGTTCAAAAGGTATGCATGAACATATCCAAACTGATTACAATCCAAATCCAAATTAACAAGAAATAATCAAACCAAACCAAACCAAACCAAATATCAACAAATAAACAATCCAAATTGCTTGCAATCAAACTTAACAAGAAAAAATCAAACTAACAAAAGCAAAAAAGAAATACAAATAGGACATTGAATGGGAGGGGAGGGGACTTACCTTCTAGACAGTGAATGGCGATGCCGGGGGAAGGGGATAGTGAATAGTGGCGATGGACTTCTTGGACTGGGATAGGCGGAATGGCAGCAGAGACTCTTGTACCAGGATGGAAGCGGTAGTGCAGTGGCCGGAAACTCGGTTTCTCCGACCCAGAAATGGCAGTCTTCTCGGGTCCGGAGCGACTCTTCTCCGACCTGGAAATGAGTGCGCCAACGGCCTTCTCGTTGAGGCGGCCCCCAGCTGGGGTGGCCTTTTGGGCTTCTCATGGAGGCCACTTCTTGTAGGCCTGGATTGCGGAGGCATTGTTGTAGGTCGCAGGGGCGTAGTGAGGGCGCGGCGGCTTCTCGCGGTGGATGCGTGTCGCGAGAATGGGGCGTTTCAGGTGAGAGAGAGAGAGAGAGAGAGAGAGAGAGAGAGAGAGAGAGCTGGAAAAAATTTTCATTTTGTTTGGGGATTACTGATGGATTTGTGAATTTTGGCAGAAAAAACTCATCGGTAATAAGAGGATAAGAAACGAAATCTTTTTACTTTACTGCGGATCTTATTTGAATACCGCAATAATCTGGTAAATTCACATTTTTTTAAAAAAAAATTCTATAAATTTCCTGGATAATTCCGCCGATAATAAAAAAATTTTAAACAATAAATTTTTTCATTTAATTTTGGGCGGATATTTTCTACCAATAAAGTAACATTTTTTTAAAAAATAAATGTTCATAAATTTTAAGTAGATAACTCGCAAGTAATAAATTTTTTTTAAAATAATAAAATTTCCATTTAATTTTTGGTGGTTATTTTCTCCGGTAAAGTCAATTTTTTTTTAAAAATAAATTTTCGACGATAATTCTCCAGTAATAAAAAAAATTTAAAAAATAAAATTTTCATTTCATTTCAGACGGATTATTCCACTAACTTACACGAGTCACAAGGCACCATCATGCACGAAATGTTTCTAGATTATTGATGGATTTTCTGTTGGTAACCAAAGAAAACTTTTTTTTTTGCTCTTCTTGTATTTCCCTTTTTCGTAAGGAATTCTGCCAATAACACTAACAAAAAAAAAATTGCTGGTAAATTTCATCGGAACCGTGTGTTTCTTGTAGTGAGAAGAAGGGTTGGGAGAGAGTTGGGAAGAAGGGTTTAGGGGGGGGAGCCCGAAAATGGTGATTAAAAAGGGTTATTGGGGCACTTTTAGTGAAACTACCTCATTTAAGCAGTTTGACATCAGAGCCTCTCTAGTGGGTAAAGCTCACTGGGGCAAGGCTGTTATGCAGAATTTTACAGCAAGGCACCCAAGTTGCATCCCTTGGCCCTTCACACATCCGAGGCTTTTCCAACATGGGTGGGTCTGGGACCCTAAGGCCATACTAAACTTGTCTAAGGACACGTTTACCTGGGGTATTAGGTTAGCTACTCAATTTAGACTATGTTGGATCTATAGACTCAAGAAAATTCACATTTGGTTATACTTTTCTACTAGCTAGAGGTGCAGTTTCATAGAAAAGTTCAAAAAGTCCGTCGTGCTACTTCTTGTATGGGGGCTGAATTTGTGGCATGCTTTGAAGTCACAATTCATTCATTATGGTTGCGAAATTTTATCTTAGGGCTTAGTATTGTCGACAATATAGATAGGCTGCTAAGAATTTATTGTGATAATTATGCAATTATCTTCTTCTCAAAAAATGACAAGTACTCAAAGATAACATTTGTTTACTGTCCTGGACAAGAAATACAGGGATAGGACAAAAATATAGGGACAATGGAGATAGTGGAGACAGAGACATAAATAATAAATATGTATAAGGGTATTATTGGAAGATAAAAATATTAAATTTTTATCTCCGTATTTGTCTCCATTGTCCCTACATTTTAGAGGTCCAGAAATTGTGTTTTTCTGTCTTCTGCCCTGCTCCTGTCTCCACCACCAAACAGGTTTGTGTCTCCATGTCTCTGGATTTCTATCCTGGAGATAGTAAACAAACGCTACCAAAGGATGCAAAACATATGGAATTGAAATATTTGTTAGTCAAGGAAGAAGTGCAGAAACAGAAAGTGTCAATTGAGTATATTGGTCCAGATTTGATGATAGTGGATCTGCTAACTAAAAAATTCCCACCCAAAACATTTTCTAGTCATGTGAGACAATTGGGCATCACTATAAATCCTTGTTAGCATGATTGTATGATATGTAGACATATGTATGGCTATCTTGCTTGTATTGTTGTGAAACTTATGAATTCAATTAAAGTTATTTTTTTGCTTATTTTACTTGTTGTCTATATTATGTTATGTACATGTGATATCTTAGTGTGATAACATGTTATGTTCTCTAAAAGATATCATAGTCAAAGATTACAGTACATTTTCATTAAAATTCTTTGAGTTGAGTTGATTTTGTGATACATGGAAGAAACCATTTCACTAAATGACATTGACCGCCATGATCCGATCAATTCAATTCAATTAAAGATGATGACTTGATTACTTTAATGTAAAGTGCGCACTTATAGTTGTTGAATCTTCAAGTCATCACATGGACCAAGTGGGCGATTGTAATATTATTTTACAATATTATGGTGTAGCTGATGTAACTAATAGATTGACTCTAATAAAAGGGAGTTAAGATTATGGTAATTAATCTATTAAAAGTAAATAGAGTTAGTGGGAAATATTTAAAATTCCTTCCCCTCTTCCTTTTCTTTATTGTTGGCGGTTACTATAAAAGTTAGACAGCCAAAGAAAGAACACTGCCACTTCTTCACCATAAAAAGAAAACTTGTAAGGTAGAAGGAAGAGAGGGGAAAACAAAGAAAAATTAAGGAATACAAGGAGAGAAATCAAGTACTTCAAGAGCATGGATCCGGATATGTCATTTTTTTTCATACTTATATCCCTTTGTGTGATAATCATAAAATCTAAGATCCTTAAAGGGCTTTGTAATTTTCTAACTGTGTACTAAAATGAAAATTACAGTTAACAAGAGGTCTCATGTTCAATCCCCACTTCTTCATTCCCTAACCCCTAACAAGAATTTTTAGCTTTAATGCTTTTGTAAAAAGAGAATAAAATACTTAATTTTAACCCTGAGCAAGATGAGGTGGTAAGGGGTCATCTCCTTTCTTAACCAAGTGTCGATTATTCAATTTTCATCTTGGAAATGGAACAGTTTTAAAACCCTCGTAGCGTATCCCTTAAATAGGCCTATAATATGCGAAGGAATTAGCCACTACATTTTGTGGTCGATACTTTCATAAAACCAAAAAAAAATTCTTCATAGACTATAAAATTTAGATTAAATTGAAGCGATTTTTTTTAAAATAAAATAAATGTCGTCATAAATGTGTTGAGCGGGTCAGTTATTTTAATATGGATTTTAAGTGTTGATTGTACAATAATATGGAATTTAAGGAAAAATTACGTGGTATAGAGTTTATAAAATCTCGCATTAAGCGAGATAATTAAATAAATAATTTTAAAATTTTTTAGACACACCAAAAAAAAATAATACTGACATTCTAAATCTTGCTTAGAGCAAGAATTTAAAAAATATTAAAATATTAATAAACATAATAAAGAGCTTCTAATTGTGTTTCAAGGTACCAGCTACGGGTTTGAATGAAATTTTGAAATAGTAAAATTAGTGTGCATGTGTATACGGACTAGAAAAAAATTGTAAAAAAAAAGTGAGAATTGTGTAATCGATTACAAGGTCTATGTAATCGATTACCAGAACCTTCTTGTTGGCCAAATTAAAAAATTCAATTGTGTAATCGATTACTAGACTTTGTAATCGATTACCAAACTTCCAGAAATTGAAAAATTAAAGTTTTAACACACGTTAAGTCACTCTTTAATTCTAAAAACATTTTTCAAACATTTTCTTTCAATCAAATCAAAATAATGTTTTCACAATATTTCACTTCTTTTTCACAACTTATCAACTTTAATTTCCATTATTTCACTTCTTTTTTCTCTTATTAGAAACCCAGTCTTGGTCTAATTTTATGCTAGGAACTGATTAAATAATCTAATCCCTTTAACTAATTAATTATTTTCACAAAAAATAGTATACACAAGAGCCTTGTTTTTTATTATTTAGTGAACCTAAAGATTAATTTTCCAAGTATTAAAAAATTTGCTAAATCAGTATATATTTACCTTCGTGTAGATGTAAACATTTATCTGATTAAGAAATTTGAAGATTTAATATTTAATTACATGATTTCGTACTTAAGAATTGGGAACTTAACAATTTCAGTCCAACTTGATGTTTCAAATCTTCATTGTTAATTTTATTTTCCAGTTTGCCACAATGTGTTCTTTTTTATTTTCTTTTTGTAGTTTAATTACAAAATATTCTAGAAAATATTCTCTAAAAATAGAAAACTATTATTAATTTAAAGACATTACAATATTCATATTACATCGAATTACAAAAGAGTAATAAGAACACTAATGACTATTTCCCCTTTGGCAGCTTCCTTCCAAAGGATACCAACTGAAAGGTGACCAAATATTTTCTCGTAGCCCGAGCCAACCCTTCTCTGAAAATATGTGCTAGGACTCCTGCTTCTCCTCCAATTCTCTCTCCCTCATCCCTTCCTCCTCTATCCCTCCCTCCAGTGACATATCCTATAGATTTAGATTTAGGTGTTGTCACATAGGCAGATGTACATGTGCTCTCTTGTCCTGGCTAGGCATATGTATATCCAACTGGGAGAGTGTTGGTTGAGGTTGGTACACATCTTCCTCTACACCAGGTTCACTAGCCTGCACATTCAAGTCAAAGTTATGCCTGGCGCAGATGTGGCATCATCAATGTGGTAAGAATTATTGATCCTAAACTTGGGTGCCATTCCTGTCAATGGACCTTCTTTCTCGACTCAGATGGCTCCTTGAACTTCGTTGACTACCCCTTGCATCTCAGGACATTCGCGATGGTTCAACACTATGTCGACTCTCATCGTGGAGGACTCCTGAATATTCCCACTCAAATTCAACCATTGATCCACATCATCATTTATAACTAGTAAGGGTACATAGATATCCTGCTAATGAGGAGGCGGTAAAGCATAAGGAATGGCTGAAACTATAGGGATGATTGTGCCCATGATTGTGCCCATGACTGGCCCATGAATGGAAGATACATTGAAGGTTTGCCAGTTATTAGAAGCACTAACAGCAACTAGAAGTAATTAGAAATATGTGTGAGCAGCTACTTGGTGGTCGGCCAGGACCAATGATGTTGTTGCTAGTGAAATAAAATTTGACTGGTTTACAATTCATTTAAATTCACTTTCATATGATACTATCGAGCGAATAGCATGCCATGCCCGTGGCTATATCTTATCTATGCTGGTCATTTCCTAATGCCAAATAAAAGCACAAGCATGGTGCATGGAAAGTTCTTGTCATTGCTTGAAAATTTGGAATATATTGGGTTGTATAGTTGGGCTAACCTCTCTCACTTTATCATGGGCTAGATTGTGCTTCACATAACAATACAAAAGAAGTTACTGGTTGCATAGTACTATTGCAAGTGTGGGCATGGCAGAGGCTCCTGGTTAGCTCCTTTGACAACCATGCCATTTACTTTTCCCCTTACTATGAGGTAAAAATGTTTTAAATAAATATTTTCGTTGTTCTAAAGACTATATCTAAACTAAAAAATATTTCACAGATGGAAGCATTATCAGGATCCACGTAACACTCTATATAATGGTCTCCATAATAGTAGGCTTGCAATAATCAGATACAATTTGATCAGGTAGATATTAATATAGCAAAGACTTTCTTTTATTGTCAAATTAAATATTATTTGTATATCTTATGTAACATGTTTATTAATGTAGTTTGTGTGAAAACCATATCAAGATCCAGCATTGATGGCCATATTCCAGATGATGTGTGGGTTGAGCATCCCTTATGGTCAACGTTAGTCCGCTGATATGTTTTGAGACAATAGAGTGACATGTGGCTGATGTGATGTGTCAATTTGGGTTTGATGAGCCAATTCCTTCCCTACCTCGTAATCTAGGCATTACATAATAAAGACTAACGTGGTAGAAAACCAACTAACTTGAGACAAAAGCATCAGGAGTGGGTTACATTGTGGGAGTCTCAACATGATCACCTATTGGGAAGCCCACTAACAATTATGTCTCATCAGATGATTACCGAGATTGGTATATAGAATATGCAAGAAATTGGTTATGGTTGTCCCTCGGGTCAGGAGGACCAACCAATCTCTCGGACCAGCCAATCCCTCAACACCAGCCATTCCCTCATCACGAGTCGCTGGCATTCCCACGGTACCATCCATTCCCACATTAAGCTCAACCATTCCCACAATACCATGCATTTCCACATCACTAGCCGACTAGTCATGGGCAACCTAAGCACAATCGACATCCTTTAGTGTAATTGAACACTCCCCGCAAGGAAAGTCAAATGTGTGTTTCTAGTCTCCATCTTTCAATTAATGTGCTTATAAGATATTTATTTATCCCCATTTGGAAAATTTGCGCAACATGGTGAAAACCAGCTTGCTGTAAATGCTCATGTATATGCACTCCGGGTGGTTCCATGAATAAATGACGAGGTTTCAACAGTTCCTCTCCTGCAAAAATTTCAAAATAAAAATCACTTAAAACTTATTATCTTTCTCTTATTAATACAAATGATAAAAATATTATGACAAAAAAATAAATATTAACTTACAATATTTTGACGAACTTTCACGGATACATACTCACTTGAAATTACTATGTTATCAATTGACATTTTTCTCTTCACTATGGGTTTTTTAAACTCTCCTCACTACTCTGTAATATGGCCTTGCTGCACGGCCTCACAATGCACCTCACACCAGACCCTCAACTACTCTTCTTTACACTTCTGTTTCACAAACTCCAGCATCCCATTTATAAGCGAGCAAATGGTCACAACGAGTAGTGAGCAAGCTGTCTCCAATTCAGCCAAGATTCTCGAGTGGGAGTGACAAGACGAGAGCTGACGCATGGGGAGCATGCAGAGGGCAGGACGTAGCGTAGCGCACGGGGGAGTGATGCATGGCCTGCATACGGAGTGCGAGGGAGGGCGGGCTCAAAATCGCACCATACGAGATTTCCAAGGGCCAACTATAATCCAACACGTGGCCATTGAGGGATAGCTGCTGGGGAGCATCCGGAGGGCGAGACGCAGCATAGCGCACAAGGGAGTGGCACGTGGCTGCATGCAGAGCGCAAGCAAAAAGGGGCTCAAAATCTCACACCATGCGAGATTTTCAATTGCCAACTACAATCCGACATGTGGCCATGTGAGGGACAATTGCAATAGCTCACATCATGTGAGATTTTCAAGGGCCAATAGTTGATTAACAAGTGGCTTGTGTTTTGAAGGTGATTTGAAGAGTTTCAGGTGTTATATAGTACAAAAATCATCCTTGATAATAGTTAGTGCTCTATAATCTCACATTATGCAAGATTTAAAAAACTTATAGTAGATTTAATTTTCTCTCAAATATCATATTATAGCTATTCTCTCATCCAAATTCATAACAAAATCATTTGTCGTGTGTTGGGCACCAATTTGATTTTTCTGGATTATGTGGAGATAAATTTAAAGTTGCACTTTTATTTTCAAATGTCACGTCAAATCATTTAGAAGCGTAGAAAGCGATCAGTAATAAAAAAAAGGCATTAAAACGAAGAAAGCGCGTCCCGTTGCCTAGAATGCTGGGATGCTGAAACACGTCTCTCTTTTTGGCCATTGAATACATGTCTCTTTTTTTATGTACGCATAACTGAGTGCATGCAAATCCAAGTTGAAAAGCTGTGACGTAATTTACCATAAGAATAAAGGTGAGGTTTTGTCAAGTCACGCGCCGTATTTCTTCTGGAGACACTCAAAATCCTGGATTGCGGATTTGAGTACTCGAAATCCTGGTCTCCTCTGGCTGCCATTAGCTGGCCAGCAGTAAAGCTTTAAAGGACTGAGATAGATAACAGCTTGATGCATGGTCTTTATAATTGAACCAGCGATCGGCTCGACCAAAATATTGGATCATTGAGTTATTGGGTCATTAATTTGACCAATAAATCATTAGTTTTATCGATGAGTTATTAGTTGAATCGGTTAAATTGAATTTAATTAAATTTACATGTAAAAATATAATTTAATGTAATCAAGTATATAACATATATAAATAATGAAGCTAAATAACATAAAGCTGAGGTTGACCTAGTGGTATTACAAGCATAACATCGCCTGAAGTTCAAACTCCAGCATGGCATTATTGAGAGCAATTTCAAGAAAAACTCTTTTGGACTGCTCACTCCCAGGCATCAACAAGTTTGACCGGTCCAATTACAGAACCAAATTGGTTCGTTCGTTCATGATTTCGATCCACACAACCAGTCTGGCTCGATTCTTAAAATTATATCTTGATATAATATTTTTATTTTTATGTTAAAAATAATTTTTAATATATCATAATGAAATATTCTTACTGCTTAAATTACTAACTTTTTACTTTAAAAAAATTGAGTTAAAAAGACGAAATAGAAAAAACATAACATAATTCTCCATATAATAATTAGAGAAAATTATGTTAACCTCTTATGAGATTTAGTAAAATTCACCTCTACTTCTCTCTATTTGTCCGCTTAACACCGCTTTTCCTAAATACACTATTCATTGTGTGATAGAAGGGAGGACAGATAATGATTTTATAACCTCAGGGAATGTCGTGTAATAATTTTATAAACTTATAGACCTTTGAGTAAATTTTACAAAAAGAATGGAGGAGGGGTAAATTTCATCAAATCTCATGAGAAGTCAGTGTAATTTACCGTAATAATTAATTTTTCTATATAATAATGCACGTCAAACAAAATCTTATGGTTTAAATATGTTTTTATATTTAAGAAATTCTTATGATTTTTTATTTGATTTTGATTAAGATATTTCTAAAACTGCTTATTTTTTGCTCTTATGTAATGTGTTTTTTTCTTTATAAATATCAAGACTTAATAATTGGGTTAAAACAATATAATATGGACTAAAATCAATAATTTTTTTAAAAATAAAAATAAAAAATGCTGAAAAACTTAAATTTACTGTATTTATAAGAATTAAACATATACCAAGTCTTAAAAAATTCATAAAAAGTAGTGACAAGCAAAGTAAGGCCCAAAATTAGGGAGCGGGTAATGCTAAATGTCTATTGACTATTTTTCAATTAAATTTTATTTTTTTATGTCTTTTATATTCTTTAATAATTTAAATAATATATAGCTAAATGTTAATTATTTAATATTAAACATAATTTTATTTAAATTTATTTTTTTTAATTCAACTTCATGAATTTTAACGATGAGACCATGAGAGAGATAGTAAGACTTCGTTTGATATTTGCATTTTTTTTTTTAGAGATGCTAGCTCTTTGAGCTCCAAAAAAAGTTACTTTTAAAAAGCTATAATAATATTGTTTGTAAAAATAATATAAAAATTACTTTCAATAAGAAGAAATCAATATTGTGGTGTTTGAAAAATATATCATAAAATAACTTTTAAAATTCAAAGTGACTATATAATAGATATAGATATTAAAGAAGACAATTTCTATTTTTATTGTCATTAATTAAAATAATATTATATTAGTCTTTTAAGATATTTGTAGAGTATAAGTCATTTATGAAAAGCACTACATAAAGGTGTTCTCAAAAGCATATCTAAAAATTAAAAGTCAAAAGTAAAAATACCTCAATTTTTCTGTTTATCAAATAGAAAAGGTAAGTCTATGCTTCTCATACACAAAAGCATCCCCTTGAAAATCATTACCAAACCAAGCCTAAGATTTTTTATTACTTCAAAAATTATATTGGTTGTAACGAGTTTTGAACTTAGGATCTCATACATACTATGCAAATCCTTCACTACTAAACCAATCATAGTGGCTTAAACTAAGCCTAAGATTAAATCAACACAATGGAACAAAAAGACTCTCTAATGAAGAGATTGTATATGTCATTTTTATGTGCATATCTCCACCATTAATTGAGGCCTTAATCAAGGAAAATTAGTAGATTAATTTTATGGTTTGATGAAATTACATTGATCTCTTTTATGGTTTGATGAAATTCACTCTAATTCCTTTTCTATTTGTAAAATTTGCTCAAGAGATTCTTAAATTTTTTACATCATTATACCAACCTCCCCCTAATTTATAAAATTGTTACACCAACCTCCTCTTTGTTTCACATTGTACAATACATTTAGAAAATATTAATATCACTCAAATAAATAAAGAAGAATCAAAATGAATTTAAAAAACCTCAAGGAGGCCAATATAATTTGCTCTAACTTGATTTTAAGCAATAGAATTTTCGTAAACACATGTTTTGCTGCAGGATGCTCATTAGATGAATTAACTAAGAATAATATATTTGACGTAATGATAAAAATTGGCAAACCCAAGCCAATGCTATACTCAAAGAAATTTAAACCTTAAAAACTGGTTTTTTGAAAAACAATTTAAAACTAGGGATGACAAAAAAAAAACTCGCTAAAACGGTTACTCACGATTATTCGCAGTGGGGATAAAGATAAGTTTAGCTCCATAGAAACGAAGAGAAGTCACCATTTATTAAATGATGTGGGATAGGAAATTAGGTCTCTATCCCATGGAGACCAGTCAATTTCCTATTTATATGAATAATTTAAACATCTATTTATATGTATAAATATATACCAAGAAAACCTTAGCATATTTTTTATTTTAAATTATCTTTATTGGATCCCGTTATGTATATGTTTTCATTTTTAATTTGGATTTTATTGTATTAGTAGTATTAGTTATTATGAATATTTATGCTTCAAGTTTCAATTTTTTTTTCATTTTTCACCTTTTTAGATTTTTTTTTATTAAACTCGTGGATAATTGTGGGAATTCAAATATGTGAGAATGGAGAATAAGAACCTTATGGGGACCGTGATAGGGATAGTGGATGGGGATAGGTAAAGCGGCAAAATTCTAAAGGGGGGAAACGCGAGCATCCCCACCCCTTAATACCCATTGTCAACCCCATTTAAAACAAACTTGGTTTATATTTTTGAATCAATTTAGTTAACTAAACTGGAAAACATAATTGGTGCACCCAAAATCAGAACCAGTTTCTTGCGAGACCACAAAGTCTTCTTCCTCAACGATTACCATGAAATCGGTCCCATGATCATTTTTTTTTTTAATTTTATTTTCACCTTGACTAAAATTAGAAGTATTTAATCAATTTCTAGAACTAAACTAAATAACAGATTGTTGGGGCTGGAATTTTGGGTCGTTGCTAGAAGAAAGCCCAAAAGAAGTAAATGAAGGAAATGGATTCAGAGTTACAAGAAGACGTAACTAATTGGGCTAAGAGACAAGGATGGAGGCGGATCAGAATGATGGAACTAAGCAAGCCCAAAAGAAAATGCATCAGGGGAATGAAAACGTGGGCAACAATTGACTTAAAATAGGAGCAATCATGACCTTTACATGCATGGAGCTTAGTTGGTGTTTCAGAACTAGAAAATAATAGAAGAACTTGCCCAAAGATCTGTGTTCGTAACACTTGTGAGGATATGTGGTATGAGTGATGTAATAGGGAACTCTCGTTAGAGTGGTCTGGGAGGTTGAAATAGTGCCCTTTCGTGTGGGAATCTGAGATGATATGTGAAGTTCACCCATTTTCATTATTAGGACCCCTCTGTTTCACACTTTAGCCTTCCCATGGTTACACTGCCCCTTTTTCTCCCTCTCCCATCACTCCTTTTTTTTCACTCTTAGTAACGTGTCTTTGTAGAAAAAGGTGAGGGTTCCTATATAATGGGGAGACAAGACACAAAGGTGGCTTTGCAAAGTGACAAAACCTCACTTTACATAACATGGATTGATGGATGTTACAGGCATTGGGTAAAAGGTGGGGTGGACTATATTTGGGAAGTTTTGTGAATACACATACATGTACATTGTGCAGATAATTACTAAAAATGGGTCCTCTCTCCAAAGACATAACTTACTCTCCTTCTCATGGCGTCCTTCCTATGGTCAGGGGAGAACTTCCTCAAATTCCCACCTGAAAGGCCCTCTTTCTTATAGGCTCAGGAACCTTTGGGCAAAGAGAGTGCACCACTCAAATCCATCATACCACAAGAAAGTTAGTTCCCTTTGGGCCCTGGCTTTAACACAAGTACTCCATAGATGGGCCTCATCCACATGCCCACCAGCCACATGGGCTCAAGGGTCCAACATGGCCCAAACCACCAAACATTTTTCTCATAACATTAGAAATAGTTTTCTTAGAAACGGTAGGGAAGTTGGCTAATAGGCTATGTATAGCTAGATAGTGGGATGTAAAAATAACTCCGTAACGTAGCTTCTTTCTCAGTGTTATTTCTAGCTTCTTTTCGTTTACAATCTTAGTTCAGCTTTAGTTTTAATTTGAATCTTATTGTATGCAATTTCCAAGTTATCGATACAATTTCCTTATCAAATCATCTTTTGTTCTTCTCCTAAATTAATCTTATACAAACATTTCTACAATGAGTTAAGGGATCCATTGGATAGGAAGTAGAATATATTTTCTAGTACAAATCATTTGAGTTTGCTAATCACATTTATTCATTCATTGGATTAGAAATTAGTTTTTAGTCGATTTATTTTGGATCAAACACATGTTAAAACATAGATTTGTTTTTCAGAAATCGATTTAATTCTTCCAAAATATAGTAAGCAAATTTAATGAATACAAATATAAAATAAAAAAATAGTAAATCAAATAAAAATTTTAAAAATTGAGTCACAACATTGTATTTTAATGCTGACTATTTATATACATGATCAATTCAACTTTAATTAAATCGGTTAAACCAATTAACCTTAATACAATTGTTCAATGTTTGGCATTGTATTGACCATTTATATACATGGTCCAATTCAACTTTGATTAAATCGGTTAAACCAATTAACCTTAATATAATCATTCAATGTTCGATCTAGTTTTCAAAATGGAAGAACTATGTGGCCGAAACACATAGATTCATAATGGCTTAAAGTTTGTTTAATAGTCCCCTATGAACTATCATTGGACATCATCAATGCCAAATGCCAATCCTGTCTTCCTTTAATTTTATTAGAGTTAACCATTAACTGTAAACCATTAGTTAATATATAGTTGTTAGACTAAATTCTAGTTAGTTAGTTTGAACCTAGGTAATGAATGTGTTAGTTAGTTATTCTCCCTTTCTTTTTGGTTCTCTCTTCTGCATGTGTATATAAACCTCTTTCTCTTCCTTAATAAAACAATAATGATGTCATTTAGCGAACACTTTATTAATATGGTATTAGTTGAGATATCCTCTTCGTTGCCTTCTCCCACACACTTTTAATAACCTTTCTTCTTCTTCCCTTCTTGTGTTTCCTACATTTTCTGGTTTTGTGCCTCCTTCTGTCTTCCTAATCTTTCTCGAAGCCATGGCTTAGAATCCACCTTTTGATGATGCATCAAGTCCTTATGCTCTTCATCATTCTGATCACCCTAGGCTTGTTCTTGTAACCCAAGCGTTCACTTCAGACAATTATGCTTCATGGAGCAGGTCCATGACCATTGCTCTTTCTACCAAGAATAAGTTTGGCTTCCTTGATGGTTCCATTCTAAGACCTGATGATCAGAACCAGTCCTTCCCACATCTTGGGATCGCAACAATCAGATTGTCATGTCATGGATCCTCAATATTGTCTCCAAAGGCATCATTGAAAGCATCATCTTTGCAAGTTCTGATGCTGAAGTTTGGCAAGACCTTCAAATAGGGTTTAAGCAACAAAATGGCCCCAAGACTTTGAACTTTGGAAAGGGTTAATGACTTTTACTCAGGGCTTTCTTTTTGTTAGCCAATATTACACTAAACTGAAGGTTATTTGGGAGGAATTAAACTTTTCCAAACCTTCGTGCAACTGCACTTGTAGGGCTCTAGATCTCTCCTTTAATCTATCAAAGTAGAATACCTTCTTTCATTCCTTATGGGACTCAATGAAACATATTCTTCAATTCGGGGTCAAATTTTGCATCAAGGTCCTTTACCTGATGTGACAAAAGCTTTTTCCCTAATCTTCCAAGAAGAAAAACAAAGACAAGTGGGCCAGCTTGTCTGTTACTCAAGATGCACAAATGGCTTTTGCTATAATGCCTAACCATGACAACTTCAAGTCGAAAGGGAAGAAAGATAGGCCTTAGTGTTCTTACTTTGGCTAGATTGGTCACACTAAGGAAAAGTGCTTCAAATTGCATGGCTACCCCTGGGTTACAAAGGAAAATCAAAGAGCTTTACATAAAAACCTCTTATCAATGCTGACTACTAGATTTAACAAACTACAAAGCCGATTGAAAATTCCAACAATTCCTTTGGAGTATCATTCACAATGCTTTTGATAAAACTCCTAACTCCTTCAATAATTTTTGGATAATTGATTCAGGGGCTACTAAACATATAGCATGTTCTGCAAATTATTTTACCTCTATAACCCCTGTCACAAACACATTTGTTTCACTACATGATCATTCCAAAGTTTATGTTCAAGGAGTTGGAGATATCAAACTTTTACCTAATCTAACCCTTAAAAATGTCTTCTTCATTCCTTCATTTAAAGTTAATCTTATTCTTGTATCTAGTACTATTTTTTTTCACAGTCATGTTTCTTTTTCAATAATAACCATTACCTTATATAGGACCTCAATTTTTAGATGATTGGCAAGGTTGATCTTGAAGATAGCCTATATGTTCTGAAATTACTTGTCATGCCAAACACTATTTTTGCTAAAAATAGTTGTTTTTACACAAATAATATGCCTACTGATTGGCACACTAAACTAGGACACATTTCTGCTTCTAGATTTCAGATGTTACAACATGTACTTCCTACATGTTGAAATAATAAGAGTTCTTGTACTCACACAAACACATGTAATCTTTGTTCATTGGCTAAACAAAGAAGATTGTCTTTCATTTCAAATAACAATTTTTCTACTAATCCATTAGATTTGGGCCCTACCATACTCCTACATATACAAATCATAGATTTTTTTCTTACTATTGTTGATGATTGTACAAGATTCACTTGAACTTTTCTCATTAAAAACAATTCTCACGCTTCCCAACTCATTTTTGAATTTTCTCAATGGTTAAAACTCAGTTTGGTGTAACTATCAAAACCTTGAGATCTGATAATGCTAAAGAATTAGCACTAACAAATTTCTTGGTAAAACAAGGAACCATGCACCAATTCTCTTGTGTTGAGAGACTTGAGCAAAATTCAGTTGTTGAAAGAAAACATCAACATTTACTCAATGTGGCTGGATCTCTTTATTTTCAATCTAAAGCTCCCTTACATTTCTCACTAATAGAACTCCATCCTCTAATTTACCTCATGCTAAATCACCCTATCAATTACTTTATAATAAATTGCTTGAATATATTGAATTAAGGAACTTTGGCTACCTTGCATTTGCATCAACTTTATCTTCACAAAGAAATAAATTCTCTCCAAGGGCTGTTCCTTGTGTTTTCCTTGGTTATCCACTAGGTTACAAAGGTTACAAGTTATATAACCTAACAACAAGACAATTTTTCTTTTCAAGAGATGTGGTGTTTCATGAATAAACATATCCATTCCACTCTCTAACTCAATCAACAACAAAGATTGAATATTTATTCCCTAATATTGTCCTTCCCAAATCTATACTCGATTTTCATTCACAACTATAGCCTATACCTTAACCTGCAATTGAACCAGAAAATCAAGCAACTATAGATGTTGAACCAATACAAAGACAGGAAATTCCTATCCCTTCTTTACAAATTCAACCTGTCATTGAAAATGGCACCAAGAATACAAGACCTAGATCCTCCATTACAACTCAAACCCAACCTACTTGGCAAAGTACCAATGTAAATTCAATCCATATCCTATTACACACTTCATTGGCTGCAATTGCCTTGTTCCACAATATTACAAGTACATTATGCTAGTTAATTTAGCTTATGAATCTCAGTTTTATCATCGAGATGTTCCCTACAAAGAATGGAATTAGGCAATGAAGGAGGAATTAGATGCAATGAAAGCTAACAACACTTGGACTATCACCACCCTACCTCATGGCAAGCACACCGTTAGTTGCAAATGGATATACAAAATGAAATATAATCCTAATGGTAGCATAAACAAACACAAAGCTAGGTTGGTGGCTAAGGGACATACACAACAAGTAGAATTGACTTCATGGATACCTTTTCACCTATTGCAAAGCTCACAACTATTAGAGTTCTATTATCTTTGGTAACCTCCAAGAATTGGCATCTAGCTCAATTAGATGTCAATAATGCTTTTATAAATGGGGGCCTGTTTGAAGAAGGTTACATGGACCTCCCTCTTGGATATCTAATTAAGGGGAGAACCTTGTATGCAAGCTCAATAAATCCATCTATGGCCTCAAACAAGCATCACAACAGTGGTTCATGAAGTTTTCCACTACACTTATCTCCTTAGGATTCTGCCAATCAAAGAATGATTATTCCCTATTTTCTAAAACTACTAATTCTGGTATTGTTTTTCTATTGGTTTATGTAGATGATATCATTATAGCTTCTCTATCCTCATCAGCCATATCTCAAGCAAAGGAGGAATTACGGAAAGCTTTCAAGCTTAAAAACCTTGGCACATTGAAGCACTTCCTTGACTTAGAGGTAGCTAGATCCTCAAAAGGCATTTTCTTGTCTCAAAGAAAGTACACCTTATCCCTCCTAGAAGACACTACCTTCCTAGATGCCAAACCTACAACATTACATATGGGCCACAACATTAAACTAAGTGCTAATGAAGGAGAACCTCTTGAAGAGAACTTTCTTTAGCAAAGACTTATTGGCTGCTATACTTAACTATTAATAGACCTGACATAACCTTTGCCATCAACAAGTTAATCCAGGATATGTCCAAACCTCACACACCTCATCTCCATGTTGTCCACCATTTCCTTCGATACTTGAAAGCAGCACCTAGGCATGGCATCCTCTTTTCTTCAAAATCTCAACTTCACCTCAATGCATATGAAGATGCAGACTGGGAAAACTATCCTGACACACAAAAATCTATTTATGGACAGCCTTCTTCATAGGAGACTCCATGATCTCATGGAAATCAAAGAAACAGCAAACAATTGTTCAAAGTTCAGGAGAAGTAGAATCCAGGTCCTTAGCTTCCTTTACAAGTGAACTTACTTGGCTTCATAGTCTACGTGGGGATTTTCAAATTAATCTCTCTAGTTCTATGCTATACTGTGATAGTCAATCGGCTACCCACATTGCCTCTAATCCAACATTTCATGAAAAAATAAAAAACATTAAAATTTATCTACATTTTGTTCATGAGAAAGCCCAAAAAGCTACAATTCGGCTTGTCCATGTAACTACCAAACATCCACTAGCAAATCTTTTCACAAAAGCTATTCACAATCCTCAGTTAGGAATTTATTGTGCAAGATGTAACACCCTCCCAAGTGCAACGTCATCCTTAAGTCATGACATTATGCTTAGGAGTTGTTACTTATAGACTAGCAGACCTTTTTTAATTATCTATAGCAAAATTGATCAAATCGTAAAGTAACTAATATTGATTTTGTTAAAATATATATAACAAAGAAGCAAACATTTATTGAATACATAACTATGTACAAGAGGAAGCTCTTCTAAGAGCTTTAATATAATACGTTCTCTATTTCATTTACATACATATAACTCTAACTAAGTACAAGTAAAGTAATATATATATATATATATATATATATATATATATATATATATATATATATAGTATCGCTCTTCACGTAGCAACCCATTATTCTCTGATCAACCTGGAGGCAACACTGAACACAAACAAGTAGGGGTGAGAATTATACAATTCTTAGTAGGGCCATTCCCCAGTTACACAATCATAATGTCATCATCATCGCCCCAGCCACTTCAGTTTATTAAGAAAATGTGATCATACAATACATATTAAAGATTCATTTTAAAGTTCTAAAATCATCCTTCCGAAGTGGGTACTTAGCTTTTAACAATTAATTACTTAGTGCACATATATCATAATGTTCCAATGTCTAGTAAATCATCCCAGACAACAAATCAGAATAACATGAGTATGCATATGATAATCACAGTAAAATTATTTCAAAGCGACCTGTGTTCACTTGTGGCCACAAAAATCAAATCAGGACATTTTCTCTTTTCATTAACATAGGAAAAACTTAATTTATACCCAACGGGTATTTGCGGTGGACAATTCCACAATAGATAATTTATATCAAATGATATTTATAGTGGATCACACCACTTAAGGGAAATAGACGCCTTCAGGAACGAGCTCATTCCTATACGTGATTATCGAACTTCATTTTTTTCCATTTCCGAATCACACACAGATCTATTCCTAGCCGATACGTCTACCGACTCAAAATAAATTTGGGAAAGTTTCTCTTTTCTCCTTCCCTAATTCAATCTAAGTCTTGTTTCTGTTTTGTCCATATGTCAGAATATGCATGATTGAAATTTATATATTCTCTTTTCTCATATAATTGCATCAAGTACTTTTCTCTTTTCCCAAATGCATGCATAAGCCACATGTAGGTATTTCATTCACAATGTAATTTCAATTATGTCTTATAAACCACTCTTTATTTCCTCTAGCATATATTTATGTGTCACAAATCACATGGCCAACTATTCAATATCAAATATTCATGTCATACTAGAACCAAAATGCCATTACATTATCAATTCAAGTCTTTGGTTCTTTTTCAGCACAATGGGCAGATTTCATACCATTGTAGCACAAATTTATTTGCTCATCAAACAATCAATTCAGAGGCTATAAAAATTATCTAAGACACTCAAATGTGTCCACAAGACTTCATAAAAATTTCAAAGCAAAAAGATTTCTCTAACTATGTTAACAAAATTAGACAAACTTGGTGGTCCGAAACCACTCAACCTCAGCTCAAAAGTCAAAAGTCATAATTTTTAACCCTAGCAAATGATTGAATCAATTCAAAATAAAAATCAAAGTTACACTTCAAAATGTGATCAACACTCATTAAAACTTTCAAAGGAAAAATCAATCATTTGCTATGTTAAAAAAATTAGGAAAATTTGTAGCTTCAAGACCAAAAATTCAAACAGCACATATATAGTCTTGGTTCATGATTTTTTTTTCAAGGTAGAGTCGAAACAAGGCTCACAAAATTTCATGGAACTAGCCTAGGATGTTAACTTTAATATATATCTTTCTAGCTCATGAAAATACCCACAAATTTACCATAAAATTCATGAACAATCACTAGGAAAATCAAAAATCCAGTAGCATAGAAAAACCCCTTTTGACAAAAATGATTTTTAACATCATCCAAACATCCCACCAAAATTAAAACATCAATATCAACATAAAATCAACCAATATAACTATAAATTTTGGATTAAAACTTATAAAAAATTCTCGAAAAATTTTTGAAAGAAAAGGGCTAAAGAAAACCCTACTCTTGGAAGTTAGTGTATCCTTGGCTCTTTAATGCTCCAAGATGGATTTCCTTCACTTCAAATCTCCCCAATCAAACCCAAGCCATTCGTAATCAGTGAGGAAGTGATATGTCAAGGTGAGGATTGATGGAGAATTGAAATTTTAATCATTTAGATTGATAGATTATGAGGAGTAAAACAAGTTTTGTGAAAGGATCTTGGTATTTTAGTGATTTTGAGCTAGGGTTTTTGAAGCTTGAAGCTTGTTAATGGAGGTTTGAGAGGAAGAACAATGGAGGAAGGGTTATTGAAGAAGTCTGGCCTAAATTGATGATGATGGAGTGATAAGGTTGGTGGTTTTATGTTTATCTTGATATAAATGTAGTATTTATGTAGGTAAAATGTAATTTTCTTTCTTTTTGGGAAAAGAAATTATATGAATGGCTAAGATTTGATTGGATAGTCAAAGAATGAATTTTGTCCATCCACTTGGCTTAAGATAAGTGGCTCACTTTAACTTGAGGAGCAAATAGCTTTTTGTGTTAAAATCACATACCGAAATTCCCGAACAAATGAGATATTGACTCCCAAGTAAAATATAATAAATGAAAGGTCATGATTGAAACTTACTTTTCAAGTTTCAATCCTTGCCATCCACTTGGCATAAAGTGGTTGGAAAAGTTACTTGGCCACCAAGTAACTTGTACGGTATTAAAAATCGCACATCAAAACTCTATCAAATGGGGAAAACACCATACTCGGTAGTCAAACATTACCGAAAATTAATTCTAGGTATAACTTCTCATTCCTTATCATTTCTAACCTTAACTCTCTCTTTTCAGTCGGGCATTTCTTGGTCCAGATTTAAAATTTCAGCTGTCCTTACGGACCCATGGGGCCCACAAGTTACTATTCACCCCAAGCCCAAATTTTTTTTTTAATACGTCCGTTAGGCCACCCTTATCATTACTAAACTATCAGATTTTTAAAACTATGACTAATAAAACTCAAATTAATTTTTAAATAATTTTTAGGGTGTTACACAATATGGGTGTTCAAAACATTTTTGGCCCATCTTGAAGGGTAGTATTAGGGTTAACCATTAATTGTAAACCATCAGTAATGATGTTATTCAATGAACACTTTCTTAATAAATTTATTCTCCAAAATAAGCCACATATATTTGTCTTGATATATAAAACTTCAATTCTTGGCTCCACATGGCACATAGAATGGAATACAATTATTAAGAAAACCAAGCTAGAACAGACTGTTGTACTTCATTTATTATTTTATATTTCAAAGTTGGTATTATTATTATTACTATTATTATTATTAGCATTATTATTATTATTATTATTATTGAAAAGTTAATTTATATTCATAAAAATTGTTTTTTGTTAATCCAGGTGTTTCTTGCTATTGCAAACTCTATAAACCCATTTGCTATGTTTTAATATCCATTTTATAGTTTATGTTACATTTCATTCAAAGCTTGCCAACCTATTTTCACTTGTGTAGAAACCGTTTTGATCTAAATTTTATGGGTTTAAATTTTATTAAATTATCATTGGGCATTAACACTCTGCACGTTTTATGGATTGTAGATGTCACAAATCACTTCTATATAAAGCAATGAGGTTAAACAAGTGGAGAGGTAGAATATGACGGAAAATTATATTGCCTATATACAATATTTTATATTAACACATAAAATTCTTATTTTATTTTCTTAGTTTCCTGGAGCAATCCTTGCAAGTTATTCTTGTAACCTCATTAGTTTAAGTATAGAGTTAGTGGAAAGTGATTGTTGTATTAAGAGTATAACTAAAAGGGAAAGGATTGAAACGTGATGATAAAATACTCTTAAATTTAGTGCTTAACATACCTCAGCCAATAATCAATAAGCAACTCTATTCATTCTAATTTATATTTTTATTATGTTATTTACTTGTCATATTTAGTTTTATAATTTTTGCCACAAATAATTTATATTATGTAAATTTATTTTTTATTTTATTTAATTTTATTTGTGTTGTTTCAATTAATTTTTCCAACACAAACATTGGATAAATATTGTGTAACAAGGCTAGGAATTCTTTCTAAAGAATATAAGAGAAGGAGAGTGTGAGTCAAATATGAGACTAACTACTCAATGATGTAGGAGAGACATCCACAAGTATAAAGCTGCAGGCTCATCTGCAACAAATATTCAGTTTGAAAGTTTAAATATGCATGAAAATAATTACAATATTTTAACTCTATTCCCACCAAACTTCTTCAACATTAATAGTTTGTTTTTGACTGATTGACACCAATGAACATTGAAAATTGAATACTTCTCCCTTTGCACAGGGAAACTCTTATTAACGTATGTGCACCCCCAATAATCCTTGGCATATGCTTGATTATTCTATGACAACCTCAATAAGTCATTTTCAATGACTCGTGTTTATGAGCAGTGTCTCCTGCTGAATGATCATTGTTTCCTATGCCCTGATGATGCCATTAGGACAGCAACAGCCACAATGAACATGAACAACATACTCCCAAGCAGTATGTATGTTCTTACGATCTCCGGTACTCTCCGAACAGGACGATGCCCCAAAAGGTGCTCACAAGTGGAAGTGCCTGTTTGAATTACAGATTCAACTGATGAGATGATTCATTCATTCATTCATTCAATTGAACACACATAAAAGCCACATACTGAGAAAATCTAGTGTCTAAGGTGTTCATGACCGTTAAAATATATCAAGATATCCTTAGATATTCTAACAATAACTGTGCTTTATATTGTTAGATCATAATCCAATTATTTTGTTGATAGAAGATCATAATCCCATTGTTTGTTGATACAATAAGCTATTATGCTAAAAGAAAACGTGCCACACATGTTCATTATAAGGGTGTGTTCGTCATGAGATGAAAATGTGGGAGAAAATTTCAAGAAGAAACATAGAGCTCGTCCATAAAATAATGGGCTCATTTGATTAAAATGCTGGGAGAAGTAACTCTTTAAATTCTTCAGAAGTAGACAGAATCAGATGCAGAAGTTAAAAAACTTTATATGTTTGGATATAATTATAGAAGTATTTTTTATTAGAATCAGAAGTTGTTAAACTATTTGGATAGAGTATATATAAAAGTACTTTTTTTAATAAAAGTTAATTCATAAGAAAGATGTTTGGATTTTCCAATATTCTTTTGCACATGAAATTTTTTATTTTTTATGTATATTTATTTTTAACTAAATATAATTAATAAAAAATATTTAAATAAAATAAAATCAATTGTTTAATGTTTTATATTTTTTCATGTTATGTAGTATTTATTGGGCTTATTAAACTAATAATATATATATATATATGTTATTGAGGTATGTTTTATTAAATTATGAAATAATACACGCACAAAATAAAATGTAACATAGAACAATTAAATTATTGCATCTATGATAGTGAAAAAAGAGTGAGGGGGTGAAAGTGATTTAATGAAAGGTTACTTTTTATCTTTTCATAAAATTTGTGAGGATAAATGTAGAATGTAAATAATTTTAAAAATCAATCAAGAATACTCTCTCTTTTACTGATTCTACCATAAGCATATATAGATCTACTTCTGAAAAAAAATAGAAAAAAGTGATTATTTTCTTTTTTTTTTTTTTTTGAAAAGCATAAACAAACTTGATAAAAAAAAAATTGTAGAAGTACTTTAAAAAAAAAATTGGAAAGAAGTACTTTTTTCCATAGGTGTAATAAAATTCACCTGGACAGCATCTGCGGCCGCATATCCGGCTGCTTGACCCCCCATAAATTGGAGACCATTACCAAACCCACAAAGGAGACCAGCCAACAAGGCCCAACCTCTGCCATCCCAATCTCCCAGATAAGCCTTCAGTGATGACTTGGGCAAGTTTAAGACAGGGTAGTAAAGGAAGGTGATGTTTAGAATTATGGCAATAGCAAAACATGAGACTGAAAAGTAGAAGAAGGCGGTATAAACAGTCAAATGGGGAACCCCTTCTTTCAAGGTATGCCACTGGTCATTTGTTGCTAAGTTGAATGCTGGTGAGAACATAGAGAAGCAAATTCCAGCAAAGAAAGTTATAGCCAATCCAATGAAAGTGCTCTTCCCAAAAACCTATAGCAGAATTGAATTTAATAAGATGTAACAACTAAGGCCATGGGCTTGATTTCTAACAAGAATATGTGCCAAACAAGGTTAAAACTAAATGAATGCTTCTTTCAAGTCATCATCCCATAACATGAAAAATAGAACTTAATTTTGATTTACTGTAGTGTACAAAAGTTCTACATGGAGATTCAATCATATATTGCCATGTAAGAAAATGTTTGATTCAATCACCCACTACCTTCAATAGAAGTAAGCGATTGAATGATGGTGCAAAACTATTTTACATTGACATTGCAGCAAAACTAATCTCTACAAAATATATCAATGATATTATAGTCACCTGCCTTAATAGCTCTTCTTTCTCAAGCTCTAAAAGAAAGACTGCAGTTCCTGCTTGAACTTTGTCTGCTGAGCTACCTTTGCCGCTCTCAAGATCCATTGGTTTGACTATAATAATAAAGTTTAGCATCATATCAAATAGAATGATCCCAAAAGATAGTAAATAACACTTATATGAGCTTCTTACCTCCATTTCCTTCTTTCGAAGAGTCCCTGGCAAAAGAAGAAAAGTTGCTGACAGACTTAGCAATATGCTAACGAATTACACAGCAAAAGAAGATAGTGGTAAACTCATATTGTAGAAATGGATGTTAATACTTAATACTCTGGTTAAGAAGATATATGTAAGAATTATAAAACAACCAAACCTGCACTTATCAAGCAGAAAATAAAGGAATCAGTTAAGGGGCAATAACCATATGATTAGCACCCATAACCAATTGTAACATCTCAATAATTGTAACCAAACAACACGTACAATGATCCAGCTTTATAATCACTTGAAAAATTGTTGAGCTTGGCTTTATTGTCAGCAGTATTAGATGAATGAACAGCAGAGCCTAGACAAACTGCAAACAAAAAGCATGCAACTCCCGGGAAAAGAATCTCAGCTTTATTGATTTTGTCATCCAAAAAGTAATTCAATGTTGTGCCTGTTACAATTGGAGCAAGGATTGTGCAGCAGAATTCAGTATTTGAGCAAGCTAAAGATAGTTACAAATATCAAATTTATCTGAGTGCATAGCCTATGCACACTCTCATCCTAACATGGCATGTTCATCCTTGTCACTACCAAAGTTGTCGCCGTGGAGACGGTGGAGTGGTCACCTGGAGGGAGGTTCTACTAGGGTTGATGTGAAATGGAGTGAGAGATCAAATGAGTAGAGGGGGCAGATTGAGGATTGCTTAGGTTTAGACAGGGGTATTTTTGTCTTTTCAAATTTTTGAACTGATTCCCTTCACATGGGAATCCAACATTCCCATGGTGTAGGATGGGAATAGAAAGAGGATTGTTTTCATTCCCAGGAATGAAACATTCCAGGGAATATTTTTTTGTCCGTAACCAAACACATGAATCCTCTATTCCAAACAGATTCCTAGGAATATGCAAATATTCCATGAACCACACGCCCCTATAGATATGTTTGTGAGTTCGATTTTTGGAGAGGAAGTGAAGGGTTTTGTAGAGTAAACTTTCAAAATTATACTCTGAAAATCCCTTCTCTTCCCTCCCTTCCCCTCCAAAACCAACTCACAAACACAGTCTTCGTTTGGAAGATGTTATAAGTTTTGTTTGATTGGTTAATTTAAATTTTGCAATGTGTATGAGAGTGAGATACCTATAACAACAGTTATGCTTGCAGTCATCACTTCGGTAACTGACAATCCAACGAAAGCAAAAGCATACTGTGACAAAAGATTCCCAAGGCTAAGAACCACACCACCAGCCATTGCAAACAGAACAGAGGGCCAATTATCCTGCACATTACAGCTAAAGCATATTCTTAAACCAATCATAGGCAATAATATGCAACCAAAGCTAAGCATGAGGCTAACAACTCACTGACCCAGTAAAAATTACTAAAATTTGAATAATTAGAATATTAAGCAAAATACTCCATCCTTCCCAGATTTTACTGATTGCTCCACATATCACCTGTATTTTTGAATCTATGCATACGTGCCCTCTTCACATTTTACAAGGGAGAAATGTTAAGTATCCAAAATATGAGGATGTTAACACCCACCTGAGCAAGTTGTTCTAAGAAATTTGGCTCTTTAGGCGTGCTCTTGCCGATCTCACCAAATGTAAACGCAATGATTAGGGCGGCGAAGAGATTCGTGAGTGAGTAATCAAGGTAGGTATGCTGAGGAAGACGACCTCGCCTTTCCAACAGAGTCAAGAAAGCAGGCCATGTCCCTAGGCAGAAAAGAGACAAGAGCATGCACGCTATGGCACCTCCCTTGCTCTCCAACAAATACATTTTCAATCCAGAACACCAAATGCTCTCAAAAGATGAAGCAAGCAAGGAGGGTGTACCGCAGAAATCCTGAAAGCAGCATGAACTAGTCTTAATTCAGAAAAATACCAAAATGATAAACTATTAACAAAATGTTACAGGCAATAAGCACACCCCTCAAAAAGAGACCGTGAAAATGATTCTTCAGAAACAGTTGCAAGTCAAAGGCCAAAGCAAGCACATAAAGGAAGTCAAAGTTGTTTTTAGCAATGGAAAAGTCAAATTGAATAGGGGAAAAAGGAGAAGCATTTTCTCCAGCCTCCAACCAATACAAAACTGCATAAGTGTACATATACACAGTAACTGAGAGAAAAAACTGAAATTGGATTTGATTACTTGATTGTCTGGGAATCCATGGATAAGCAGTCAAAGAAACAAAAAAAGCAAGCACAAGCATATTCTCTATTGATATATATGCTGATAAGGGTTGTCGGTCAAAAGTTAAAGCAAGTACATAACACAGTAAAAATTCAACTTTGAATCATGGTGAAACACCCAAATGGGGTGAGGTGGAAAAAAAAATAGTAAGGGATAATCTTCACCATGCAGTATGCACATAAACACACAGAGAGAACTGAAGAAAGAACTATGCTACCTTGGAATCCATAGATCAGAACTCACAAGCAACAGAAAGAAAAGAAACAAAGAGAAAGGTCTATATAGTAGACAATTAAAAGCTCAAACAGTTCATCAAATGATGAAAAAAAGTCTAGTCAGTTGCTTGTAAAACTAGCCATATTCATCTCAACAATAGTGGGCCATGAAAATAAAAAAGAAAAAGGGTACAACGTAAGAAGGGTACGTATCACAATCAAACTCAAGATATTATAAGTTTTACAGAGAAAAGGCTTCAGAATCTCACAACACTGTTGATGAGTTGATGATGATTCTGTCACTGCAAGTTTGCAGAACTTGTGAAAAACTTGAAACTGAGAGGCAGCAGTCATGTAAGAATGGAAAGTGGGGGCTGTGGAAAAAACTGCTCGGAAAGACCAAAGAGGAAGGGGTGGCTTTTTCATCGTTGGAGGGAACATAGTCCACTTTTCAACTGATTGATAAGATACGGCTACCTATAATGCAATTGGAATCTTGACAGTGGATTCCAACTTTTTTTATGTGGCTTGGAATTTCAATTAATTACTTATGTTTTAGTGGAACAATAATAGCTTCGTTTGTTGGCCATGTGTTACACAATTATTATTATAAATTTGGATATATTATTATAAAGATTATAAAATAATGGTTGCGTTTCCAATGTACCGAACACTTTTCGGAACATTGAATATGCAAAGATTGATAAGCGATAACCATTGATGGAGTATTAAACTCGCATAGATCTGATGGTAAAGAAAAGACAGGTTTAGTTTAATATAGTAACACACTCTAGGGAGCATCAAGTAACCGAGTTTGACGAGACAATTTCAAATAAAAATTAAAATAAAGTATTCTAGTAAGGGGCAAAATGCTTATGTCCACTTTTTAGGATGCCATCTTTTCATGTTCAACTGTTCGATAGGACTAGTTATTGGAGTAATACGTAGGCTTTAAGTTTTATTTATTTATTTATTTTTTAAGTTAAATTTTGATGCATTAAGATATATTCTAGTTGATATCTTAATACCCTTGAAATCTTTCTTAATTCTATAGAATTATTAATTCTAATTACTTCGTACATATTACATTTTATATACTAAAATATTAATTTGTTATCATCATATTGTTTTTGTATTTCTGTATCAATTTAAAATTATGAATGAAAATATTATTTTATTATTATTTATTTTACATTTTTTCATAAAAAAAGAAAACTAAAAATATATAACATTTCCTTTGTTTTATTCATTTTACAGTAAAAATGCACTTTGATTTCTCAATGTTGAGATTTAACCCAAAATATTACATTGAAAAATAGTTGAAGTCTTGTATGGAGTTTGGCTTATTTGGTTGCTTGGTTTAGACATCCTTTAAGTATAGAAGTAATCCATTGAATGAATAGTTTTTAGAAGGTATCTATGTAAGAAAAGATTTGCAATGATGGTTTGCAACTTTGGTCATTAAAAAGTTACAGATAGTGAAAGATTTATGAAATCGTGAATGTAAGTAGTGAAGGTCAAACCACGTTAAAGTTTATATGTTTGATTTTGGATTTCTTGTACTTCTACTACCAAACAAGTGGTATCAAAGCCAAATTTGGGACGGTTGGGCTTGATAGAGTATTCGAGAGAAACCTAATTTTGGATCCATGTGTGGGGTCCCTTATGTGTCAAAAGTATTTCTAGCAATGTGCAAGTCGGGGGCATGTTCCATGACCAGGACAGTGCAAGCAAGGATATAGTTTGTGTCGAAGTCTTCTTGGCAATGTGAGATCGAGGCATGTTTCATGTGAAGTGATAGTAGAAGTTTTGCGAGAAGAATGTTTGAAGAGATAAACGTCATATGTTGGAAAACTTTAGTTTAAGGGAGGATTTGTTGGGATTTAACTCAAAGTTTCACATTGGAAAAGAGTGGAAGTATTATGTGAGGTTTGGCTTGGCTTATAAATAGAGTCTTTGATTACTTGATTTAGATATCCTCCAAGAGTAGAAGTGATCCATTATATGGGCAATTTTTAAAAACTATCCATATAATGAAATATTTGTAAGGATGATGTTATCATTGGGTACCTCAAGTGTTTGAACAGTAAATCCCCAAATGTCCTAGCCAATCCAGGTGCCGTAGGATACAGGCTAAGGATGTAGACCAGAAAGTGTCCCATAGTAGGGAGCTCCAACATATGTATAGGTGAAGCCACAACCTGCCCACCATAATGCCTTGAGTTTGGTGATAACTCTAATTTATGGAGTTATTTAGCTTCTAATTTAGCTTAAATTGCATACTTTGTCCTTAGTTTTCAAGTGAAACACTTTAAAATAAGAAGAATTGCCTTGCTTTTATCTTGGAACTTTTGTTGAAAATTCAATGTCATAAATCATGATTATTGAGGTGAATTGCAAATTTCAAACTAAATTCTCATTTGATGATTTTTTATAGTGGAAATTATAGCTTTTTGGAGCTTGAAAAGAATCCAATTGGAAGCCAAGATGAAGGAAGCAAGGAATGAAGAAAATGAAGTTTTTGCTTGAGTCACGACCTGAATCTGCTAGGTTGCAACCTATTGGGCGTATACAGCATATGATCATTTTTCAAGTCGATCACGACCTTATGTTCTGCGTGCAACCCAACGTGGCCTAGGCCCATTTTTAGTAGAGTTTAAACCAGTCTTTAGGGAATTACAAATAAAGTTCTTTTTTTGGCCTCTTTTAGGATATTTTCTGAGAGAAAAACTGGGTATTGGTAGAGGCTAACACTAGAGAGACCCATCTTGGAGATTGAAGACCAAAGGCTTGAAGGAGGATTGAAGCTCAATTTTGTTCATCTCTTCCTTTCTCTTTTTGTCTTTAATGTTCATTATGCTTCTTGAACTAGTGGTTGTTTTGTTTATTGTTATGGATAGCTAACTTTGTAGCTAGGGGATCCTTTGGACCTCTATGGATCTTGGATATTTATAGATTTACTTGTTTAAATATTAATGATGTTAGTTTTGATTACCCATTTCTTGTCTTAATGCTCTTATATGTTTGGCCACCATTTAAGTTGATTTGGGATATTCCCTTGAACTAGACATAGGAATAAGGATGTTGGACCTTAGTTATGGGTAATGCTTGTTCTTTTACACTTAATTGGCTTAGGTGTGAGGATTAGTCAATGGGATGGAAACATATATTGACCTTGCATGGTGTATGCTTGATGTTAGTTCTCAATGGGTTGATTTCACACTAATTCATAAGGACACTTAGTGTTTTAGGTGAAGGAGACACGATTAATTGACCTAGATATAAGCTTTTAACTATAATTGGCATGCTAACAAAACCAACTCATTGATGTTTATTTAAATGATTTGCATATCCAAGTAAAGGGTGAAAAAGGTCCCCTGGGCCTTTATTCTTGGTTGTCTCTCATTTTTTGTTTACGTTATTATTTTCTATTTACTTGTTCTTATAGTATTTTCTCTTAATTCTCATTAAATCGATTCTGCTTAAACCTAAACATGGTACTTTAGTTGATCGCTAGCATACTCTATCCAATCCCTGTGGATATGATACTATTTCACCCACTATTATATTACTTGAACGACCCTGCACTTGCGGTGTTTTACCCTCTTGTAGGCGGCAATCATTTGGTGGTGATGACAGAGGGAATGGGAGTTGAGTGCGTATCCAGATGCATTTTCTAAAAGAATCTTTCTAATGGTTTTTGTACCATCCGTCCTGCACAGCTCACCCTACAATAATCTGTTTTGGACGTATGCGCATAATATAAATAGAAAATGGAAAGTGCTATAATGGTAAGCAATCCAACCCAATTTTCACCTTCACTAACTTGGGCGTTAGAGTCCTTTCAAGTACTCACCCCCATGCTGGAGCCACTGCAAGGAGAAAAGTATCCTCCAATCCACTCAACATCGGTACCATTAGCCATCAGCCCCAACATAACGATATGTAGTATTGGCACGTTGCTAAAACCCGCTTACCGACAAGCACACCACCACCATACCCAACCCCCTACCTGTAACACCTTGAAAATTATTCAAAAATTAATTTGAGTTTTATTAGTCATAATTTCAAAAATTTGACAGTTTTGGCAACGATGAGAATGACCTAATAGACGTGTTAAAAAAAATTTGGGATGGGATAAATGGTGACCTTACCCTATGGGCCCATGGATAGCCAAAATCCTGGATTGAGACCCTAGATGTCCGAAACTGAGAAACATAAGGATAGGGTTAGAAATGGAAATTCTATACCTAGAATTGAATTTCGGGTAAATCTATTTAATCGGGTACGGTGTTTACCCGTTCGGTAAAATTTCGGTATGTGATTTCTAATACCAAAAAATGATTTAATCACTAGAAATAGATAATGTATATCCATTCAAGACAAGTGGAAGGCTAAAATTTAATCTTGAATCATAAGATTAAATCCTAGTCATCCATTCTATTTTCTTTCTTTTGAAAAAATATGCATTTATGTAACATTAATTTCTAAAGCTAAGTTAGGATAAATACAAACTAACTAACCTCACCTCATCATCATCACAATTTCAGCCAGCAAGCTAAGAGGGTAGCCACCATTGTTGTCTTCTCCAAGAGCTCAAGTTTCAATTTCAATTCACCAAAACATTTGCCCAAAATTATTAAAATCATAAACTTTCTTCACTAAACTTGTTCTACAAATCATTACCTATAAATCCAATTGATTTGAATCTCAATTCATCACCAAATCCTAACCTTACTACCTTATATCTCATTGATTTCATAAGGGTTGGTTGTGATTTGGGAGCTTTGAAGTGGAAGGGATCAATCTTGGAGCAACTTAGAGCCAAGGATCCATTAAACACCAAAAGTTGATCCAGGAAAACTATGGGGCTGCTACACAAAAGGAATCAGGATTGCAGTAATTTAGTAGTTATAGTTTTTATTATGTTGTACTTAGTTGTATGTATATGTCTTAAACGTAATAGAGAACAAATATATACTAAAGCTCATAGGAGAGTTTTTTTTTGTACTTAACTATGTATTCAATAAATGTTATGTTTCTTTGTTATATATTTTAATAGAATTTCACTTAGTTATTTCACACCTTAATCAAGCTTGTTATAGATATCTAAGAAAAGTCCGCTAATTAATAAGTAACAAATCTCAAGTATGATGTCATGACTTAAGGATGTGGTTGTACTTGGGAAGATGTTACATTACCTAAGCTACACCCTAAACACCACCCAGTTACTACCAACTAGCCCCTAGATGGCTAGAATCAAAATCACATCTCAAAAGAGGTAGTGGCATTACCATGCCACCAGGGCCATCCGCTTCGCTACGAATCTCCCTCTCCCACTGAGCCCAGGCCTGGCTAGAGATAGTTCCAAAAAGAAGGGCTTCACAACCCCAAAGTGCCCAGCATGGCTCAATAATCGAGATCCCATAAAGGTCTAGCCTTCCCTATAAGGAAATTCTCCACCTGCTGCACAAGCAAAATGCAATAATGGTATGCCTATAGGATGAATTGGAAAAGAGAAAGCGCCATGAGTAGAGGCGTAAGAGAAATAATGCGGCGATCAAGGAAGCAAAAAGGAAGCTAAGAAGGAGAGAGGAAAAGATTCGTGAGCTGGAAGAAAGGTTGAAGGCCGCGAGGAGGTCCAAGACTGGAAAACAGAAGGAAACGCGATGAGTAGATGAGAAACACCTAAACCTTAAAGAAAACTCACACAACCCAAGGAGTTACCAAGCCCCAACTTACATGCCCGGTACCTCCCGACTCCGAGCTCTCACCTAGCATCTTCAACCAAACCCTGGCCTGAACACCAGACCATTTGAGAGGCCAAGTCCTCCGCTTTAGAGAAAGGAACTGACCATGATGATATGGAAACCTCTCTTGATGAGGCAATCATGAGATACCCTGTTTCGGTGGGCTTTAAACAGCCTATGGACATGAAACAATACAGCGGGACCACTGACCCCAAGAGGACCTCAACATCTTCTAAACTTGGATGCTCCTCAAGCGAACGACGGATCCATCAGGTGCAAAGCTTTCTTCCCACCTTGTAGAAAGCAGCCTAACTTGGTTCAACCAACTACCATCCATATCTATTCATCAATTCTCAAACCTAGCTCCCATTTCCTAGCCAATTTTCCTACATGTCGAACCAAAGCCAAATCGGTCATAAGACTCCTCAAGTTTCGACAGCTCTAAAACAAAACACTCCAAGAGTACCTTGATAGGTCAACCACGAGGCACTCCAGATCAGGGACCTGACCCTCCAAACAGCCCTACTAATACTCGTTCGAGCTCTTAAACAAGGGGATTTCGACGATCGTTGGCTAAGAAAAAACCAAAGACGCTCGAGGAACTCCAGAGTAAAGCTAAAAAATACATCAATCTGGAAAAGTGCTTGAAGCTTACTAAAAGAAATGACCACAAAAGATGAAGCCCCTGGAAGGAAGATAGAGTTAGAAGAGACAATCAACCTCTAAAAGGAGGACATTTCACCGAATACACACCATTCTGAGTGCCCTTAGCCCAGCTCTTCAGAGAAATCCATAGCATGAGCCCTTGCCCAAACTTGCGTTGCTCAGAACCACCCTCTACCAGATAAAATGGTGTACTGTGAGTACCACCAGAATCATGGGCATAGGACAGAGGATTATCGAGTCCTCCACGATGCTCTGGAAGAACTAATTAGAACAAGAAAGCTAGCCAGGTACATGGCCTTCTAAAGGAGCCCATAGAAAAGAAGGCCATCACCAATTCGGGGGATTTGGGTAGGAATGTGACAGTGGCCAAAGAACGAAGAGTTGAAATTAGGGAAAAGCCACGCTGAGACCTAGTGGCTCAAACTATCGACACCATTTCTGGAGGATTTGCAGGGCAAAGACTCCAAATCTTCCTAGAAGAGGGCTTTGAAAGAAGTAATGAGAATAGAAAGCAAGAGAAGCAACACAAAAGCTCCGTGTTTCTTACCCTTTGCTTTTTCGAAGGAAGACAACCTCGACATTGTACCAAGGCATGACGATCCAATGGTGATATTAATTCTTACCATGAACACGGAGATTAAGAGAGTGCTAGTTGACCAAGGAAGCTCCTCCGATATCCTCTTCGGATGCCTTCGATGAGCTGGGACCGAAGGACATGACTTAAAAGCATATTTGGAGGACCTTGTCGACTTCGCAAAGGAAAGAGTAAGGCCAGATGGCCACATGACCTTACATCCATGGTGGGAGTCCCTTACTCACAAGAACCATGGCGGTTGACTTCTTAGTCATCCGAAAACCGTCAGGATATAACATCATCATGGGGAGACCAATAATCAACAAGCTATAGGGCGATTTTATTGACTTCACCTGGTTATGAAGTTCCATCCAGAACGAGGCCAAGTCGTCACCATAAGAGGAAGCTAGGAAATGGCAAGGCACTGCTATAATGTGAGCCTCAAAGTCGGCAAGATAACAAATCATGAGGAAAAATGGAAACTAGCTATAGTTGACCTTGACGTTTGGAGCCAGGAATTTAGTGGCCACCCGAGCTGATGAAGATCTGAGGAGGTCCAGATTGGGAAGAAGGAAGGCCAAACGACCAAGATAAATGGAGAACTCCCCAAAACAAAAAAAAAAAAACAAATGCTCAAGATTTTGAGGACCAATGTGAACATATTCACATGGAAGGCTGCCGATATGCCCAGGGTAGATCTAAGGATTATGTGTCACGGCTTTTTGTCTACCCTGATCTAAGCTGATTATTCCAAAAGAAGAAATATGGCACTTAATAAAGAGGAAGAAGCGATCAAACAAATAGAAGAAACACTAAAAGCCAAGTTCATCCAGAAGTTTAGTACTCGACCTGGTTGTCAAATGTAGTTATGGTCCCAAAGCAAATGTGAAGCTATGAATATGTGTTGACTACACTAACCTCAATAAGGCATGTCTAAAGGACCCTTACCCACTTCCCAGGATTGACAGGCTTGTAGATTCAGCTTCATGATTTAGATTCTTGTCCTTTGTGGATGCCTATTCAGGGTATAACGATACCAATGGATTAGAGGGACGACAAAAAATAGTGTTCATAATGCCTAGAGCAAATTACTGTTACAAGATTATGCCCTTTGGGTAAAGAATGAGATCCACTTACCAGGACCTTATGAATAGGGTCTTCGATGATCACTTCGAGAAAACTCTAAAGGTATACATCGACGACATGCTAGTCAAAATAGCTCACCCTGACCTCTTCTTATCGACCTAGAAGCTATTTTTGCTTGCCTCAGGAAGCATGGAATGTGTTTTAACCCTGAAGTGCACCTTCGCTATCATCAGGAAAATTCTTAGGCTTCATGCTAACCCACTGAGGAGTATAAGCCAATCCAGACAAGTGCCAAGTAGTCCTCGATGCCAAGAGCTCGGCAAATAAGGCCAAAGTCCAGAAACTGATGGGCGACTAGTAGCTTTGTCAAGATTTTTATCTCAATAGGCATGAAAATCCGTTCTACTCTTTGAATTGCTAAAGAAAGACCATGAATTTGTATGGATAGAGCAATGCAAAAAAGCCTCCAGGATTTCAAGTATTACCTAGCCTCTCTGCAAACTTGACCAAGTCGCAAAAAGGAGAGGAGCTAATTCTCTACTTATTAGTCGGAAAGAGCCATAAGCGTAGTACTAGTCCAGAAAGGAAGGAACCCAAGAGCCCATGTACTTCACCAACAAGGCGCTACACGAACCTTAGCTTCGATACCAAAGGTTAAAGAAGGTTGCGCTTATGTTGATTCTTGTAGTAAGAAGCCTTAGACAGTATTTTCAAGCCCACCAATCTATGTACTAACTGAATAACCAATTTGACAGGTGCTCTAGAAGCTAAACTTGGCCAAAAGAATGATCAACTAGTCTGTAGAGCTCTCTGAGTTCGATATTCACTATGAGCCCTGAGCAATTGTGAAAGCCCAAGCACTGGCAAACTTCATCCAAGAATGGATGGATGAAGAAGCTCAGGAGAAAGGAGATGGAAGCTTTATGCGGATGGATCCTAACCCCAAGGGTAATGGCGGGGTTATGCTAGAAAGAGATAATGAAATAAGGGTAGAGATGTCCATTAGCTTTGAATTCTCAAACTCCAACAACTAAGCAGAATATGAGGCCCTGATTCCTGGTTTGAACCTAGCAAAAGAGATTAATACAGACAAGCTGGATGTCCTCACAGAATCCCAAATTGTGCCATCCCACATATTAGGTGAATACATGGCGAAGGAACCAAGACTCTAGAAGTACCTAGACTTTGTCAAGGAACAGATGTTGAATATCGGCGAAGTCAGCATACAACACATCCCACGAGAAAAGAACACCAGAGTTGATGTCCTGTCAAAATTGGCCAGCACAAAGCCAGGAAGGCAACATTTGAAACCTCATCATGGGAATGCTAAGCCACCCAACCATAGCTATAGGAAAGTAAGTAGCAACAACAGAAGCATGCCCAGACTGGACCTCGAAGTACAAATGTTCTGGGAACATGGAAATTTGCTTGAACCCAGAAAAGCCAAAAAGATCAAGAAAGAAGCCCCCCCTTCATGCTCATGGACGGAATCCTCTATCAAGAAGTTGCTCCCAGCCAATGCTGAAGTGCTTGGGACCTAGCAGAGCAAGTATGTTTTGGAAGAGATCCACGAAGGGGTGGAAGCCAACACTTATAGGGAACAGAACCTAGCCTTGAATACCTTTCGAGCTAGGTACTATTAGTCGACAATAAGAAAAGATGCGGCTAACTTTGCTAGGAAATGCGAGAAGTGCAAAAAGAAAGCAAAGTTCCACGTTGGCCCAGGAGGGAAGATGTCTGTAGTGACTAAATCTTGGTTGTTCAGCCAATGGGACTTGACCTCCTTAGGCCTTTCCCAACGACCCGGGTAGGTGAAGTACCTAATTGTTGGGATCGATTACTTCACAAAGTGGATAGAAGCCGAAACTTTAGCTACCATCACCTCTGAAAATTTCATAAATTTTTCTGAAAAAACATATGTACCCGCTTTGGCATACCAAGGAAGATCATCACTGACAATGGCACCCAGTTCTTTACTAGAAGTTCAGGCAATTATTGGAGAACTTCTGAGAGCACACCACTTCATTTTAGTAGAACACCCTGGCTAATGGGAGGCCAAGGCAGCCAACAAGGTCATCCTTCAAGGTTTGAAGAAGAAGCTCGAACAAGTAAAAGGAGCCTCGTTGACGAGTTAGAAAGCATGCTTTGGGCATGCTGAACCACTCATCACTCTGCACCGGCAAGACACCATTCCGGCTTATCTGGGGTGAAACCGTGATATTTGTAGAGATTAGAAAACCTACACTCAGGACAGTTCTATATTCCGAAGAAGGCAACTTGGCCAAAGAAGAGAAGAGTTAGACTTGCTTCTCGAAGTTCAAGAACAAGAACACATTCAAGAGTTAGAACTAAAAAGAAGGATAGTGTGAAGATATGACCATGGGGTGATCCCAAGGTCCTTCGCTGGGACCTGGTTCTTAGGAGAGCAGCATCGACCTCCCAAGCATGGCCAGGGAAAGCTAGCCCCCAACTTGGAGGGACCTTACAAGATCTTGAAGGTATGTGGAGAGGAGCTTACAAGCTACTCAACCTTGATGGAAAGGAAGTCCCCTGAGCATGGAATGCAACGAATCTAAGAAAATTCTATGTGTAATTCATGCAATGTATCAAACTACGATTGGTAAAGTATATTTTCAATCCACAACACCAATGCTCTCAAAAGATGAAGCAAGCAAGGAGGGTATACCATAGAAATCTTGAAAGCATCATGAACTAGTCTTAATTTAGAAGAATACCAAAATGATAAACTATTAACAAAATGTTACAAGCAATAAGCACACCCCTCAAAAAGAGACCATGAAAATGATTCTTTTGAAACAGTTGCAAGTCAAAGGCCAAAGCAAGCACATAAAGGGATTAAAAGTTTTTTTTAGTAATGGAAAAGTCAAATTGAATAGGGAAAAGAAGAAGCATTTTCTCCAGCCTCCAACCAATACAAAACTGCATAAGTGTACATATATACAGTAACTGAGAGAAAAAACTGAAATTGGATTTGATTACTTGATTGTCTTGGAATCCATGGATAAGCAGTCAAAGAAACCAAAAAAAGCAAGCAAAAGCATATTCTCCATTGATATATATGCTGATGAGGGTTGTCAGTCAAAAGCAAAAGCAAGTACATAACACAGTAAAAATGGGTGAGGTGAAAAAAAAAATAGTAAGGGATAATCTTCACCATGCATTATGCACATAAACACACAGAGAGAACTGAAGAAAGAACTATGCTACCTTGGAATCCATAGATCAGGACTCACAAGCAACAGAAAGAAAAGTAACAAAGAAAAAGATCTATATAGTAGTAGACAATTAAAGGCTCAAACAGTACACAAAACGATGAAAAAAGTCTAGTCAGTTACTTGTAACAATAGCCATTCATCTCAACAATAGTGGGCCATGAAAATAAAAAAGAAAAAGGGTACAACGTAAGAAGGGTAGTATAAGGGCAACATATCACAATCAAACTCAAGATATTATAAGTTTTACAGAGAAAAGGCTTCAGAATCTCGCAACACTGTTGATGAGGATTGTGTCACTGCAAGTTTGCAGAACTTGAAACTGAGAGGCAGCAGTCATGTAAGAATGGAAAGTGGGGGCTGTGGAAAAAACTGCTGGGAAAGGCCAAAGAGGAAGGGCTCATTTGGTGACTTTTTCATCATTGGAGGGAACATAGTCAACTTTTCAACTTATTGATGAGATACGGCTACCTACAATGTAATTGGAATCTTGACACTGGATTCCAACTTTTTGATATGACTTGGAATTTCAATTAATTAATGATGTTTTAGTGGAACGATAATAGCTTCGTTTGTTGGCTATGTGTTACACACAATTATTTATTAGGATAAATTATTTTGTTATGGAGGTTAGATGAGAGAATAGCCACAATATAAGAGTTGACAAAAAAATTACACCTATTATGGCTTTTTAAATCTTGCACAATGCGAGATTATAGATCGCAAACATTTTTGCACTGTATAGCATGTGGAACTCTTCACCTCACCTTCATAACACAGGCCACGTGTCGATCAATTGTTGGCCCTTGAAAATCTCGCACGGTGCGAGCTATTGGAGCTATCCCCTCACACCACATTGCCACGTGTTGGATTGCAGTTGGCCCTTAGAAATCTCGCATGGTGCGAGATTTTGAGTGCTCCGCAGGCAGGCCACGCATGGATGGATTTACCACTTCGAAACCTTTTTGTGAGTTGTGACATTGTACCTGTGTTGTGGATTTAAGATACGAGGTGTGTGTAGGGTTAGTTAATCCAATGAATGAGCTGGATCCACTCTTTCAGGAGCAAGAGCGAGACCAACTTTGAATATAATATTCAAAACATCAAAAATAATTAAACACAACAACAATTTATTATTCATTTTGTTGTAATAATAAAATAAAAGCATAATATATAATGAAAGTAAAAATGTATTTTTACTTAAAAAGTTAGCAAATTTTGATTAGCAAATTTTGATTTTCATCCCAAAAGAAATTTATTTATTTTCAGTTCAAATATTGTTGAAACATCATGGTTTTAGTCTTACTCCCGTATAATTATAAGTTGTAATGTTCAAATGAATGGTTAAACATCATGCTCAGTATTTTTTATCTTCAAATTTTTATTTCTTACATATTGAAATTCACCTAACTCCCTCCCTCCCTTATATTATTTTTTAATAAAATAAAAAATATTTAAAAATAAGTGGCTCTACAATCATTATATGTATAGATAATGTAAAAATTGTTATGTGTTACAAGAGAGGGAATTGTTGAAGCCCCGTCACTTATTTATATAACCACCTATGATGGTAGATATATGAGCATCAGCAACTGGTTTTCACTATGTTGCGCGATTTGCCAAATGAGGGTGAACAAATATCTTATCAGAGCATTAGTTGAAAGATAGAGACCAGAAACGTACACACACATTCCACTTTCCTTGCAGGAGTGTTCAGTTATACTAGAGGATGTCGCGATTGTGCTTGGGCTTCATATTAAAAGTTTACCAGTCATTGGAAGCATTAACGCCAACTCTGAATTCATTAAAAATATGTGTGAGCAGCTACTAATGGTGAGGACAAAGCGATATTGTTGCCAGTGAAATAAAATTTGATTAGTTTACAATTCATTTAAATTCACTTTCATATGATACGTGGAGCAGATATCATGCCATGCTTGCGGCTATATCTTATCTATGTTAGGGCATTTCCTAATCCCAAATAAAGCACGAGCATGGTGTATGGAAAATTCTAACTAAAAATAGTTTTTCTATTTTTAGAGAACATTTTGTCTAACAAAGCTAGTACTAACATAAAATATCATTTGTTCTGACTCATACATTGTTGACTTTGGTAATTATAGTAGCACAATTTTACACTATTTAATGTGATGAAGATTGGATATGAACCTGAATGCACCATAGTACCTTCATTTTTTGGACAAACGAGTCTTTTTTTTTTCAAACTAGTAACACAAAATCAACTGATCAAATAATGAGGAAGAGAGGGAGGACTACTTGAACCAAAAAAAGAGGAACTACTTTATTGTTCTCACCTTAGTATTCTCTTTATTTTAACATACAAATATCTTTCTTGTATAATTTGAACTAACAATGCAAAGAGAAACTCATGAAATGACTTGGAAGAAAATGAGGGGCTATCCTCATTTTCCCTCCTCATGAAGCAAGATTAAGTTGTTATATTATTTCAAAATTTTATAACAACTTAATCTCGCATTGTGCAAAATAATAATTGTGACTAAAAGAGAAAAGATAATGATAATAATTAATAAAAATAAAAAATTCATTTTTTTAGCACATTTATTACAAAAGCCATGTGTGATGCATTAATTCAGGTTTGATCAGTCAATTCCTTCCCTACCTAATCTAGGGGCATCATATAACAAAGACTTACGGGGTAAAAAACTAACTAATTAGAGACAAAAGCATCAGGAGTGGGTTATATTGTGGATTCTCGATATGACCGTTTATTGCATGGACAACCCACTAAAAATTATGTCCTATCAGATGATTATCGGACTAGCATACACAATATGTGAGAAATTGGTTGTGGTTGTCCCCTTAGGTGCAGTAGGACAAGTCAATCCCTCAACACCAGCTATTCCCACATCTACATCTAGTAGTGTGAGCACCTAAATCTAAAGCTATAGGAGATGATGATGGAAGGAGGGAGGGGGAGGAAGGGATAACGGAGGGGAGGAGTAGAAGCAGGTAGTCCTAGCATACATTGGCTGAGGGCTGGCTAGGTTACGAGAAAAGATTTGGATGCCTTTCAGATAGTCTCTTTCAAAAAGAAACCGCCTAAGGGAAAATAGTCATTAATGTTCTTATTTTATCATTTTTATATGACATGTACTTTTTTGTAATTCGATATAATGTGAATATTGTAATGTCTTTAAATTAATAATAGTTTTTCTATTTTTAGGGAACATTTTGTCTAACAAAGCTATTATTCTAAAAATCGTTCTAACTTATACATTGTTGACTTTTGGGCAAACAAGTCTCTTTTTTATTCATACTAGTAACACAAAATCAATTGATCAAATAATGAAGAAGATAGGGAGGACTACTTGGACCAACCAAAAAAAAAGATTGAGGAACTACTTTATTTTTCACACCCATATTACTATATAATGACACTCCAATTTCCATATTAAAAAAAATGACCTGAACATGACATGTGTTTCACTAACTCAATTTATTAAAATTTATAAAACAATAAGTTAATTATAATCATTGAAGACACAAAGGGTACCGATATTACATGATTATAGAAGAAAACATTTTTTTTAAAAATATTGTCATAAATTTGATAAAAATTCATAATAATTGCCAAATGTAATGAAATAAAATAATATGATTCTATTGCTCATTTGACAATTTCTATTTAACCCCTCTCATTTTCATTAACTAAATTATGGAAAATTATAATTTTGGTTCTCTGTTTTATTTAGAAATATTAAATCATGCTTCAATTAAACATCAACAAAACAACTCAAAAATAGGAAAAACTATCATTTGGTTCCTTAAAAGATTAGCACACCGACAAATCAAATTTTAAAAGATATTTTATTAATCTATAGCATTTGATGATCTGTATTAACAATTTAGTTCATAAATTAGTCTTTTAATAAAATAGTCTCCAAGAACCTATTAATAATAACAAAATTACTTTTTAAAAAATATTGACAGTTATTGTAATTTATCCTATTATTTATTTATACAGGAGTATCTAAACTAAAAGATCAAATTGATTCCTAAAAGAGTTGTAGAACATCAATTTAATTTTTGAAAGAATTATATCATCAATTTGGTTCTCAAAAAATTTGTGGATATCGATTTGGTTCTCCAAAAGATTTAAATTTAGAGTTACTGCATTTTAGTCCCTCACTTATACTTGTAACCATTTTATTCTTAACTTTTAAAATGAGTAAATTAGTCTGACATTATAAAATATGAGTCATATATATTAGTCCCTCAATCCACTCTTACTTAATATTCTATCAATTAAATGATAATAGGTAATCTTAAGTGATACCTTGATATATCATATGTCATTTAAAATAGAATAAAATTTAAAATAATTAATTTTAGTGTTTAAAATTATACAACATGAGTCATTTAAATATTCATTCTAAGTCATAAAATGACTCATTTTGTGTAATTTTAGATAACAAAATAAGTTATTTTAAACTTTATTCTAATTCAATGACACATGATATGATAAGATTTAGTTAATGTTACATATCATCATTTAATTGATAAAATATTAAATAAAAGTGAAATAAGGACTAACATGACTCATATTTTATAATGTTAAGAACTAATTTAACTCATTTTAAAAGTCAAGTATTGAAATGAGATTTAACTCTTAAATTTATTTCAAGTTAGTTCAAAAATAAATGTAGTTTGAATTAATTTAAAATAAATTTTAATTTTTCAAGGATAAAATTGAAGTTCCAGATATTTCAAAAACCAAATTAATGTTATAAATATTTCGAGTATGAAATTGATTTCCCAGACTCCAGCAATTTGAAGTTTTCATTGTGCATATCTAACTACGTACATTGCTGGTATCTCACTGGCCAACTATTTCCCATTTTCCGTTTTTAAATTTTTTTTTTTGTTTTTCAATTTCAAAAATAAAAAATTATTTTTTTCTAATTTCTTGTACCATGTGAGGTTTATTTGTCCACATGCCCGTAATTACACTTCCAACTCCATATTACTGTATAATGACAATTAACACTCCATATTAAAAAAAAACCCTTATTATTATAAATTTGGATATATCTATACTATATATAAAAGGAATAATCTTTTTAAAAATTTCCAAAATTTTTATTACTTAAAAAATAAATTAAATAAGTTAATTGGAAAAAATTACCTGTAAATTCACTAGTTATTATAAAGATTATAAAATAATAGTTGCGTTTCCAATGTACCGAACACTTTTGGGAACATTGAATATGCAAAGATTGATAACCGTTGCTGAAGTATTAAACTCGCATAGATCTGATGGTAAAGAAAAGACAGGTTTAGTTTAATATAGAAACACACTCAGGGAGCATCAAGTAACCAAGTTTGATGAGACAATTTCAAATAAAAAATAAAATAAAATATTCTTGTAAGGGGCAAAATGCTTATGTCCACTTTTATCTTTTCATGTTTAACTGTTCGATGGGACTAGTTATTGGAGTAATATGTAGGCTTTTAAGTTTTATTTATTTATTTTTTAAGTTAAATTTTGATGCATGAAGATATATTCTAGTTGATACCTTAATACTCTTAAAATCTTTCCCAATTCTATAGAATTATTAATTCTAATTACTCCATACATATTACATTTTATATACTAAAATATTAATTTTTTATCGTTATATTGTTTTTATATTTCTATATCAATTTAAAATTATGAATGAAAATATTATTTTATTATAATTTATTTTAAATTTATTTTTCATAAAAAAAAGAAAACTAAAAATATATAACACTTCCTTTGTTTTATACATTTTACAGTAAATATGCACTTTGATTTCTCAATGTTGAGATTTAACCCAAAATATTACATAAAAAATAGTTGAAGTCTTGTATGAAGTTTGGCTTATTTGGTTGTTTGGTTTACACATACTTCAAGTATGGAAGTAATTCATTGAATGAGTAGTTTTTAGAAGTTATCCATGTAAGAAAATATTTGCAGGGATAATTTATAATTTTAGTCATTTAAAAGTTCCAGATAGTGAAAGATTTGTTAAATCATCAATGTAGGTAGTGAAGATCGAATCACATTAAAGTTTATATGTTTAATTTGTTTTTTTATTTTACTTTTCCCCAATAAATGGTATCAAAGCCAAGTTTGGGACAATTGGGCTTGGTAGGTATTCGAGGGAATGGCAATTTTATATCCATGTGTAGGGTCCTTTGTGTTGAAAGTCTTCCTGACAATTTGGAAGTCAAGTGACATGTTCCGTGAGCGGCAACGATGAAACAAGGATAGCTTGTATCAAAAGTCTTATTTGCAATGTGGAGATCGAGCAACATGTTTCATGTGTAGCGACAGTAGAAGTTTTGCGAAGAATGTTTGAAGAGATAAATGCAATCATCTGTTGGCATGACTTTGGCTTAAGGGGAGAATTTATTGGGATTTAACCCAAAGTTTCACCTCGGGAAAAAGTTAAAGTATTTTGTGAGGTTATGCTTGGCTGATAAATAGAGTCTTTGATTGCTTGGTTTAAACATCCTCTAAGAGTGGAAGTGATCCATTGTATGAATAGCTTTTAGAAGCTGTCCATGTAATAAAAGATTTGTAAGAATGATTTGCAACTTTAACCATTCAAAAGCTGTAGATAGTGAAATATTTGTGAAGTCGTAGATATAGGCAATGAAAGCAAATCACATTAAAGTTTATTTGTTTGTTTTTGTATATCTTTTGCTTTCATGTCCAACACTAAAAGATTCACATGACATCAATTTAGTTTCTTAAAAAAATTGACATCAAATAGGTCTATAAAAAGTTATTATTTGGCATAAAATTAATTAGTCCCTAGAATTTTTTTACGCCAAATAGCTCCCAAAAGTTAAAATGTGAACTATTTTAGTTCAAAACATGCATGTGACATCAAATATAGGTCCATCATTATTCATAACGCATAAGTTTTTAGATATTTATTTGATGTCAAATGCCTCTTTTATAGACTAAAGTGATATCACATTTTAACTTTTAGGAATCTATTTGATATAAAAAAATATTTAGGGACTAATTTGATATCAGGTTTTAAACTTTCAATGAGCCATTTGTGTGAAGGATAGCTATGCGATGTTAAAAAAAAAAGGTTCAAAGATCAAATTGATGTTATATATATTTTTTAAGGAGTAAATTATATGTTTATTTTTTTTTTGTTTAAATTTATGTTTTTCATCCTGAGGGGAAAAAAAAACACAAAACGTATCAAAGTAATTACTTAACCATTTAGCATAAATTTAAAAATATGATAGTTGACATATGGGTTTATAATAAGTATGTATTTTTTTTGTTTTTATTATACAATTATATTTTATATTAAATATTTTTTTACATAATATACTACGAATTAGGATGCATTAGTTATTTTTAATAACTAATTGTTATTTATATCTATATTCTAATGTTGTTGTCAATATGTAATTAATTAGTGAATATTATTTATTAAACATCATTTATTTACGTATATTTTTTAAGACTTAAATATCTTTTAAGTCCTTATAAAATAAACGGATTTTGGTTTTGGTCCTTAAAAACATTTTTTTGGTTTCAATCCAAATATTTTAAAAATTGTTTGGTTTTGGCCCCTACCATTAATCTATTTATGTTAAATATTGAGTTAACTAATAGAAGATCACATTATTTAAGCCTACCTGGCAACTAGTGATCTTATATGACATATGCTAATCTTATGTATTAAAATCACCACCCAATAAACCATTGGACCAACCAAATAATTACTCATCATACCAGACCCAATAACCCATTTATAGTAGGGTTTTGACTCATGATTATGATATAATTTGTAAGATTACTAGATGTTACACAGGATTAGATAACATGATTTTCTGTTATGGAACTAAATATTTAATTGAGACAAATTAAACCAAGGACTAAAATCAAATAATTTTAGAAATGTTTGGATCGAAACAAAAAAAATTAGAGACCAAAATCAAAATTCACTTATTTTTGGGGAAAAAATATTTAAGCCTTTATTTAATAATTAATTTCATCCTCTTAAATTTATTAAATTATCCATATTTTAGTATAAAATACTAATTATAATGAATAAGTTTATATAAAACATATATATACCAAACAACAATTGAGAGCACATAATATGTTATTACCTTATCCTATCATGTTTTCTGCGCCAAATGCACTTTTGATAAAATAACATGGAGTACAAAATTTAAAAATTAATGATGTAGAAAATTATTCCTTAACATTTTAAGAGAGTTAAATGTAGACTAAACTACTGATTCTTCAAAGATACATGCAACATCAATCTAGTCACAAATTCTTTTGACGTTAATTTAGTTCATAAAAGATATATATAACATTATTTTAGTCATTGAAAATTTTTAATATCATTTTGAAAAAATGTATGTGACATCCAGGGAAAATTTTTTAATATCATTTTGATTCCTAAAAAAGCATGTTTTTAATATCATTTTGATTCCTAAAAATGCATTTACATGTATTTTTAAGAATCAAAATGATGTCACATCTATCTTTTAGAGACTAAATTAATGTTTAAAATCTTTCATGAAGCAAAATACATGTGACATCTATTTGATCCCCTATTTTCTATGAATGGATGAACTTATTTGATGTCACATACATATTTCAAAAACTAAAGTGATATTATATGTATTTTTAAGGAACTACTGATAAAAAAAAATTATGAATTAAATTGATATCATGTGTATCTTTCAAGAATTAAATAGATATTAAAAATCTTCCAAAAATTAAATTGATATCACTGTGTACATTTGAGGAACCAAATTAGCAGATTAATATTAGATGTATTTTAGTCTTTATTATTATAAGTGTGACACTAGTTTTCATGATAGTTTGGATTGAATGTAGGGTGTTCATGACCTCTTACCCGCAAACCGGCCCAACTTGAAGCTCATTGTGATGGATTCAGATCTTGAAATTTGACCTGGTACACTTTTTGGGGTTTGGGTTATACGTTAGGTTGACCAACTAGTTTGAAGTCAAGTAATTCCTTAAGAGATATATAATTTTATAATAATTTATGAAAAATTATAAGATTTTAAAGTTCAAGTAATAAATTTTACATAACTTAATTTTTTTTCTACATTGATATGATTTATCTTGAAATCTATATCATAAAATATTTCTAAAATTTTATTTCTTACTTGTAAAATTTTATAATTTTACTATATACAATAGCAAATTCTCATATATTATTCGAATTTTGGGTTAACTGGGACATAGTAGGTCACTATCAGAATAAAGTTTGGTTAAAAAATTGAGTCGGTCTAAAAATCGGGTTGAGTTTGGGTTTTGTTCAACCCGACCTAACCCATCCCTTGTACACCCTAATTGAATGTTACTGGAACAATGATATAAATGGTGGAGATGACATTTGCTCAGGTGGAATGGCAGCATGCAAAAAGTTTGTTTCATGTTACGGTTGTAATGGTCTTTTAATAACAATTGAATAAAATAATGCTTTGTGTCAATGGCATAGTTATAAAACTTGAAATGGTGATCGACTCGGTTCAGGATCATTAGTCACTGATTCAATCAGTGGGTCAGTAAGAGTTAAAACGGATATAATTAAATTAATATATAAAAAAATAATTTAATGTAATAAAATATATGTTATATATTAAAAAAAACCAAACATAACACTAAATGTTAGTTACCCTAGTGGTAAAGAGTGGTACCCTCTTTCCTTTCCTATAGGGAAGGGGTTGGAACCCCACCTTTGACGTTTATGAGAAAATTCTAAATTTTCTTGAAGGCATTGGGTTGACCCGGTTCACTCCATTTTGACCAGGTTTGTCCGTTCACAGGATTTAATCGGTTCGCATTGGTTCAGGGATCGGTCAATGGCAAAATTGGACTGGTCAGTGGACGCGGTGAACCAACCGTCAATTTTTATTACACTGGTCAATGGGAAACAATAGGTACAAATCTTGGCACATTTAGCAATTGTTTTGATCCAAATAGAAAATGCAAGGAAAGAAAATAAGAAGAAAGAAAATAGAAAGAAAAAAAAATAGAGACAAGAGTAAGTTTTCTTTTCATATGTTTGGATGGAGAGAAAATCAAAGGAAAGAAAATGCAAGTTGTATTAAAATATAAAGTAAAAAAAATGATAATTAAATTAAATGACACACATGTCCTCATGATAATGAAGCATAAACATATTATTTTGTTGTATTTTTTATTTTTTATAAATTAATAAGTAAAAATATAATAAATATTAATTAAAAATTAATTTAATAATATTTAAATTATAATTCAATTGGAAATTTTAAAATAAAACAAATGAGATGTAAATTTAATTAAAAATATTTATATATATATCTATAACTATACAAATTTTAATCTTTATTATATATATTCATCTTATTAAAATTGGAGTCTGTGTTATTATGATTGTTGAGGCTGATATGTTTCTCACCAAAAGTTGTTTGTTTTTTAAATATTTTATCCTATAACAATGTATGTGTTAGCAATACGTGAGGATCGATTTGTCATTTGCACATTTCTCTTTTTATTGTCATTTTTTTTGCAATGTAGAAGTGAAAATGTAAGGTGTGGGTCCCACTCTTTTATACTTCTCTTTGTTCATTTTCTCTACTATACCAAATGATAGAAAAGTGCATAGTCTCTTCATTTTCTCTTCCATGGTTTTCTATCATTCTCTTTTCACTTGATCTAAACGAACGGTTAATGTTCTTAAAAGTATTCGGCACATTGTAAATGTGACCTAAAATAATGGGTAGGGAAAGCAAGAAGAAAATAAGGATCTTTTAATCTTCTGGGGATAAATGTTCGCCTTTGATTCCATCCATCTTCTAATCTGAACCTCCTCCTTCTTGCAGTGGTGTGGGGACTTCGTTTGTAAAGGTTTAGCTTTTCTTTTCCTTTCCGAAGCAACAAAAAAAAATATAATAACAAGAGAATTATCTATGATTCATTGCATGTGTATCAAATGATGTCATTATGGATCTCTATTTATAAGCTCTTTAGTACAACAAAATGGAAGAATCATATTAATTGATAATAAATAAGATTCTAATTAATCACATAAATATGGTAGTGGACATCCACAAAATATTTGATTTCTAACACTTCCCTTGGATGTCTGGGGTAGACAATATGCCTCATTACTAAGAAAAAACTCAATGGGAAAAATTCTTAGTGAAGGAAAAATAGTACACATGTGTTTTGTAATATGGATATTTTGTCACTTTTTCAAAACCTTACCAAGAAGGCCCATTTTGGGACAAAATCTTAGTCAAGGAAAAAGAAAATAATGTATTACCCCCACTAATAGCAACATCACTAAATATCTCAAAGTCTGCATTGCAATATTCTATAGTAACTTTTAAAATGTTGACGTAGGTAATGCTTTAGTGAATAAATATGTCAAATTATTACTTCAATGAATTTGTTTAATATCTATATCACCATTATGTTGGAGATCATTGTGCAAAAGAGCTTTGGTGAAATATGCTTTGTTCTATCTCCTTTAATATATCTCTCCTTCAACCAATTTAGTAAGAGAGTTGTCTTCATATATGACTATTGGTATTCCCTTTTTACAAGCAAGACACACGTCTCCTTATTGTGTCTTGGGTGATCAATCTAAGTTAGATACATTCTCAACCTGTATTATGACTTGCTAATATCTTTGCATGATTTAACAATGCAACAAATATGGTCTATTTTGTTGAGTGCCATGATATAGTTGTACCTCCACAAGTAAATAAATAGTTTGTTTGGGATCTGGCTTTAAGTGGATTAGATAGGAAGCCTGCATCTGCATATCCAATTAGTTGGGGTCTAAATTCCTTTGAATAAAATAAGCCCCTATCAATAGATCCTCAAAGATATCGTAATACATGTTGAACACCATTCTAGTATCTTCTAGTTGGACAAGAGCTAAACCTTGCTAAGCGAATTTATAGGAAAACCTATATCTTCTCGTGTATTGTTAGCGAGATACATTAGTGCTCCAATAGAACTAAATTATGGTACTTCGAGACTAAGAAGTTCTTCATTATTTTCATGAGGTTGGAATGGATTCTTATCTACATCAAGTGATCTTACTACCATTGGGATACTCAATAGATGTGCCTTATCCATATAAAATTATTTAAAATTTTTCTCAGTATAATTTGATTAACAACCAAATATTAATGCTCAGTCTTAAGTTAAGACAAATTTTGTCTTGTCAAGATCTTTCATTTCAAATTTTTCCTTTAAGTAACCATAATTTTTTTAATCTCTTCAGAAAATCCAATGATATTTAAATCATCAACATATATTGTAATTCTAACAAATTTAAATTCAAGTCATTTTGAAAACACATGGGCAAAATGAATCATTTTTATACCCGTCTTTCAACAAATATTGGCAAAGGCGATTATACCATATATGCCCTAATTGTTTTAATCCGTATAAGGATTTTTTAAGTATTATTAAACAAACTTATGAATTTTTATATGCTTCAAGCATTTGAAATCTTTTAGGGATTTTCATGTAAATTTCACTATCCATTGAATCATATAAGTAGGTTATAACTACATCCATTAGATGCATGCCCAATTTTTCATTAACTATGAGACCAATAAGATATCTAAGTGTAATTGAATGAACCAGGAGAATATGTCTCCATATAGTCAACACTAGATTATGGTGAGAACCTCTGTGCTACAAGTTGTGCTTTATATTTTTCGATTTCATTTTTGTCATTTCTTTTTTGCACAAAAACCCACTTTATCCCACGGCTTTACACCTTCAGCCATGCTTTCCTAGCAAGATTAATTTAGCTTGAATTGTGTCTTTTCACTTTGGCCAATCATTTATCTATCTATATTTTAACAGATTTTGGTTCATGATCTTCGTCTTGTTTTATTATTTCAATTGCAACATTATATGCAACAATGTTGTCGACAACAATATTTTTTCGGTTCCATATTTTTCCTGTAGTAACATAACTTATTGAGATATCTTCATTTTTATCATCTTCAAGTACTTGAACCTCTTCTGGGTTTCATTAATAGTTTTGTCTTGGGACTTTTTTTAAGCATTTGCCTCCATATTATGACTATCTTCATCAATTGTTCCTTTCTTTTTTTTTCATATCTTTTGCACTTCTAATTCACATTGTCTTATATGAGAATCTAAATAAGATAATGATGATGTTTCATGTAATTTTCTTTTTTTAGCTACTTATTTTCTTGCCCTTAATATTGGAAACATTGTCTCTGTGATTCGACTTACGAACATGATTGAAACATAAGGGATTGGGTCCCCACGGAAGCCACTAGTAATGTGGCTAACTAGGATGCATAAAATAATATATTTACGTTTCAAAGCTTAATTTTAACATCAAATAATTATTATAAATCAGTTCCAAATAATTCAGCTTCAACTGAAAATCATAATCCTGAAGTATTTCAAAACATAATCCTAAACATAAAATTGAATAATACTAATATGGGCCATAGCCAAACATAATTGATAAAATACTGTAAGGCAAAAATAAATAATCATAAAACTATGTATGTCTGGATTTGCTTACACAATCATTGAAGCACTACTAAAACTAACATGAACCTATAACAAACTTTGCTTAGTGAAGAAAAGCTCACCAAAAAGGAGCTTGCAACACTACTGAGGTGGATCATGTGGTGTAACTAAACCTAAAGTTGTATATGTATGGGAAGAAAAAGAAGGGTGAATTCATCAAAATTAGTAAATAGGTCTCTACTCATAACCCACATGAGACAACAACATACAAGATAATACATAAATATACCTGTAGATGGTATAAAACATTTTAACATTAAAATATATAGTTGTACTAGAAATAATATTTAACTGAATTCATAAATAGTAACTAATGGAGAAAAGAAGTGACTGAATAAATTAACTATACCTAGCTGATATTTGAAACTGAAGGGCACCTAACTAGGTCCTATAATACGGATACCATACCAGATTCTTTACTATAACTAGGGTTGAGCTAGTCCTTTAACGGACCATTTGGTACCAAGGTTAACAATCCTAGTCATTAACTCATTATTCTGTTTCTCACTAATTAATGGCTAAAAACTAACATTCATTATAATCCAATATTTATGATGTACATACTAGACAAGGTTTCATACATTTTCTAAAATAAAAAAAAAGTTCTAAAGTATACAAACAACAAGTAAGGTCTCATGAGCTTTTAAAAATAACAATTTCATGATAAATATGAAAAACTATATTTTTTTGAAATTTTCATAATCATAAAAAGCATGTACTTGGCATAAATCAATTATAGAATTTCATAAACAATTTACATAATGCTGAGAAAGTACTAATAATGACCAAAAGTATGGCTATAAGCATAAACTTAGTCATTATTGGTAGTCATGAGTGCGCTTCCAATGCCAACTTGACTCTAGGAGATAGGAATGACACCAGTAAGTGCCAAAGAGTACATAGATACAATAAACAACTGATAAATTTTACTAAGAATTGAATTAGGAAAGACAAAGAGGAAGAACATTGTGAGAAAATCATGCCTAACAATGCCTTTACCCATAAATTTGATGAAGAAGGGAAGAAAACTAGCGAAATATATGAAAATCACTTACCAAAAGCTTAGGGAGGAGGAAGAATGGAAGAGAAATGAGTGACAAAGGTGTAGAGAATTTTAGGTGGTGGCTAGCATGTGTTTCCTTAGCTTAGGGATGCATTTATATAGTATTGGGGGGCATTTTAATGAAAATGCATCATTTTGGATATTTGTCTAACTCACCAGCTCACTCAGCAAGCATTTATAGTTGCAGTAAGCATTTATAGCTACAGTGAGCTTGTCTGGATCTTACTTGCTCGTTCAGCGAGCCTCTGCATAAAATGAGACTTTAGCAACTTTGTGAATTTTTAGCAAACTTGGGATTTCCAGGGTATCTAAAGGCTGTGTTAGACTTCACCAAGGAAGCATGGAGCTAAGATGTCATAGCTTCATTTAATGGTAATTGGAAAATCTCACTGTGAATAAATCCTTAGTCCTCCATCATTGACTCAAGATATTTTATGATAGAAGGAGATTTATGCATTGTGGCGGTGCAATTGGAACATAAACCACACATTTGAAAACTCTAAGATGGGAAATATTTAGCTCCTGACTAAAAGCCAATTGGAATAGGGAGAATTTGTGATAACTTGTTAGTCTGATGCGTACAAGTACTCTTGCATGTAAGATAACATGTTCTAATGCAGAAATAGGGATTTTTGTTTTCATAAGTAGTGGTCTAGCTATTAATTGGAGTCATTTAATAAAGGATTTTTTAACCATTTTGTGTATGATCGTGAGCAACATGCTCTTTAATTGTTAATTATTCCAATTAATATACAATAATCATTAAAGGCTTAAGATCTAAATTCACTGTCATTATCAAAATGGATTATCTTGATAGCAAAATCTGGAAATTGTGTTCTTAATTTTATAATTTGAGCGAGTAATCTCACAAATGTCAAGTTGCGAGTTGACCATAAACACACATGTGACCATCTTGTTTATGCATATATTAAAATCATATAATATCTAAGGGCTTGTTTGGAAATGGTTTTATTCTTAATTTTTTTAAAAATTGTTTTAGAAAACAAGTTTAAGTTCATTTTTAAAAACAAAAAAACAAAAACCTATTTGGCAATTTAACTTCAAAAACAATTGTATAATGGTGAAAAATAGCAAACCTATTTGGATAATTTTTTTAAAAAATAACTTTTAAAACTAATAAAATAAAAAATTGTTTGGCAAATTGCATTATTACAAATGACAAATTTTAACTATTATATTTTATAGATAATATTTTTCATACATAATAAATAAAGTTTTAATCAAGGAAGAGAAAAACCAAATAAAATATCAAAGTACTGGTTAAAGGTTTAGAGGTCCAAATGATTCACAAGGGTTCAACCAAAATATAATAAAAAATATATATAAATGTATACATATGATTAATTAGAATATAAATAAATATATTAAATCATTAACATTAACTTAATCAACAAAAAAATATTTATAGATCTATAAAAATAAACATAATCCATATAAAATTTCTCTAGTCTAACCTCACAACACGTCACAAAGCATTTAAAAACAATATTTGTTAGTGACCAATGAGGTTTATAATGAGCAGTTTGTGAATAACGGAAAGAGAATAATAATAACCCAATAATTTTTGTTTATGCCTTTCTTTGTTTCAATTTATTATTATTTTTTTTTTTTTCTATGGCGCCTAAGATATTAGTATTTAAGTTTTGAAAAAAAATCAAATCTAAGTTCTTCCAATTTAGTCCAGTTAAAGGCTTTCCCCTAATTTCTGACTTCCAACTTGGTTCTTTGGAGCATTTATAAATCCCTACATGCTTAGCCGTCAATTCAATTTAGTCATGATGTCTTCAGTAGCGTCATCTTGAAGACTCTTTTTCTCCAAGTTCAATCTTCCATGGTCTTAATAACAACTATCCTATTTTAAAAATAGTCTTAATACAAATTTGGTGTGAATTTACATTTATAAATCCATTTATAAGCTATGCATGATTTTCTTATAGCCACATTCAATTTACAATTTAGTCATGATGTCTTACCATTTCCCTTGTTTTCTCAGAGTCAATCTTGGTCACGAGAGGCCAAAACTGAAGATCTTTTACTTCCTACAATGGTGATCACAAATCAGCAAAAAGGATGTATAAAAATAAACAATATTAAGAGGAGTATAACGGGAAAAATTGCCCTATAGTTAAAATGAAAATTTTACATCCAGTCTAACAGGATATGAAATAAAGAGAATAGCGAGCAAGATGAGGTTTTTTGGTGGTTATAATATTGCCCAAAACTGATAACAAAAGCAACAAAAGAGAACACCCTACAAACCAAAGTGATCCAAACTAAATAGGGAATAAAAACTGTAAGTGATTTATAAAAAATCAACTTGGTCGCGTCACAAGGGGGCCTTGGTCGCGAGGGAGACGTGAAGGAGCTTAGGTTGCCAACGGAATAAGGGAGCAGTAAGAAGGTGAGAAGAAGGCATGGATGAAGGTGAGAAGAAGTCCAACAAAATAAAAAAAGAGAAAAGTAAAAACAAGCCCGAGTTAGATTGGAATAATGGCCAAGAACAAAAACTCAATTTATTTACAAGTTTTCCACCGCGTTTTTCATCCATTTTAAAACAAGAAAACATCTTAAATCTATTTTGGATTTTTAGTTTTTAAAACATGGTTAGTGTTTTTTCATTTTTAAAACAAACTTTTACAAAACAAGTTGCCAAATAGTTTTTTTTAGTCTTTTACTTTTAAAAACTAGAAACAGTTTTTAAAACTCATCTCAAATAGCCCTAAATGGTTTATTAAATTAATCACATGTACTTGTGAGCAATGCTTCTTCCCAAAAACACTTTGGTAGTTTAGTTTCAGTAAGCATATACTTAGCTATCTCAATTACGTCCTATTCACCCTCTCCATTAAATCATTTAGCTGAGATGTTGTAGGAGGTGTTTTTTCATGCCTAATGCCTTGCTATTTTCAATACGCATCAAATGGTTTACAATATTTACCACCATTATCCGTACGAATGCATTTAAGCTTCTTACCTATTTGCCTCTCAACTAAAGCTTAGAATTGTTTAAACTTCTCCAAGACTTGGTTCTTTGTCTTCAAACCATAAGTCCAAAGTTTTCTTGAGTGGTCATTAATAAATGTAACAAAATAAAGAGCACAACTAAACAGACTTTTCCTTTAAAAGACCACAAACATCAGAGTGTAACAACTCCAACAAATATGATTTCTTTCAAGGAGGATGCTTTTTGAAGGATAATCTTCTCGTTTCTAGTCATGCAATGAGAATACTTCTCTAACTATGCATTTTTTAAACAGAAAGTACATCCCTTTTAGCCAAACAATTGAGTCCTTTTTCACTAAATGACTAAGCCTTCTATGCCACAAATCAAAAGCTTCTTTGCTTTCATAGTATTTACACTATCTTTTAAAATTGTGGATTGGCTTTCATCACAAATAGACTTGACATCTTTTTCCTTGAGCCACAACCAAATTGCCTTTAGTGAGCTTCTATTGTCCTAAGCCAAACTGTTATACAAACCTTCTTCATCAAGCTTTCTAATTGAAATCAAGTTCAAGTGGACATTTAAAGCATGCATAACATACTTGAGCAACAGCTTCATTCCAACATTAGCTTCTAGGCAAACATCTCCTATACCAATCACCTTGGCCAAGCTATCATTACCTATCTTAAGCACCTGAAGTGTAAGATGTGAAGAATTCTTTGCTTAGGGTGACATGTAATAAGATACCATTGTCAACTACCTAGCTAGACTTATCAGATATAACATTAACAATATTCTCATAACTCACAATGGCAAGGTCATCTAACGTAGCAGGAGACACATGATCCTTGCTTTTTCTTTCTTTTGCTTACCTTTGTTCTTCTTTTTCCAAAGATAGCAATATGTTTGGATGTGTCCCGTTTTATGATGGTAATGACATTTAACATTTTTGTACCTTGACTTGAATATACTTTTACTTTTACCTCTATCCTTTGGACCTTTACTCGTTTTCTCCCTTGTTTTCTGGAATTAACATATTTGATTGAGATGAAGAACCCTGAGTATTCCTTCTTAACTCCTCATTTAAGACATTACCTTTGAAAAGTTGCATGGTCACCACACCATTAGGAACAGAATTAGTAAGTAAAACTCAAAATGTCTCCTAAGAATTTGGTAGAGTATTTAGCAACCAGAGTCTTTGAACCTCATCTTCAAACTTGATTCCCATGCTTGACAACCTGATTCTAATCTTCAAGTGGTTGGATATGGAGAACCCTTCCTTGTATCTCAAATTCATCAACATATTTAACAAATACAATATATTCCTAGATATATATTGGAAGCATATAAGGATTAAATCTTTTCCTACATAGTTCTAGCATAAGCCTCGTTAGCAATGTGATTGTAAACATTATCTTCTACCCATTGCCAAATAAAACCACATATATGTTGATGTTCTAATTATCACTCTTCCTTAGTTTTTGAATTTGGATTTTGTGTAGCACACACGGACAGATGCAAATATTTGACAAACAACAACTCTTTCATCTTGGCTTTCCATAGATGATAATTAATACCATTCAAGCATACCATTGTACTTGTATTTGCCTCCATCGTCCCAAGAATGAGCTCTGATACCAAATGTTAGGGATAAAAACACCCAATCCCTTGCTTTAAAGAATAAGAGGAGCAACAATATGCACAAAATAATGGCAACAACAAAAATTAGAGAAGAGCAAGATACAAAGATTTTTAATGTAGAAAACCCCTTTAATGTGAGGTAAAAACCATGGGACTTGAAAGTCCAACAAGCAAGCATCCACTATGATTAAGATTTGTTTACAATCGCCAAGCTTCAACTTTCAATAGTTACAACAACAACAAAAAAAACCAGCAACAATAGCAAGCAACAAAGTTAATAAACATGAAGAGACAGATAAAACTCCCCAAAATCAGTTGGCTTGTGAGCTATATCCCGAAGCTAGGAGGCTTCTTTTCCACAATCACACCATTCATACTGGAGAATAAGGTGCCACAAACATGGCCACCAAACTTCAACTCGATCAAACCCGAATAACCTTGCGATCGTCTATTTGATGAAAATTGCTTACACCAAAAAATGAATGACAACAAAGGGAGGCCAAATTTCTCTCTTTTGTCTCTTTTTCTAAAACTTTTCACAAACTCTTAACCTTCTAAAATATCACTTAACATAGCCCTAACAATTACCACACTAAAGTGAGAATAACCCAAGGGGGCTTGCACAAAATTTTGGGCTTTTCTCCACATAGGAGAAGAGCCCAACACAACAAATCTCCCCATGTCACCACTATGTGGAGGTGATCGCCAATCTATAGATCAAACAACAAGTTTCAAATTTCCGTCTTGGCAAAAATTTTATCATCATCTCTAAACTATTTTCATCAGTGTGAACCTTTTCAAGTTTCAACAACTTCCGTCCAAAACATCACGTATCCAACGTTACCTCATATCAATGCATTTGGACCTTGAATGAAAATCTTAAGCTTTGATGGGTGCAAAGAAAAAAAATACAAATAATAGGTCACAAAGCAAAAAAAAAAAATTGCTTTTTATAATGAAAATATTAAATTTAAACAAAAAGTTGGATACATGTGTTATAGGTAATTAATTTGTATTTATTGTTATTCATTTCCAATAATTTTTTAAAATACTCGATATTTTATTATGAAGATAATTATTATACTACGAAATATTTGAAAATATAATTTAATTTTTAAATTAAAATCATTTTGTTTAATAAGTCAATTCCATATAAAATTAAAAAATGGATAATATTTAACACAAAATATAAATTATCTTTTCATTGAAATAAAAATAATAAATTTATCTTCTAATAATAATAATAATATATTATTAAATTATCATTATAATTAATAAATAAGGAGAAAGTATTATATAGAAAATAGATAAAAAAAAATATAGTTGAATGAAAGTGACAATAGCCACTTTGAAGTAGCAATAGCAACTCTCATAATTTTAACTTCACTTTAGATTTTTTATTGATGCAAGGGGACTACAAATGGATCCAATTTTTACAAATATAAGATGCCACTAGTGTCCAATTTTTATATTGTTAACGATCACGGACTAATTATCCTTTGTTAAAAATCAACGAGCCTATAAAAAAAGTACTTTAAGTTACCAATTTTTTTTTAAGAGGAAATATCTAAAAAGTTAATGTCATATATAATGGATAAAAATATCATAATAAAAAAATAAAGTCGAAAACAATACCTTAAGTCAGCATATTTGACAAAAGGGCACCACTATCTGAAAAAACACCGCAAATCGCCAAAAAGTACAATTAATACAGCAGAGCGGTTTACATAATGTCAATCGTCAAGGAATCTAATAAATTAGTTTTCATCTAGCTGAGCGGCGAGGGTCGAACGTTGTGTAATTTGAGTGACATGGACGTTCAAAGAGTTCCATAAAGTTTTAGATAATGCACTTCCGTCATCATTAATCGATTAATATATGATTTAATTTCAATTGAACTCTAGTGCAACGGTAATTATGTTTTATTTCATTATGAGAAAATTTCACTTTATTCCTTAAATTATAGACCTGATATACTTTATTCCACAAATTTGAAAAATGTGCAAATCAAGCTTTAATGTTTTTAACCGTACAAATTGACTTTAATAATTTTCATCTATTATTAACAAAAATATTATATTTAAGAAAGTATAATTATTATTAATTAATGATAATTAATATTCACATACTCAATTAAAAATATTATATGACTTTATATTTTAATCTTAATTATTTATGTAAAATCTAACAATCAAATTAACTGATCTCACTCTTCAGTAAACCAATCTCTTAATCATTTGAGCATATATATATATATATATATATATATATATATATATATCCATGAGTAAGTTTTAAAAATTATAAATACAAATGAATAAAAAAAATTATAAATGCAATAAAAATATCAATATTTACATAATAAGTATTTTGTATACCACTTGATTCAGTATATATAAAATCGAAAAAATAAATATAAATTAAAATTATCCAAAAATGTCCAAAATGATACGGCAAGCATATTATAGTGAGGGTGCTTTATAGTGCAAATTCAAATATATGTTAAAATATAGTTTGTTTGCTTTTATACATGACGGTTATTCTTAGTCTGGAATTTATAAAAATATTTTTTTAATTTAATTCCTATGCGTTTAATGCTTTTTAAATTCATCTATACTGTTTATTGCAATTATAATGCCACGAACTTGACATAAATTTATTGTGAAATATACGGAATAAATTGAAAATAAATATCACATATAAAAAGATTGAATTAAAAATAGTTGTCACATATAGCATCTATAACTTTAGTCCCAGTGATATACTCTTTTTAATTTGGCATGTTTCGATATAATTAACAAGAAGAATAATGTTGCAGATAATGGCAAAGAGGAGGAGGTGGCCTTTGCTGTCTATGATGTTACCTTGATGGAATTACGGTGCTTGGTGTTGCTTGGTGATTATCATGCTATAGTTGCAGGCCTGCTATCTTTGTTTTCTTCTTGTTTGTTAGTTTTGTTGCCGACAGATTTGATCCTCACTTTAATTTTGTGATTTGAGCCAACTCATCCAACTATCCAAATAAATAAATTTTAAAAACGCATTATATTAAAAAAAATTATGAATACAAGACTAAATAATTTCTTCGTTGAGAAATCATATTAAGAATAAGAGTTTAATTTTTATACATTGATATGTGAAACTTTTTTATCCTGTCATCCAATTAAATCATCCCATTTATCTGATTTTCAGAGTGAGTGTGATAATATATGATTGGATGATAGTGCAAAACTAAATACATAGAAATTAAATTCTAAAAATAAATTGTTATTCAAACGAATTCTTTTATGTTTTTTGATATTCCAACAAGGAGAAAAGGCTTAACCCCATAATTGAGGAAGTAGACAGAATCCAGTAAGAAGAAAAGAAATAAAAACCGAGAACATACCAGATAATATTTGGACCCTCCACTGACAAGCAATATCAACATCTAACAAGCAACCTACAACTGACATACATATCAAAACCAGATAAAGCATCACCTAGAAAATGATATGGAGTCTAACATATGCCAAAAAACAATTCAAACATAGCCGCGTGATGTCGCCAAACAGAATACAGAGGACACCTCTATTGGAAATGCAGCTCTGGAAAAAAAAAAAAAAAAGCTAGCCTATAGTGGCATCAACAAAGAGAGTCACAAATCTCACCGCAACTTGGAAATGAAGACATCCTCACCAATACATTAATTGAAGTTTGTAAAAGTCATGCAATCACTGACAAAATTCCTCAAAGCAAATGTAAGGAGCACCATAAATAATCGTAATCACTAGCCCAAAACATCTCATTTACCTAATTTTTAAGTAGTAAGTGTGATAATATATGATTAGATGACAGTGTAAGTAAAACTAAGTGCATAGAAATTAAATTCTAAAAATAAATATTTATTCAAACGAATTCTTTTACTAACTATAGTAAATATAAAAGTCAACTATGTTTATCGTTGTGACAATACGTAATTGCATGACGATACAAAATTCTTTTACATATATAACAACAATTAAATCTTATCCCACATAGATTATATGGATTAAGTGACATTATAGTATTTTATTATATATTATATTCACGTTTAATAAGCTATATTAACATTTGAATTTCAAATTATTCCACTTACAGATTTTCTAGATCTCTCCATCTGTATAGTTACAGGACTACCCTCCATATCAACCACTCTTCTTACTTAAAGGAGCTACTTATTTTTTTCATACATAACCAAACCACCTAAGGTGAGGCCATCTTCTATATAATAGGTGCTACATCAATTTTTTTCTAACCAGAACATTTAACTTTTCTTGTTAATTGTTTTACATATATCGTATCAAAATCAGATCCTAAAAATAAATGTCACCATTAGAGGAAAAAAAAAATTCAACTAATTTAAACAATTCAAAATTTAGATATGACCAATTCAACTGCTTGTTTAGATATAATATATTCGAGTTCTTACTTGCCACTCATTACTATTGACTCATGTATTCACGTTTTGATATTTTTGACCCTCACACATAGATAATTATAAAAGCACATGACATTGCTTTCAATATATTTTCGTTTGATATAGTATATCCTCCTTGATTTCTTCACATCTCAGATCTGCATCTTGTGTAGTGAGTTGAAAAATGTATCTTGTGGAGAGCAAGGGGGCGCCATAGTGTGCATGCTTGTGTCCCTTTTCTTCTTAGGGACATGGCCTGCTGTCATGACACTTTTGGAGAGGCGGGGCCGTCTTCCTCAGCACACCTACCTTGACTACACCATCACCAATCTCTTGGCTGCTGTTATCATTGCTTTCACCTTTGGTGAGATAGGAAAGAGCAAACCTCATGAGCCAAACTTCTTATCACAGCTTTCTCAGGTGTGTATCTTCTCTATTCTTCATGAGGGTAGTGGCATACATATTTGCATCATGATTATTCATGAGAGGACTATTTTAACAAGTTACTTTACCAAAGGTTGTGAGGTTCATCCTTTATTAATAGACCCCTCCTTTTTGGTTATATTCTTAGAGTTATGGGAGATTTTAGAAAGTAGCATACAAAGCATGAATGAATAAGTCTATGTATAAGCATTCAATGAGTCTTGAAACATGCCCTGACTATGGACCATGGACCGAGGCATGCTGGGTTTCAATTTCCCTGAACTTGACTTTTTTGTACACCAAAAAATAACAAAGCATATGAATAAGTTGTTTATGTACTATGTATATTGAATTTGAAGACTCCAAAGTATTAGGCAAAAGTCAATATTGGTGACGTGAATACATACTTGAATTATATGCATGGGTTTTGTAAATGGGTTATTTGATTTGAAACACGCCATCAAAGATGCTTGCAAGCATACAATTTCCTTCAGCATCTCGCTTCATAGAAGTTGGTGGGAAAGTTACACAGCTAAGTAAAAAGTTGACCAACTTCTATGAATTAATTTTTTTTAATAATTTTCAATATTTCACAAAACATGGGATCTTATATATACATACTTATTTTATGTGTTGCCATCATGTATTCAAACCCCTCAATACACATACGACTGTAGTCATGTGTACCAAACGTAAGAAATACCTCCAAAGGAAATGTTTATATGGTTTACGGCACATTGTGGCAATTACAATTATGGTCATATATACTTCCCTACGTATCTTGTGGAGTTGACTACGGGTTCAAAGTACATTGCTTTAAAAAATTCGCATAAAAATTTTTATTCGGATTTATAGTTGATAGGTGTTTTTATTTATTTTTCCTGAGGGCAGGAACCTAATCTGCTAATTACTATTGAACTCTAATGTGGGACACTTCTGATTTGGGTTAAAAAAAAAAAAGTACCAATCATTAGAACCAAGCTTTACACTAACCTCTAGTAATGGCAAATTTCATTTCCTATAATGGTTTTATCTTCAACTGCTTCAATTAAAGCAAAATGGAACTATTTATAAGAGTTTCTTTATTTATCAAATATTCAAACTGTGTATTATAATGTTCTACTATCATGTGGCGAGTTTTGGTTTGGAACTACCAGGCTAAATAGCAGCATTCTCAGACTTGAACCTTGTATTTAACGGTTAATTGTTTATGAATAATATGCTATGGTAATTGATGCAGGATAACTGGCCTTCTGTTCTGTTTGCAATGGCTGGTGGAGTGGTCCTTAGCGTTGGAAATTTGTCCACACAATATGCTTGGGCTTTTGTTGGTCTATCAGTTGTAGAAGTGATCACATCAAGCATAACTGTTGTTATAGGTATCACGTTATCATACCCCTCTTAGATGGTGCTGTTCTTGCTCAAAGAGTTTCGATAGCCTTATGTTTTTTGTACATAGCTTTCTTGGGTGTTTATCTACATAGAAGAATGCATGTATTAATAGTGGAGATTTCACGTTAATTAATGGGGAATTGCGGAGAATGGAATGTAAGTGACAATGATGCTATTTGTTGGGGATTCATGTATAAATGAAAGGAGGATTCACGTACATGATTGAAGAAATGGGATAATAGCATTTCCACTTATCATCGCAGTTATTTTATGTCCCATTAATCAACATGAAATATCCACTATTAACACAAGAATTCTCCTATGTCGGTGGACACCCAAAAAATCTATGTACATATATATATATATATATATATATATATATGTGTATGTATGTATTTCAATATATTCAATAATTTATAGCTTGTTTGGGACCTTTGGTGCTGAATGACATTGCACTGTCTCTGCTCTGATTGTGACAGGAACAACCTTGAATTACTTCTTGGATGACAGAATCAACAAAGCTGAGATTCTTTTCCCTGGAGTTGGTTGCTTTTTGATTGCAGTTTGCCTTGGCTCTGCTGTTCATTCATCTAATACTGCTGATAATAAGGCCAAGCTCAATAATTTTTCAAGTGATTACAAAGATGCAGCACAGTATGTGTTCCACTTATTTATTTATTTATTTTTTTGTGATATGACCATGGAATATTGTTGTTGCTCCTATATAATTTAGTAGCACTTCTTTTCTAATATAAAGCTGATAGCATAGTGCTAATTTTGCCAACTACTTTTGTTCTTCTGCCAGGGGCATTAGTTTATCCACTTTGAAGGAAACAAGTGGAGGTAATCATATGTAGTTTCCTATTTTGTGGGATATTTTATTTGACACATACAATGATGGATTTTCTTCCTCCTTTATTACATATATAGCTGACTCGAAGGATCTAGAGAATGGAAGTGATCCTGCCCTCAAAGCCAAAGCAGGAACTGCAAGTTTTCTTATAGAGCTTGAGAAAAGAAGATCCATTAAGGCAGGTGGTTGTGTTTCACAGACCTTGCTCCTCTATTGTGTTGCATTTAGAGTTAACAATTTTATGTTAAACCTTTTTGAAGGTGTTTGGGAAGAGCACTATACTTGGACTGGCTATAACTTTCTTTGCTGGATTTTGTTTCTCTCTATTCTCACCAGCATTCAATTTGGCAACAAATGACCAGTGGCACACTTTAAAGAAAGGCGTCCCCCATTTGAGTGTTTATACTGCCTTCTTCTACTTTTCAATGTCTTGTTTTGTTATTGCCATAATTCTAAACATCACCTTCCTTTACCACCCTGTGTTGAACTTACCCAAGTCATCACTGAAGGCTTATTTGAGAGACTGGGATGGAAGAGGTTGGGCCTTCCTGGCTGGTCTCCTTTGTGGCTTTGGGAATGGCCTCCAATTCATGGGAGGTCAAGCTGCAGGATATGCGGCTGCAGATGCTGTTCAGGTAATTAAATTTTTACTTCTTGTTCCTGCAAAGAACTTTTCCAAGAAATCTTTAGATTCTCCAATAGTAAGACACATTATATCACACTCAATGTGTGCCATGTGAGTTATTTGAGTTACCAACAGAGTTATGGAAATAGTATAATAAAATAAAGATAGAGTTGAGAAAAAATAGAACTGACACAAATATTTAATGTGAAAAATTTATTAATGATGAGGAAAAAATTACAAGTATGACTAAGAAAAATTTTCCTACATAAAAGATAAAATTATACTATTTTTTAAATATAAAAAGAAAATAATATAATAATATATTTTTTTATATTAAGAGAATATACCCCCCTCTCTCTCTCTCTAAAATTAGAAAACACTACCCACAATTTTTTTTTTCTCTCAATTGAAATGCTCTCCGTTACTGTGATGCAAAAAACATTCAGGGAGGTCTCTATTTATAGCCGAGCCTCCCCATCCAATTCCTTCTTGCATTAAATGAAGGAAACCAAAATTTCTTTACAACTCTCTGACACATGCACTGCAAAATCTAACAAAAGCCAAACTCCTCCTGCAAGCATTTATGCACCGAAATATGGTGCAGCAATTCTTGACTTCTGCCACTCAAAAGTGGCTTTACGCGCTCACAACCTATATCTTTCACCTTAACCATCGCTTCTAGTGTTTTAAGTACCAATGATTGTTAGTGCAGGACGTGATACAAGACGAATTGTGGCCGAAATATTTTAGAGGTGACAGTTTAGTGATGCAATATAAGAGTAATGTACTTAATAATCTCTTCACCTTGTCATGGACATTGACATTAATTTATCAAACACTTTGACTTCTGCATTTTCCTCAAATCATCAATTCTTTTTCATTAACTGAAGATGCATTGTTTATACAGGCACTTCCACTTGTTAGCACCTTTTGGGGTGTCGTTTTGTTTGGGGAGTATCGCAAATCATCAAGAAGAACATATATACTGCTTGGCGGCATGTTGCTTATGTTTATTGTGGCTGTTGCTGTACTTATGGCATCATCTGGGCATAGAAAATGATCATCTATCTGAAGAGAAAATGTTTATATAAAGATTGAAAGATGCTGAAATTACTGGTTAATTGGTCAAAAGGATCAATGTAAATACATGTCATCAAGGTCAGAGATGAAAAATATGCACAAATCATCATTATTTAAACTTTCAACTGCAAGAGATTGTTGTTGAATGGTATTAATCATAGAAAAACTATTATTAAAAGGTGCAGAACAAGAAACTGAAGTAAAACTTGGAACACAGTTGAAATCTTCTTACTTATCATTATGCATATGTTTTGTGTGTCAAATATTTGTACTTGAGAATTAATACTATTTTGGAAGTTTTCAAAGTGCCCATTTGAGAGCATTGATACGAGATTATGACTTCCATTTCATATTTTATTCCTTGCGTTCTCATCCAAATGATATGCAGGCATGTCTTGTCTCAGATTCATTCTCTTATATAGGAGGCATGCTAATTTTTTATAAACCTAACATAATTCTTTAACATTGATGACATCTTAAGCATCATTTTTATCTTTAATTTTAATTTTTCAGGAAGTTTGGGTGAACGGTGGGTTGATTCCAAATAATATAACATTCATTCTCTGTTTCAAACTCTCAAATGTGACTTTTGGAGTTATTATTGTCACTCTTTTTTTCTATTATTATTTTCACTCAACAACTTTATTAACTAATTTCTCTATAATATCCTTCTTTATGTTTGATAATTAAATTATGAAAACTGTTAAACTACTCAAATTATATATATATATATATATATGTTAATTATTCAATCAAATTTATAATAGTTTAGAGACTACATTCAATTTTTATTTCACATATTCTTAAGATATAATATTTTATAATTAAGAAAAGTCTATTGTCACTTCTATGAAATTTATCTTAAAAACTGCTTTTCCTTTCTTGATCAAACTATTTATTTAAAATTATTTTTATTATAATTCCCAATTTTATTTAAACTATTAAAAACCGTTTAAAGTTTTACTATCATTCTGTAATTTTTTGTGACAATGAAGTCTTTTGTAAACTTATAAATTTACTTATTCAAAATAAAATTAAGCATTAAGTATCAAATTGACGTAATCTCAAGATTTTTTCAATTTTTTTTAAACTGATGAATTTAAGTGTTAAGGTTATTTAAAACTATTCTTTTGAATTTAAATTTAAAACATTGATAAAAAATTATCAAATTTATAAAAAATTATCAAATTTTATTTTAAATTTATTTTAAAATTTATAATATCAAAGTATAACGAAATTATATCTTTAAAAATATGTGAAAAGATTAAGTTCACTCTCTGAAATATTTTTATTATTGCGATAATAAATATAGGTTGTATATAAATGATTTTATTTAGTTTTTTATTACTTAAGTATTTAAATAAAATTAAAAATGATAATAAAAAATTAGACAAGTATTTCAATAGTGATAACAAAAAAATTAAAAGACTTTTCAGAATTTAAACAAAATAGAAGTTATAAAAAATAATTTTAACTAGTTAATTTGATTAAGGATGGAACAAGAGTATCAGTACAAGAATTTCGCCGATTAGCAAGGGAAAAAACTGGCAACTATAATTAGGGGGGGAGTGGATAAAAAAGTTTAGTAATGTTATAAAAAAAAAGAATGGAGAGAATAATAGAGAAGAAGAGAAAGAATAATTTTATTGATAATCTCAAAAGGTACTCTATATAGAGCATTCAAACGTTATTTATAGGCAAAAGAAGAGAGATATAATATCATATTAAATTATAACATATTTTATCTAATCTAATCAAATTTTAACTGAATCAGCTAAAAATGTGGATATCCATAAATAAATAATATTTCATAACACTCCCCTTTGGATGTCCATCAAGGATCTTTCATCTCAAACTCTTCTGAAAGATCTTTTATGACTATAGGAACTTCTTTAGAGTTCCAATGATATTCAAGTCATCAACATACACGCTATAAACAATAGGGGCAAATGACATCATTTGTAAACCCCATCTGAATCAAATACTCATTGAGATGGTTATACCACATCCATCCATATTGCTTTCGACCATATATAGATCTTTGTAATTTGATTGAGTATATATCTTAGGGACATTCATTAGATGATATTGATATCTTTAATCCTTTAGAGACTTTTCATATACATATCATTATCTAATGAATTGTATAGATAGGTTGTGATAACATCTATCAGATACATATTTAGCTTATTATATGAAAATAAGCTAATCAAATATCGAAACATTGTTGCATCCACTACTAGGGAATACATTTCGCCATAATCTATATCATGTCTTTGTGAGAAGTCTTGTGCTACAAGTAGAGCCTTATAGCATATAATTTCATTTTTCCCATTCCTTTTTTTCACAAATACCCATTTGTATCCCACGGCTTTCATACCTTCTGGTGTTTGGACTCCAGGCCCAAAGACTTTACGTTTCTGGAAGTGATCTAATTCATCTGGATGTCTTCTTCCATTTTTGGCCAATCATTTCTACGTAGACATTTTTCGATGATTCTTGGCTCAAGATCCTCATTTTCTTGCATAATATTTAGCGCTATATTATATGCAAATATATTGTCGACAATTATTACTCGTCGATTCCACCATTTTCCTATAGAGACATAATCTATTGAGATTTCATCATTTTCAATGATTATTTTCAGGTACCTGAACACTTCTGGTATTTCAAATATATCAAATTTTTGGACTGCAATAATGTCCTTACTATGCCTCTATTCTCTTCTCCAGGAAGAGTATCATTTGCCTCCATAACATTATTTGGCCTCTTTGCCCCTCTTCTTTTTCAAGGATTTTATTTTTGGAATCGACTCAGTCTACCACGCTTCTGACATACAATTTTTACATTGACCAATTGCCCAACAGGGACATCAATTCAATTGGGGCATTTTCACTGGAATATAGGATTTAGTTATCCTTTTGTATCACAAAAAAATGCATCCGGCAATTCATTTGCTATTCTTTGTAAATGTATAATGATTTGAACTTCTAGTTCACATTGCCTTATGTAAGAATCTAAATAGAATATTGATGCACTCCAATTTATTTTCTTTTCCAGCTATGTCTACTTTATTCTCCTAATGTTGGAAACATTATTTCTCACAAAGTGAGCCTTAAAGCATCTTCCATTTGTATTTGACGATAAAGAGAGAATCATATCCAATACATATCCCCAATTTTCTTTGGGATTCCATTTGGAGCAATAAGATAGGCAATTGGGACTTATATTGCACCTTCAAAGTTCTTTAAATAGGAACTATTTGGCTGTAGGCCAAAATAACTATATGGGGGCGAATTATTGGCAATTTGTTAGCCTTATAGAAATAAATGTTACAAAATAATATGTGCCCAACTAGAAATTGGGAGATTTGTTCTCATGAGCAAGCAGTCTAGCAATTAATTGGAGGTCTGTTATAAGTTAATTATGCCAACTAACTTTTCTATATGTGAACATAAATAACTAAATGTTCAACATTTATAACATTAGCCCAAGCAATAAAAGCTTGAGAAAAAATTCATCAGAATCATCAAGATAAATTTGTTTTGATTGGATTATTAGGAAATTGTGCTCTTAATAATTGTGTAATTAATATTGCAAGCTTTAGGTTACAAAATTATAATGAGCACACATGTGACCATTTCATAGATGCATCTATCATAAAATATTTGAAAGGTCCATATGGTGGATGAATTGATCCACATATATCACCTTAAATTCCTTCTAGGAAATTAAAAGATTTAAATCCAATCTTTGCTGATGAAAGTCATATAATTAATTTACTTTGAGAACATGCAGGCAAGAAAACTCATTACAATAAAGAATCTTCTGGTTCTTCAACAAATGCTCATATGAGTTTTCAGTAATTCCTTATATCATTATTGCTTCAGGATGTCCTCACGGATCATGCCAAAAGGTAAAATCATCCAGGCTAGTAAACATCTAGTTTACAATAGCATATGATGATTCAATTGTACTCATATTAGTACTATAGACTGAAAGAAAGTGCAGACAAAATTTTCTAAAGCAACTTTCTTACTTGAAGCATAAATTGTGATATGGAGGTACTCACTATTTTCTCACTCACTATCACAATATGATATCCATTTCAGCGAATATATTTGAGACTCACCAAGTCTCCTTATTACTTTTGTAACTAGTAGTGAATCATTTTTGTTTCTTCAGAAATAAAATAGTAGCTTTTCTGAAGCCATCATTCATCTTGCTACCAAGAATGATATTAATATTTTTAATTAATTTTATTTTTTCAGGAAATAAAATAGTAGCTCTTGGGGAGCCTTCATTCATCTTACTACCAAGAATAATATAATATTTTTAATTAATTTTATTTCTTCGCGAAACATAATAGTAGCTCTTCTAGAGTCTTCAATCATATTCACAAAACTAATAATCAAGTTAATATTTTATTATCTTATTACAAGATGAAAATATCACAATATGTCATCAAAGCATTAACATATCATGTAAGTGAAAAGAAATTTATCGTGACATGGTGGTGATATAAATAAATGTATCACAATTACCCAAAAATATCAGTATCATATATTATTATTTTATTATATAATAATCATGATAATAAATAAGATTATTATGTGACATAAATTAATAAAGTATATGATATATTAAATCTCAACAATATCACATAAAAATATAATTAATAATTATGAAATATGCCACGAATAGCATAGCTATTTTATTCAATATTGAAAACAATCAATGCTATAAGTTTTGAAATAAAATATTCCTTAAAAAATAGTATCAAGTAATATATCCAATAAAAACTTTCATTATTAAATTAAATAATTAATATTTATATAAAAGATAAAAAGATACATCCAAATGACTCATTAATCATGAAATGATTTCATAATATATCTTAAAAAAGAATCACATTTGCATTTTCTCATTCTCCTTTAATGATATTTAATAAAGATCAAACAAATATTTCATTGTATGACAGGTACATACCAATTTTACTTTGATGTCATGGCAATAACATTCATTACATTTATCACACTTGAGACCAACAATTTCTCCCAAAGTGTGAGGTCCAACATGGTGTGTTCCCCTTAACGAAAGCTTTCACAGAAAAGCCAAGTATAAAATCTTGGCCAAGTGCTCTAACCAAGGGTTGATATCACACTCGAGCGCAAACAAACAGCCATGGCCAATCAAACCATATGCTTTGACACCACTTCTAGGGTTATAATTTTTTTTTATCACATTCACTTCAGGGAATGAAGAGAGCCAACTGGGCAAGTTTCATGAATTTTTTTTTCATGAAAACTCATTATTTGATATCTTGTAAAGCTCTTTTCTTGAAGGTGCTACCTTAAGAGCACATTTAAGACATTAAAGTTAATAATATTTTTCAACATATATTTATTAATAATGCAATTGCAAGTGCTATCATAATGAACTCACAGCTCCTTTTGTACTTTATAAAAAAAATCACTAGGATTTTTTTAAAAATATTTAAACATAATTCTTCATAAAGGTAAAAAAAAGAAAAATAAATAAATCCATTATATTATTCTTTTCAAGAGAATATGAGTATTTAATTTAAATACACTAAATTGAAAAATTATATAGTGCAAATACTCAAAATTATCCTTGGAGATACATCCACTTCGGGGAATGTAAATATGAAAATGTTCCTTCTAGGAAATATAACGTCACACACTTTAAGTGATGTGAATAATAGATTCATTTACTTTATGGAATGATTTTTTGACATATTCACTTCTAAGAATATGCAAATCTCCTCAAATAGAGGAATAAATCAATTATATTTTTTGAATAATTTTCAATAATAAGGATGCATTTACTTCAAGGAATGATTATCTATTTTTTGTGTATAATCACTTAAGGGAATGATTATCTATTTCTCTATAATTTTCATTCACTTCTGGAATAATTGCATTCACTTCTAGGAATAGTATAGAAATAGAATAAAGTAGAATGAGTACATTTATATAGTCCAATAAAAAAATAAATCAAATATTAAAGTAATTAATAATTATTGATTTATGCAATCCTTTTGGATGCAGTATTTTCTCCTCATTTTTTCTTTAATGGTGTCTCCAAGACAAAAAAAAAGGTATTATTTTGTGCAATTCTTCTGGAATGCAACATTTTTTTGTTTATTAGTCTCAAGACTTATTGAGTAAAGATGAATCTCAACATATAATATTCAAGATAAATATGGTAAAGATATCTTACCTCAAGTCTTCCTATTCACCACGTATACCGATACTATAATAATAATATAGCGGAAAGAAAAACCAACCAAGAACAAATCCCTCCGTAAGTGTAAGCAGCATTGAGAAAAGAATTATGGTTTGTATCAAATGCTCTTCCAATTTCCACCATAAATAAAGAATTCCAAAAGAAGGAATCATATCTGTATTGTATTAACAAACTTCTTCACTTTGAGAGCAAAGTCAAATCCTGATAACGTGTTATAAAAAAAGAATAGAGAGAATAATGGAGAAGAAGAAAAAGAATAATTTTATTGATAATTTCAAAAGGTACTCTATATGGAACATTCAAAAAACTATTTATAGCCAAAAGAAGAGAGGTATAATATCATATCAAATCATAACAGATTCTATCTAATCTAATCAAATCTTAACTGAATCAACTAAAGATATGGACATCCATAAATAAATAATATTTCATAACAAGTAAGAAGGTAACGATGGATTAGCTACAAATATCTCATGCATAATTAATGGTCTAATTACTCTAAGTCCCTATAATTTCACTCAATTTCTAATCAGGTATTTCTAGTTTAGAAGTTTTTAATTAAGTTCCTATATTATATAAAATTTTTCAATTGAGTCGTTGGAAGTAAAAATTATTACAAAAAATAAAATATTCTTAGTATATTCCATTTCTAGCTAGTATATTCCTAGAATATTTCTAACATATAGTAGAAATATTCTATTTTTTGTAACTGTTATTACTCAGGATTCAATTAAAAAAATTTATATGATATAATTTAGGGATCTAATTAAAAACTTTTAAACTATAGGAACTTGATTGAAAATTAAGTGAAATTATAGACCTATTTAGTAATTAAACCAAAATTAATTTATTCTTGCAAGGCACTTGTTCGTCGCTAATTCCTCGGTATGGTTAAAAAGGTTTAGCAAGGGATATCCCTCGCAAATAGTTAAAAAGTGTGTAGCTAAAGATACTTCCGTAGCTAATCGATTTCAAATGTTTAGGTAGAGATAAATTTGCAGCTAATCCCTCACTAAACGATAAATGATATGTAGCACGGGATTCGACCCTTGCTAATAAAATTTACATAATTTTTTGCTCCTACAAACTCCCCCTCCTCCTCCTCATCATCATCATTTTTATTATTATCAAAAACAAAAAATTAAACAATAATAACAATAAATAAATGTTTTAATTAAATTCTTCATAATTAGTATAAATTATTATATTATTTTAATATAATTTTCATTTTTATACATTGTTTATGCTTAAAATTTAATTTAAATAACTAATAAAAATATTTATTTATCATTAAGTATTTCCGTAATAGAATAATTAATTTTTATTTGTTTATATAGTTGCTATTTTTAATTGATTACTTCATATTTTAAAATAAAATATAAAAACCAAATAATAAAAGAGATCAAATACATTAAAACGTAATTAAAAATAGTCAATTTACATATTTATGTATATATTGTTATTATTTTAATCAATTAATTAAAAAATAGACTTTTTGATCTCTTGTCTTTACTCAATTTTTAATTTGGTCCTTACATTTTTATATTTCTAAACTCTTATGTTTCAAATCCTTTTCAATTTGATTCTAAATCAATGTTTTGTCAAATAATTGATGAAAAATACTGATGTGGCAAAAACATGTGCTGACATGCCACACTTCTATCATTGAGAATGCAGAGCTTTTTATTGTTGAAACAATTTGAAAGCTATTCAGAATATTCCCGCCAACATTTTTTGATATGATGGAACATTTAGTTGTTCATCTCCCTTATGAAGTTAAGGTTTAGGGGACATGTGCACTATGGGTGGTTGTATCCATTAGAAAAGTGCATGTTATACTTAAAAAAGAAAGTTTGAAATAAGACAAGAGTTGAAGGAGCTATTAGGGAAACATATATTTTAGAAGATATATTCAATTTTATTTCTTTGTATTTCAATCCAACCCTATAAATGTAATACCCTAATTATTAACCTTTTAAGCGCATATTATAATTGACCAATTATTAGATTTTTCACATTTTGATTTCGTTCGTTTAATTTACTTGGAAATATATCTAGTGGAAACTAGAGTATTTTTTTTAAAAAAAAAATTAAAATGACAAGAGCCTCATTCGTTAATGTATAATTAAAACTAACATAATCTATGAGCAAAATTACATTTCTATAATACCAAACACATAACAAAATAAATCCTAAATATAATAAATATTTAACATCACATCTCACCACATCATAGTATAATAAGATACTAATACATCATATGCGAGCATGAGTTCATGGAGAACAACTACACCTAATACAAACAACATGAAACATAACAAAAAAATTCTGATAAAAAACATATCATAAATAAATCCTATCTAAGAATCGGTAATAAGGCCAGCTCTAAAATACAGTCACCAATGAAGTAAAGAAATCTCAAAACGAGGAAAACATAAATGAGGATCAATAATCTACATGCTCAATGACAATACAAGATATGCCTAAGATAATAATAAACTCGCTAAGCATGGGTTGGCTTCAAGATCATGAACTTAAGGACTTAGCATCTTGGTCCACTGGCTCATCTGAAGATGACATAGAAATAGAAAAAGGGTGAGAATCCAAAAGGAAACTTAGTAATCAAATAAAAATAGTTCAATTGTCATCGTTATTGTCTTCAGTCACTTGGTTTAACTATGAACTAAGTGAGAATGCTTTAGTTCATTTAAGAAGTTGGCAAATTAAAATTCCAAAGTGACACATATGTTGAATCTAATAAGAATCTCTTGATTAGCAATTAATGAACTTGAGAATATAGCATTACTAACATATTAAAACACATAACATGAAACGTGCATGTAAAAGTAAGAGAATAAGACATAACGCATCCTCTAGCACTTTTATTTATTTAAACTTTTATTTTTTTAATATATCATTCTCTCTCATATCACCTCAACTAACCGCATCACCACCTTAGTGATTTAACTGTTATCTATACTTCGAATCACCTATCGCCTAAAATTAACTCAACTAAACTAGTCATTGCTAGATTTAAATGGGATAAAGGGCAAAAAAATTACTTAAACTTTAAATTTAACTTTCTTACATCTCATCTTCCAACATAATGTAGAAGTCTCTTAAATTTTTAGGAGACATAAACACACCCTTTATACATTTTAATGAAAAAGCTTAACATTTCCATCCAATATACTTTGGTTTGCGTTTCAAGGCCTATGAGACATAGTTCTAACTCATACTAACGCTTTGATCCACATTTTGCATTAAAACGAGTTAGTATATGTCACGTAGTTTATGAGACACTTCCCATGCACAAAACCACTAATCACATAATTTCTATCAATTTAACATTTCAATTTGAAAACCACTCAATGCATAACATAAATATACATAAACCAATTGTTGGAGAAATGAACTAGTCTCAGCTAGCATATTCCATAATCCAATCCATCATTAGCAATTAAGCACATTGGAAATAGTAATAAATCAAATGCATAACTTTCAACACAAGCTCCTAAATCATTATTATGCCAAAACTAAAATGTGACCTAAATAGATAATCAAATCAAACTCATTCGAAATTTTAGTCTTTCTCTCTTTTAAAGTTCACAATGATGTGTAAGGATAATTATCCCAAAACTACTTATGTTGACTCTAACTCTTAGCATAGTTCATATTTCAATTACTAAGGTGATAAAACTTCAAAACAACTTTCAAGGCCCTTTAATATGCCAATTAACTGAAATGATGTATTCATTATACACATACGTTAAAATTCTTTTTCAACTTTAGCTAAGTCGTATGGAGTTATAAAGGCTGAAATATACACTAAGTGGTACACATATAATATCCATAATTTATTAATCATTATAACATTATCCAACAGTCAAAATTAAAAATAAAATACATCATGTAAATCTATTCAAAAACAATTATAAATATGAGAGTTGAGATATTTTGAATATAAATACATACATGTGAAAAGATATTTTTACATAAATTTATAGGAATTTGATGGGTCTTCATGGGATGTGACCTAAACTCATGCCCTTGGCCCATTTAATAAATATCCCTATCCCTGAGACCAAATTAGTTCTCATACCCATTCCCATCACAGATAATCCACGGATATCTATCTTTGCAGGTATTTTTGCCAGATGTTGTTAACAAAAGCCTCTTGTTACGGTTCCAAGAAGAAAATTGTGTTATCAGTAAATTGAAGATGAGAGACTAACATATGGCCCCACAACAGTCAGTCCAGTAACCAACCCATCATTGACAGCTCTTGATACCAAATGAATAAGGACGCAACCACTAAGGTAAATAGGAAAGGAAATAGAGGACCTTATTGTCTTAAACCTCTTTAACCTTCGCATCAGAATGTGTAATTGTGGTACTGCCATGTGTGCGAGACTGCTGCGCGAGCTTCTCCTCGGGGAGACCAAGCTCCCTGGGAGGCGGTGGGGATTTTGTCTCAAAAAAGGATACCGGAAAATCATCCCCTCCGTCGCCGGGACTCATCATTACTCGCGACTTCAGCGTTAACCTTAACATAACTCTCTCCTTTTGTACTCACTGAATTAATTTTTTCAAAGTTATTTAGTATTAATTAAACATTTTAAAGTTATTTTTTCTCTATATTTATGTGATATAATTGTTATGTGTTGATATTTTTCACTTGCTTTTTTCTTTTTCATTTTATAATGGCATTAATATTTATGTTTTTATTTTACTATGTAAAGTATTATTAACTATTCATATAAAAAATGGCATAAATATTATTTAATTACTTATTCAATCCTTACCAAATATACTTCAATATTTAAATTATTTTTTTGGTATTTTAATTTTACTATTTGATTGAAAACTATCATTATTTTTATATTATTATGAATTTTACTGTTTGATTAGAAAGTAAAGAAATTATTAACATTTTAACTTTTTATTATGTTTTAAAAATCATGATCAACAGCATAAACTATTTTAATTATATTTATAGAGTATAAATTAACTTGTACAAATTAGATACTTCTTAGTTTCTTTAATTTAATTTAATTTAATAAGTTTAACTAACATTTTTTTTTTGGTCGAATTTAACTTGCGTTTCCGGGGTTCCCTTTATCATTTTTTTGGGTCTAAACACGGGCCTTGTTGGATTAGAGTGAAAGCCCGTAAATAAAGCCTAAAGCCCAAAGCAATTCTCGTGGCTGCAACGATATAAGCAATTCTTCTGTATACGTTGTAACTTTCATCTTCTTCTTCTTCTTTTTCAGGTAATAATAATATATCACATGCTGCTCTGTTCTGTTCTCATGTCTATATATATATATATGCTCCTTTTTCTAGTTCATTCGGTTTTTCATTCAGCTTTTTCTCACCATCTTCAGACATTTGTTCGGTGCGCCACAATGGACGACTCCAATGGCAAAATAAGAGTCTTGGTGCAACGGTTCATGCAGATGAGGCTTGACAAGTAATAACTAATATAAGGTAAAGTTTTCGGGGTTTTCTTTCTAAGTTGGGGTGACAAGTGGACCTTGAAGCCCAATGTTCTTTGATTGCATTCTCTCTTTGCTTTATTTTCTTGTTTCTTTCTTTTCAACAAACGATTCCTTGAATCTTGATGGGTTTCTTGGTCTTTGACAGTGGACATAAAATTGAATCTTTTTTTTCTTTATATTTGATTTCTTCATTCTAATTGCTCAATTTGATTCACTGCGCCCATAAAACCAGTTTCTTCATCAACATGAATACGAATCACGAAAAGAAAATTACCTTTGTATGGATTTTTAAGGTTTTCCTTCATTTAAAACTATGGATCTCTGTCTGTTTTTGCATCTGGGTATCTATTTCCAATGTTTTTGCAAAATGTGAATATTGAAAAGAGAGTGAAATTGGAAAGAGAATGGTGCATATAATAGAGTGAGAAAAAATAAAAGGATATTTTAGTCCTTTACTATTATTTTTTTGAAAATCAATAAAATCCAATCATTATATCAATTTGTGTGCAAAACTCAAAAGAGACATTTAAAAAAAAATAGGGGGTATTTTGGAAAAGTTGTGCCGTTTATCATAGGCACGCAAATCATGGGTTTATGACTAATGTATAGAGAAATTCAAATAATTTTAGTTAGATGCACTGGTATCATTGCTCATATAATTTGATTTCAGTGCCAATTGTGGAATGTTCAAGAATTTCTCTGATTTTCAAAATTAAGATTTGCAAATTCAGTTGCTTGTGTTTTATCTGGAAATTCACGACACATGAGCTCTTTCCCTTATTATTTTTGTTGTTTTGATTTTGTTTTTCAATAGATATTGGAGTCCACAACTTCAAGCCCTTGTCATGCTATTGACATAACAAGAGAGGTTTTGAAGGGTTTGAAATCAATTGGTACTTACTGTTTACCCTCTTGTTTACAAATGAGTTCTTGAATAGTTATCCTCATGCAATGCAGGTTATAAGGGAGGGTCCTGATTCTGTCATTGCTGTTTGGAGGTGATGGAACTCTACATGAGGTGCAAAATGCTTTATTCTTTAAATTTTTTCTTTTAAATATTGTGACTGATGATATTATTGGTTAAATTTCTTGCCATAAATTGCTACATAAAGATGTTTCCAAGCTAAATCCTGTATTGAATTTTAAATTGTATATAAAAGAAATGTTTAAATTGGGCAGTTTGAGTATTGTTCATGAAGCAAAATTTATTCACTATGCAGTTTTATCTGACCCTTATAGGTATTTAAATCTTGATAAAATTGTTAGAGGGCCCTTTTCAAAAGTATTCGAAATGCTTTCATCAATAATTATGAGATTAATTGTGCTGATATCTCTTGTTATGTCCCAAATTCAAGAAGCATGACCCTCAAAACTCGAAATAAAAAGCAAATACAAATATTTTATTCATATTGCAAACTCATGATATTTTATTTGACATTTTATGGATATTTGACGCTGGAAAAATATTTGACCCCTTATGGTTACTAAAAAATTTCTAATGATATTTCTTATATTCCTGCAAATTTGAGAAGCGATGACCCTAATTGATCCTCAATGACCCAAAATATAAAGCATATATTAATATGAATATTTTATTCATATTATAAACTCAAGATACTTTATTTGACCATTATAGATATTTGACCCTTGAAAAATATCGTGGGAGAATATCAGACCCTTTTAGAAGTGTGGAATGTTTTCATGAACAAACTATGAAATGAGTTTCTTTCTCATAACCATGTAAATCCAAGAAACGATGACTCCAAATGAAAATGTTGAGTATAATGACCTGTAGTATAAAATAAATATGAATATTTTATTCATATTGTAAACTCATGATGTTTTATTTGGCCTTTTATGGATATCTGACACTTCAAAAATATATGACCCTTTATAGATATTAAAAAGTATTGAGCTGTCTCTTATGATCATGCAAATTTGAGAAGCAATGACCTTAAATGAATATGTTAATCGTTGATAACCAGATATAAAGCATATATGAATATTTTTATTCATATTGCAAACTAAGATGCTTTATATGAGGCTTTAAGGATTTTGACCCTTGAAAAATATCGAGAGGATCATTAGAAACTTTTAAAAGTGTGGAAACAAATTGTGGGATGATATTTCTTTCTTATGATTATGCAAATTTGAAAAGCGATGACTCTAAATGAATATGTTGACCATCAATGATCCTAAATAAAACATATGTGAATATTTTATTCATATCACAAACTCATGTTGCCTTATTTGATCCTTTATGGATATTTGACACTTGAAAATATTTGACCCTTTATAGCTATTGAAAAATATTGTGCCAATGTTTCCCATGTCCCTAAATTTGAGAAGTGATAATCCTAAATGAATATGTTGACCATTGATGACCCGAAATATAAAGCATATGTGAATATTTTATTCATATTGCAAACTCACGGTGCTTTTTTAACATTTTGTGGATATTTGACCCTTGAAAAATATTGTGGGAGGATTATTCGATCCTTTTAAAAGTGTGGAATGTTTTTATGAATAAATTTTTGGATGATATTTGTTTCTCATAGCCATGCAAATTCGAAAAAATGACCCTAAATGAAATGTTGAGCCCAACGACTTGAAATATAAAGCAAATATGAATATTTTATTCTTATTGTAAACTCCTGACGCTTATCTGGCTCTTTATGGATATCTGACACTTGAAAAATTTTCACCGTTATGGATATTGAAAAATATTGAGTTGATGTCTCTTATGACCATGTAAAATTTGAAGAAGCGATGACCCTATATGAATATGTTGATCATTGATGACCTAAAATATAAAACATATATGAATATTTTATTAATATTGCAAATTCATGATATTTTATTGACCTTTTATGGATATTTGACCTTTTATGGATATTGAAAAATATTTTGTCGTTGTTTCTTATGTTCCTGCAAATTCTAAAATTCCAAACTCCATATAGGGAAGGAGCGTTGTTATTTTCGAGGTCTCGATCATTTACATGACTTGCTTCTCATTCCATTTGTGGGCCCTAAATGAATAAATTTACTATTGATTACCTGAAATATAAAGTATATATGAATATTTTATTCATATTGCAAAATCAAGATGTTTTATCTAACCTTTTATGGATATTTGACCCTTAAAAAATTATTGTGGGAGGACCATCCCAAGGGTGGAATGTTTTATGAACAAATTTTGGGATAATATTTCTTTCTTATGACAGTGGAAATTCAAAAACGAGGAACCCTAAATAAATATGGTGACCCTTGATAACCCGAATATAAGCATATATGAATATTTTATTCATATTGCAATATCATTATGTTTTATTTGATGTTTATGGATATTTGACCCTTAAAAATATTGTGAGAGGATCATCAAACCCTTTTAAAAGTGTGAAGTGTTTTCATGAATAAACTGTGGGATGAGTTTCTTTCTCATAACCATGTAAGTCCAGAAGCGATGACTCCAAATGAAAATGTTGAGTATTATGACCCGCAATATAAAATAAATATGAATATTTTATTCATATTGTAAACTCATGATGTTTTATTTGGCTCTTTATGGATATTTGACCCTTAAAAAATATTATGGGAGGACCATCCCACCCTTTTCAAAAGAGTGGAATGTTTAATGAACAAATTTTGGGACAATATTTCTTTCATATAACCGTGGAAATTTAAAAAACGAGGAACCTAAATAAATACGGTGACCCTCGATGACCGAATATAAGCATATATGAACATTTTATTCCTATTGCAAAATCATTATGTTTTATTTGGCTCTTATGGATATTTAACCCTTGAAAATATCGTGGGAGGATCATCAGCCCTTTAAAAGTGTGGAATGTTTTCATGAACAAATTGTGGGATGAGTTTCTTTCTTATAACTATGTAAATCCGAGAAGCGATGATTCCAAATGAAAATGTTGAGTATTATGACCCACAATATAAAATAAATATGAATATTTTATTCATATTGTAAACTCATGATGTTTTATGTGGCCCTTTATGGATATTTGACACTTCAAAAATATATGAACCTTTATGGATATTGAAAAGTATTGAGCTGATGTCTCTTATGACCATGCAAATTTGAGAACGATAACCCTAAATGAATATGTTGACCCTTGATAGTGAGATATAAAGCATATATGAATATTTTATTCATATTGCAAACTAAGATGCTTTATATGACACTTTAAGGATATTTGACCCTTGAAAAATATCGAGATAATCATTCGAAACTTTAAAAGTGTGGAAACAAATTATGGGATGAAATTTCTTTCTTATGATTATGCAAATTTAGAACGATGATCCTAAATGAATATGTTGACCATCGATAATCCTAAATAAAACATATGTGAATATTTTATTCATATCGCAAACTCATGTTGCCTTATTTGATCCTTTATGGATATTTGACACTTGAAAATATTTTACCCTTTATGGCTATTGAAAAATATTGTGCAAATAATTCTTATGTCCTTGCAAATTTGAGAAGTAATGACCTTAAATGAATATGTTGACCATTGATGACCCGAAATATAAAGCATATGTGAATATTTTATTCATATTGCAACCTCATGGTGCATTTTCTAACATTTTGTGGATATTTGACCATTGAAAAATATCATGGGAGGATCATTCAATCCTTTTAAAAGTGTGGATTGTTTTTATGAACAAATTGTTGGATGATATTTGTTTCTCATAACCATGTAAATAGAAAACAATGACCCTAAATGAAAATGTTAAGTCCAACGACAGAAATATAAAGCAAATATAAATATGTTATTATTATTGCAAACTCCTGATCCTTTATCTGGCTCTTTATGGATATTTGACACTTGAAAAATATTTCACTTGTTATGGATATTGAAAAATATTGAGTTGATGTCTCTTATGACCATGCAAATTCGAGAAGCGATGGCATATATGAATATGTTGATCATTGATGACCTAAAATATAAAGCATATATAAATATTTTATTCATATTGTAAATTCTTGATGCTTTATCTGACCCTTTTATGGATATTTGATCTTATATGGATGTTGAAAAATATTGTGTCAATGTTTCTTATGTTGCAGCAATTTGAAAATTTCGAACTCAATATAGACAAGGAGTGTTGTTGTTTTTGAGGTCTCGATCATTTACATGACCCACTTCTCATTCCATTTGTGGGCCCTAAATGAATATATTTACCATTGATGACTGAAATATAAAGTATATATAAATAGTTCATTCATATTGCAAACTCAAGATGTTTTATTTGACCTTTTATGGATATTTGACCCTTAAACAATATTGTGAGAGGACCATCCCACCCTTTTAAAAGGGGTGGAATGTTTTATGAACAAATTTTGGGATAATATTTCTTTCTTATGATCGTGGAAATTTGAGAAATGAGGAACCCTAAATAAATACGTGACCCTCGATGACCGAATATAAGCATATATGAACATTTTATTCATATTGCAAAATCATTATGTTTTATATGACCTTATGGATATTTGACCCTTGAAAAATATCATGGGAGGATCATCACCCTTTTAAAAGTGTGGAATGTTTTCATAAACAAACTGTGGGATGAGTTTCTTTGTATAACCATGTAAGTCCGTGAAGCGATGACTCCAAATGAAATGTTAAGTATTATGACCCGCAATATAAAATAAATATGAATATTTTATTCGTATTGTAAACTCATGATGTTTTGTTGAACCTTTATAGAATATTTGACACTTCAAAAATATATGATCCTTTATGGATATTGAAAAGTATTGAACTAATGTCTCTTATGACCATGCAAATTTGAGAAACGATGACCTTAAATGAATATGTTGACCCTTGATGAGCCGAGATATAAAGTACATATATGAATATTTTATTCATATTGCAAACTCAAGTGCTTTTAACATTTTATGGATATTTGACCTTGAAAAATATCATGGGAGCATCATTTGATCCTTTTAAAAGTGTGGATTGTTTTTATGAACAAATTGTTCAATGATATTTGTTTCTTATAAGCATGTAAATTAGAGAAACAATGACCCTGAATGAAAATGTGAAGCCCAAAGACTCTTAAATATAGAGCAAATATAAATATTTTATTATTATTGCAAACTCCTAATGCTTATTTGCTCTTTATGGATATTTGACACTTGAAAAATATTTCACCCATTATGGATATTGAAAAATATTGAGTTGATGTCTCTTATGACCATGCAATTTGAAAGCGGTGACCCTATATGAAGATGTTGATCATTGATAACCTAAAATATAAAGCATATATGAATATTTTATTCATATTGCAAATTCATTGCTTTTCTAACATTTTATGGATATTGAAAAATATTGTGTGAATGTTTCTTATATTCCTGAATTCAAAATTTGAACTCCATATATGAAGGAGCGTTGTTGTTTTGTTTCTCATGTACATGGCCCACTTCTCATTCCATTTGTGGGCCCTAAATGAATATGTTAATCATTGATGACTCAAAATATAAAGTATATATGAATATTTTATTCATATTGCAAACTCAAGTTTTCTGACCCTTATGGATATTTGACACTTAAAAAATATTGTGGGAAGACCATTCCAACTTTTTAAAAATGGTGGAATGTTTTATGCACAACTTTTGAGATAATATTTCTTTCTTATGACCGTGAAATTAGAAAATGAGAACCCTAAATAAATACGGTGACCCTCGATGACCCAAATATAAGCATATATGAATATTTTATTCATATTACAAAATCATTCTATTTTATTTGACTTTTACGGATATTTGACGCTTGAAAAATATCATGGGAGGATCATTAAGCCCTTTTAAAAGTGTGGAATGCTTTCGTGAACAAACTGCGATGAATTTCTTTCTTATAACCATGTAAGTTCAGAAAAGTGATGACTCCAAATGAAAATGTTGAGTATTATGACCCGTAATATAAAATAAATATGAATATTTTATTCATATTGTAAACTCATGATGTTTTATCCCTTTATGGATATTTGACACTTAAAAAATATATGAGCCGTTATGGATATTGAAAAGTATTGAGCTGATGTCTTTTATGACAATGCAAATTTGAGAAGCGATAACCCTAAATGAGTATGCTGACCCTTGATGACCTGAGACATAAAGCATATATGATTATTTTTATTCATATTGCAAACTCATGATACTTTATGCGACGCTTTAAGGGTATTTAACCCTTGAAAAATATTGAGAAGATCATTCGAAACTTTTAAAAATGTGGAAACAAATTGTGGGATGAAATTTCTTTCTTATGATTATGCAAATTGAGAAGCGATGATCCTAAATGAATATGTTGACCATCGATAATCCTAAATAAAACATATGTGAATATTTTATTCATATCGCAAACTCATGTTGCCTTATTTGATCCTTTATGGATATTTGACACTTGAAAATATTTGACCCTTTATAGCTATTGAAAAATATTGTGCCAATGTTTCTTATGTCCCTCCAAATTTGAGAAGTGATGACCTTAAATGAATATGTTGAACATTGATGACCCGAAATATAAAGCATATGTGAATATTTTATTCATGTTGCCAACTCACGATGCTTTTGATATTTTGTAGATATTCAACCCTTGAAAAATATGGTGGGAGGATCATTTGATCCTTTTAAAAGTGTGGAATGTTTTTATGAACATATTGTTGGATGATATTTGTTTCTCATAACTATGTAAATCCAAGAAACAATGACCCTAAATGAAAATGTTGAGCCCTAACGACTCGAAATATAAAGCAAATATAAATATTTTATTCTTATTGCAAACTCATGATGCTTTATTTGGCTCTTTATGGATATTTGACACTTGAAAAATATTTCACCCTTTATGGATATTGAAAAACATTGTGTTGCCTGTCTCTTACAACCATGTAAATTTGAGAAGCGATGGCCATATATGAATATGTTCATCATTGATGACCTAAAATATAAAGCATATATGAATATTTTATTCATATTGCAAATTCATAATGCTTTATCTTGACCTTTTATGGATATTTGACCTTTTATGGATATTGAAAAATATTGTGTCAATGTTTCTTATGTTCCTACAAATTTGAAAATTCCGAACTCCATATAGTGATGAGCGTTGTTGTTTTCGAGGTCTCGATCATTTACATGACCCACTTCTCTTTCCATTTGTGGGCCCTAAATGAATATATTTACCTTTGATGACTAGAAATATAAAGTATATATGAATATTTTATTCATATTGCAAACTCAAGATGATTTATTTGAACCTTTATGGATATTTGATTATTGAAAAATATTGTGAGAGGATCTTTGAACCCATTTAAAAGTGTGGAATGTTTTTATGAACAAATTTTAGGATGATATTTTTTTTATTACTAGGGAAATTTGAGAAGCAATGACTTTACATAAATTTGTTGACCCTTGATGACCCAAAATATAACGCATATATGAATATTTTATTCATATTGCAAAATCATGATGTTTTATCTAACCCTTTATGGATATTTGACGCTTGAAAAATATTTGATCCTTTATAGATATTGAAAAACATTGTGCTATATCTTATGTGTATGCAAATTTGAAAGCGATTATTATAAATAAATATGTTGATTTTCGATGTCCGAAGAAAGCATTTATGAATATTTTATTCATTTTGTGAACTTAGGATACTTTATCTAACCCTTAATGGATATTTGACCCTTGAAAAATATCGTGATAGAATCATTTGGCCTTTTTAAAAGTGTGAAACTTTTTTGTGGACAAAGTGTAGGATAATATTTCTTTCTTATGATTGTGCAAATTAAAGAACGATAGTAAATGAATATATTGACCCTCAATGACCCGAAATATAAAGCAAATGTGAATATTCTATGTATATTGCAACTCACGATGTTTTATCTAACCCTTTATGGGGATATTTAATGCTTGAAAAATATTTGACCCTTGATGCAAATTGAAGAATATTTTGTTGATGTTTCTTGTATGTCCTTGCAAATTCAGAAGCAATGATAAATATATATTATTGGTGAATGACAAATACCATGGGGCCTAAATTTTGTCCTTTTTCTTAAAAAAAAAATTGTTCTCAATGCCTACTATGGAATGCATGCACTAACTGCTGGAAGGGGATTTTGAAACCAGATACACTTTGATTCTGTGATCTACATTTACTTTCTCTACTTATTTTTTGCTATAGTTGTTGAATGTTCCTTTTCTATTTCAAACCTGACAAAATTAGTGAAGTGCCTCTTGTGTTGTTGTTCATTATTTTATTTTATAAAAAATGACATACAAGTTTCGCACTTATGACATACAAGATCTTGCAATGGATGTTTGGCTGGCTATTGTGAATCACCAACTTTCGGAAAGAAATTTTTTTCATGGACATGATTAATAATTAATAATTAACAGGGGTAATAATCATAATATTACAACAAAAACGTGATCAACGATCATTTAAAGTGCCCCAAATGTGTTTTTCTTTCTTCCTATTTTTACATTTACAATGAGTATAGACCAAAAAATAGTTACTTTAGAATATGGTGAAAAATTTAGAATCTTGAAAAAAAAATTTGATGCATAAAATTGCAGAATCTATGATGAGCTGTTAAATGCCATAATTACACCACACCGTACTAATCTCAAATGCTATCTATAAATTTTTACACAATTTATTTTATGCTGAAAATTTTCATTTCATTTAACTTGACCAGTAAAATAGATTTTTTTAAAATTTTTTGGGGGTATTATCTTAATTGGTTATAAATATGATGTTTGACAACAACTAAATTGAATAAGATAGATATTAAAAAACATAAAAGAAAGTTATACCCACAATATTATTTGGTACATATAACATTTTGTACATCATTGAAATTCAATAAGATGGATAGTAAAAAACATAAAGGAATGCGTTATTATAGGTAGTTCAAAGCAAAATTGGTCAACCATATCATTTGGTAAGTCTTAGAAGCCAAATGTAGAGTCATGTCCGTAAATCACTTACGTGGTCTCATTAACTAAGCTTTCGGTTGGTCTTAATTGGTAAGAAATATATGAGAGTGTGCACATACAACTCAGCCATTTCAATTTAATCGAATAACACTAATTATTATTTGATGCTTTAAAAAAGAGAGAAATAGTCTTTGAGAGATGCAATTTTGATTTGTTATGCATGTATGTTAGTCACATATGTTAGTCACAATAAGTTTTTTTAAGGTATATATCTAATATGGTTTGTTATGCTAGAGGATTGACTCATTAAAAAAAGAGGATGGAGCACAGTTCAAAATTGAATGTGTGGAATACACACTCTTTTTTTTTTATATATTTGAACATATTACATTATATTTAATAGCTATCTTATTGAGGTAAAATTTTCATACGTAATATTTAGTACTAATTATAATAATTCACAACAAATAACAAAAATGCGACTCGTGCCTGTCGAGTTACTAGTTTGTAAATAACAGTTCAAGCCTTATTTTATTATTTTGTAAAGGCCCATATTGTATTTTTTATAAGGGAGGAGCATGTTGCTCCACAACTTATGAGGAGTAACGGAAGCTGCACCTAGTTGGATGACAGCACTGGTCGACTCTAACGCAGTAGCCGAAGTAAATTTGGAATTTTATCTTTATAATAATAATATTTCAATGCAAAATGGAGTGTGTCACTTCATTATTATTGACACTAGTGGCTTGATTGGCATTAAAGTGTCAATCAAGCCACATTTTTAATATTTTAAATATTAATAAAATTATATTTTTATATAATAATAAATTGTTAAATTTTATTGAATATTTTTTAAATGATTTAAGATGAGATAGTTATTTTTTTCAAAAGAAGAAGTGAGTGGGAAAGATTTAAATTTATGGATTTCAAAATAAAATTAAGAGTAAATCCCTAAGGTGGTTCCCAATTTAGATGTTGGACAAGTTAGTTGACAACTGCAAAGTGTCAACTCATCTCTGATAATGTCAAAAGTTAACACTCACTAAGTCCCATTAATGGAAAATAATAACGATGTTAATAACAATTTCATTATTGGAGAAATTAGTCCTTAATGTCATTTATAAAAAAAATAAAAAAATCTTCATCCCCCATTTATTTCCTTCCTTCATCTTCTCCATTACTATGACCACCACCACTTTCTTCCCCATAATCCTACAAACAAGCCAAAATATATGCAAAATCAAATCAAATACCAATATAAACAACGTCAATTAAGTGAAATTTGGATTATTATTCTCATTACTCCGCCACCACTTTGACGGCAACGGGAGGTGGCGCTAAATGGCAGAGCCCGCAGTGGTGGTCATGAATGATGGTAGTCATGGTGCTTGCTTCTTCTCCTTTTTTGATTTTTTTTTTTTTTAAGATTTGTAGTTTGGAATTAGTTATGAGATTTGTGGTGATGGTGGCTGTGATCATTTATATTTGATAGTGATGATAGTGGTGATGGTGGTAAAGAGGATGAAGGAAGGAAATGAATGAGGGATGAAGACGTAAAATCAAATTTCTAATAATGAAATTGTTATCAATATTATTCCTATTTTTATTAGGGGCTAAAATGTATTCGCTTTGATTCTCAAGGAGTTGATATTTCAAATTATTAGAGATTCGGTTGGATATGAAATTGTCAAAACCCACCTTGGGGTTCATTCTAAAATTAAATAGAGTTAGGTAATATTAAAAATCATTTATAAAAATGAATTATCTTTATTCATAGTATAGATTCAACGATGATGACCGAGTAAATGTTCCATTTAAACAGCTATTTTTCGACTGTTCTATCTTTGAAGGTGGAACTGGAACTCAACTCAACTGAGTACAAGGCAAGGCACGACAGGAAGAACCATGGTTGGTTCCACTTCCTTTTCTTCCATGTTAGCATTCAGCAACTGACAAGATAACCCCTTTTTTAATCTTTCCAAAGAGAAGAGAAACCATGGCTCTCAACCTCACACACCAGCATATGTTCACCTGCTCCCTTCATCCTTCCCTCTCACACCACACTCTTTCAAAACCCTCCTCCTTCTTCCTTCTCCTTCCCCTCAAAACCCCAACCTCACTCTCCCTCTCTGCTTCTGCTTCTGCTTCATCATCACCACCATCCAATGCCAATGCCCCTTTATCTTCTTCTTCTTCTTCAACCCCAATTTTCCTCCCATATCTCCAACAACACCACCAAGAGGAAGAAGAACAAGAATTAGAAGCCATAGAAGCAAGAGAAGAAGAAGAAGAAGAAGAAGAAGAAGAAGAAGAAGAAGAAGAAGAAGCAAGAGCAACCCCATGACCCAGATGATCCAATCTACAAATTCTTCAAGGATAGGACTTTGCTTCCTTCCCAAGACCCTCCAACTGAAGGCGAACTGACCCTTCAGAAGAACCGTCGAATTTCATGGCACCTTGCTTCTGCTGATGAAGAATCTGAGGTGGGTTTGGATGAAACTCCCTTTCTGGTTGAGGAGAAGGAAACAGAAATTGGGTTTCAGAAGGAACTTCCGGAGGGCATTGTGGGGAAAATTGTTCAGATTGCAAGGAACCTTCCGGAGAATGTGACACTGGAGGAGGCTCTGAATGGTTTTGAAGGGAGGGTCAGTGAGGAAGATTGCTGGAAGGTTCTGGAAGTCCTTGGCGAGGAGCAGCTTGTGGTGTGCTGCTTGTATTTCTTTCAGTGGATGAGGTCGCAGGAGCCTTCGCTTGTGACGCCCGCGTGTACCGTGTTGTTTCCTGTGTTGGGGAGGGCAAGGATGGGTGATGAGTTGATGGTTTTGTTCAGGAACTTGCCATCCACCAAGGAGTTCAGAGATGTTCATGTTTATAATGCCGCAATTTCAGGGCTTCTGTCTAGTGGCAGGTACCAAAATTCTTTGCAATTTGATGTTGGTTTGTTTCTTTGTTTGTTTCTGTGTTGCATCATGTTTGATTGGTCCTAGGAAGATTTAGCATAAAGTAAGAAAGGTTGCAAGTTGATCAGATAGTTTGTACTACTGCTTAGATGGAAGATTTCACAATCAACTTGTATGCTTGTAGTTTCTTTATTATAATCATCGTTCTCCTATGTCCAGAAAAGAAAAATGAGAACAAGTTGCTACAACCTTGTTTATCAAAGCAGTGGCCTAACAGGTGCCTTTTCTCATTAATATGTATTGAAATTGGACATCTTGCCATATCTTTTACCCGGGATTCTGATTAATGATGATATTTGTAAAGTTAAACAACGGCCAAACAAGACAATGTAATGACGTGATTCAAAAGAACATTCATTGTACTGATGATACTAGTACATCAGTTTTGGCATGATGTGTCGAGTGCTTATCCATATTCTTTGCAATTTCTCTTAAATGGGCTCTACTTTTGTTTCATAGCTCTATATTCTTAATTTGTATTCTGAAAACCATCGGTGCTTACTGTGTTGATGATTCGGCAAGATGTTGGTTATTCCAGTGAGCATGAGCAAGGCAAATCATATGAAAGTCTCTTCATTCAAATTTAATTTTCCATTATGGAAGATGGATGTCCTTTCTTTCACCTGTGGGGCTTGTTCTGTCTTAGTTTTATTGATTGGTTTATTATTAAGAAGCCTATAATAAACAACTACAAAATTTATTAGCTACTTGTCAAAGAGTTGAGATAATAATCTGACTGATTGTTAGGTATGAAGATGCTTGGAAGGGGTATGAGTCAATGGAAACAGATAATATTCATCCAGATCATGTGACATGCACTATTATGATTATTGTTATGAGAAAACTTGGCCATAGTGCAAAAGATGCATGGCAGTTTTTTGAGAAGATGAACAGAAAAGGCGTCAGATGGTCTGAAGAAGTCCTAGGTGCATTAATAAAGTCATTTTGTGTCGAGGGTCTGATGAGTGAAGCTCTTATCATCCAATCTGAAATGGAGAAGAAAGGTGTCTCTTCAAATGCAATTGTCTACAACACTCTGATGGATGCATATTGTAAATCCAACCACGTAGAAGAAGCTGAAGGCCTATTTGTTGAGATGAAAGCCAAAGGTATTAAGCCCACTGCAGCTACCTTCAATATTCTAATGTATGCATACAGCAGAAGAATGCAGCCTAAGATTGTGGAGAAGCTGCTGGCAGAAATGCAGGATGTTGGCTGACGCCAAATGCCAAGTCATATACTTGTCTAATTAGTGCATATGGGAAACAGAAAAAGATGAGTGACATGGCTGCAGATGCATTCTGGAAGATGAAGAAAGTCGGCATACAACCCACTTCACATTCTTATACAGCTCTGATCCATGCGTATTCAGTTAGTGGCTGGCACGAGAAGCTTATGCGGCATTTGAAAACATGCAAAGGGAAGGAATTAAACCTTCTATAGAAACTTACACTGCTTTACTAGATGCATTTAGGCGTGCTGGTGATACCCAAACATTGATGAAAATATGGAAATTGATGATCAGTGACAAAGTGGAAGGAACACGGGTTACATTCAACATTCTTGTCGATGGTTTTGCTAAACAAGGACAGTACATGGAAGCAAGAGATGTAATATCCGAATTTGGGAAGATTGGATCTCACCCGACTGTGATGACATATAATATGCTGATGAATGCATATGCACGAGGAGGGCGACACTCAAAGCTGCCACAGCTGTTGAAAGAGATGGCAGCTCTTAATTTAAAACCAGACTCTGTCACCTATTCAACCATGATTTATGCCTATGTCCGTGTTCAGACTTTAAGAGGGCATTTTTTTATCACAAGCAGATGGTCAAGAGTGGGCAAGTACCAGATATAAATTCTTACCAGAAGCTTCGATCCATTTTGGATGTAAAAGCTGTGACGAAAAACAGGAAAGATAGGAGCGCCTTGTATGGTATAATTAATAGTAAGCTGGGTATTACAAAAGCAAAAAGAAAGAAAGATGAGTTCTGGAAATACAAGAAGAGACATGTTAAAAGACATAGTCCTGATGTTAATGTACAATGACTGTTAGATGCAATGCCCTGTAAAAGTATTAAGTTCAATTTTGACCCTTGTTTTATTTTTCTGAAAAGATGACATCAGAGCTTCTTGATCTTGATTTTAAACAATACATGTCACAAGCATCACCTTGCCAAACAACGATATTCTTTTTTCATGGCACTTTTCTCATTTTTAGGTAGTTGTGGTTAGTTTAAAATTAAAACTATTTGTATGCTGAGGGGCTGCTATTAACCCCTCATATATTCCTCTGTGATACATACATTTTTTTAAACCTGACCTTTGTCTATGCTAATTGTTCTTTAAGAAGAGTTTGTTGCAGCTCTAGAGGTGTTTATATGCACAAAGTTTCCTTGCTTTATAGTGCTGCTACTTATATCTCACAGACTACAATTTTCGCCATTCATCTCTTTTTCTTTTTGTCTTTTTCTTCATTTATCTCTTATCAATCAATGGCTAATATCTCTACAGGGTTTGTTCACAGATTTTCTTTACTTCTTTTGCAAAGATCATTTGTGCATCATAGAATTTAGCAAATTGAGCTAGATGCATGCAAGTGTTGTTTTGGGGATGACAAGCATGATATCGATACTGCTTGGTAAAACAAATTGCCAAAGATTGTTTGGTGTTTGAGATGCTGTGGTACTTTCCAATTTGTGGATCCGTTTTGCTTTGGAACACTACAACAAAAAAGACTTTTAGTGGCCATTATTTACTGGCAGATCAGATCTGTTTTGCTGATTTTATTTTTCTGAATTTGATAGCATATCTGATTTCCAAAGTTAGGTGTCATCCCAAGGAAACTTCTGAAGTGAAAAAGAACATTTTGGAACCATTGTTCCACTGTATGATAGCATATCTGATTTTCAGATCATCCATTATCTCTCTTCCAGTTTGAGATCAGTCCCCAGATAATAGTGTCCATCATTATGCAGGTAGCCCCCTTCCTCTCTATTTTAAAGTTGGAGTTTGCCATCAAAGATCATCAAACGTTGGGGATACTATTCTGTATGAAACCAGTGGTGTTCCTCTTTTCAAACAAAGTAGACTTCTGAAAAAGTTGTTCTCAGTAGTTTTGATTGAAGAAACAAATTTGTTTTGTAAATAAGCATAGTTGAAAGAAGAATTATTTATGTTATTATTGCTTTTACTGTGAAGTACTTGATTATTAAGAGATGTCAGGTTCTTAATCAGATACCCTATTTTTCTTTTATATACTGTAGCATGTACGCTCTATCTTCCAGGCCATTAGTAAGTTTTGGCCTTTTATGAACTATATTTATACAAGATATTGCTGTTCAGGTACTGTGTCATGTTCCTCTCTGGTAAAGCTGCGGAAAGAAGGTCTGGATGGGCATGAGTGTAAATTAAATGCATTACAAGATTACCTGCACTTGGTTATTATGCAGTTTTGCTTTTGTGAGGCTCTATTCAAGGTCTGAATTAAGTGATATTTGGCATCTTTCTCAATATACACACTCATATTTATTTCAATGCATTAGCATCACTCATGAATGTTCAGGATTAGAGCATAAGTATTTTCCATATGTTCTTTTAGTTGGATATTAGTATTACTATTTCTTCTCCAGTTAGATATGAGGAACATAGTTTATGGAGATAAAACCACGAAATAGGTGTGCTTTATTTATATCATCTCTCTGTATTAATACATTCCTTATACTGAAACTTGCTTGCATTGATCCATCTCAATTCCATGGAGGTATATCTTTTCTGTATCTGTTGGGATCATTGCATTACTGTTACATTGGTGCTCTTGTCCACTCTCCATGGCGGACTCCCACAAGACTGCAAGACTTGGCAGAAGAGATACTGAGACATCTGAGAGACTGGCAAGAACACAGGCAGCAATTGCAGCAATGATGGCCGCTAATGGGGACTTCTCCCTTGGTGTTTGTCGTAATACCTCTGACGTAAATTCCCCAAGACCAGCCTTTCAATTCAGAATTGTTGAGGTCGATTTTCCAAGGTTCGATGGAACTGATCTGCACAATTGGATCTTCAAAGCAAATCAGTTTGTCGATTACTACCAACCCAGAGGATCTTAGAATACGGATTGCGGCTATATGCACCAGATGATGCAAAGGAACAATGCATTCCCTGATTGGCAACTTTTCTGTAGAGCTCTAGAACAAGAATTTGGTCCTTCTTCTGACAATCAGGCTACTTTGGTCAAGCTAACACAACAGGGGTCAGTTCATGATTATCATTTTCAGTTTACTGCATTAGCAAATAGAACATATGATGGCATGTCTGCTTAAGATCACCTTCGGTATCATAAAAGATAAGAATTGAGTTAGCTGCAATCAAGTGTGTGTGTGTGTGTTTTTTTTAAATAATGACAAGCCTCCTCCTATCCACGCTCTTGGGCACAACAAATTGCCAAGGATATTTTAAAGACCAAACTGAATCACTAGGTTGCAGCGGTTGGACTCTTTCGGCTGTGTCTGGTTCAATTTTTTTTTTTCCAACTCAACAAGAAGAAAATCACAAATGACCAGTTGAACCAATTGACCCATGAACTGGAAATCTTCCGGTTCAATTCCCAGTTCAGTTCTATAACATTGCTTGAGATGCTGTAAGGCCATTAGTAATTGGAGATTTGGAGTTGTTGATGTGTAGGTTTACGAAGGAGGTCCAGAGATAGGTGAAACGACTTAGATTAAGTTTTATATCAAGACAAGATTAGGAGCCACTAGGGATAAAATTCTTGAAATCTGGGGTATTTATTTGTTTTATAATTCTTAAATGCATTCTCACACCATTTAAGTTTTCTAACTTAATCATGAAGGTTTCTGCTCATTGAGATTGTTTTTGAAATAGTTATTATGATATCAACTTATTGTTACATAAAAACTCCCTTTAATCACTTTTAAACCATACAAAGTAGTTGCTAACAGGGATTGGCTCATATCAGCCTTTTGCCCATGCATCACTTGGTCTCATTTTGTGGATCATCTAGACAATTAAATGTCTTGGATGAGTCAAGTAGGATGCTTTGCACAGTAGAATGGAATCATGGTCAAAATGAAAATGAATGATTGACGACCAAGAAAAAAAATGAAAATGAATGATGACATTGCATACCTCAGAAGAACTATATCTCACATTAATATTATTGATTACAGTAATTTAAGTTCAGCGAAAACTTGAACTATTAAAATAAATATACGCATGCACCCAAAAATTATGATGTTTAGAATAAGGGATTTTTCATAAGCTTAAACCAAGCTGTGTTCCAATGATAAATAGATGTAGATGAAAATGATGTTTATTTACTGAATCAGGGTCATGACTTCCATTCACTATCAGGTAGTATTAACAATTAGGGGAACTCTCTGTATATGGACCAAAATCATCAGTAGGAAAACTGAAAGGAGGCTACAAATAGGGATCACTTCATGGTAGTAGGATATCAAATGCCATTACAATTATAGTTTCCACTTGCCAAAGTTTCCTCTCTTCCTTCTATAGTAATGATACATGTTCATACTAAAACTCAAAGACGAAAAATAGTGACAAGCATGATTGATATGGCATTAGCCATCCTTGACTGAATTACCCTGAAATGATCCCAATTACTATCAAGTGCCAACACACACATGATGGAACACAATGTGTTGCAGCATGAGATAAAGATAATTAGCCATGAAAAAGAATATATATATAAGATGTAACATCTTTAACATAAACTTGTTATACCAGCAAGTTCAGACATGTTGGCCTAAAGCAGTAACTGTGAAAGTAAATTGCTATCAATTTCGGGGCATACATATACAAGCCACCATGCATTTACAGCTCTCCTAACCCAACCATCAGCCCCTCACCCTCTTTTCTATCCAATCTGGTAGAAGAGTGAAATAGGGTGCAAGTGTAATAAACCTAGTCAAGTTTTCTTTGTAATGACAGATCCTCAGTGAAATCATAAATAACTTGTATGAAATCATATGCTAACATTATCAACCATGCAACCACTCCAATTGTTAAAAGGCCCCATAATCCAAATCCACATCAAATAACCTCAATCCTTCCTAAGCTGCCGCTAGTCGCTTTCTCTAAATAATATAAATGCATCAAAACTGGATATAACACTAATCAATTTTTTTCTCGGACGATTCATAGATCCAGCTTGCCCTCCATATAATAGGTGATAGAAGCCGTTCTGTTTTCCAGCCCAATGACTTGAGCTGCACAGAAGATAGCGTGTACTTAATCTCCCACTCAGTGGAGAACTGGAGATAAATTCAAGCAAAAGGAGGTAGCACTTAATAAATTTAGTTTGGTCCCCATTATCCCATATCATTAATATTCTTATTAATTAGTAAAGAAAGGAAAAAGATTAATATACTGCACTGTTAAGAAATTGCAGAACTGGAAGCTTAAAGTACCTTCTGAATAAATACTTCATAGTGATTATCCATCCACATTTGGCTGTCTGAATGCAAAGATTTGCTTTTAGAAACATTACTTCCAGGACGAGAGCATGAATAAATGACTTTAGGACATCAGCAGCATTTGAATCTTTATGCACAATGACATTAATGATTCCCTTCCTTTCCACTAGCAAGTACTTGGCTATATGCGGAAACAACAAAGAATGAAGTAAGGTTTAAGACTTAAGATGGAAGGGGAAAACTCAGTAGTTAAAATAATATGAAGAGAGCTCAACCTTTGTGTAGTAAGATGCTGCAGAAAGCAAATGCTCCTTACTGTCAGCATCACACAGGAAAAAAGAAGTTCTTAGCAAGCCTTCTATGATATTTTCAAAGCTACAGTAGCAAGATAATCAAGCCATAATCATGGACAACAACTTGGAGCCAATATTGATTACAAATGCAGAGCAAGAACCAATAATTGTTTTCAACTTCAAACAAGTTAATATCAGCTGCTTTCTTTGCTAATGAAGACCTGATAGTACAATATTAGGATTTGGGCCATTAGAAGTTAGAATAGAATGTAGTGAACACCTTGAATGGCATTTGGGTACTAGAAAAGACTAAAAATGCAGTGATCAGAAGTTCAGGCAAAACCCCAGAAGGTTGCAAAAGTATAATTGATGCACTAAGAACAAATTTACTTTCTCAAAGGATAAGGACTCAAACCAAATTTTAGCCACTCACATTTCCATGTTACCAAATGAAGAAACCCTGATGCCTAAAAATACTTGTGTATACAGTGAATTAGCATTCTTTGACCTCCATGAAGTGAGCAGTAAAGGTAAAACATGCTCCTTTGAAGAGACCTGTTCAGGGGATAGAACTGGCAAAAAGATTAGAAGCAAACATTAATATACAAAATTATAATGTAAAAACAGATTAAGCTTTGCATTGTTGGAAAATACATTCTCCTTGACAAGATGCTGACTCTACAGAACCAACCATGTTTTTTCAGGTGGTTAGGGGGTTTAATATACATTAGAGTGAGACCTCCAAACAACAACGGAAAAGTAGACTATAGTGATCTAGAGGTCAGACAATATTATTCTAAGATGCAGCCAATTTCATGCTAAGATTAGAAATAGCAGAATAAATTACCTAACATCAAAGATAAGTTGTGGATACCAGAAAGCAATAAAGAATGGACAGACAATACCTTGGCCAGTCTCCATGAAATGCTGTAAAAGAATAGAGCTCCGTTCAGGGTTTAATGAGGTCAATGCCAGGCACCGAACAGCTTGGTAGTTTGCTGCACGTAAAAGAGACAAGCGTTGCATTATCAGGTTTTCATATATGATGCTGGTGTTCAGATTAAGACATGCATTTATGGTTGAAAAAAAAGGCTATCCAAGGAAAAAAGAATCTATCCACCTTCTGGTTAAAATTATGCTCTAACTTTAATTAAAAAAAATGGAGTAATTGAATGCAAGAAGATAATGTTTTCATTTGTTTGAGAAAGTGACACAGTATGATCTCAGTAATGAGTTTATGCTTGTACAACAATAGAAATTCTGTTGTTTCTCCATTCTATCACAAACCACCACAAATATTCCACAAGATTTAAACACTAGTTAGTATAAACAAGCAAAGATTGTCCATAATCTGTCCTTGAGAAAAATGGATGGCCAATTTGTCCCAAACACACTGGTAAGAAATTTCACTGACTACAGCACTGTCAGTATGGTAATACACAAATCTATACCCACTTTTTACTATCCAGATGCGCAAGGATTCCCTATTTCTTTATTTGTTTTTCTTATAGTTTGTACATCACTAACAGCATGCAGGAGATGGGTTTATTTTTAACATTACTTTATATATATATATATATATATAGAGAGAGAGAGAGAGAGAGAGGAACATACCATACATATGGAACAGGGTTAGAGACAAAAAAGAAACCCAAATGGCTAGTGGGTGTCCAATTGTAATGCGAGCAACAAGCATACCCAATGCCATGCCAATCATTGTGGCCACTGTTTCTTGACTTCCTTCCTATAGATACATGCTAGTCAAAATACAATAAAAATAACAATAATAACAGTTAACAACTTTAAACTGTAGAATGAAAGGCTTCATTTAATAATAAATGCCGCTTATACCTTAGCAGATATATCTGCAGCATTATCTTGAAGTGCAAAATGCTGAGTCAAAGCTGCTCTAGTGGCTCCACTTGCAACACCAGCTAATTCAAATTTCAAAAACATTTTGACAGATACATATTTGAATAAAAAAAATTAGGATACTTAAAAATTAGCAAATTAAAAGCAGAGTTAACTTTGATGCCCAGACATTCAATCATGTATTGCCATATCAGCTATAATAATTGACTTTTATATCCACTATTTAAATGGTCATACAAATAGAAGGATTTGATTGAATGAAGTGTATAACTTTTTTTCAAACTCCTAAAAAGATGTCCAAATCTCAGGTAGTTCAGAAACAAAAATTTCTGATGAACAACTTTATTTGTTAAGAAATATCAGATAATCTAATGTCACGTTAAATTAAATGTCTCACAAAATTAATTACATGGAATACAAAGAGGGAAGTCACGTTACTAATCTATCTCTCAACTTCCAGAAATGATAGAACTTACTGAATGATCTTGATATACTTCCTAGGCAAACAACAAACACGAAAGCTGATGGAAATAGTGGAGAAATGAGGTCCATTAGCATTCCTGCAATCAAAGAGAAGAGCATAAAATATCAATTCGAGATTTAACACCAACAAGCATCAGTGAAAGTTACACTACTGAGCTGCTGTTAAATTTTAGCTTACAAAAAAAAAAAAAGAGAGAGAGATTTAGATAGTCATTGCCAATTAAAGCATTCCAAAAAAAATTTCTACCAAGATCATTCATAAGATCTGCAACTAAACGCCACATCTTCGCATTGCTATCAAGATTTGATCCCTACAGCATATGGGTTAAATAGAAATACAGTTAAAAGAACACAATCTTAGTATCATTTGAGAGGAGTGAATCAGCATATAATACACAGGTATGTCAACCCTAGTGTAAGTTGATCCCCATATAAAGTTAGGTACCACATATCTCATTTTGAAATCCATAAGGATGAAGGAGTTGTATGAGAAATGAATACCTGGTAGAATGTGAATAAGATTCCTCCAAGCATGCCTGTTAGATCCCTCAAAAACCACTGTAAATAGTCTCACCATTCAATATCCTATTGTCAACATATTACAGTCTAAGAAACACAAAAATGCTTCTTCTCCCAAGCCCCATCTTACAAACTGGGGGTTCAGTCACTAGTCAGTTAAACACACTACCATATCTGGTCAATACCTGAAAAGTGGCACCAATAACTGTAGCTGATTTCTCTCCGACCCCAATAGCACCAAGGAGAGCCTGAAAAGAAATATTGTTGACCACTCATGCACCATTGAGCTTTGTAGCACAAATATTTACCACAGAAAAAAAAAAAAATGAAAGAATGCCTTACCTGGGTAGAAAGCATGGTCCTTATATATGTTGAAAGCCCCTGCCACAATATCAATGTATTATTAACCCCAGAACAATAACAAACAATGCTTTAATACAATAACTCAATTACATTGCACAGTTACCTTACCTGCAATGAATCCCATATTTGAAAAGGAACATAATCCGCAGTCACACTGCTTGGAAAACCCTGTATGTCACCAACAACCAAAAAAAAAAGAAGGAAAAAAAGAAAAGATCCATTTTACAATGATGAAATAAAAGAACAAGCACATATAGTGATATGATCCAATAATTTGATACAAAATTTCAGTTTTTTTTTCTTTTTGGGGGTTTCATTTTTAAATGAGATGTTGGGGGTTTGGAAATAGAAGCTTGCCTCAGGTACCAATGCCTGAAGTAATCGTCTCCAAACATGAGTGAAACGGGCACCAGATCTGTTTACGAGGAGGAAAGGAGAGAAAAAAAAAAACCAAAGAAGAAGGTAAAACAAGGGATGAAAATAGAAAAGGTAAAGAGGTGGATGATGATGGGAAAAGGGAGACGGAAGGGAAGGAACCTTTGAATGGAGAGAGAGGAAGAGGATGCTTTGATGGTGAAGGTCTTGGAAAGCTTTGAGGGTGACGAGCCATTCCATTCTTCCAATGTTATGATGCTCTTATTGGATGATGATGATGATAATGGTGATGGCAATGTTGCCATGCCCACAATCAAGGGGACTTCTTCTCAGGTTAGCTGACAATACACACACACAGCCAAGGGAACTGAATTGAACTGTGAAGCCAAAAACCAAACGGGCGTCCTTGATGGCTTCCGCAGGTTGTTGTGCAATCTAGAGCTTCATTCACACTTGACTTTTGAGTGACTTCAACAAGTAAATTACACATTACTCCTGGAGAGATTGAGAGTTCATTTGGAAGTGTCTTTTTTATTAAAAAAAAAAAGAATTTATAATTTTTTTATATTTTTAAATATGTTTGGATAATTATTTTTAAGTAAAAGTATAATTATCAGAAAAAAAAAAAATGACCCTTTTTAAGAAGCTAAATTTTCTTCTTTTAATTTTTTTTTATAACATACTCTATTCATTTCTTAATAACTGTCAAAACTTAAATAATATACATATTAAAGAAAATAAAAAAATCTTGTTAAATATAAAAAAAAACTAAATAAGTTTGACAAATCTATCCTTATAAAATTATTATTATTCATTTTAATAAATATGTTAATTACTTAAGTAACATATTAATATAAAAGGTTATAAATAGAAGAAAAAATAATGCTAGACTACTTAAATGGTTAAATATTCTAAAGCATAAAGAAAATAAAAAAAATAATTATTATTATAAAACAAGACGAATAAAAATATATATTTAATAATAAATAAACATATTTTAATATTATAATTATATATAAATTAATATTTTTAAAAATTTTAATGGAAAAGATCAATTAAAAAAAAAAAAGTTATATGAGAAGAACGTGCAAATAAACGAGCTCAGAGAATGAATTGTTCCGGATTTGGGACCTTTTTTTTCCCTTAAACGTAAACCGGCCCGTACCCATTTCTAAATTCTTATTCTAAAATCACATCAAGACCCGAACAATACCAGAGTGCACACACAAACTGAAAAACCAACTGGAAAGGGAGGAACAAGGGTGATGCTTGGTCACCGATGGGCAAGAAAGTTTTGTGCTTTCTTCGCCGGAGACCCTTCTCCTCCGCACCTGATATTCCCACTCTTTACTCCTTCCTTCAACCTTCAGTCTTTGCTCTTAAAAACAACAACCAACCACCACCTTCCCAGCAAGAACAACCCATTAACCTCCCAACTTGCCCTCCACAGTCCCTAACCCCTGACCAGGTTGCCACCCTCCAAACCACCCTCCACAAGTCCCTCATCACCAGTGACACGGATGAGGCCTGGAAGTCCTTCAAGGCCCTCACTGCCCACCAGACCTTCCCGAGCCAACCCCTCACCAACTCCCTCATCACCCACTTATCCTTCCATGGGGACACCCTCAACCTCAAGAGGGCCTTTGCTTCTGCAGTCTATGTCATGGAGAGGAACCCCATGGTATTAGACCCTCAAACTGTCCATGCCATGCTTGTTTCCATGAGGGGTGCCAGAACTGCTGCCCCTGCTTTTGCCCTGGTCAGGTGCATGTTCAAGAACAGGTTCTTTGTCCCTTTCGGTGTCTGGGGGAGTGTCCTTGTTGAGATCTGCAGGGAAAGTGGTAGCCTTGTTGCTTTCCTGAGGGTCTTTGAGGAGAACTGTAGGATTGCGTTGGATGAGAAGCTGGAATTCATGAAGCCTGATGTTGCTGCTTGCAATGCAGCACTGGAAGGTTGCTGTTGTGAGCTTGAATCAGTGAGTGATGCTGACAGAGTTGTTGGGGCAATGTCAGATTTGGGTGTTAGACCTGATGAATTGAGTTTTGGATTTCTTGGTTATTTGTATGCGTTAAAGGAACTACAGGAGAAGATAGACGAGTTGGAAGTTTTGATGAGGGGGTTTGGTTACTCAAACAAGAAGGGTTTTTATTCTAATTTGATTAGAGGGTATGTTAAGTCAGGCAATTTAGCTTCTGTCGAATCAAGTTTTCTCAGTAGTCTGATTGATAGCAGAGATTGGAATTTTGGTGAAAAAACTTTCTGTGAAGTAGTTAAGGGTTATCTTCAGAAGGGAAATAATATCAAGGGATTAGCGAATTTGATTATTGAAGCTCAGAAGTTAGAGCCTTCAAATATCATAGTTGATAAATCCATTGGTTATGGTATTGTAAGTGCATGTGTTAGTATTGGGCTATCTGACAAAGCACACAGCATTCTTGATGAAATGAATGCTCTGGGAGGCTCTGTGGGTCTTGGTGTCTATGTACCAATCTTGAAGGCTTACTGCAAAGAAACCGAACTGCGGAGGCTACTCAATTGGTGATGGAGATTAGTGGTTCAGGTCTTAAGTTGGATGCAGGAACCTATGATGCTCTCATAGAAGCATCCATGTCTGGCCAAGATTTTCAGTCAGCCTTTTCCCTGTTTAGGGACATGAGAGAGGCAAGGATTCCTGATTTGAAAGGAAGTTACTTAACTATCATGACAGGTTTGATGGAGAATCATCGACCTGAGTTGATGGCAGCTTTCTTAGATGAGGTGGTTGAGGATCCTCGTATTGAAGTAGGTACTCATGACTGGAATTCGATCATTCATGCATTCTGTAAAGCTGGAAGACAAGAAGATGCAAGAAGGACTTTCAGAAGGATGATATTCCTGCGATTTGAGCCAAACGATCAGACATACTTGTCCCTCATTAATGGGTATGTCTTGGCAGAGAAATATTTTAATGTGCTGATGTTGTGGAATGAGGTTAAGCGGAAGCTATCCATAGATGGGCAGAAGGGCATAAAATTCAACCACAATCTCGTTGATGCATTCCTGTATGCTATGGTCAAAGGTGGTTTCTTTGATGCAGTTATGCAAGTTGTGGAGAAATCAAATGAGATGAAGATATTTGTTGATAAGTGGAGATACAAGCAAGCATTCATGGAGACCCATAAAAAGCTCAAAGTGGCAAAGTTAAGAAAAAGAAATTTCAGAAAAATGGAAGCTCTTATTGCTTTCAAGAATTGGGCTGGCTTAAATGCATGAACTAAAACACTGGCTACTTCTTTTACATTCCATCTGGAACAAACAACTCAAAATCACAGTTGAGGAAGGATTCAACAGCATATTTTCTTTAGCCTTGATTTCATAAACAAGGTCATATTTTCTTTATGCCTTCTCAAGTTATGCAAAGCAATTCATTGACACTATTAATAAGTTTATCCAGCTAATTATTGCATTCTGGGTGAAATGCCAGAATCTTTTTCTTCCATTTTGTTCTTCCCCTCTCCCATTTCTGGTCATTGATTGTTATCCTGATGTCCTCAGCTGTTTTTTGGCTGCCACATGTCAGATTTGAATCTGGAAATTTGTTCTTGTAGATAGGAAGTTTAAACACACCGAATCAATGAACTGCTTATGGATATGTGGTTTCAATATCCCTTAAAATAATAATAATAATGAAAAAAAAAAAGGATCCTACATTGAGCTTTCTTGCTAACCATATCTAAAGGATGAAAAGGCCTGTAAGCCTGAGGCAAACATAGTGGACTAGAGATCAATATCATACTGTTCATACACCCCTAACTCTGTCACTGTGAAACTGTTTCATTGCTATTGCGGGCAAGATGTTAAATTTCATAATTCAGCAATGCTGACTTTGCAGAGGATACCACCTATATAGAGTAAAGCTGGACCCCATTGGTCACTAAATAGCTGTGGACTTTGACATGTTAAAAAACAAATGAACAATTATTTTATACAAAAAATAAGAACAATTGTTACTTGCTCAAAAGCACTGTGAGGGGTATAATGTGACCAAGGCTGCTGAGACTGCTTATTATGTCTACATAAATCAAACAAATGTACGAGAAGACTAAAGCTTCGGAATTCACCCAAGAAGTGGGATGGTACTTTTTATAAAAGTATGTAAGTTAGGGTAGGTCCTTTGACATCTATCCAGATCTCTTCCATTCCAATTTGTTCAAGTCACTCATTGACTTCTCAGTTCCATGCACCATGATTGATTTGTTATGGAAAGTAAAAAAGAAACTAAATTATGTTTTAGGGTGTGCTTAGTTGGAGAGTAAAAATAGGAGAAAATTTTCCACGCATGGGTTTTATATGTAATTTTAGACATAAATCTCATTTATAAAAATTTTCCTTCCATTTTTACGCCTCAAGGTGTACTTGATTGGAGAGTAAAAATTGGAGTAAAATTTTCATAGATGAACTTCATGTGTAATTTGCACGTAAGTCCATTCATGAAAATTTATATCTCATTTGTATCCCCTAACCAACCATACCCTTAGAGTGATACATGTAGAGTAGCATAATGCCTGAGGGATATCGTGGGAATATACATGCATGCTGGAATGTATCGTGTGAATGTACTTGTAGCAGCATACTGGAATAAAAGAACTCCTACTGAGTACAGTTCTCATATCTAATGTGCCCAAAATTAGAGTTCAAAACTAAACCATAATTGTCAGATTTAACTTCATTTCTGTGAGCTTTGTTGGGACTGCACATGGAACTCTGCATAAATTGTCCTTTGCTCTGATATGGAATTAAGGATAGCCTAGTGTAGTTCAGACTTCAGAATATGGTCATTGTTTAGCTGCCTCATAGCTGCAAATGATCAAATGAATGTTATGCACAAAAGAAATGAAGCTTAAAGTTTAAACACATCTATAATTACACTTAATTACTCCTATCATAGCTAGCTTATACTTTGTCGATAAATCTTATGCACCGGCTAATAGAAAGTAATCAAGAATTTTCTGCTTAATTTTCTTGCCAAAATCTAATCCTTGTAATAATAATTCAAGGTGGTAAAATCAAATTCATATTAGGAAAATTTGGCTTACAAATACAGAAGTAATCAATAGCAATATAATACATAAGAAAGAACCTGTAATGAAATAAAGAGAATAAGAGAAAGAAGAAATGAGGGAGAAGATGAGATGTCTTGTTACTTCGGTATCTTTTATAATGTGACTCTAGATTTCTATTTATAGACCCTTGAGTGTAATACAATTGGAATGATTTACAGAATCATATTAGTTGATAATAAATGGGATTCTAATCAATCACCTAAATCTGTTAATGGACATCCACATAATATTTGATTTGTAACACTCCCCTTTGGATATCCGTGGGATAAACAACATACCTCATTAAAAACCTTACTAAGAAAATCTTAGTAAGGGAAAAAGAGTGCATTTGTCTTATAATATGTATGCTAAACCTTAGTTAGGGAAAGAGTACAACGCGTATTACTCCCTCTAACGGCAACATCACTAAATATCTTGAAGGCTGCGGATTCCAATCTTGTGTACCAACTTCTCAAAAGTAGATGTAGGCAATGCTTTAGTGAACAAATATGCCAAATTGTCGTTTGAACGAATTTTTGAACATCAATTGCTCCTTGCTTTTGAAGATCATGTGTAAAAAAGAATTTTGGAGAAATATATTTTGTTCTATCACCTTTGATGTACCTTCTTTTGAGTTGAGCTATATATGTAGCATTGTCCTCATATAAGGTAGTTGGAGTTTGTTCTTTATCAGATAATCCACATGACACCTGAACATGTTGATTTATCTCCCTTAGCCAAAAACATTCACGACTTGCTTCATGGATTGCAATTATCTCTGCATGATTTGAAGATGTAGCGGCTAGAGTTTGCTTTGTGGATCTCCATGATATGGTTGTATCGCCATATGTGAATAAATAACCTATTTGAGATCTACCTTTATGTGGTCTGATAAATATCCTGCATCTGTATAGCCAACCAATGTGATTTGGATTTATATGAATAAAATAACCCTTTATCAACAGTTCTACGGAGGTATTGAAGGACATGTTTTATTCTATTCCAATGTCTTCTGGTTGGAGAATTGTGTATTTGCTAATACACTTACAAGAAATGCTATATCGGTTCGTGTATTATTAGCAAGATACATAAGTGCTCCTATGGCACTAAGATGTGGTATTTAGGACCAAGTACTTCTTCGTTACCTTCCTTAGGACGGAATGGATCCTTCTTTATATCCAACGATCTCACAACCATTGGGGTACTTAAGGGGTGTGACTTATTCATATAAAATCTCTTAAAGATTTCCTATGTAAGTTGATTGATAAACAAAAATTTCATTTGTTAGATGCTCGGTCTGCAGGCAGAGAACAAAATTTCGTCTTTCCAAGATCTTTCATCTCAAATTCTTCTTTTAGATCTTTTATGACTATATGAATTGTACAGAGTTCCAATGATATTCAAGTCATCGATATACACAGTGATTATAATGAATCCAGATGCAAATTTATTTATATAAACACAGGGGCAAATAACATCATTCTTAAACCCTTTCTTAATCAAGTACTCATTGAGATGATTATAATACATCCATTCAGACTACTTTAGACCATATATAGACCTTTGCAACTTAATTGAGTACATTTCAGATATTTGTTAGGTGATGTTGATATCTTTAATCCTTTAGGGACTTTCATGTAGATATCATTATCTAATGAACCATATAGATAAGCTTCACAACATCCATTAGATGCATATTTAGCTTATTATGTAGATAAGCTAATCAAGTATCGAAACGTTATTGCATCCACACTGGAAATACGTTTTGTATAATTATATCAGGTCTTTGTGAGAAACCTTGTGCTACAAGTTCGAGCCTTGTAGCATACAATTTCATTTTCTTATTTCTTTTTCTCACAAATACTCATTTGTATCCCAAGGTTTTACACCTTGGTGTTTGGACTACAAGTCCAAAGACTTCACGTTTTGCAAGTGAATCTAATTCAGCCTACATGGCTTCTTTCCACTTTGGTCAATCATCTCTACGTCGACATTCTTCGATATTTCTTGGTTCAAGATCCTCATTCTCATGCATAATATCTAGTACTACATTATATGCAAATATGTTGTCGACAACGTTTCTTTTCAATTCCATTTTTTTCCTGGAGAGACATAGTTTATTGAGATCTCATCATTTTCAATATTCTAGATTTTTTAGGTCCTTAAACGTATGCTAGCATTTCAATTATGTCAAAATTTTGGACTACTTCATATGTCCTTACTATGTCTCTCTTCTTCTATCAAGAAGAATCTTTGCCTCCATAACATCATTTGCCCCACTTCTTCGAGGATTTTTATCTTTAGAAGTGGCTAGTCTTTCATGCTTCTTGCGTATAATTGTTTCATTGACCGATTGTCCAGATAGGGACATCAACTAAAATTGGGGCATTTTCAGCTGTATGTAGGACTTAGTTATCCTTTTTGTATTAGAAAAATGTATCTGCAAATCATTTGTTATTCTTTGCAAATGTATAATTTTTTGAACTTTAATTTCACATTGCCTTGATTAAGGATCTAAATAAATCAAAGATGATGCATTTCAATTTAGTTCCTTTTCTAGCGTTTATTTTCTCCCCCTAATGTTGGAAACATTGCTTCATAAAAGTGACAATCAGTAAATCAAGCTTTAAATACATCTCCCGTTTGTATTTCAGAGATAATTTACTATAGAGGGAGAGTCATATCCAATATATATTCCTAATTTTCTTTGGGGTCCATTTTGGTGCGATAAGGTGGGGCAATTGGAACATATATCGCACACCAAAAATCCTTAGATGGGATATGCTTGGTGTTGACCAAAAGCTAAATTATAGGGGAGAAAATTTATGATAACTAGTTGGTGTCAAATGTATAAGTGCTGCAGCATGTAAAATAGCATGCCCCCAAACGAGAGATTGAGAGATTTGTTCTCATGAGCAATGGTCTAGCAATCATTTGGAGGCATTTTATAAGTGATTCGGCTAGCCCATTTTGGGTATGAATATAAGCAACTGGATGTTCAACATTAATACCTGGCCACACAATAAACATTAAAAGCTTGAGAAGTAAATTCACTAGCATTATCAAGGCAGATTGTTTTGATTGGATTTTCTGGAAATTATGCTCTTAATCAAATAATTTGCGCAAGTAATCTCGCAAATGCCAGATTGCGAATAATAATAAGCACACATGTGACATCTTGTAGATGCATCAATTAAGACCATGAAATATCTAAAGGGTCCACAAGGTGGATGAATTGGTCCACATATATCACCTTGAATTCCTTTTCAGAAATGCAGGGGATTCAAATCCAATTTTCCTGGTAAAGGTCGTGTAATTAATTTTCCTTGAGAACATGCAACACAAGAAAACTCTTAGATTGAAGAATCTTTTGATTCTTCAATGAGTGCCCTTGTGAGTTTTCTATAATCCTTCGCATCATTATTGCTTTCGAAATGTCCCAATTGATCATGCCAAATGGTAAAATCATTTGGGCTAGTAAACTTTTGGTTTACGATAGCATGTGATTCAATTGTACTAATTTTAGTGTAATAAAGACCTGAAGAAAGCGAAGATAACTTTTCTAGTATAATTTTCTTGCTTGAATCATAAGCTGTAATATAGATGTACTCATTATTTCCTCATTTATAGTAACTCAATTTTATAATTTTTCCTGTCATTAGGAATTCCAAATTCCCGTAGGTAAATATTATATAAAATTTGAGACCAAACAATCCTTAATAAAGGAATATAACGTTAGAAGAGAAGTTAGGAGCAATTCGTGCAAGTATTGCAAACCCCCAATTTTCCTACGTGTAAAATGACCAAAATGCCCTGAGGTTATTTTACTAGAAAATGAGGATTGTGCCCCACCCGTCCTTAAGGGATATTTTGATGTTAATAAGGATTGTTTATGTTATGAGTGTTAATAGAGGAAAAAATCCTAATTTTAGACTTAACGTGAAATGACCATAAAGCGCAATGCGGCTGTTTTCCACCGATTCCATAATCTAACTATAACCTCACTAAAATGGTTTAAAAGGTGTTTTTAAGCCATGATTAACCATGGTTAAGCTAGATGACTCGGACAATTTTTAAGTAAATGATTTTTTGCCCATGATCTTGTCAATTTTAATTTTGAGATTTTTTGATTTCTTAACAAACCTAAGCAATATTAGGCTAAATTAAAGCTTATTAAATTCTAATTATTAATCTAGAGTCAAAATTATTTATTTAAATTGATTAGAACCTAAAATTGCTTTAAAACACTCAAATTGCTTACTAATTCACCTAAGCCCTTAACCGTAAATTCTCTAAATTGCATGAATACCTTACCTACACCTAAATAATGCATGGAACACACAAATTTCTCCTCCTTGGGCTATAATCAACGAAATTATTGAATGCCATTATGCATCAGAAATAATCCCAAAATACACTAAAACAAAATGCCAAAAATTCCCTAAAACATGGCATAAAACATGCCTTAAACAAAGAAATGATTTTCTTCCCTTTGTTCCTCATGAAAAATCCAAAAATTATGCCTCCTCCTCTTGTCTTACATGAGCTTGAATTCCTCTATAAATAGGCTTACTTGAGGAGCCTTGGAAGCCTTGCTCATAACTTACAAATTCTAGTTTTAAGCAAAAAGCTCTCATTCCTCCTCTTGGCTGAATTCTTCTTCAAGTTTTCAAGAATATTTCTTTCATTTCACTCCAAGAAACCAAGTTCTCTTTTTCCTTCAAATCAGATTAGGTAGAGATGTTTCTAATTTATTTCTATGATTTGCTAAGTGTTTTTTAGTTCAAAATGATAAATTTATGAACTTCCTTAGTTTTTCATTTCGGTTTTCTTCTTCATTTTTCTTTAACCAATTTGGCCATATGGCCTAGGTGGGACTAAGATGATGGCTTGATGATGAGGACCTTGAAGGTGGGTTGTGAATCCATCACAAGTTAGGCCTCTAAAGCTTGAAAGTTCCACTTGATGCAAAACTTTAAAGAATAATATTTTTATGATGTTTTTATGATCTTGAGTTTAGAACTTGAAAGATGTATTTTTCACTTTGTCTTGCTAAGATATATTGGGTTGAATTTATATTTCTCTAAAGTCTTGGAGGAGCTCTAGTAAAGAAATAAAATGAACTTGCATCCATGTTTAAGTTTATGCCTTGCATAATCATGTTTACTTTCTATGTCATCACTAAATTCTCAAGAATGAATAAATGAACTTGCATATTCATGTTTAAATTTCCAAGCTTGCATTTCATGTTTATGTTTCAAGTTGTCACTTAATCTCAAAGATAATAAAGAAGTTGCATCTCATATTTATTTTATGCTCTCACTTTATTTTATAATGGCTAAAAGAATCAACGCATGACATGTTTATTTTTATGTCATCACCTAAAGATCCTAGAGCTCAAAGACTTGCCCAAGTATCACAAGCAAAGAAATAAGATTATTGGAGTTAAAGAATTAATTCTTTAAGAAGTCTTGAGATTGGAGCTTAAAAAGATGTAATAATAATTCTCTTCTCCCTTACGGTTAGATGCGGATATCGGGGCTCGGTTTCTTAAGATTCTCTCTTCCTTCACTGGTCCTATGCGGACTTCGCCGCTCCAGTTTCTTGCATCATGTTTATATTTCAAGCTCTTGCATCATGTTTAATTTTCAAGTCATCACCTTAAATCTTAAAGATAAAGAAATGGATTTGCATATCATGTTTATAATTCCAAGTTATCACCTTATAATGACAAGATTAAAATGAGGTTGCATAGCATGTTTGATTCTAAGATATCACATAAATCTCTTAAGATCAAGACTTGCTCCTTTTATCTTAAGTGAGAATTTTAATCATGAAGATTCTTTCAAGTTTAGCAAAAAGAATTAGTTTCTAAAAGAAATTTGAGGCCTTGCAAAGATTTTACAGAAACTAGTATTCCATGTACACTTAAAATGTGATTATGATAGGTTCATGATTTAGACCACTAATATGAGTTTATTACCAATGTATGATGATGATTTAATATGTTTAAAGTTGTGATTATTATGTTTACTGATGAGGAACAATTATATGCAAGTTAGAAGAGAAACTAGCTATATTAAATAACCATAAAGCAAGATTTCTAGAACTCTAGATAATGAAATTTATACAATCCTCAGAACCTTTAGTGGCCTTAAGAACCAGATTTTATTATGTTTAGATAAGGGAGAATGATTCATAATTGGGTTAGTAATTAATTTTGGCATCGAAGGGAAAGACGGTAACGAAAAGGGTTAAAAATGCAACTTCTAGCATAGAACCTTAAGAATGACTTATGTCTATGCTGCCCCATATAGTCTAATAATGTTCCTAAGGCTTATAATTAATGGTAATTATGGTAATGAATCAGATGCATAATTAATTAGTTCAATAATTGAGGTTGCCCGATTTTAGAGTCGATTGTTGAGGCTTCGTAAGAATTGATGATGATGTCTCCTTGATGTTTTAAATGATAAGTCTATGTAGACATTTGATGCTTTTGAATGTAGTTTATATGATGTTATGCCTACCTAGAATTTGATATTATTGAATAATTTCATGGCTTGCATGTTATAGTTGCTATTGCAAACAATGAGAATGTTCATGCATCTTGATGATTATGATATAACATGCAAAGACTTAAAGGTGACTCAAAATATATGAGGAAATGACACTTTGACCCATAAGACTATAGGTGGTGAAAGGTGATGAGAAAATGATCTTTTGGACCGTCAACTATAGGCGGTGAAAGGTGATTCTTGCCCCCTAGTCCGTTCTCTCAAAAGGGTAGAGCGGAATTTTTACTTATCAAAAGGGATAAGTATATCCTGGTGACAAGCACAAGGTATGAGCTCATAACCTAATTACTCCCAAAAGGGTGGAGATAGGGTGCCAGGAAAATGATGATGAAAGTAACTTTAAGTCACCTAAGAAACTAAGTAAATGCATTATGTGAATATGATGTTCTACTATGCATAGTATTTATGAGATGATGATGAGAAATATGATGTTTTCTATGCATAGTATTATGAAATGATGATGAGGAATATGATGTAATTTTATGCATAATATGTTATTATATATGAAAGGAAAAGTTCATTATATACATGACATGCTAAGTTTATGATGCATTATAAGACGCATGATTAAAACGACGAACCTCGGTAAAATATATTTTCAAACTTAATAAATCAATCTTAGCATGCTCATTATTTCATAATAACAGAAAACCTAGGGACGATGATGATGACACAATGCATCATGAGGTGAGTACCATGAGATTCTTTTTATAGTTTCTCACTCCTCTATTTTTCTTTCCATCTCGTCTTTAAAACGAAGGAAGCGTTCGTGAATCACATTAGGCTTCAGGATAGTGAACTTGATCCTCTAGTTTCACTCGTATATTTTAGATATCTATCCCTATCCCTGGAGTTTTATTACTAGGTGCCATTAATGGATGTCCTTCCATCCATATATTATTTATGTTTTGTTAGATTGCCTACACTTAGTCTTATTCTATTGGTAGGCAAAATATCTATAGATATGTAATTATGAATATTATAATGGAGCCAATATATTATGATGTGATGTTTGTAAATTCCTATGTGTCTTTTAAATTTTGCTAAATCATTTCACGTTAAGCGACTCACGTTTTCAATTATGTTTAAAATGGTTCGTAATTAACTAAGTATTTTCAAAGCATGATTAAGGAACTGAAGCAAAGAGTAAAGTCTAGTAATTAATCAGACCTAGGTGTATTGGGTTAATTATTAGGTGTTACATTTATAGTCTCAATGTGATATGATTTGCGAATATCTTTAAAACTCAATAAATTTCTTTGTGACTTGCTAGAAAATAGGGCATCATTTATGATGAATTTTGTTCTTCAAGCAAATAATAGCTCTTCAGAACCTTCAATCATATTGATACTCCAATAATGGTATTAACTCTTCCTTATTCCATTACCAAATGAGTAAAATAAATTTGCTTTAAGAATAGTATGTGTGGCACTATAAGACAAATATCTCCATTATTTATCCTGATCATTCTTCAAAAAGGGCATAAAATATATCAATATAAAAGATTTATACATAATTACATATATAAAATAAAATAGATAGTTCTTGCAAACTAATCATTTGTAATAATTACTAACAATAAAAAAAATATAATTATTCACATGATTTCACATAATCAAAATATATAATTATTCACATGATTTCGGCAATTAATGTTAATATGGTAAAAAATAATAATAATGATGATGGCAGCGTAAGATTGAATCAAATGTTAATGTTAATATGCTCATTGTAAAACATGATAGCTTAACAATTCAAAACGTAGGATTTTATTATTATAATGAGTACAGGATTTCATGATTGGTCCTATATATAACGTAGGATTTCATTATTATATATAACAATATATATTGCAATCAATGCTAATAATACCATATATTATTAGTACATATGTTGGTGCGTAAAAGAATTGTAACAATCAGATTACAAAATCAAATAATGTTTATTATTATGATGATCAAACTGTAATAGAATTGTAACAACAGAAGATATATGCTTTTGAGAACTAATAATAAAACAGAAAAATACTTTATTCAATCATGAGAATACACAATCAAAAGTTCTTAAAAGGAGTAAAAAGAGAAAAAAAAATCCTAAAGTAAAAATTAAACATTCCCGTCATTAATCAAATGACCAATATCCCCATCAAGATCCTAAAAAAAATAAAAAAACATCAAGATGGCTTGTGTTCACCATGGCATGACCGTCTAAAAAATCTTTAGAGATAAATTCGCCTACCTTTTTCTTTTGATTGATACTTGATAGAGATCAATCAATGTCTTGGTACGAGAGGTACGTGACAATTGACCTTTTCCATCACAACAATAGCATTTATTTTCTAAATTTTTACTCTCCATTATTCTTCCTATAATTATTTTCCTATTTTCTGGTTTGGTTTGTTCTTGGAAGAAGGAGAGCACATGAAAATGACCGTTCTTTTTCCTTGACTGTGCCTTTTATTGAAACCACAATCTTTACGACATTTGTTATAATTTGTCGCATTTGCTTCAAGGAATGAAGGGAGCCAACATGGCGAACTTCATGATTTTTTATGAGCAATTTATTATTTTGTTCAACTCAGGAAGACATGAAATTAATTTGGAATATTTAGTAAATCCCTTTTCTCAATACTCTGCTCAAGAGCACATTTGAGGCATGAAAGGTCGAAATGTTTTTTCCAACATATCATTATCAGTAATATTTTCCCCACACAATTTCAATCATGAGGAAATTCTAAACATTACGAAATTATACTCACTTATAGACTTAAAGTCGTATAACTGCAAATGCAACCATTCATACCTAGCTTGTGGAAGTATTATTTTCTGGTGATCATATCTTTCTCTCAGGCTCCTCCAAAGATCTCCAGGATCTTTTAGTAAGATATCATTTTTTAAACCTTCATGGAGGTGACAACGAAGGAAAATCATAGCATTTACTCAATTCTTCAGGGATAAGGCATTTCCTTGTTTGATGGTGTCTCCAAACTCATTAAATCATGGTGCATTTCGGCATTTAGGATCCAAGATAAGTAATTTTCAGAAATATCAAGAGTAACAAATTTGAGGTTTGAAAGGTTTACATACCTTAAGTCTTCTTTCTTAAAGAGACGATCTTTGTGCTAATAACGTGTTATGAAATAAAGAGAATAAGAGAAAGAAGAAATGAGGGGAAATGAGATGTTCTATTACTTGGTATTCTTTTATAATGTGCTCTTATCTCTTTATAAAGAGCTCAATCAGTATAATTGAAATGATACAGAATCATATTAATTGATAATAAATGATATCCTAATCAATCACCTAAATCTGTTAATGGGTATCCACATAATATCTGATTTATAACAGAACCAAGGTTGTAAAGTTTTGTCGAGCGTCATTTTCAGTCATAATACTAATGTCTCATCAGAAAGTTTATTTTAGATTTCAGCATTATCTTGTTAATGAAAAATGGCATTTTTAACCCTTTCAAAATGGAAAAGAAAAAATCAATAACAACAATGTCTCATTTCATTAATCTTTACAAAAATGTCCTAAAATGCATATAAAAGGAAGGCATGCGCGTCTGGAACAGGTTGCAATAACTTTTTGTGCGTTAATTCATTTATTATTATGTGTCATTTTTAGAATGCATCACTAATACTTCATTTTAAATTTGAGTTTAAATCTTTTGCTTTGAAATAAATTTCTCGATATACATTAACATATCGTTCCAGATATTATATTTATATTATTAAATCGAATTTATTTTATTATATAATTTTAATTTATATTAATATTAGAGATTAATTTTGATAGCAAACCCATTCTTGAAGATAGTAGCGGAGTGCTTTGCCGGCATCGGTAAGCTCTGTTTTCTCTTTTCTTTGCCTGCACATTAGACAAAAATACTATCAATGTAAAATGTTTTACATTATTAATTACTCTCATTTCATCATATAAGTAATTTTTAAAATAGTTATCTTAAAACTCAAACATATTTAGGTAGTGTTTGGAATGATTAAAAATAGGAAATGAATTGATTTGATTTTAAAGTGAAATTTTATGTTTAAAATGATTAAATGAAATAGGAAATGAATTAATTTAGAAATCCATTTTTATGTCTAAAATACAATAGATTATGTTTAGAATGATTAAAATAGGAAATGTGAAGATCTGATTTGTGTAGAATTTTTAAAATCATTTCTATCCAAATCCTATCAAAATCTAAAGAATTTGAAAATTAAAAGAATGGAATTTGATGGAATTACAAATAAATTTATTTCTTAAATTTTTTTCAATTCCAAACAAATGATTTTATTTGTAAATTATTTCATTTTCATTTTTATGTGATTCCAAACACACTCTTAATGATATGTCAATATACAATGGATAATTACATAAAATATTTTGGATACAATATATTTTTAGTTCTTATAAATAATTAAATATAGATTGTTTTGATTTTAGCCCGTTTAAACGTTAAATTTTTTGTTAGTGTTAAGTTTCTCTTTTGGCTAATATTATATTTTAAGTCCCTACCATTAATTTATGAGTTAATATTCATTTTAGCCCTAACTTTATACTCATAAGTTATTTTAGTTTAATTTTCAAAATAAGTCAAATTAGTTTAATATTGTAAAATATGAGTCAAGTTAGTACTTCATCACTTTTATTTAACATTTTGTTAATTAAATGGTGATATGAAACATTAAGTGATACTTGAGTCCATGCTTCTAAAGTATAATGAAATTTAAAATGACTTAGTTTTATATCTAAATTGCACAAAATGAGTCATTTTATGACTTGAAAAGAATATTTAAATGACACATTTTGTATAATTTTATATATCAAAATAAATTATTTTGAATTTAATTATACTTCAGATAATAGAAGGTATGTCAAAATATCACTTAACATTACACATCATCATTTAATTGATAAAATATTAAATAAAAGTGGCTTGAGGGATTAACATGACTCATATTTTGCAATGTCAATGACAATATGACAATTTTAAAAATTAGGGACTAAATGACTGAGGATTAAAATAACATTAACTCATTAATTTATACCGCTAAGGGCATGTTTGGTCTCCTTGATAGGATAATGGCTAATATATAAAATGAGGGATAAGGTGATAAAATAAAGCCTAATAAGCTTTTAATTCTATATGATGTTTGGTGTAACACAATATAAAATATTATATTTATATTATTATCATTTATTTATAAATAATTCTAATATTATAAGTAAATATTAAATAAAATAAAATAAAAATAAAATAGCATTTTTCATTAATGATTTAAATATAATTTTTAAATATTATATTCATGTAAATATTTATTAATTAAAATTTAATTTATATTAAATATTATTATTTATTTCAATATTTTATAGTTATTTATTATTTCAATAAATTATATAAATATAAAATAACTCTTTTATATATTTTAATATTTTCTATTTTTAATTATAATTATTTAAATTTAAATTTCAAAATAAATATTAACTCAAAATATTTTTATTATTGATCCTTACTATTATATATTACATATTATTTATTATTTATTTTAAATATTATTTGTTATTAATTATATATTATTTTATTTTATATCTATTAATTATAATTACTTTATTTATTGTTTAACAATATTTATTTGTTATGAAATAATTTTTTTAAGAATTTTTATTTTAATAAAATATTAAAAAATAAAAATAATCTTATATGTTAAAAATTAATCAAGTTTATGATGGTCTCCTTATTATATTAAGTTATATAACATTTTAATTAAAAAATATTATGATATATAAGTTTATATAATATGTTATATACATCAAATAATAAATAAGATCATAACATATATGATAAGTTTATACCATTATGTTTAATACAGCATAGCAAAGTGATAGAGGGTAACTTGTAAGAACATAAATCCATATTTATAAAATAATAAAAAAAAAAACTGATAAGTGGATAGCTAAACATAGCCAGGCGCCCAGATTGGTCAGTTTGACTTTGAGAGAGTGGCATCTTTGTTCCTAATATTCTTCTTCCCAAGTATTACTCTATCTAATATCTCTCCACAACCACAATCCCCTTTTCCTTGGCTTTCAACTAAACGAGTTCAAAATTGTTAACAGGTGAACTCTCTCAAGCATATTTGTGTACGTAGTATTAAATAATTGGATAACTGTAAATTTTTCTTATACTATCAATATACTAAAATTAAATCCTGATTTAATTTGCCAATTTTTTATCCTTTATAATATTGTGGTGGTTTGAGCAAGGATAAGTTAGTAGCATATCCTAGATATTTCATGTAGTGTATGCAAGTTGTCTGGAAATGAAATTAGAATTTGCAATATGAATATACGGTCTATTTTTACTACTCTATAACTTCATATTATAATTTTATATGTCTGTGTGTATGTCTGGTGGGTTAACTGTAATTAATCAGAAATCAAACTGAAATGGGAGATTCAAAGTTGGTCTTGTTAGCATTTCTACTGGTTTGTTCAGTGCTTCAAAGGGTGGTGTGGTCACATGGAGATCAGCCTCTGTCAAAAGTGGCTGTTCATAAGGCAACACTATCTCTTCTTGACCTTGCTCACATCAAAGCATCTCCATCAGTTCTAGGATTACAAGTAAGTTTTACAAGTGTCAGTTGTGAAATTTAAGTTCATCAGTGATCACATAATAATCTTTACGCCTCTATATATATTTTTACCTGTCATTCTTCACGTTTTTTTTTTATTACTAATACAAGCTTACTCTATTTCTCTTAAAGGGTCAAACTGCAGAATGGGTTACCCTGGAGTACAGTTCTCCAATTCCATCAACTGATGATTGGATTGGAGTATCTCTCCTGCGAATTTTAGGTGAAAATGAAATCTTTGCATATCTAAAGTTCAGATAGAATTTCGAAAAATCGCTCCACAATGTGGATTTCTTATATTCTTTCCCCCTAGTTGCCTATTAACTTGTTTCATCATTCATGTTCAATTTAACTTAATTTTTTTTTCATGAGTAAAACTACACTTTGGTCCTTGAAAGATCTGTGTTTTAAGACTTTAATTCCCTAAAGATTAATTTTATGCACTTGAATCCCAAAAAAATTGACGTTATATTAAACACTTCAATCTTTAAAAGATCAGTTGTATACATTAAGTCCTCCAAAGATTTCGTTATAACACTTCAATCCAATGGAAAATGGCAACAATGGACTAAAGTATTATAATTCAAATCTTTGGGGGAACTCAAGTGTGTGCAATTGATCTTTTGAGGGCGAAAGTGTTAAAACACAAATCTTTTAGGGATGAAACCTAGTTTTACCCTTTCATTTTCACTTTCCAAAGTCATTCCCCTTATGTGATATTTCAGTGCTTCCACATGTCCAGCTGAAAATCGTAGAGTTTTTCCACCACTACTGTGTTCTGCACCCATTAAGGTACATGTGGATGTGACATGTGCTATATTCTTGTAATGACTTTTCCACAATCACTTCTCTCAATTGCTTTTCTTGAAGCCAGGGAAAAGTATGAAAGGAAGCAAGAAATGGTGTCAAACATGTTTCCTCCTTTTTGCAGTTCCAATATGCAACTTACTCAAATCCTCAGTACAAAGTAACTGGAAAAGGGTCTCTGAAGCTTCAGCTGATTAATCAGAGATCAGATTTCTCATTTGCACTGTTTTCTGGTGGCTTGTCAAATGTAAGCTCATCATTAGCTTTAATTTGCATTTCCAAGTGACTGTTAATATTCTATAACAAAACAAATTTTATGGCAAACTTCTTCGAGGTGGATTTGGTCCATAAGCAGATACTTGTTAATAAGTCTATTTCAGTCTACTTTGTTGGCTGAGAGTTGCTTCTTCTTAATCACAGTTTTTGTTTGTCTTTTTCTTCACCTCTATTCTGCTTTGATACCAATTCATATTTGCCTCTGCATTTTTTTATTCATGAGGCAATCTATCCCAGCTTATTTTGATCAGATTATTGATCCATACATTTATTCAGATTACTGATCCAATCATTTGCTAAATAAATGAATCAATTGAATCACTATTGCTACCCCTCCCATACCAAGTAAAAAGGATTCCAAAACTCTTTTTATAGCAATCATCGCCATTTGGAATATGATATACATTACTTCTTACTTTGAGCTTGACAAGGACAAGGCTACCAATTTGATTTGGTTTCGTTCATTTGGTGTCATATCATATGCTCAATTGCTTTCTATAACAATGAACTGATTTCCACAATTTCACTGGTATATGGTGGTGAGTCATGGAGGTAATACATGTGCATGGAACAAGAACTAGACATACACACATGCAGTTCATGTTCATTTACACAACTTAACTAATGCACCAGATTTACCACCTTTAAATGCTAGCACTATGGCTGACATACATTTCTTTCAGATTTTGGTATCTAAGATGTAGATCATCCTCTTATCAGTACTTTGGATCAAATTGTCCAATTCTATAAATTTAATAATGGTTTTATGCCTATCTGAAAGCTCTGATCTGGTCATCTATCATTATATTATTACGTGCAATCCCTTATTGTTTATTACATGGCAGCCAAAGGTAGTGGCAGTGTCAAATAAAATATCTTTCTCAAATCCAAATGCACCAGTTTACCCTCGCCTGGCATTGGGAAAGTTATGGAATGAGGTGAGTTCAATTTTTTGTCATAGACTGCATAAAACTCACACCCAAGACATAATAAGGATAAGGAAGTTCCCTGCATGAGCAAATGAATGAAGAAAGCAAAACATGGCTATTATCTCTTTTATTCTTTTAGTGCTTCTTTCATTTTATCAAATTGAATAAGTATATTTGGAACTTAAAATCAGATGACTGTATCATGGACAAGTGGATATGGGACTAGTGAAGCTGAACCTTTTGTTCAATGGGGTCCAAAAAGGAGATCACATACTTTCACCTGCAGGGACACTGACTTCACTCGTGACAGCATGTGTGGTGAGCAAAGTCTTACTTAGGCTATGTTTGGTGGGAGAGTAAAAATGGGATGGAAATTTTCATAGATAAATTCCATTTGTAATATTACACTTGAAGTTAATCTATGAAAATTTCCACACTGTTTTTACCCCTAACCACACTGTTTTTAGCTGGACAAAATTGTGTCCACATGCACTTGTTAATAGTGATAGTGTTATGTTGTGTTTGACACATTGAAAATTTGTTTCAAATACATACATAGGCATGGCCCCTTCCTTAAAGTTACTATGCTTCACAGCCTTCAACCAAGTGCTTAGTCTACCATTGGTTGGTAGACAGTCATCCTGACAATGTTGCTCATCACACACTAACATTATAAATTAATGAACAGGTGCACCAGCAAGAACAGTGGGATGGCGTGACCCTGGATATATACACACCAGTTATCTTAAAGAACTTTGGCCCAACAGAATGTATTTTATTTCTGTTTTATCATGGCCTTGTTTTTTTGTACTTTTCTAATGTCTGTTTCTTTTTCAAGGTATATATGTCAACAATAAACAATAAATATACACGAAATCTTACATTCAGAATTTTGTTACTTTATCATCAATTAAGTTTTTCTTGTGAGAACTTCACTTTGAAAACATCAGTTTTGGTTTTTTTTCTCCCTCTATTGTTGTTCGTCTAGGATTTGAAATGAATACATTAAAGAGAAAGTTGGGATAGCACCTACGGACAATGGGAAATATGGTAATATCATGCCTATGGAGGAGATGTGTAGAAGCCTTGTCAAGAGGAGAAGAGTCAGATGAAGGGTAATTCAATTGATAGAGGATGAGAGAACCAAAAAAAGACTACAGACAAAACCATTAAAAGAAAACAAACTTAGACTAGCTTGTCTATATACATGATTTATGATAGGACACAATGATATAAGTTTGATCATGGGAAGAGACTTGGTTGTTGTTCGTTTTATTTGTCCTGTCACCTAGTATGCACCAATCTCCCCAGTGGGATAAGGCATAAATGTTGTGTTGTTTGTTATATTGTCATCTACTATATTTCATCTACACCTTAATGACAGATGAAAGAATTACTCTAGTTTTTAAAGTTCATTTGAGTTCCAAACTAGAAGAAAAGCCATCCTGTTGCATCATCCTTTTATTTATTTGTGAGTTTGTTATAATGATGTCATGTAGTTGTTCGATTAAAAGTGTAGATTTTCATAGTGCTTTTTGTGGACTATGCAGGTATGAATACAGGATAGGACACAAATTAAACAATGGTACATATATTTGGGGTCAAAACTGTATGAGTTTAGAGCAGCTCCTTTTCCTGGGCAAAAGTCCTTGCAACGTGTAGTCATATTTGGAGATATGGGGAAGGTTTGAACTTTGAACTGTTCTCCAAAAGGATGCTGGCGTATATTCATCTTATGGTATTTGCCATGTTTGGAAGTAACACTGGTTTTGGAGTCTTTCCTCCCAATATATGCTGATAGGTTGATTTGATGTCTAATGATATGCTCAGACTCAAAGCATAAAGCATACTGTATAAGACTTCCCTTCTTACTCTTTCTTTAGAAGGCTGCTTAGTTTCAAGTGTCAACTTACTGCAAATTAGACTACATAACAACTGTTTACCTGCATAAAATTTTTGCTGCTTTTGTTTTAATATGCATATGAGATCCTGTTGTCCTCAGTGTGAACCTGAATCCTTTTATTATAAATTTTGTGAGTATTTTGTTACATATTTCACCATGCATTGCAGGATGAAGTTGATGGTTCCAATGAGTACAACAATTTCCAGCGTGGCTCAATCAACACTACCCAGCAGCTTATTAAGGATTTAGAAAACATTGACTTAGTTTTCCATATTGGAGATATTTGTTATGCAAATGGATACCTTTCTCAGTGGGACCAATTTACAGCACAGGTGGAGCCAATTGCATCAGCAGTGCCTTACATGATTGCAAGGTTTATTTTTTAGCTTACCCCAAGATGTAGTCAAGAAAGTGTATGTTTTCCATTAAATCTTATGCTGCTGCTGGTGTTCTGTCCTTACAGCGGGAACCATGAGCGAGACTTGGCCTGGAACAGGATCCTTTTATGAAAATATGGATTCTGGTGGAGAATGTGGTGTGCTGGCAGAGACTATGTTCATGTCCCTACATTAAACAGGGCTAAGTTCTGGTATATGTATATATTTTGGATTAATTCTGGTATGGTAATATGGTGCTTTGTAATTCCATCTAAATTGTACTCAACCAATCTAGTGTGGTACAACTGACTTCCATGCATTTGTGATGACAGTCAATTGGTTTAGTAAACTGTAGGATTTTTGCCCTTTTGTAGAAAGAAGGTTATCTTGCGTTTGTGTTTAAAGGACTTGCTATGATTTGAGCACAAACAAAAGAGATTATAGGAAACACTAATGCATATAGCAGAAACTGAGGATATTGCGTGGGCGATGCTTAACACAAGTGAAGATAAAATAAAAAATAAGGATTTCATTGAAAATTGTTTTTACTTTCTGATAGAGGACATCTTATCTTCCTGCCTCTTAATTCTATTATTCCTTAATGAATTTCTTTCTCTATAAAAACAACAATGATAATATTGAATGAGTGAAAGGTTAGAGTCATTGTAACTGTTTCTACTATAGGTCACCAATTTTTTTGGTGTCAAAGCTTTACGCTGATAATTGTCAACAGACTGCACGCACTTGGAACATAATACATTTCTATGCTCTTTACCAGGTACAAAATTGACTATGGCATGTTTCGATTTTGTGTTGCTGACACCGAACATGATTGGAGAGAGGAACAGAACAGCACAAATTCATTGAGCATTGTTTAGCATCAGTTGACAGACAAAAACAACCATGGCTAATTTTCCTGGCTCATAGGGTTCTAGGTTAC